>CM024588.1:1485135-2085135 GCA_014182565.1 Eucalyptus marginata | reverse complement strand
TCAATACATCGCACCACGCAGATTCTGCCATCGAGCGGTCATGATCGAGACCCCCTAAACCAAACCGGTAAACAACTTCCAAATCCGGCTAAAGAAATGTGTGAGCACGAGGCAAAATGAGGTAGAAAATCCGAGGCTGTTCAGACTTTAGAGAGATGAAATCTGGCTAAAGAAATGTATTCGCCAACAGGACAAAACGCATCTACAGATCCTTGACAATTCGGAATGCGAGACTAATAAAACGACCGGTTTTGGTTGGGGCATTCCCTCGAACACGTGGTGGGCATAGATTGAGAAGAAGACATCGACCCTTTTTAGATCTAAACTCAAAGAAAATCATCGGGAAATGCTCAACGCCAATAGGTTAGAAGTAAAACACGCATAAATCAAAGAAGCCGGGTTGCAGCCTCACCTTCAACCAAAATAGGGCGGAGCAAACAAGGTTCGAGGGAACAAGCGTTTAACCGCGGGGTCCCTACCTAGCTTGGCGACAACGGCCTCGACACGAATCAAGCTATAGCCGGCTGTTCCTGTGTTGCCAAGCTAGGATCCTCATCCTCGGGAGATGGCAGATCGAACCGACAGATCCACTCGCCAGAAACCGAACGCCATGAGGAATGGGAAAGCTGCGGGCTCGGTGGTGTTGACTAGGGGGCGCCAATTCGCATCGAGGGCGGCCGGACGACGCTCAGCAGGCAACGACCCTTTTTTCTTCTTCTCTCACCCTCCTCGTTTTTATCTTGGTCGTGCGTCCGGTTCTCTCTCTGTCTCTCTCTCCCTCTTCCTCTTTTATAGTACTCCTCCTTAGTTCAGCTTCCTGAACATTCCAATGCGGAGGCCCTTCTCCCTCCTCGTCTTCATCGATTCGTTAGACATCGTTCCCTCTTCAAAAAGTCGTTCTCTCTCCCTTTCTCTTTCTCATCCTCCCTCCTCTATCTCCAAAACCCATTCGACCTCTCCCTTTCCTCTCACTATCCGCTTGGCCACCACCAAGGGCCAGCCATGCAACTAACATTATTGAGCCATGGGCTCATTGTCTCCTTGTTGAGATTAATATTAGGTGAGTTAAGGCCACTTCCTCTAGAAAATATTAGGTACGCAAGTGATACCACAGCCTCTCCCCTTGATTCTTGACAAAACGTTCTAGTCCTCCTCATCTGGATAACCAATCTCAATCTCCCCTTGATTCTTGACAAAAGGTTCTAGTCCTCCTCATCTGAATAACCAATCTCAATCTCACATCTTTTAACAACAATCTCAAGTTTGTCATGTTTTGAAGCAAGCAGCCTTGTGTCACGAACTAGGATTTCTCCCAAACATCCTTTCTCACACTCAACTCACAAGATCTTTAGAGAAAAAAACTCTAGAGAAAGAAGCTCTGAACTTGTATTTACTTGTGAATAAGATGAATACAATGAGGGGAAGGAGACCTATATATATACAAGTACAAGGCAAACTGTATTCGTAGATCTCTCCTCGATCTAACGGTGGAGATCACATCTCCCCAACTACCATCTACCCGCATTTATTACATAAGTGTACAATTACCATATCGCCCGCCCCCAGAGTATTTTAGAAGACTCGAGAAACCCTAGGTCTCGGGGATATAAGCCTAGGGTCGCTTGTTCACGGATAGGTCACGGCCGTCTTTTAGAACCCTCCTAGATCGGGCTTTCCTTCGGGCCGTGACACTTGCCTCCTAGAAGTCAATGTCCCAATTGTTCAAATCATCACCTTCTTTTGCCCCTTCATTCTTGGCTAAGTGTTTTAGGTCCTCCACGTCTAAATAATCAAGGCAATGCATATCAAGATATGGACGTTGAGTTGAAAGTGGACAAAAAATCTCTAAGCAACCTAATATTGGCCGTTGACGTCATCAAACTAAATTAAAGGTTCAGCCCTGCCCCCTTACTTTTCCCAGGCCCATCCAACTTATTTATCCACCCCACAACCCTCATTACCACCATTTGCACATTCGGATTTGTATAAAATGCTATTGTTCCAATGAGTGCATTGCTCTTGTGATATTCTAGATGTGCTCCTAGTATTCCCCATCTCCTTACTAGTTTGTCGAGTATGTGCTGGTGAAAAGTGGATCTAGTGATCAGACAGCTAGCTAAACAAGATGATGAGTGGCAATTGGACAAGCATGACTTGCAAGAAAGAAATTGGGGATAACATCGTGACGAGAGAGTGGGTGTAATTAATACCCTCTTCATATGGATATATGCAAGAAAACATATACGATGCAATACAGGGTATACCATGCTCATTTGAAGCAATAGAGAACCATCTTGGATATTTATCACAGGGGAACACAAATGAGAAACCTCAGATCCCGCATCATTAGACTTGAAGTCAAGAAGTCTTCCTACTTTTGAAATTGCATCCCTCTCATCAGTATAAGAAATCGAACATAATTTTTTCACCTGACATCCTATTAACTCGATTTTTGCATCTATGGAAAATCTGTGACTCAATTGTTCTAGAAATGCAGTTCCATTAGATTGGTTGACACTGGGTTTTGGAATCATTTGTTGCGGACCAAATAAGGAAAGGAGTTCTGAATGGGGTTGCCTTGAAAGATGGAAGAAGAGAAGACTTTAACAAAATTGAGCAGGTGTGCAGAGTCATTAAAATCTGTTAGTTGGCGATATTGATGATGTAAATTGTCTTTTCACCTATATATGAAGGACAACATTTGTACAACCATGATCTTGCATGATTTTGTTGGCTCTATCAATAACACACGTCAAAACTCTCTTCATATGTCTTATTTTCCCCGCTATCATGGGATAATTTGCTTTAAATTCATGTATATAGAAACTAAAATTTGCTGTGACTTGTGGACTTGAACAGCATGTGATGTCTGGCACTTTTGCCATGGTTCAAGGGTGTCAGATATTAGTCGTTCTATAATCTGGCGTCTGAGTGATCGGAATTGCTAAATTATGAAAACCTGTTATAAAGCCTTGTGGTGGCACTAACTCTCTTTTCTTTATGAGCAAGAAAGTAGAAGAGTAGATTGTGTTATTTTAACATTTCAATTACCCAACCTCAACCTCTTGATTAATTAGTTGATTGCAGTGCCTTCAAAAATTATGTCAAAAGTTTGATGAGAATATCATGGATGCCATGAGAAAATTCGAAAAATTGATTACTAATAAGAAGATCAAAGGATTGTCTTCTCTATCTCTTGATTTGGCTTCACAAACGGCAGTGTCAAAGGTGATACACAATAGCTCATATTTTGCTATGCTATTTTCTTATATTTGTTTGAGCACTTTTTATCCAAAAAAATTTCTAATCTTTTTTGGGATATTCAAGGGGTATGAAAATGCAACGGCAGAAGATGGACCCTCGATGATCACTTTGGATGAACCAAGCTATCGGTCTTTCATGGCAAGTGCTCAAAATAGAGGTTTACGTGAGGAAATCTACCGTGCCTATGCTACTTGAGCCTCCAGCGGAGATACTGACTACAATCAAGTCACAGATTTTCCGTAGATGCAAAAATCAAGTTAATAGGATGTCAGGTGAAAAATTTATGTTCGGTTTCTTACACTAAAGAGAGGGATGCAATTTCAAAAGTAGGAAGACTTCTCGACTTCAAGTCTAATGATGCCCGAGCAAAAGAATGAGAGAAGAAAATTGAGTTTCTTAAATAACATACCATGAAAGAAGGTCACATATCAATTCTCTCCCATAAAGCAAAGATCGTATTAGTATTTAAATACTTTTTACTCTTGTTCTTTCTTTTTATTTGACCGTTTTTGTATTTTTATGGAAACGAACGCTTGAATTGTCAACAACAAAATTCAAGGGTGAACAATAATTCAATTATCACTTTTTTTTTTTTATTGTTTGTGAAACTGCTAAGATGAGATTGGCAATTGTAGATCCAGTTGTCAGTCCTCTTACAATACCAATCCATTACATAGCATTCGTAATGTCTCTTAAGTTCCTCTCAGTTGCCGGGACACATGCGGAGTTTTGGGATGTGGTTTTAGATGTTTGGCATAAGCTTCTCAAGTCAGTTAGGTTGGATGTTTCCCAGATGTTGGTTCGGTGGTTGTTTCAACATTGTTGAGGCCCTTCTTGAGAGCTCTGTATCAAGATGAACAACAAAGGAGCGCCTTGCCCCAGCCAGAAATCATATAAACCCACTTGATCGCTCTTCGCACTTCGTAAAAGCTTAAGTGATAAAATCCCCTCAAGCCAACGAATGATCTCATCCGTGCTCTTATGATTTTATCTGAGTTTCTCCAATTCCCAAAATATATTCTTCTCTTTCTCTTTGATATCAGGGAATAGAGAAGCTATTTGTCTAGAAATATCTGTAAAAATGGCAAGTAAAGATTTTCCTCTAATCTTGGGAATTGTAAAATCGGTATCTCCCTCCAGATTGGACAATCCAACGCACATATAATCCTCAAACTTTGGGATGACCTCAGCAATGTTGAAACAACCGCTAAACCAACATCTGTTCAGGAAATATCCAACCTGACTGACTTGGGAAGCTTATGCCAAACATCTAAAACCACTTCCAAAACTCCACATGTATGCCGGCAACTGAGAGGAACTTAAGAGATGGCACATTTCCCAAACCAATTCATCAACTCTCAAACAACGGGAGTGGAAGAATAAAAGTTCCAATTTTGGGTTTTTCTTTTAGTAAAATAGGTCAAAATTTGGCCAAATTCGATTAAAAAAAATACATATATGCCATTTTTCAAAATTAATCCTAATTAGATGATTTGAAATGCTGGACATTGTTTGATTTAGAGTTTTTTAGTCGTCAAAATCAATTAGGCTCAATCACAACGATCAGATTTTTAATGAAGAAAATATCACTCGCCATTCATTTGGTTCACAGCTTGGAAATTTGTGAACCCAATTTTTTTCTTAAATTGAACCGCATTTTGAAACGATTGGATCACACAGTTTCCATAGGTGCAAAAATCGAGTGAACAGAAAAATTATGCTTGATCAAAGGTTGGCCAAATTAAGTAAAAAATATGCAAATATCACTTTTCAATTTTTTTTCAAATTAGATATGATATGATACGTTGATCTTGTAAGATTTAAAATTTCCTATTATCTAAATTACATAGCTTCACAAGATTGGATTTTCAAAGAAGAAAATATCATGATCGTTTATTCGGTCCAATAACATAATCAATCACTTTTTTTCCTTGAATATGGAACCGCATTTCTAGAACAATTGAGTCACGTAGTTTATGTAGATGCAAAAATTGAGTTCATAGGATGTCAAGTGGAAAAATTATGTTCAGTTTCTTACACTAAAGAGAGGGATGCAATTTCAAAAGTAGGAAGAATTCTCGAATTCAAGTCTAATATGCCCGAGTAGAAGAATGAGAGAAGAAATTTGAGGCTTCTAAAATAACATACCATGAAAGAATGTAACATACCAATTCTCTCCAATAAAGTAAAGATCATATTAGTATTTAAATATTTTTTTACTCTGGTTCTTTCTTTTTCTTTCTTTTTTTGCCGTTTTCGTATTTTTATGGAAACGAATGCTTGAATTGTCAACAACAAAATTCAGAAGTTAACAATAATTTGATTTTCACTTACTTTTTATTGTCCATGAAACTTTATTGACAAGTGTAGATCCGGAGCTTCATACAAAATATGGTCCTTGTGGGTCAAATGACGTGGATCCAACGGTTTGTGAAAAAACCAAAATGACCCCTTCAAATGATCCCTCCACTCGCTGAGGATTGATTCCTTTGTAGTTTCAACCATATAAATGTACAAGATTATCTTTCCATCCGCCAAGATGGTTCTTTGAGAGCAAATATATCTTATCGGATCATCTTAATCTAAAATATACCGCATTCGCTCATGTTCAGCTCGATATGCCGTGTATATAATGTTCCTTTCTGTTGGTTATGCTAGATTTTTTTCAGGGTATAGTGTTTCTAATAGATGATGGAAACAGTTTCTGTGACAACCTGAATTTTCTGAATTGTTTTCAATTAAATAAATCGGGCTTTTCGTCGACGCGTCTATAGTGCTATTCTCTAAGTTGGCCACTCACGAGATAACTGGACTATCTGGGGAAACAATTAAGGAATTTAAATGCAATGGACTTGAGAATTCGACCAGGAATCGACTGCTCGACCGTGTCGATCTACAAGGGTCATTGCAACACCACCGAATCGATCGAAATCGAGATAGTCGATCCTGGCGAGATATGTGATCAAAATGTGAGTGATCCCACTTGATATCAAAATTCTCACCGATCGGCACTAAATTGATTTTCTGACGTTTTGGGTACCCTGTGTCCGTATTTGAAACATCGAGATATTCACGACAACCAAGAGTCGCCAATGTGTCGGAGATGTACATTGTGACTCGAGATAAATCGATCACGAGTCAATTGCACCAAAATTCCTAAAAGTGACCCGGTAGGCTAGGTCACGCTAAAAACGCGTCGGATAGAAATTAACCTCTTATTTGAACCCGATTTCAAAAAATTGAAAGTTCTGTGGTGTCACGAGCTATTTTAGGAACATCGACTCAGTCTCAGAAGATTTTTCGGATTCGGGGATTTTTACGGAAAACCGTTTCGAACGTTTCGGAAAATTGGCGAAATTTAGATTGGCTAAATTGATGGAAAATTGGGCTTTCAGGCTGAGCCTTTGTGTGTCGGGGTTTATAGAAAATCATTTGGGATTTTTCTAGATCGAAATTGGACTTCAATTTGGGTGATTGAGTAAAGAAATTGAATTTAATTTGTGAAATTCGGATTTATGGTGAGGGCAGCATTTGTGGGCATCAAAATGAGTTTGATTGTGAAGATTATTGCAAGAAAGTATTGTGAGACCAAGGGATAAGATTGAGCAGTATTTGGGGACAAAGCAATTAAGTTTTTGGATAGATTGATGGACTTTTCTCTCTCTCCCTTTACCTACGCACGCCTCATCCTAGCTGGAGACCACCCGCACGACTCCTCCTTCACGGTGCTGCTTGCTTTAATTTATCTCTCTCAGCTGCTGCCTTTCTTTTCTTCTATTTCTTTTTGTTTCTGCCGAAGCCGTTCATCCCCTCCACTGAAACAAATTCTGCTCAGCCCCTACCACACGCCCATTTCCCCATTGATTTCTCTCTGCCACTTGCCAAAGCCAACCCCACCTAAGTCAACAAAGCATCGAGCTCCTCCACTGAAGTTGACTCCACGAAGCTGCAAGCCACCGAAGACTTCCCCTACTCCACCAACGTCCACGAAGCAGCTCCCTTCGTCCGCATCTTCACCGGCCCACGCGTCCTCAGCTTCTTCTGGGAGATTTGGACCACCGCCGTAGGCCGCATGCCTCACGCTGCAGCTGCCAGCGAATCGTGAAGCCACCGAAGCAGCTGCCTTCGTCCACGCCTCCGCTAAAGAAGTCCTCGATTCAGCGCCAACAGCTTCAGTGTCTTCGTCCATTCAGTCGTGTCTTCGGCCCAGCAGCTCCATGAGTCCACGAGCCCAACGGTTTGGCCCGCATCATCTTCGGCCCAACGAACTCAGCCTTTGAGCCCACGCCATTTGAAGCCCAAACGAAGTCAGGCCCATAAGAAATCAGCCCAACAGTTTCTTTAAAGCAAGCTCAGACCCAAGTTTAGTTGGTTTCAGCCCGCGAGTAAAGTGAAGCCCAGTCCAGTTGAAAACAAATCTCAATTGGACTGAGATTTGTTGGGCCCATTTTAGGCCCGGTCCGAAAGTTCGCCGACACCGCCGAAAATTAAGATTTCGGCCGCCGTCGCGTCGTCGTTGCGGTGAACCGGTTTTCGCGATACACCGGTGAGTTTATTCTCTAAACTCTTCTTAGTAGGCATTGATGCTAAGGGGTGTTTAGATTTATTTAATTAGGAATTATGTGGTTAATTAGATTAAATTAATGATTTAATTATTTAATTGAGCATGTTAGGTGGTTAGCATGGTTTAGCTAAGGCCTAATTGAATTGTATTATTTATCTAGAAGGGTTCGGGAATTTTCCGGTCCGTATTGGTATTTAATTTAATAATTTTGGCCTAGGTTAGTATTTTTAGAAATTAAATTGAATTAATTAATTAATTTCCGAAATTAATTAATTATTAATTATTTTTCCGGAAATTAGGCCGAGATAGCGGTGACCGAATTTCGTGCTGATTGCAATGGTGTGGTTAATTTATGAAATTGAGTGTTAAATTATGCAAATTGAGTGATGATTGGATTTTTGGTATTTAATTCCAAAAATTGTGAATTTTCAATATTTACTCAGAAAATTCCGGGTGTCGGATTTTAACACCAAAAATGGTTTTATATAATATATAAAATAGTGGGATTTTAAAAAGGAAGAACGTCAATTTTTCTGGGTCGAGTTGACCGTGTACCCACACACGACTATTTTCATGCGTATTTCTAATACGAAGAAAAATGTCAGGTTCACATTTTTAATTGAAGCATTTGAGTGCAATGCACAGTGCCTTGGGCCACATTTGAGTGATCGTGTGATGACAATGAGAAATCGTCCCGGCTTTGAGCTGGTGAACGTTATCCCAATTTGGGATACCCCTTGATAAAGGGAAGCCGGTCGCAGTAGATTCTGGACCCTATGCTCCTTCGAGAAAGCCGTCGACGAAGTGACGTGCCGTGCTCAATGGGGTGAGACGAAGCCTGGCAATGCCAGAAGACCGCCGAACTGAGAGTAGGCCGTACTATATGTCGAGATCAAAACTAGGGACGCATGATGAATTGAGTATTGGGTTCCAATTAATTGAGCTTGAGTGATGCTCTAATTTGTGATATGAACTATACTGACCTGCAGGGTGGAACTGAGACGAGGTAAGTCTCCTTGATTGTGTGATCGCAACAATTTTATTTTAAAATAGACTGCATTTTGAAACCATCGGGTCACTAGTCATTAGGGCAAAAATCAAGATAATAGGACACCAAACGAAAAAAGTTATGTCTTTTCAAAGTTTAACCAAATTTGATATATAATAAAATAAAAAAAGACATAAATATCACTTTTTAAAATTTATTCCAATTAGATGATTTAAAATGCTTGACCTTATAAGATTTAGAGTTTTCAAATCATCCAAATTAATTATATTCAATCACGGCAAACAAAAAATTTCGTGAAGAAAAAATATATAACCGTCCATTTAATCCTATGTCTAGGAAATTGGAAATCCCAACATTTAAAAAAAAAAATTTGAATCGCATTTTGAAAAAATTGGGTCGTGGATTTTCTGTTGGTACAAAAATCAAAGTTAATGGGATGTTAGTTAGAGAAATTATGACTAGTCAAAGTTCGGTCAATTTTCAAAAAATTTCACAATTACATGATTGTGAGATTCAAAGTTTTATAATCGCTTAAATTATGTTTAATAACAGATATTGGATTTTTAATGAATAAAATATCCGGTCCAATTCCTAAAAATTCCGATTAACTTTTTCTAAAAAAAATCGAACCACATCTTTTATTGTCTCTCCCCTTTGATCGTGTTTGTTGAGATTTTGTTATTTGGTGTATGTGTTTGTGTAATGACGCAGGAGAGTGATCTTAAGAGGACAGTGGACCATAATGGCCGAAGCTCATTGCGCCATTGGAGAACATATGATGTGGGATGATCAATCATCTGAAGGCTGTCAAAAATGCAGCTGTCCCACATGTTACAACAATGGAAGTCTAGGTGATCTCTTTCACTTGGTGTTGTTCATTGTTACCGCCATTGTAGATCCGAATCAAGTGATTGCAAGGGCATGGGATTGAACTCTAGCATGCTATGCACTAGTCAATTCATCTTTACCTATTAAGAATTTATGGTTTTCTATGTGTTGAATTTTATGCTTATATTGGCTCAATTTTGAAATGCAGGTAGAAAAGGCTAAGTTTGACCTTAGACTTGGGCAAAGTAATCCGTTTGCAATCTTCACGAGTCACCTCATTAAAGAGCATGGACTATGCTAAAAAAAAGTGGACTGGAAAGTGAGTAAAATAGGCTCTCTCTTTTTTCTAATTACTTTTGTTCTTTCTGGTAGTATAGTAGCACATACACTCATGGACCTTTCATTGTATGTTTTTTTCTTTTTAAGTTGCTATATAGAATGCATACCTAGTGTAATGCATGTACTTTATAATGAGATTGGTTGACATTTGCTTTTGAAATTATACTCTTGCAGAAAAAATAAAGGAAGCAACTCTAAAATGGCTTTTCCAAAGGAGGTAGAAATAGAGAGTTTAACAATATTGAGTAGGTGTGATGCATTTTATCAATACGTCAAGTAAATAAAATATGTGAGTTGAAGAGAGTGTGGATCCCAAGACGAACGTGCTTCACCTCAATGCACTTTGAAATAATCAGTTATGGTTGGTGCAAAAATCGAGATAATATTAGGTGTAGTTTATGCTAGGACGAAAAATTTATATCTGATCAAAATTTAGCCAAATTCGATACAAATACATAAATGTCACTTTTCAAAATTTATTCGAGTTAGATTATTTGAAATGCTTGACCTTGTGAGATTTAGAGTTTTCTAATCATCTAAATTAATTATATTCAATAATGGAGAACGGAAATTCAGCAAAGAAAATATATGACCATCTGTTTGATTTAAGTCTAGGAAATTCACAATTCCGATACTTTTTTAATTTGAGAATAGAAATGCATTTCAAAAGAATCAGGGTCACATATTTTCCGTAGGTGTAAAAATCAAATTTCGATGAAAAAATCATGACCGGTCCAAATTCAGCCAAATTAGATAAAAGAATACATGAATATCAATTTTCAAAAATTTTCACAATTACATGTGAAGTTTAAAGGTTTCCAATAATCTAAATTATGTTTTAGCATATTTTTAATGAAGAAAATATCATAACCGTCTATTCCGTCCAATTCCTTGCCCGCTCTAGTCCCATTCTACTCCCCCTCCAAAACCCCGCCCACCTCTCTCCCCTCCCTCTTCACTTCATGCTCCTCCACCTCCACTTTGCCAATCCTCTCCCCGTTCCTCCAAATCCAAGACCCTAAACAAACACATATCAAAAAGACAAAAGAGCGACAAAAGAGCATTCATTCCAAATACTTCAAGAGAGTGTGGATTCCAAAATGGACGTGGTTTGCCTCAACAATGTTAAAAGGGAACTCGAATCCCATGCCTGTCTTTGAAGCAATCAGGTCACTTATTTATTGTTGATGCAAATGATCAAAATTTAATCAAATTTAATGAAAATACATAAATACCACTTTTCAAAATTTATTTCCATTAGATAATTTGAAATAATTGACCTTGTCGGATTTAGAGTTTTTTAATCATATAAATCACATTCAATCACAGCAATCGGATTTTAGTGACCTTCGATATATAGCTTCAACTAATTGACAGTTCCCGGTTACCAAACTTGGTTAAGTGTTCCATACAGGGAAATGAAGAAAGGAGACAAAATGAAGATGTCAATTGTAGAGGAGATACCGATTGATGATTGAGCCTTATGACACTTAAGTTTTCGCCTACGCATAAGGGCGATATGCAATCATGGAGCCTAAATTTGTGAAATTGTAGTTTTAACCATAGGTAGAATATTAATTGCTTATAGTATAAAAGGGAGGGTGTAATTACCGTGAGTGGGATCATCATCACCAATTTTTAGTTTATCAATATTAATTTGTTTTAGATTCCTGTCCTTTGCAATATTTTATCTCTAAATTTATCGTTCTTCATCCTTATTACGCAATTCCATTCCTAATCGAATCACCATTAAACCCATTTTACAAAAAAACCAAAGATCAACCTTTGATGAAATTTTTTTTCACTATTTGGGTCAATACTCATTTTTAGAGAAACAATTTTGGAGAAAAAATAGGTCGGAGGATTAAATCCGTAACATAGACACACGCCATTACAGATCTAGGTGTACGGTGTACAAATAAATATTGCAGAACTAGGTATGGCAAAAGAAAAAAGAATATTTACCCCCGAAGTATTGCAATAAACATCAAGTGAGGCGTGTAAAATCCCTTTTAGTTATTATAAATTTATAGTTATTTTCCCCTTCTCTACTCTCCTGAAAAATGTACTCCCTTGTCTAACGATTCTATACTAGAGACTGAATCACCCACTCAACATTACTTTGATCTTGCCATGGAAATAATGTAGATTGCAATCATTAAAAATAAAATCAAAATTGCAAATACATAAAAATAAAAAATAAAAAAAGAAATCCCAGAATGAATGTCTATAAACCCTTGGATTGCATGCCGAATGCCCGAAAAGCTCGCGACTCCTCCTGGGCCCCAATACCCCATCCAATACTCCTCTTTTCCCATTAATTTGTGGTAGGGGTAAGGGTAACAACCTACTAAATAGTTTACTTTACAAAAAAGTCTTATAAATCCTCATTCGTCGTCCAATAATAATGATAAAATAATTTAAAAATGACTTACAAAAATTGATTTCCTCAGGAATATCAATAAACTTTTATTTAGTGCTTAAAAAAATAAATTTGTTTCAATACGAACTCATGAATCTCGAGTAATAATACCTAGTTGTAGTTCATCACGTCAATTTTGTTCCAATTTTGCAAATTAGAAAATTGGAACATGTTCGGGTGAATTTCGTATGTGAAACTTGTCTGATCCAATATAATAGGTAGTTATCGTAAAATTTATGATTTAGTTTTCAAATTGTATCGATCCTAACATGCTTTAGATGGTCCAAACTAGGAACAGAATTGAAGAAGAATATTTATTTTAGATAAGAAGAACATTTCTAGCACCCATATAACTGGCTGGACGTGTTAATTTGCTTGACGGTTGAAAGTGTTAATCACCCCTTTTTTACCATATTTTATAGCCTGCCGCCATTTTCACGCCTTTTTTAACTAAAAATATAATTTTTACATTAAATAGTCACATTAGCCTTCAACTTCATTAAGTAGGTATTAGTATTTCGTAACACCCTTTTATAGCCAAATTAATTATATATGAATTGTTAGCTTCCTATCTCCTTTCAATACAAAATTTTCATATTCTATTCTTTCTTGAACTTGGCCCCGAAGAAAACAATTCATTTTTTTTCCTCCAAAACAGCAAAAGCAAAACCGAATGTGTATGTAACTAGAAACTCAATTCAAGATTTTAATTTACTTGTTCATTCCAATGTTTAAACCTAGAAATTAGATATCATATTTGTTCACAATCACAAACTCAAATTTCCCGACATAAAATATAATGTAGATATCATATTTGTTAGCTTCCTATCACCATGCAATACAAACCACATGTTTTCAATCTTCTTCCTCTTGCAAAGCCAGAATAGATAATTCTCTCAACTCGTGCCTCCCCTTGCAAATCGAGATTTTCCACAAATTACATTATTTTTGCTAGACTTTTCTTATAATTTTAAACATTTATCTTTGCATTTCCGAACTGAACTTTTCTCGTAATTCATGCCAAAAAAAAAAAAAAAAAACACCATTGCGATGAGTCATCAATGGATGCAGGAAACAAAAGGGATGATATCCATCTACCAAGAAAGATTGCAGATTATCCTAATTGAGTAGCAATGCCAAGATTAGGAATACGAGATCAATTCAAATTTTCATTTTCATTACTTGAAAAGGCTGTTGGATCTTTTTTGCGTTAAAACATAATATTTTTCAAAAATATTTCTCAAGTTGCACGCTTCAACAAGTCATAGACTTGTTATAGACATTTCATTCAATTGCATTGTTTCGTTCGGGTATCTAGTATCTACCCCTGAAATTCAAGAAAACACAACCGCATAAAAGGAGAAAAAACCTGTGAGAACGTTGGACAACTTCTTGCAGAACGCCGAGTTTAGTCTATTTGGACAGTGTAAAAATAATTTTAAGACGCTAAGGCACCAGAACATGAGTACATGGTTTTTTGTTCATGTTTTCATCCTCAAATGTTTCGATCGCTTTATTGACTGTTAATTTATTCGTTCATTTAAGCTAAATGTTGTCTCAATTTAGCCTAAAATATCCTTAATATTTTTTGGTTCGTACCACGAGAAACGCTAAACTAATACGCCTATAACAAGTTTACCATAAACTGTTTTTTTATCAGCAAAAATCCCAAATGAGTACACATATGATAAATTAAACATTTCATTTCTTACTTTATCCCGGTAAGCGTATTTACTTAATAACCTAAATCAGTGGTGGTTATTAAGTCTATTTTGTCAAAATTGCTTTTAAAAAGTGTTTTTTTTTTTTTCTAAATTAGGTTTAACCTTTCCGGGTCGGGCCCACAGAGAATCGAACGGGGGCCCAGTCTGTAACTCCAAGTTTCAGTTATGAAAAGACGGCCACCGCCATAACAGTTTTCACCACCGCCATAGCCGTTCCTCGTTGAGAGAAGAAGAAGGAGATATGGGAGAAAGATACCGCCGGAGTTCGACCGCCGTTCCCTGGGGCCGTCCCCGAGGGAGCATGTGTCGCCGGCCACCGCCGATCTGGCCGAATCACGACCTTTCGAGACTGCCGATCCGGAGGCCCAGGAATCGGCGGCCGACGAAGGTCCGGATCATGCTTCCGATAAGCGTCCGATGCGACGCCTGCGGGAACCGCATCGACAAGGGCTCCAAGTTCAGTTCCAGGAAGGAGGAGGTCGCCGTCGCCGGCGCCGGCGAGGTCGGTTTCCGCACCTTCGATTCTGTCTTTCGTGTGCGTTGGAGTTTGCCTCTGTTCTAATTCCGGGCGCGTTCTCTTCTGTTTTCCGCGAGCAGGCGTATTTGGGGACCCCGGAATTCAGGTTTTACTTCGGATGCACCGGTTGCTCCGCTGAGCTCGCGATCAAGACCGATCAGCGGAACTCCTATTGCATCGTGGAGTCAGGGGGCACGAGGGTCGAAGGCCCCGACGTTCCGGAGCTTACGGATGATTCGGAGAAGATGCATGGTCAACCGAGCGGGCGCGAAGAATAGGTTTCTTGAAGCTTGTTTCTGTTTCGTTTAATGTTCAGACCACTTCGATTGGTTTTGACGTATTGCATATGAAAAGGGGCTGTTCATATGCATCTTTTGCATATGGGAATCGTGTTGGATCACGCATACTGTGGAAGTGCTTCTTTTTTGTTGTTTTTGGGATAGTGATTTAGGGTAGAAGTCATACTTTCCGTGTTGCAGATGTATTCTTACCTCGCATTTTGACATTACTGTTGAGGGATAAACTTTAGCTGCCCCTGGTCTTAAGAATGATATGGTAATGTGCGACGGAGACACAGCTGGGAAAATGTTTTCTTTGTGAGGCGATCGTTTGCAATCTATATGTTACTTGTCATGGTTGCCGAATGGTAAACACATGGCAACATCTTGTTTGGACAGGCAGGTTTTAATCTGGGATGTTTGATTTGAAGCAGGACATAGACAGCCAGAAATTTGATGAAAGGATATGTTGCGTGTCATGGAAGCCCATTGGCAATGCCTTTGGTGTCATTGATACCATGGTGTGTGAAAATCCGTTATTCCTTCTGCAATGAAATCTCCAACTGAAGTATTTCTAAATTGACGACCAAACAATAGTAATGGGTTGCTTTTATTTGATGAGGAGAACAAAGAGCCTAGTGCTGCTGGCAGCATAAGTGATCCTGGTGAAGATAGTTTTGGTGAATCTGGGTTGCCTTGCAGAAAGAAGTTGAGGAAGCAATCCTCTTATATGAACAATGAGAGGAAGATGACAGTGATGATTTAAGCTCCTCGCCAAAGCTCAAATCTCGAAAAGGATATCGCGATGATAAAAAAGCATCAGATAATGGTCATGAGGATCTTGGAAGCATAATGTCATCTGCTAGATCCAGAATGCAGGATGCTTTCCAGCCTGGTATCACTCCTGTGTAGCCAGGGAAATGGCTGTTCTTCTACTGTAAAATAGGAGGTATAACTACAGTCGAGTAAGAGGGGTACTCCTACAGAGAAGTGATGCTCTCCCTAATTTATGTGCACTCTTTTTCTCCACACAATGGATGGCTGTCTAATTATGAACACGTCTTGGATATTTCACGTTGCACCAACAGATTAATCTATTTTGGTTGCAGATAGATCCTTACGACACTGGAATAGGTTCATGAGTTCCATCATGTATTGCCCCCGTATATTCACTGAGGGTGGCTTGCAGGTTTGTCGCACAGAAATAGAGACAGAAATTTCAGCATTCTGCCTTGGGAACGGTCGTCCTATACGATTCATAGCAGCTTTCTTTTATTACTGTCAATGCTTATCTTGGAATCTTAAATCAACTAGTACTCATCAACAAGAACATAGAAGCATTTTTCTCCAGGTTTATACGTAGTAATTAATATCTTCCGTTTCACCATAATGAGTGAGGCCACTCGATAATGAAGAAATATTGAAATAGGAAGTCACATATCAAGTTACTGGGATAGGGCTACCATTGGTGAATAGATGTTTTAAGTAAGAACATAATGGAGAAGGTGCAGTGAGAGCAATTCTTGCCTTCCACTTTTCTATGTGCATGTTCATGGTGGCCGAGCCAATACATTCAAGATCTGCACTCAATCTCTGATTCTCCGCCCTGTATTATGGAAACACGGGGTCTCGCTTGATGGGCCTGCGAACACTGCAGCAGGCTTCAAGAATGAGCTTTTGCAGTTGTCTCTCATGCTTCTGATGGCCTTCCTTCTGGTGATCAGCAGGTACTGAATCCTCACGTTTGTGCCTCAATAAATTCACCGTTTCTACTCAAAGGCACTTGATAGCCAATAATTCGCGAGCAAGTTTTAATCTGTAATCTTCATTTCAATTCTCATTGAGTTGTGGAAAGATTAATGTGGTTTAACTCCAGTGAAGAAGGGCTGTTGAGTTTCAATGACTCAAAGGTACTGCTGGATTTTAGCCACGTTGTTGCCTTTTTTCCAGATTGTGAAACATCAGGGAAAAGAAAAAGGAAAAATTAGTCAAGTCGACAGAAAGTTAATGTGCTTTTCTAGATTACTAAAGCAGCATAAAACCTTGGTTTAAAAGTAAAACGTGATGTAAACATTTTCCCCATGTGTGTGCCTCATGCTAACATCGCCAAGCTTTCTATGCCAAAGATCATTCTTATGGCTGAAATATAACATGCACAGCTGACACGTAAAACCACATGAAACTGTGGACTTGGTGTTTTACCTAGATCTTGACCGGTCATAAGTCTCGAGCTCTTGCCCGTGAGTGCATTATGTGAGAAAGACAGAGACAGACAGACAGGTGGACAGAGAGTCAGAGAGAGGTCTACTCGTGACTCAAAGTAATCTGGGTCAAACGTGCTCCAAAAAATAGCACAATTTATAACACAAAAATGGCACAACCAAAAGAGAGATGAGCCTGCCATAATAGTAATGGAATGGAATCTCCCCCATGGATCTAAATCCAATGGAAAAGAAGCAACATTATTTTGACCCGAAAAGAAATTTGTGTCATTTCAATCATTCAATATAAGCCAAAGGGTACTCCAAAACAAAGTGTCCATGACTTATTGACGTCTATACGTCACTAGTAATTACGGAATCCAAGACTCAGAAATGTTCGACTAAAACCTTAATGGTTCAATTTACAATAATACCCTGTAAAAATTCCCTAAGAAGCTTATACAAAAGATTGCAACTTTTCAATATTGAAACTTGGCAAGACAGATATGTCGACCATCCCAATTTCGCTTCTAGCTGAAATGATAATCCACACATGATTTAAGTTAGGCCATTTCAAAATCCAGCTCAAGCAAGGAATTAAGAAAAAACTCAATCTAACGATTGCTTGTCCATTACATAGTCCGGAATCAACAACCGTCCTAAGTTCTAAGTTGATAACCCTTAACATAGCCATTGCATGGAAATTTGGGAAGAGAACTCATGCTTGCCTAAATTAGGCTTCAAATCCGAATCAAAATGCTGGTCGAAGATTTGTGTGTAATGTGAGAGAGAGCCTAGGGATTGCGCGGAGGGGATTGATGATTGGAAGGTGACAAAGGACTCCATTGAATTGGAATTGGAACTAGCTTTACAGGCTAAAAGTTTGAACTTAGATTCATTCCGTTAGGAATTTGTATTTATACATGTAGTCATAGTTGTGTCTACTTTTTCATATTATACTTCGAGAAAATGATTATACTACCAAAAATAAAATATGCTCATAGGCTTGTGTAATAAATTTATTCTGTGTAGCCTAAACATAAGTTATGATTCTCCAAGAATGGATGGTTCTCCGAAATAAATAAATAAATTGGCATGTCTAAATGCTCGTTGCGCCTTTTTTATTACTTATTAAACAATTATTCTCGGAATACCAACGTGGAGGGATGACAAAGGAGTCGGGATGGGCCGTGCAAGCCCAGTATATGGGCCTATTTGTCAACCCATACCATGAGTAAAAGAACATGTGGCCTTGCTCAGTGGGATATGGGCCCACTAAAAGGCCCTTCTTTTAAGGGCCCGACACCATTGAAATAGGAAAGTGCGCCACGGCAGTAATCCGTTTGCGTTCCGGATAATTCTCGCAGCGCATTAAGAAGAGAAGAGAGACAGAAACAGAATGCAAAGTTAATTTGAATGTGTCGATATGTGAAACCGTGATTGATCTAGTCGTTTTTTTTTTAAAAAAAATCTAAGTGGGAAAGCATATTTCTTCCAGAGACTGGCCAATCCATTTATTTTGTGAATTATAATCTTTTCACTTTCAGGGCTCAGTATGTTATAATCTAAATTGATAGTCCGATCTGAGTTTAAAATGGTACTCGGTGATTTTTTTATTTTTTTACTACAATAATGTTTTAAAAAGATTGAGTTACAAAATTATCCAAAGTGCATGGAATATCGAGATATCTATTTTGCAAAATTAGAGCGTAACATTGTTGAAGAATTTCTCCAAACAAAAATCAAAAGTTTAGAATTCAAAAGGTATCGTCAATAAATGATAGGTTCAAAAGGATTTGTTTACAGAATTATACAATATGGTAATCCTAAAATAAGAAACCAACAATAGATAGGTTGCCACGTGTCAAGATGACACAAGGAAATCTTAAATAGCCGCGAGGAAAGAGGACATATGCTAGCACCAAGCCCATTAGATTAGATACATATGGATTAAACATTGTTTTTTCCTTTTCAAGACTCTTTTTTAACTCTTGTAAAGGGGATAGTGAACGGCATTGCATATTCCGACCAAAGAAAAAGACATCGGATATAGGTATTGCTCTCTCTTTTCCCATTGATTTGTGATAGGGGTAACAACCTAAAAGAGTAGTTTACTTTGCAAAGATATCTTACAAATCCTTGCTTATCGCAAGTGAGGGCCTCCTGACGATGGTAAGTTTTCCTTTTTTTTTTTAATTAAGTTAGCTTATTTTTCAATATTAATTAAATAAAATTTGTATTAACAAGTTAGATTTAGACCCAAACAACGTTGCTAAACGTTGCTTTAGCCTTATGTTTCATATTTTAGCAATGTTAGTGCCACGTAAAGAGAGAAAATAACAACAAAAAAAATCATGTTAGTATTTTTCATTAGCTAAAGTAGACGAAAATAACAAAATAACTTAATTGCATCAATTTGATAAGTTTTATAACTTAATCACATATTTTGAAAATTATAGGGTTCAATTGTATTTTTGTAATAAGTTTAAACCTTTTAGTGCACTTATCCCTATTAAGATATATGATAACAATAATTGCAATTAATGACACTTTGTCCTATCTATTTTACCTAACGAACATATCAGATTTTGTTGGCCTTTATATATATATATATGAAAATTCATAATAATGGCCTGAAGTGGAGTCATTTAAATAAATATATATATATATATAGGAAAATTCTAAATAATGGCATGAAGTGGGGTCATTTTCTCAAAAAAAAAAAAAAAAAAGCGTAGAGTGGACATTATGTTAAATAAGGGTCTAAAGTACCCAAATTAATCTCAAATAAGTTCCTCAACTTGCCTGCCAACAACTATGTGACTTTTCCGACAACTGGAGTAAGGATAATTAAAATTGAATTAAGAAAAGCTAAACTTATAGGCTGCGTTTGGTCGATCGGATAAAAACCAAGATAGAATATGTTTTATCATATCCTGTGTTTGGTAGCTAGGATAAGGTCAGATATATACGAAATATAAACCAGATAAAAAAATTCCGAGGGGGGTGGGATAAGGTCGGATATGATTTCTTTTATCCGAAACATAAAACCCTACACTTTTTTTCTTTCTCCGTCGTTCACCCACAGACGACTCTCTATTTCCTCAATAGTTCTCCGATTCTCATCGAAATTTTACGAAAGCGACGAATTTTTAAAGGTATATAATCATTCTGAACAATAATTCATTATCAGCTTTCTTTTATTCTCATCAAAATTTCAAATGAGATTGGCAATTGTAGATCTATGTTCCTTGTGGGTCAGAATCTGCAAATAATCATTCAAGGTTGTAATGATCCCTCCACTTGCAGCTTCAACCATATATATATATATGTACAAGTTCGTCTTCCCGCCCGCCGATGGTTCTTTGAGAGAGAATATATCTTATCGGATCATCTTAATCTCACACGGTTTTGAAATCTATCATGTTCACTCATATTCAACTCAATATGCGGTGGATAGGATGTTCCTTTCTATTGGTTATGCTAGATATTTTCAGGGTATAGTGTTTCTAATAAATGATGGAAGTAGTTTTTCTTAATATAATCCTGCCCATTTCCTTGTATCGGGTTGTCGGTTCTAGTTTATCTCCATATTCGTGCTCGTTTTATCTCCCTTTTCTTCGCCCTATGGACTAGTGGTTGAGTATTCCAGTGAATGTCCAAGCAACAAATAGAAGCTTGGCCAGAACTGATCGGTCTGCATACTGTGTATACACCTAACCACTTACGTTGATCACTCTCTAATGACTATCCACATCAGGCAGGCCCCGGACCCATGAGATTGCGTACTTGCAGTCTTCCCACTATTGTGGCATAACAATGCCTCATGATTCTTTCCATGAATGGATAGGCCCCTTGTTTACATACCCTTTCAACCACAATGCATGGCTTATTTCGATACTTCAACTCCATTGGTAACCAATGTGATTTTGTTATCCATGAGATCAAACAATTGATCACTCTCTAATGACTGTCCACATCAAGCAGGCCCTAGACCCATGAGATTGCGTACTTGCAGTCTTTCCACTATTGTGGCATAACAATGCCTCATGATTCTTGGGCAGTGAAAGATTTTTTGGACCATTTCCAACTATTCTAAAAGTTTAAGCCATTAGATAATAGTGCGTATAATATTAATTATTATAACACTCCCCCTCACGCTTAGTTTGACTTTTTTTCCTAGTATTGGGCGTGGAAATTCAATTGGGTAGACAACTGAATCCAGAAATATTCGAACTTAATACCTCCAACTCTAATATCATGAAAAAAAAATTTAGAGCGCTGGCTTCTAAAAGCTTAAATTGTTAGATAATACCGCAGTTTAACATTTAATTATTCCAATAAGTAGAAATCATGGCAACACAAGATGTAATGGATTAGTATTGTAAGAGGACTGACAACTGGAGTTTGCCAACCTACTTGGATGAGTTTGCAAAGATATATAATTGTTTCATGGCATTCGTAATGTCTCTTAAGTTCCTCTCAGTTGCCGGCACACATGCGGAGTTTTGGGATGTGGTTTTAGAAGTTTGGCATAAGCTTCCCAAATTAGTCAGGTTGGATGTTTCCCAGATGTTGGTTCAGCGGTTGTTTCAAAATTGCTGAGGTCCTTCTTGAGAGTTCTGTATCAAGATGAACAACAAAGGAGCGCCTTGCCCCAGCCAAAAATCATATAAACTCACTCGATCGCTCTTCGCACTTCATAAAAGCTTAAGTGATAGAATCCCCTCAAGCCAACGCATGATCTCATCCGTGCTCTTATGATTTTATCTGAGTTTCTCCAATCCCCAAAATATATTCTTCTCTTTCTCTTTGATATCAGGGAATAGAGAAGCTATTTGTCTAGAAATATCTGTAAAAATGGCGAGTAAAGATTTTCCTCTAATCCTGGGAATTGTAAAATCGGTATCACCCTCCAAATTGGACAATCCAACACACATATAATCCTCAAACTTTGGGATGACCTCAACAATGTTGAAACAACCGCCAAACCAACATCTGTTTAGGAAACATCCAACCTGACTGACTTGGGAAGCTTATGCCAAACATCTAAAACCACATCCCAAAACTCCACATGTGTGCCGGCAACTAAGAGGAACTTAAGAGATGGCACATTTCCCAAACCAATTCATCAACTCTCAAGCAATGGGAGTGGAAGAATAAAAGTTCCAATTTTGGGTTTTTCTTTTAGTAAAATAGGTCAAAATTTGGCCAAATTCGATTAAAAAAATACATATATTCCATTTGTCAAAATTAATCCTAAATAGATTTGAAATGCTCGACATTGTGTGATTTAGAGTTTTTTAGTAGTCAAAATCAATTAAGCTCAATCACGACGATCGGATTTTTAATGAAGAAAATATCACTCGCCGTTCATTTGGTTCACATCTTGGAAATTCGCGAACCCAATTTTTTTCTTAAATTGAACCGCATTTTGAAACAATTGGATCACATAGTTTCCATAGGTGCAAAAATCGAGTGAACAGAAAAATTATGCTTGGTCAAAGGTTGGCCAAATTAAGTAAAAAATATGCAAATATCACTTTTCAATTTTTTTCCAAATTAGATATGATATGATACGGTTGATCTTGTAAGATTTAACATTTCCTATTATCTAAATCACATAGCTTCACGAGATCGGATTTTCAAATAAGAAAATATCATGATCTTCTATTCGGTCCAATAACACAATCAATCACTTTTTTTTCCTTGAGTATGGAACCACATTTCTAGAACAATTGAGTCGCGTAGTTTATGTAGATGCAAAAATCGAGTTCATAGGATATCGGGTGGAAAAATTATGTTCAGTTTCTTACACTAAAGAGAGGGATGCAATTTCAAAAGTAGGAAGACTTCTCGAATTCAAGTCTAATATGCCCGAGTAGAAACCAACATTGTGAAGCACAAACCAACATCGATTACAAACTAAAAGTTTATGCACTGAAAAGACTTTAATATACCAGGTATATTCATCTACATCATACCTTGAAATGCAGCATCCCATGAAGCACCCCTAAGTTTTTCGAGAAACTCTTCCGCTTTATCAATGGTAGCCATTCTTGTTGCCATGGAAACCTGATGAGACTCTTGCATTAAGATGTGTTGATAAAGCACTAGCAAGGAATTGTTCACCCATGCAAATAGATTCTCCTCCGAGATGATTCGAGGAAAACGGAGAAAAAGAGACATTCAAAAGCCTACTTAAGAAATAATTAATTTATTTTAGAGACATTACATGTATATAATTCCATAAATACCTACAATAACCATTTTGTCTGCCATAAATTTTCCTCTTTTCCCTTGCAAATCATATACTCATGACAGCAGCCAAAAGCAGTTGGAGTTGGTCTGCAATTTGTGACTAATTCAAACGGTATCATCCAAAGACGACAAAAATATTTTATCTAAGGAGCGTCACACTTATCCATTCAAACATCAAACAAACAAAATAAAAAGAAATATAAATATTAAATGTAAACAAAAAAACTCATACCTCAACATAATTGTCATAACCTAGAAGCTTAGCTTTTTCCAATCTAAGCTTCAAGATTTCATCAAGGGAGAAATTACCAAAAAAGTCATAAACCTATTATAATTGTACCAATTCAGTTCTAAACGTTTTTTTTTGCCAATTTAGTCCTAAACCTTTTATAATTGTGCCAATTCAATCCATCTAGCCAAAATTGGCCAACTAGCGCTAACGTGGACACCAACGAGGGATAGCCGGCCGGCGAATGTTGATGTGTCAATTTTTTAATATTTTTTTATTCTTTTTCAATTTTTTAATATTTTTTTAAATTTTCTAATTCTTTTTTATTTTTTTTTCTCACATTCTTCTTCCTCTGGCCAGCCGGCCATTGGTGAGGGCGAGGCCCCGCCTAGATCCGGCAGCTTGGCCCTCACCAAGGCCGGGCGAGGCCAAGCCTTGCCAAATCCGGGGGCAGCAACCCCTTTTTGCATCTCCGTAGCCGCTCCGCCACCTCCTCCTCCTCCTCCTCCTCATCCTCTCCCTCCCCGCCTCCGTCGCAGCCCTTGGAGACGGCAGCCTCGCCCAACCTTGGCGAGGGCCGAGCTCGCCGAATCTAGCGGGGCCTCGCCCTCGTCGCCCCGGCCGAGGAAGAAGAAGGTGAGGAAAAAAAAAAAAAAGAAAAAAATATATATTAAAAAATTAAAAATGTATATTTAAAAATATTTAAAAATTACCACATCAATGTTCGCCCGCCGGCTGTCCCCCGTCAGCATCCACGGCACTAACTGGCCAATTTTGGCCGGATGGACTGAATTGGCACAATTATAAAAGGTTTAGGACTAAATTGGCCAAAAAAAAAAAAGTTATGACTGAATTGGCACAATTGCAATAAGTTTAGGAATTTTTTTATAATTCTCCCTTTCATCAATGATTAATGTGTTGTTAGTATCTCTGCTGGAGGCTCGAGTAGAGATTTCCTCACGTAAACCTCTATTTTGAGCACTTGCCATGAAAGACCGATAGCTTGGTTCATCCAAAGTGATCATCAGGGTCCATCTTCCGCCGTTGCATTTTCATACCCCTTGAATATCCCAAAAAATGATAAAGATCAGACAAATTTTTGGATAAAAAGTGCTCAAATAAATATAAAAAAATAGCACAGAAAAATACAAGCTATTGTGTATCACCTTTGACACCGCCATTTGTGCAGCCAAATCAAGAGATAGAGAAGACAATCCTTTGATCTTCTTCTTATCAGTAATCAATTTTTCGAATTTTCTTGTGGCGTCCATGATATTCTCATCAAACTTTCGACATAATTTTTGAAGTCGCTACAATCAATTAATTAATCAAGAGGCAGAGGTTGGGTAATTGAAATGTTAAAATAATATAATCTACTCTTCTACTTTCTTGCTCATAAAGAAGACAGAGTCAGTGCCACCACAAGGCTTTATAACAGGTTTTCAGAATTTAGCAATTCCGATCACTTAGACGCCAAATTATAGAACGACTAATATCCAACACCCTTGAACCATGGCGAAAGTGCCGGACATCACATGCTGTTCAAGTCCATAAGTCACAGCAAATTTTAGTTTCTATGCACATGAATTTAAAGCAAATTATCCCATGATAGCAGGGAAAAGAAGATATATGGAGAGTTTTGACGCGTGTCATTGATAGAGCCAACAAAATCATGCAAGATCATGGTTGTACAAATGTTGTCCTTCATATATAGGCGAAAAGACAATTTACATCATCAATATCGCCAACTAACATATTTTAACGACACACCTGCTCAATTTTGTTAAAGTCTTCTCTTCTTCCATCTTTCAAGGCAACCCCATTCAGAACTCCTTTCCTTATTTCATCTGCAACAAATGATTCCAAAACCCAGTGTCAACCAATCTAATGGAACTGCATTTCTAGAACAATCAAGTCACAAATTTTCCGTAGATGCAAAAATCGAGTTAATAGGATGTCAGGTGAAAAAATTATGTTTGGTTTCTTACACTGAAGAGAGGGATAAAATTTCAAAAGTAGGAAGACTTCTCGACTTCAAGTCTAATGATGCCCGAGCAAAAGAATGAGAAAAGAAAATTAGTCTTCTTAAATAATATACCATGAAAGAAGGTCACATATCAATTCTCTCCAATAAAGCAAAGATCGTATTAATATTTAAATACTTTTTACTCTTGTTCTTTTTTTTTTTTTGGCCGTTTTTGTATTTTTATGGAAACGAACGCTTGAATTGTCAACAACAAAATTCAAGGGTGAACAATAATTCGATTATCACTTTCTTTTTATTGTTTGTGAAACTTCTCGATGAGATTGGCAATTGTAGATCTAGTTGTCAGTCCTCTTACAATACTAATCCATTACATGGCATTCATAATGTCTCTTAAGTTCCTCTCAGTTGCCAGCACACATGCGGAGTTTTGGGATGTGGTTTTAGATATTTGGCATAAGCTTCCCAAGTCAGTCAGGTTAGATGTTTCCCAGATGTTGGTTCGGCAGTTGTTTCAACATTGTTGAGGTCCTTCTTGAGAGCTCTGTATCAAGATGAACAACAAAGGAGCGCCTTGCCCTAGCCAAAAATCATATAAACCCACTGGATCACTCTTCGCACTTCGTAAAAGCTTAAGTGATAGAATCCCCTCAAGCCAACGAATGATCTCATCCGTGCTCTTATGATTTTATCTGAGTTTCTCTAGTCCCCAAAATATATTCTTCTCTTTCTCTTTGATATTAGGGAATAGAGAAGCTATAAAAAAATCTGTAAAAATGGCGAGTAAAGATTTTCCTCTAATCCTGGAATTATAAAATCGGTATCTCCCTCCAGATTGGACAATCCAACGCACATATAATCCTCAAACTTTGGGATGACCTCAGCAATGTTGAAACAACCGCCGAACCAACATTTGTTCAGGAAACATCCAACTCAACTGACTTGGGAAGCTTATGCCAAACATCTAAAATCACATCCCAAAACTCCACATGTGTGCCGGCAACTGAGAGGAACTTAAGACATGGCACATTTCCCAAACCAATTCATCAACTCTCAAGCAATGGGAGTAGAAGAATAAAAGTTCCAATTTTGGGTTTTTCTTTTAGTAAAATAAGTCAAAATTTGGCCAAATTCGATTAAAAAATACATATATTCCATTTTTCAAAATTAATCCTAAATAGATTATTTGAAATGCTCGACATTGTGTGATTTAGAGTTTCTTAGTTGTCAAAATCAATTAGGCTCAATCACGACGATCAGATTTTTAATGAAGAAAATATCACTCGCCATTCATTTGGTTCACATCTTGGAAATTCGTGAACCCAATTTTTTTCTTAAATTGAACCGCATTTTGAAACAATTGGATCACATAGTTTCCATAGGTGCAAAAATCGAGTGAACAGAAAAATTATGGTTGGTCAAAGGTTGGCCAAATTAAGTAAAAAATATGCAAATATCACTTTTCAATTTTTTTTCCAAATTAGATATGATATGATACGGTTGATCTTGTAAGATTTAAAATTTCCTATTATCTAAATTACATAGCTTCACGAGATCGGATTTTCAAAAAAGAAAATATCATGATTGTCTATTCGGTCCAATAACACAATCAATCACTTTTGTTTCCTTGAGTATGGAACTGCATTTCTAGAACAATTGAGCCACGTAGTTTATGTAGATGCAAAAATCGAGTTCATAGGATATCGGGTGGAAAAATTATGTTCAGTTTCTTACACTAAAGAGAGGGATGCAATTTCAAAAGTAGGAAGACTTCTCGAATTCAAGTCTAATATGCCCGAGTATAAGAATGAGAGAAGAAACTTGGGGCTTCTAAAATAACATACCATGAAAGAATGTAACATACCAATTCTCTCCAATAAAGTAAAGATCGTATTAGTATTTAAATACTTTTTACTCTTGTTCTTTCTTTCTTTTTTTTTCGTTTTCATATTTTTATGGAAACGAACGCTTGAATTGTCAACAACAAAAATCGGAGGTTAACAATAATTTGATTTTCACTTACTTTTTATTGTCTATGAAACTTTCTCAAATGAGATTGACAAGTGTAGATCCGGAGGTTCATACAAAATATGGTCCTTGTGGGTCAAATGACGTGGATCCAACGGTTTGTGAAAAAACCAAAATTGATCCCTCCACTACTGAGGATTGATTCCTTTGTAGTTTCAACCATATATAAATGTACAAGATTATCTTTCCGTTTGCCAAGATGGTTCTTTGAGAGCAAATATACCTTATCGGATCATCTTAATCTAAAATATATTGCATTCGCTCATGTTTAGCTCAATATGCCGTGTATATAATGTTCCTTTCTGTTGATTATGCTAGATTTTTTCAGGGTATAGTGTTTCTAATAGATGATGGAAACAGTTTTTCTGAATATAATTTGGTAATTTTCCTTGTATCGGGCTATCAATACTAGTTTATCTCCATATTTGTGCTTGAAATAGGTTTATTTCAACGTGTGTGTGATTCTAATTGTGAATGTATTGGTTTTCAGTGAGCGAAGGCACGATCTGCAAATGTTTTTCTCTGCATTTGAGGATGCAACAGGTTTAACTGACGGCAAGGTATACCCGAGAAGTCGTGAACATACATGAAATAATGGTGCTGCTAGAAAAGCACCTTGGTATTTGTGTCTGCCATTCATATTAGGGTTTACGCTTATGTAAGGCAGTGATAATAATAAGCATGCAATACATTGTCTTTTCTTCACTCTGTGGACTAGTGGTTGAGTATTCTAGTGAATGTCTGAGGCAAGGAATAGAAGCCTGGCCAAATTCGATAGGAAAAAAAAAACATAAATGCCACTTTTCCAAATTCTAGTCATTCACACATGTACTAAATATATATATCATTCGATTTGATTATATGAGATCGCAAAATTTTATTTTAAAATAGACCTCATTTTGAATCCATCGGGTCACTAGTCGTCAGGGCAAAAATCAAGATAATAGGACACCAAACGAAAAAAAGTTATGTCTTATCAAAGTTTAACCAAATTTGATAAAAAAAAAATACATAAATATCACTTTTTAAAATTTATTCCAATTAGATGATTTAAAATGCTTGACCTTATAAGATTTAGAGTTTTCAAATTATCCAAATTAATTATATTCAATCACGGCAAACAAAAATTTTCACGAAGAAAAAATATATAACCATCCGTTTAATCCAATGTCTAGGAAATTGGAAATCCCAACATTTAAAAAAAAAAAAAACTGAATCGCATTTTGAAAAAATTGGGTCACGGATTTTCTGTTGGTACAAAAATCGAAGTTAATGGGATGTTGGATAGAAAAATTATGACTAGTCAAAGTTCGGTCAATTTTGAAAAATTTTCACAATTACATGATTGTGAGATTCAAAGTTTTCTAATCACTTAAATTATGTTTAATAACAGATATTGGATTTTTAATGAATAAAATATCCGGTCCAATTCCTAAAAATTCCGATTAAATTTTTCTAAAAAAAATCGAACTACATCTTTTATTGTCTCTCCCCTTTGATCGTGTTTGTTGAGATTTTGTTATTTGGTATATGTGTTTGTGTAATGACGCGGAAGAGTGATCTCTAATGGACCATAATGGCCGAAGCTCATGGCGCCATTGGAG
Source organism: Eucalyptus marginata (assembly GCA_014182565.1). Lineage (NCBI taxonomy): Eukaryota > Viridiplantae > Streptophyta > Magnoliopsida > Myrtales > Myrtaceae > Eucalyptus > Eucalyptus marginata. The sequence continues at coordinate 2,055,883 of CM024588.1, read as the reverse complement.
AACATCAGATGTGGGATGATCTATCATCTGAAGGCTGTCAAATATGCAGCTGTCCCGCATGTTGCAACAATGGAAGTCTAGGTGATCTCTTTCACTTGGTGTTGTTCATTGTTACCGCCATTGTAGATCCGAATCAAGTGATTGCAAGAGCATGGGATTGAACTCTAGCATGCTATGCACTAGTCAATTCATTGCATCCATCAACGGCTATATGTCACCAGTAATTACGGAATCCAACACTCAAAAAATTCGATTGAAGTCATGCTGGTTCAATTTACCATAATACCCCGTAAAAATTCCCTAAGAAGCTTATACAAAAGATTGGAATTTTTCGATATTAAAACTTGGCAAGAAAGATATGTCAACCATCCCAATTTCGCTTCTTGCTGAAATGATGATCCACACATAATTTAAGTTAGGCCATTTCAAAATCCAGCTCAAGCAAGGAATTAAGGAAAAACTCAACCTAACGATTGCTTGTCCATTACAGAGTCCGGAACCAACAACCTTCCTAAGTTCTAACCCTTAACATAGCCATTGCATGGAAATTTGGGAAGAGAACTCTTGCTTGCCTGAATTAGGCTTCAAATCCAAATCAAAATACTGGTCGAAGATTTGTGTGTAATGTGAGAGAGAGCCTAGGGATTGCGCGGAGGGGATTGATGATTGGAAGGTGACGAAGGACCCCATTGAATTGGAATTGGAACTAGCTTTACAGGCTAAAAGTTTGAACTGAGATTCATTCCATTAGGATTTTGTATCTATACATGTAGTCATAGTTGTGTCTACTTCATATTATACTTTCAAAAAATTATTATACTGCCAAAAAATAAAATATGCTCATAAGCTTGTGTAATCAATTTATTCTGTGTAGCCGAAACATAAGTTATGATTCTCCAAGAACGGATGGTTCTCCGAAATAAAATAAAAAAAAATTGGCATTTCTAAATACTCGTTGCGCCTTTTTTATTACGTATTAAACAAATATTCTCGGAATACCTACGTGGAGGGATGACAAAGGAGTCAGAATGGGCCGTGCAAGCCCAGTATCTGGGCCTATTTGTCAACCCATACCATGAGTAAAAGAACATGTGGCCTTGCTCAGCAGGATGTGGGCCCACTAAAAGGCCTTTCCTTTAAGGGCCCGACACCATTGAAATAGGAAAGTGCGCCACGGCAGTAATCCGTTTGCGTTCTGGATAATTGTCGCAGCGCATTAAGAAGAGAAGAGAGAGAGAAGCAGAATGTAAAGTTAATTTGAATGTGTCGATATGTGAAACCGTGATTGATCTAGTTGTTTTTTTTTTTCAAAAAATCTAAGTGGGAGAGCATATTTCTTCCAGAGACTGGCCAATCCATTTATTTTGTGAATTATAATCTTTTCACTTTCAGGGCTCAGTATGTTATAATCTAAATTGATAGTCCGATAGATCTCATTGTTAACATCTGAGTTTAAAATGGTACTCGGTGAATTTTCTTTTTTATTACAAGAATGTTTAAGAAATATTGAGTTACAAAATTATCCAAAGTGCATGGAATATCGAGATATCTTTTTTGCAAAATTAGAGTGTAACATTGTCGAAGAATTTCTCCAAGCGGGACTCAAAAGTTTAGAATTCAAAAGGTATCGTCAATAAATGATAGGTTCAAAAGGATTTGTTTATAGAATTATACCGTATGGTAATCCTAAAATAAGAAACCAACAATAGATAGGTTGCCACGTGTCGGGATGACACGGGGAAATCTTTAAATACATTGAGCCATCCCTGAGGAAAGAGGACATATGCTAGCACCAAGCCCATTAGATTAGATACATATGGATTAAACATTGTTTTTTGTTTTTTTTTTTTCTTTTCAAAACTCTTTTTTAACTCTTGGAAAGGGGATAGTGAACGGCATAGCATATTCCCACCAAAGAAAAAGACATCGGATATAGGTATTGCTCTCTCTTTTCCCATTGATTTGTGATAGGGGTAACAACCTACAAGAGTAGTTTACTTTGCAAAGATATCTTACAAATCCTTATTACGCATATAGTTCATTCAAGAGAACTATTTTCATATTTCACAGGTGTTACCTTTCCTGAATGCATGACAAGATAAGCTTCCGCCGATGCAGTCTGCCGGTCCGGTTTGGTCGTGTTCTGCTCAAGGCACCAGAAACCAGATTAATCCCGTGAAAAACACTCAAAACCGGCTAATTCAGTCCAATTCCTGGTTAACCTGGAACTACTGCTTTGGCTTTTCTTGATTGACTATAATTTCAAAATTATTTTATCTTGAATTCTCTTTTGGGTTTTGATGTTCATTCGAATAGGATTGACCATATTTCAATAACCTTTTTTACCTTATTTCCCACGCAATTTTGAATAGATTCTTCTTTGCTGCTCGTGTTACACTTTCAAATGAAATCAATAACAAGTAGAAATAATTAATACGCATGTTACGTTGAGATGCAATTGAAGCTATCACAACACAAATGGCGTGCTTTATTGGTTGTGTTTGATGCGATGCTTAAGAGATCCTTTGATCAGTTGGAAAGAATTAACCAGAACCACGAGGGAAGGTACGGAAAAAGAAACAACAGTTACTTTTTGTCTGTCTGATATATTCAGATTAAATAACATCTTAAAGATTTCAAATGCTCAAGCTTTCTAAACTAGGGTGTATACATGCTGCCAAAGGAAATATCTATTGCGTAGCACAGTTCCCTGGGGTCAAAGTTCATCAAGAACTACGCTAGCTTCTAAATAAATAAATAAAACAATCATGTACTACCTTTTGACCTCTAGAGAAAACGGAAAGCAGGCTAGCTCTAGAAATTTTTCTTACTCCGAGAGTTCTACCCAGATTGCAATGTTCCTCTGAACTGTATTGAGATCTATTGAAGAAATGCATTGAAATCAATAGAAGTATAGTTTCTTCTAAGAAGCATCTGCAATGTGATCGAACTGTCACATAAAATGAATTTTTATCATGTTTGCATCCGCAATTGAACTGGAGAGAAATTTCAGGTTTGATAAAATGTGAAGAGAGTGACTCAGAATGAAGCCACAAGTTTGATGCACAGAAGCAAATTTTCGGCTTTAAAGTTCTGGCAACTATCGGTCACAAAGAGGGCTCCACAATTACTGAACTGCCAGGTGCTTTTGAACAAACAAAGGTCAAAACCATTGGACTATAATGCGAAACTGCTTAAGGAGATAATAATACATCAACCACTTTGCTGTTTTATACTGGAACAAACAGAATAAGAGGGGAAAAAAGGAAACCCTTCTTGGGCATACATGTTTGAAGCATTAACCTGAAAGCTAAAAGTCTGAAAAACCCTGTAGATGCCAAAAGGCATCATAAAAAGTCTCAGACTCTCAGCATTTTGAGCAATGACGTTGTAATTAACAGTCTTCACTATTTATCCTTATGCTCATCGATGCCAGAATAATAGTGGCGGAAAACACAAGAAAAGTCCTTGCTTTCATGTCCATCTTTGCATAGCCCCGAGTATCTAGAGAAACAGGTTGTATTGAAAAAACAGTATTTTAGCCGAAAAGAATCGCATGAACAACAGTAATCAGACATATAGAAAATCATACAATTTTGCAGTTGTTTTGAAAAACCATCCCAAGAATCAAAGTTTGCCTTCAGGCACAACATGAGAATGCTTTCCTTTTATTATTTTCTGGCAATGGTTAAATTTTTCATCTCAACGACTCGTCAACTTGTTAATCCATATGTTAGGCCACTTACTTTTAACACTGTAGTTGAATTTTAACAAGATAAAATAAATGGAGCGAGTCTAACATGGCCAAAAAAAGGTACTAATCTTTAAAGAGGGAAAATGGTGAAATGAAGTCAAGAACAATGAAATTTAGAGAATCAGCACAAATGGGCAAAGTACTTACATGTCTTGTGCTTGGAATGTCAATGGGCACTTAACACCAACCTCTTCAGCTGATGATTTCGCAAGATTTAAATCTTTAGCCTGCATCTCAGATAGGAAATCGATGATTTATATTTTATTCCAAAAAACTGCACACACACAGAAACAGATCACAAAGAGAACTCCCTCATCATGGAAGATTCTTCTAATTGTTCTAGTGTTTCTTCACTTTAAATTTGGCTAGTGTAGGGTGTGTCCAATTTTCCAGTCTACAGAAGCTGGTCATGCCACTAGGCCCAACTGCTCATGCAACTACACGAATAAATGTAATAGCAGAACAAATGCAGAGCAATCGACTGCATATACTTAGTAGAAGCCAGGTAGAATTTAATTATATAATAAACCGTACAAAGATAGGGACTCTTATTAGTCCATTCACTGTTCCGGCAGAAGGCTTATGCTATACTTTTAATGAAGAGAGAAGGAAACAAACTAAGGAGGGAAATCAATAAATATTGCTTTCATATTGCCTGTTATAGATGAAACAAAAGACCTAAACATGCTGGCTTTAAGGAAGCATATGTAGAGAATAATAGATTTCACATTAGACCTCTAACAAAGGAATCTAAAATATGGAGAATGCAGAGAACGATAGATTGCTTCCAGGAGGAAGTAGATAGGGGATTTTGTCATGCATTGGAAGTTTTTACGGAGTTCTATAGCAGATGCTGTCAGAAGAAAGGTTCCTTTGAGCAAGCACCCTTCTGAGTATGATATGTATGCATTATCACGATAGGAATATCAAAGTGCACACATGTCACTATCATTCATCATGTGCGAAGAAAACTTTCCATCAAGGTTTTTTCTTGCATAAATTTCTATTGCGAATAAGGTTTTGTTAGCTAGTCCACCATGTTCTGTGTTTCAGACAATAAAGCCAGCCTATTCGAGTAACTTTGAGTAAATTAAGAACAACAATGGAAATATGTGCATGCATATACAGTCAGGTCACACATTCTCAGCTTGTAGGCTTGAGTGAGAAAGAGAGGGACAGACAACAGGGGAAAGGAAGGTGTAGAGAATTCAATGCATTGTGAAGATCCAGATTTTCAAATCCTTTCTTCTCGATCATCATTTTGTTTGATGTCGTTGTAAGTTGGATAGCTCCCTACTATTTGGTAATTACATTGAATATCGAGAGAATATCAACCACAGCCCAAATAAAAAGAGGTTAATGCAACGAAAAACCCTAAACCGGTATACTTGTGATAAATATATTCCAAACTAATTTTTTGACCACCAAAACCCCAAACCCATACACCAAAAACCCTAAATTTGTACATTTGTGACAAATTTACCCATTGTCAGTCTTCCCTAAATTGAATAATACCACGAAAGACCACAAATTGGTATACCTATAATAAAAGAAGGATACAACCCAAATTGATACACCCATCAACTATCATATGTCATCCAACTCTGAAATTTGACAGTAAAATTTAACGGAAACTAATAGAAAGTAAATTTCTCAGAGGTGTACCAGTTTGGGGTTTTTGGCAATCAAAAAATTAGTTTGAGGTCAATTTATCCCAGATGTACTAGTTCAGAATTTTTCGTAATATTTAACCCAACAAAAAATCTGAAGTGAGACAATTTTAGCCAAATGGTTACGTCATAATAAAATGTTTTTGTACAGTATATCCACAATACTTGCTGAACTTGTATTTTTATGCCAGGCTCCAAACATAATCTCTTTCACCTATTCCAAGCTGACTAAATGGATCAACCATCTATCTAATGAACAAGACAATTGTTAAAATTAGAGGCATTAGTATGTTGAAAATCCAATTGTTTCTTGATATTTTCCTCACAATCTGATTTATCCACATTCTTCCCCCAACTAATGAAGAGATATTGGAAGAATTGCCAAATGAAAATTTTGTCAATAAGGCAAAAGGGAGGCAAAGAGCAGTAATTTTCGGCCAAGAATTCAGAAGGAAAAATAAAATAAACTCAGTTGCTTTTCCAAAAAGCAAGTTCGAGTTATTACCATCAGCTTAGATGCAAATCCACCTTCATAGTTTCTTGTAGATGGAACACCTTCCATCACTCCAGGAACTGGATTATAAGCATCACTGTCATGCATAGAAATGTAGTCACCAGAAGGACAGTCAAAGAAAATTCATAAGATACATGATAAAAGAGTTTATAGACACTGAATGGAACAGCATACAGGCATTTCATAAAATAATAACTTTCAGACTATGATACCTATAATTAAATTTAGCCGGCTGCATGGAAGCACACTCAAATGAGCTATTTTACTTTTCTTAGTTCTAATAAACCACGGACTTCCACGTAATATATTTCTACTGAAATTAAGACAGGTTCAATCTCATAATAGCAGAACACTCCAAACTGTAAGAGACCCCATATTATTACTGGCAGATGTTGAGCAAGCTTGTTGGATCACCCAATTTTAATGTTAATGTTTCAGGAGTGGATCTTGGAAATCTGATATACATAGCACTTCTCAATAGAGATGACCTGTCGCCCTGTGAGAGAGGGTCAGTCTCACTTTTTCACTTGATTTTTCTCTTCCCTATCCAAACACCCCCCTCCTTCCTCCTTCCTTTTTCCTTCCGCCCACCTATACACACCCTACACTCACCGAAATATCCATCGTCTGCTTCTTGGTCACACAGAGACAACATTTCCATCTCCTCTTTTTCACTTGAGTGGACAAATTGACCAGCAGAAAGCCAAGCAGAGGCAGCAGCTGCTGCCCAGTCTGAACCTAAATACGATGCATAAATGAATACAAGCCTTTTATGATGCAAAAGTGCTAGGGAAAGAGAAGTCATAATAACCCTACTCGTGCCACAGAAAAGTGACCAGTTAGTACCTACTCCAACATCGGGCACTTGAAGAGTTGAATACTCTTGTCAAAACACTTGCAGCAATTCCCAAAGACTGACCAAGAGCAAGTGCCTCAGATACACCAAGCATGCTCACAGCCATCGCTAAGTTGTTGCAGATTTTTGCTGCCTAAGATTAAAGGACATTGAAAGTGTTACAAGCAGGCACAGGCTGATGAGAGTAATTGTTGTTCACAATCACTACACATTCAAAATTATGTACTTCTATTGTCTCTTAAATATATGTTGTCATATCAAGGATGTGTGCTAAAACATTAAGAAATTCCAGAAAATAATATCAGTTTAGTCAATGGGACAATATCCGTCAAAATTTTCTGGCATTGAATATTAGAAAAATGTAGTGCATGTCATTAAGAGCCCAAGAAGATGCTTCGCTTATGTCTTGTTCGATTAGGTTTTAGTTGTCTTTGATACAATAAGCATTTATCAACCTTTCAGTTTCAGCTATGTCTATGAATTATTCCAGAAGACAAGATGGATATTCTACTTTAATGCAGGATAGAACTTGGTAAATGCACACCAAGTAGGACAATCCACTAACCATATAAGTAAAAGCAGGACTAAAGCAGCAACCAAGCGAAATTCTACCTTCAGAGTATTACTAGTAATATGTATTGATACGAAAGGGAGCACCATCTCAATCTATTTGTTGATGACAACAAGCTTTAGGTGTATGAGCATCAGTATTCAGCTCATAAGTGGCAACCTCCTCTTATCAGGCAAATCAAACAACCAATTCCAGCTTTAGCAGTGGCATAAAGAAAGCAACGAGATTTAAAAAAAAATTTCAAAATGTTTCTCTACTTATGCAATCATGAATACTAATTGAGGCACAGATCATCCTTGACCAGTACATGAATTAACACTTTCTAGTAAACTCACACAGATTATGAGTCATTGCACCAATGATGATGGAACTCACCGAACCATTTCCTGCTCCACCACAATAAATTGTGCTTTTGCCCATGGCGAGGAGCAAAGGCTTTGCTGTAAGATAAGCTTCTTCTGATCCACCAACCTGCCAAATGCCATGAAATATAACAAGTAGAACATTCAGTTAGGATCTTGAGGCAATCGCTTTTACATAGATCCACATAAAATTCATTAACTATCTTCCCAATCCCTGCTATTTCTATAAGCTGTATTGCTGCATATAGTTTCATTTAGTGCACTAAAATGTAATATCCAAGACGGCGACAGAAGCCAAACTTTGCTTTTCGAATATTAACCAAACTCTCAGCTAGCCAAACTATATCACCAATTATTCAAGCTATAAAGAAACTATGGCCAGGACACTATTTTAAACTTTATAAAGGAGGCACGATTGCTTAAGGGCTTCTGTATTAACTAATCCATTTATTTCAGAGAAAAATATGATTATGAGGAGATATGATTATCTGATTCCCTTGTGGAAATTCTCAGCTTCTTGGAGTGAAATTTTGTCTATAAGACGCCACAAAAGATAATCTTGACATGAGTGAGAATAAAGTAGGTGCTCCAACAATTATTATGGTAATGAAGGTTCTTTACTGGAAATCAAAGCATGAGCAGCTATGGTTAAATATTTCCATCAATTAATGTTTATCGAAATAGAGTGACAAGCATGAATCGGAATAAATACCAACTAAGAGTTATTCAAAGAGTACTTTTAAAAGCAAGTCCATACTCTGGAGCTATTATAATCATATCAGAATCTATCGACTGCACAAATCGAGCATACCATGAACGTCAGTGAGCCAGCTTCAGCAGCAAGAACACCTCCAGAAACAGGTGCATCCAGCATCATAGGAACTCCACCTGCATCTATTTATTTACAAAACATATAAGCTTGTACGGCACATACATATAAGACAAGAAAAAAAAAACCTAGAAACAATCCAAAGGGGCCAATTACCAATTCTTCTGGGACCAAAGATGATGTACAAAAGGCAATAAAAGAATATATATGACTTATATATATCTTCTGTTTTTCAATATAAGGTATGTAGTTGCCCTCGCCCTGCATCAAACAATCTAAGTATTCCAAGTCTGAGATTCCATATCTACTTAATACAGCAATTAAAAAGGGTGTCCAAGTGCACAAGGCTTCCAGCACTGTGGGAATCTAGGGAGGGGTTGATCTACGCATTTCAATCCTCCAAAGATAATCCTGATGGAACATTACAAGCTCAAGTCTCATTTTGACAAATAGAAAAAAGAAAACCTTAAATTTCTCATGGTGGCATTCCATCCAAAGTAATAAGTCCTAGTAAGAGCACAGTAACTCCCACATACATTCCCCTACATAACACTGGAAGAGTGCATGTTTTTTCACATGGGCATGGAGAAAGCAAGATAGCAATGCAGCATAAGTATCATGCCTGCATAGCAATAATCATATATCCAGGTAAATCATATTTTTAGAACATTATGATGACGACAACAATCAAACAGCTTTCAGGACATATGGACTGCACGCAATTCAGGAAATACTTAGGATGGAACAATGGGTTATTAAGCATGACACTTACAAGCACTGATTTCATTTAAAGGATAAGCCTGCGGAGTTTACTTCCTGTTACCTCTCTTCCCATTTAAAGTACAGTTAGACACAAGTGCTGAAATCTTTCTTGATGTTTGGGGATCAATAGTAGAAGAATCTATCAATAACCACGGTCTTAGGAGATTTCCACCATGAAGCAATCCATTCGGTCCAGTGTATACGTCAAATACCTACATTAATCATATAGATAGATTATCCAATTTCATCCTTATATGCCTTTCACCTAGCAAATTTTATGAGAGAGGCTCCACAAACACAGTGATAAACAACTTACAGGGTAAGCAAATTGTTTTAAAGAACTTTTCTGCATTGTACAGCATGCTCCTAGCATACATTTTACATTTGATGCGTGAAATAAAAATGTCAATGCCTAACATGAGTCCAAAGGACTTAAAGTGCTCCTCAAAAAGGAAAACAGGACCTCGTCATCAATACCATATGGTATCAGTTAATGCCAATGATCTCCCACCATATATAAGATCACATATAGCCCACGGAAAGAATGGACCTCTGAACATTAACAAGCTTCAATTTTCACCATTGAATCATTTACCCTCTCTTTGGTTAGTTCAATTCACAACTCCTAGTTCATATCAGAACTACAATCACGACAATAATTTCTTTTTACAATCTATAGGACAATCACAAAGATTAACTTCATTTGTAATATAAACATGATGGCAGAAAAACCACCACAAGAAAAGGACAAAAATAAAAGAGAAAATTTAGAACTTACATGGGAAGATGACGGCAACATTGTCACTATTACATCACTTTCTTCTGCAACTTCAAAAGGTGTTTTCTTGGTGGGGACTCCAAAGCCAGCAAAGATCTTCATGGCATCACCATTTCTAAAAGGAATAACTTTTATTTAATTACACAAATGGGCATGGAACAGCTGCAAGAAACTAAATGCTCCACAATAATTGGATTGCAAGAATGTTTCATTATGTGTGAATACAAAATTGAAAAAGGTGATGCTACTGGGAAAGTCAAAGGATAGTCTGGACACTACTAGTAAAACTGGGCTTCCGTCTAGTAAGAACTCTCTGAACATCTCCTAAAGGATGTGAATAAACCAAGATTTTACTCCTAATCTGCTCATAACACATTCATCTCCCTGTTGGTTTAGTCAATCATTTAATGTCAAAGCACTGGAAGCTCAAAATAGCAACATAATGAGATCATTTTGGAGTATTATCATTTCAAGGAAATGCATTTAAAGATTATTAGGTTCACAGAATTAAAAACATTACATATCATGCACGGCAACCTTGTATCCAGCTTTAAAAAGATTCTTCGCCATTCTGGATCCCATATTTCCCAAGCCTATGAAGCCAACATTCTGAACATGCAAAAGTAAATTCAGCAGAGACAAAACAAGAGATAAAAGCTGTAAGCGTACCTGTCATATGCAATTAACCATGGAAAACCCCATCTATGAATTAGCTTGACATGGTAACTTAAAAGGGCAATATTTGAGAAATCACTGAAGCTAAAAATGGAGCAAACCATGATGATGATGGATTAAGGTTCTTGACTCAACACAAAAACAAAATTCCAAGAAATTCATGGGTTGACAGAGCATACTCAAAAATCAAAAAGATGCTATGGCACCACATATGAATTATGTCTTGGATAGATGACTGGAAAAGGATGAAAATTGAATAATATACATGCTTAATTATCCGACATTGAATCGAAAAATTTAAACATCAAACATAATCGTTAGTGCCTAAGAGAGCAAGAAGTTGAAATCTGTTCATTGACACTGAATCTAGTCCATCCTAATATTACAGACACCAAATGAGAGTGCTAGAAAAAAGAATGATGAAGCATCACTTAATGCTCACACACAAGAACCGACAGACATGAACTAGATCAGCATATTCAGTGTTATATTGCCCAAAACAAAACAACCGCTATCTAAACTTGACTGAGAATTAGCAATATCAAGATCCAACTCTCTTGCAGAAGAAGCAAACAAGCAGGGCACCCAGTCTTTTTGCCAACTCAGACTTCTTGCGAGCACAAAGGGAAGTAATACCACAGACCATCACCAAACTCAAGGGTCCTGATTCATCTCCACCACCGAACATCACTCCCCTCTGTGGCTACCACTTTACTTCACAGTTCATAAACGTTTGATATTCTTCATATAGACTATTATATCACCAATCATAGCATTAGAATCCAATGCCAAAAGCAGAACCCAATCAAAAGATGCACCAAGACAGATAAAAACGAGACCAAAGAATTCATTACTGGCTCACATAAGCAAATCTCTGTTGATATTCTAGAACCCAAAAGCGGTAAGCCACCCTTTTTTTCGTCAAACGTCCACAAACAACGTATCCCTTTAGTTCTGTGCATCGAAGCGGTTCGCACAACAGAAGGATGAGGAGGAGAGAGGAAGAAGAGGAGCTGGCTTTGCTTACTCCGAAGTTCGCCGGCTCGTCGTCCGGCGAAGAAGAGAGGCCGCGCGCCGGCGCCGGCGGTCGAAGGAGAGGGGACGGCGACACGTTGGGTTTGCGCTTGGGAAGAGAGAGGAGAGCTTTCGCCGCACGACTCGCCATGGCCGTCTTCGATCTCGCCTTTCCCGAGTCGAAGCCGTGCGTCGTCGAGTTTCAGACCGAGAGAACAGCACGAATTACGAAGCGGATGATTGTCTGGCCTCACTGGTCAACGCATGGTCAAAGTTTTTGTCTTCTTCCGGCCACGTGAGATATGGTTTATCTCCTTGTCGTCCTTGTCTGCTGCGTAGGATAATCGTCACCCTCCCACGCGAGAGTTCAATTGCATGACGCTACGTGCATTAAAATTGACTCATAATATCATCTTATGAAGTGAATTTGACTAGATTGCCCCTTCCAATCCATGGTGAATTACTCAGAACAATAATTTGATGGGTTTGGAATGTGGTCGCCATCACTTGGTCCGAACAATGTCCGATCCCATTCCCGATCATTAGCAGCAAACTCCGGATTAGATTTCTCAAGTACTAGGCATGGCGACAATCTCAATCGACTTCATGCATTTCATCCAATAAGCTCGGACTCCACCTCTATTGTTCGTACACGCACTTAACCTGCTATATAAATTCATGTCAACATGCGCAACACATCGAGGGGATGCGACCCTTCACTTGGAAAGATCAGAGACAACCCTTCAAATGCAGAAAGGAAACACTCAGCTAGTGACAATGATGAAGAGTTGACAGGTTCGTATCACCGTCGACATCATTTTGTCCGATCTAATTAACAATAACCATTCCCCTTCCCATCGGATTTGGTAGTAGCATACCGATGTCCCGATTGGATTCCTACATAGTAAGTGAAGTCAAAAGCTCAATCTAGTTCCCGCGTCTCATCTGAAGAGCTCGGACACCACCTCTGTTCTCCGGACATGCGTTTAATTTGTTATAAAATTCATGTCAACATGCACGAAACATCGAGGGGATGCTACCCTTTACTTGGAAAGATAGGACAGCCCTTCAAATGCAGAAAGAAAATACTAAGCCAGTGACGATGATGAAAGAGAGATGGGATCAAATTACATGGAAAATGCATTTGACATCCTCTCAGTTTCACTGCATTTTCATTTCCACTACCACCACCTAAGAAAGCCACTGGATCCCAAAAATCATGGAACTTCCGAATGGGAATCGAATGAGATATTAATTCCCACCGGAAAAGGAAAAGTAAAGAAAAAAAACTGTTCAGGCAGTCGACTCCGATAATCTATATAGAGGAAAGATCTTCATATATTGTCTTGATACCTGGTCGCTCTGAGACCGACCGTATACATCTCAGCGCAATTCCAAGGACCTCCTTCATTCCCTTCTCGAATGCGGGGTTACCCATTTCAGGGAGCAATGCTGAATCGAAGCATTCCGTGCCACGACCCTCGGCAACCCTCAACCGCACCCAGTCAGTCAAGTCGACGCCACCCCCTTCGCCAGAAATAACATCTCCAGCACATCGCCCGGTCAACAATTCGAGCAGGATCACACCAAAGGCATAGACATCCGACTTGAAGGAGGGTAGAGGCTTTTTGGAAGCAGCCAGCTCCGGAGCACGGTATCCCAATACACCTGCATCTAGAATCTGTTCGATGGTACCAGCCTGGGTCATCAGACGGTGAAGGCAATAATCGGAAACCCGAGCATTGAGGTCGGGCCCATCTAGCAGAACATTTGTTGCTTTGAGATTTCCGTGTGGAACGGCGCGATCAAAATGGAGATAGTTCAGGCCACGTGCAATATCAACTGCTATTTTGAGCCTCTGAGCCCAAGATAGAGGTGGACCCTTTCTTCCTGGCCGATCTGACAAAAGAGGATCACATAAATGTGAAGTCACTTAACAGCGGATGCATCAACATATCTCAAAGTAACGAGAAGAGAGATGGTTGCATTCAGAATGAGGACTACAAGCACTAATTTAAAACTATATCACTGGAGAAGGAATGGAACGGTTGACACAACAGCATCATGTCCAAGCAACAGGAGTAGCCATGTACCATATGTGATATGACAAAGTGTTCGTCAACCTCAAGTACCAAAATAAATATAAGAAAGCACATGAGCTTTTGGGATAGTCGGAAATGAGTTGGTCAATAATCTATGGCATAACTAGTCTTATACCGTGGACTAAGCCTAGGGTTTTTCAAAAATAAAAAGGAAAGATGCCCAGTGACCCACTAGGATTTCTAGAGTAAAGTCACATCGGAAGAAAAGAATCATATAAGAATCAACTGATTGCCAGCAACTTTGTCGAGCGTAACAATGCACTATAAAGGAAAAAGTCCACATGTAAATCTTCACAGCAAACAGACATTCACCAACTGGGCAATTGCTTATGAAGCAGACATGAGCCCACCTAGTTTCATATCCCGTTAAACATTCTTTAGTGTCTCCAAGTATACTTCTCTTGGGCATAGAGCTGTAACAATTGATTGTTAATGTCCCTTCACGTTACTGGATCTCCTTGAGAATAGATTTAAATGTTTATCGTGATTCAACATAACAGAATACTTGTCTCAATTTTGGTACTTGATTTGTTCAAAATCCATTTTAATGTTCCGTGATCATATGAAAGAGACACCAAAGTGTCAATCAATCAAGGTAACTACCCAGACAGATCAGATAGGACACGAACAGTCAAAACATTAAAAAGTATAAGATATTATTGCTAAACATAGATTGGAGTCCACAAATACTCATATCTAACGTTGCTGCATAATGAATTATGGTGAATGCTTCAATGGTATAATCATTCTTCTGCTCTGGGCCGAGACTGTATGCAATGGTAACTTTGCAGTTACTCCAGTTATCATACTCCAGTTTCACCCACAAATGCTTCATATCGCAGGAATGCAGGCATTCTGTACAGTCTATCTAGAAAGTACTAAGGCAAACAACACTTCTCAGTTGTTACCAATATCCACGTTGTTTGTTAAACATTATAATACCCTGACATAAGTGGTTTATCAAAGTGGCTAAAGTAAAAATAATCTCACAGCCGAAAAAGTTATAGATCACAGAGACATTTCTGCCAACATGAAACATGGCAAATATTTTAGTTTGTTTGTTCATGGGTGTGCTCTATGTGTGTGTGTGTAAGAGAGAGAGAGAGAGAGAGAGAGAGACGATACCATAAAGAAAGCTTGCAAGGCTGCCAGGTGATATGAAATCTGACAGAATGAGTTTCTCATGTTGTGTTGGGCCCCAGTAGTACCCTCTTAGGCACACAACATTTGGATGACGGATATTTGCAAATTTTTTTGCCTCCTTGGCAAACTCCTTCCGCTGTTTAGCTACTCCTTCTCTCAGCCACTTTACAGTCAGGAAAACACCATTATCCAACGTCGCCCGGTAAGATGTCCCGTGACTGCTTCTTCCTAGAACTTCCGCAGGAGCTCTTGAAAGATCCTCAGGTGTAAGAGTGATTGTATCATCAAGAAAATGTAATTCACCGACCAATCGATCAGGTGACTTAACATCCAGCCTCGCAAGGTGTTCAGTAGTGAATGAATCGCCAGATTCAGGTGACCAGGACAACTGGCTGTTTTTAGATGGTGAGAAGCCGGTTGTTGCTGCTACTTTCTCAGGACTAATTACCTCAGCAGAGGATGATCCTTTGCGTGATGCCAGGAGATCTTCTGCTGAAACAACCAAAGCACCACCACTGCCCGCTCCACTAACAGCAGAAGGATTTGAAGCAGCTCGTCTGCGACCCTCTTTGTTGCTAACATGTTCTGTTTTGCGGCTCTTCGATCTACGGACATAACAGATGAAGATGACAAGCAGAAGGAGAATAAAGACGATCAGTACGCAAGCAACAACCAATGCCACTTTATAAATAGTTTTGACCGTCTTCTTAGAACTTCCAGTTGGCGAGCTGCCTGATCCAGGACTATTTGGAAGTTGTAGAACTGTGTTCCCAGGAAAAAAGGAAGACCTTGGGAACTTCCTCAGATTTTCTGGGACCACGCCAGAAAGATTGTTGTATGAGGCATTGAAACTCTGAAGTCCATTGGACAAGTTGCCAGGAATGGCACCTGTAAAATGATTCTGGGATATATCTAATGAAGTGAGTGAACTCATGTCAGCCATTGAAGTTGGAAGAGAACCAGATAAATTATTCGATGCAACATTGAGCACCTGAAGTCCAACCAATGATTCAACTTTTTCGGGGAAATATCCACTGAATCGATTATGGGAAAGATCAAGCACCTTCAGACTAGATTCAGTTGAGGATGGAGGCAAAAGCGAGATATTACCAGTCAAAAGATTGTTTCCAAGGTAGAGTTCTTGCAAAGTGGATAAAGTCAGAAGATCAGGTAAAAGAGGTCCATCTAACTGATTTGAACTGATATCAACAACCCTAAGTTTTGGATACTGGGTCAGGACTTTTGGAATATCACTGCTAAGAGAATTATGCGAGAGATTAAAATAATTCAGGCGCAAAAACTGAGGAGTAACCTCAGGGATGACCCCCGACAAACGATTACGGCTCAGATCGAGATATTCAATGTTACCCCATTTAACAATTCTGGTCAAGTTTCCCTCAAATTGATTATTTGATAGATCCATGACAGCACAACTGCCACTTAGCAGCGGAAGTTCTCCAGCCAGACCATTCGAGGAGAGATTAAGAACACTCAAAGTGGTTGATGTGATCATATTAATTGTCCCTGAAATGAAAAGCCAAATATGAGGGTTACAGAAGAAAAATATAAGAAGCAAACTATGAGAGGAACACTGATCTAAATTAGTCCCTATCGCAAAAGCAAGAAAATTTGCAAGGAGTATACCTGAGAGATTGTTGCCACTCAAATCCAACTCAGTCAAAACCAAGGAGTCTCCTTTCAATAATCCGCTAGGAACAAAACCTGAAAATCTGTTGTTGCTAAGCTTGAGAACCTCCAGATCATAGACAAAATTAAACTCAGGTAGTTCCCCAGACAGTTGATTGTAACTCAGATCCAACACTTTCAAATTCTCAAACACTTGCATCTGTCCTCCACTTACCAATGATCCCGTGAGCTGATTGCGGCTAAGATTTAAATGCTTGATACTCTCGGAAATGGCAGGTAAAAATTTCTGCTGCTGTGAACTAGAAGTGACCAGCAAATTTCCACTAAAATCAACATAGGTGGCATTTGATAGGAATAAAAATTCAGAGGCCAAAGGACCATTTAGCACATTCCCGTGCAAATCAAGCACCTCCAAGCCAGCTATCAGCTCAAATCTTTTGGGAATTTCCTGAGTAAACCCATTTACTGACAGATTAAGATACACGAGGCTAGCAAGCTTAGTTAATGAAGGAGGCAATGGCCCAGAGAAGGAGTTGCTGCTCAAGTCCAGAGATTGGATTGACGCAAGTCCTGAAATAGAATCAGGGATCGGGCCAGAGAAGTTGTTCCCTGCCAACGAGAGATTCTTCAAGCTTGCCAATTTCCCTATGCCCTGGAGCAAGGATGATGAGAACAGGTTGTGCGATAAATCCAGGTACTCAAGGCTCTTGAATTCGCCTATATTATCTGGAATTTTGCCTGTTATGGAGTTGTTTGCCATGGAAAGTTTAACAAGCATCGTCAGGTTGGCAAAAACACTCAAGTCAGCATCAGCAGTGAGGTTCAAATTATCAAGGACGACTCCTGCAACATTGCCGCCATTACAGACGATTCCATTCCACGATGAAGGGCATCCATTGAAATCTATGGATTCCTCATTCCATGAATTAAGTACATAACCAGTTGGATCACGACCTTATGCCCTTCTTAAACTCAAGCAGCGACAATATATCCTGGGAAGGAAGCTGCCCTGCAGCAGAAATAAGAAGCAGCAACACGACTGCCAGCTTCAAATACATCATTGGATACTACCAAATGCTTCAGTAAGATGGAAAGTGTGCGCAATGGCTAACGACAGAGGATTTTCGAGGCTTCTCAGAGACAACTTCAACAGACAGCGACAGTCTTCAAACGAACAGACCAAAGCATCAGCACCTGGAGCTCGAATTACAGTCCCAGTGTTGCTAAGAACAAATAAGCACGCCCAAATTTTATCAAGTCAAAAGCTACAGAGACAATAGGGCAGTCTTCAAAGCAATCAACAACAAACCATTCTGACTGCCAAAAGAAAACACGGCCCTCTATCAGATACAACCAAGTTCACATTTCACGCCGCCCGCCAAAAATGAACTCTAAATGCACCCACCTTCAGGAAAACAGACGCCTTTTCGGCACTTGCAGAGGCATACACATACAATGCCCAGAGTTCACTGAAGCACTTAGCAAATGATACCAAAAAAAAAAAAAAACAACAACAAATCGGTTCTACTGAAAGTGAACCAGCATTCCTGCTCTCGAGACCACAGGAACTTCTTTCCTCTCGCGGGTTCAGACTTTCAGACCCCAAAAAGCCGCTCAACCACTCGTCTCAGAGAGCAAGGAGACCACAGACCTTCCCAGCAACAACGCCGCATCAGCAGCACAAAAGCTCCAGACACTTGACCTTCTCTACACCCAAAGAAGAGAGAAAAAAAAAAATGAAAAATGACAACCCATGAAGGAAGGAGCAAAGAAGTGGGTCTACCATGAAGCATCAGCCATCAAGCATTGAAGAGGAAAGGGACCCAGAGCCCTGTTTTTTGGCTCATTTTAAAAAAACATTCCAAAAAGCCCTAATCTTTCTACCATGATAAAGGCATTCCCCGGTGACACAGACTAAAGAACCAGAAAAGAAAATGACTTTTGCCCACCTTCTCTTTCAAAGAAAAGGCTGACCCTTTTCTCCCCTCACCTCACCAGAGGTCATGTGAAGGGAGAAACCCAGTAAAGATGAGCAGAATCTCCATGGAATACATCCAAAAGAAGGTTTAAAAAAATGGAAAAAGCCCCTAAAAATTTCACCTTTCTCTTTCCTTATGTGTGTGCGGGCTCGTGGTTCGGTCTTTTGAGGGAGGTAGGGAGGGGCTGGAGATGTGTCAGGCGGCTAATGGAGGGAAAAGCAGAGGGTATTTTCGAATATAATAATGTCGGGGGAAATTTTGGAGGGACTTTTCCTTTTACCCGCCAAGAACAGTGGCTTCACTTTAGTTTAATATACTTTTTTTTTTATTAAAGTTTAGTATAGTTTAATTGGACCATGTTTTTACAAATCGGTATATCCGATGATGTTTTCATGTGAGAACATCAACTTATAATGAGACATCATCGGGTGTTATGCTGATATTTAAACAAATAAAATTTAATTTATCGAATGGTGAGCAGCTTGATATAACCTTCTCACATCTTTAAGTGATATCTCAAAAATTGCAAGATAGGAAAAAAGCCACTCCTAAAATATACTCATTGTAGCACATTTAAATTTATATATATGTAACACATTTACCCTCCGTCGACAAACACCGCTAAAAAATTGTCACATGGACACCAAAATGCAAATGGTGTTAACACAATACGCATGTTGAATGTATCACGTAAATACAAACTTGGGGTTTTTATGTCATGAGAAAAAATTTAGAATAAATGTATCATAATTGATATAATTTGAAATTTTAAATATCATAAAAAAAAAATTCAAAGTAAATTTATCATGGCAAACATAATTAATGGGTTTTTATGGCTTTTTCACTAAATAATGTATATTTTTAGAAAGCTTTTTCATTCAATTTCACACCAAAATCACAATACAATATATTGCCGAAAACACGCTCGTCGAAACTCGGATTCTCATACCGGACCGAGTAGGCCTCGACCGCCGATCATGTGGATACGTACCGAGCCCACGTGATCGACGGTTGAGATTGAATCGAATGGATCCCCTTTTATCGATTTTTTTTTAAATGAAAGTTCAATTTAATATTGAAGGTACCTCTATTCCCTGCATGGGGTGTGCCTTGTGGACGTCAACGCATTTATCAAATCCGATTGAAACCGATGCTTTTGGTTTTTTCCAATGAAACGAATGAATTGACCGCCATCGTCCGCTATTTTGACCGCGAGTGTGCGATGTGCAATGCATGGGGTTCGAAGCAGTCTGCCCGTTCAGTCTGACAGCGCCACGTGGACATGGCGAGTGCCCGGTCGACCAGGGCTTTTGGGCCTCTTCAGGCCCACTAAGGATGGCGGACGGGGAGAGGTGGAGTAGGTGAAGCATAATGATTGGATTGATGACTTGATGCATATAAAAAGAAAGTAAAAAAAAAAAAAAAAAAAGGCAAGAGAGCGACATTTTTCCTTTTTCGAGCGACTTTCCAAAAGGTAAGTAAAACCGCTTCGTTAAATAGTATTTAAGTCCTTGCTCAAAAAAAAAAAATTAGTATTTAAGTCGATTAAATTAATTGAAACGCACAGTGAAAAGTTAGGAATTGTGGATATATGATGGAAGGGGAATTTGAAATTTTTTAAGAGGGTTGTTGTAATATTAGAAGGTACGAAATTTTAAAAAATTGGAGCACGAGAAGAATAACGTAAATTTTAAAATTTAGGCATTTGTTTATGTAATTAATATACATAATATGTGAAATGAGGAGGAGTGAGGAAGGAAAAACAGTCGATATTTGTTCCATTTTACAAATAGTGAAGCTAATTTAATTAGGATAATTTCCGAGCAAATTTCACATGGAAATTTCTAAAAGAAGGTCAATCGATAATTTGCATTGGAGAAAATCATAGTTTATTTTTTTGTTCTGTGGTCCTAAGATACAGAGTATTACTAAGCTTAACATTTAGAAATGATGGCATTGGTTTTCCTTCTTATGTCATTTGCTTAAAGTTTATAGATGACCTTAATACTTCGGGTGATATTTTTGTTTTCTACACCGGTTGGATGTCTAGAGTGCATTGAGCACACCGTTAACCCACAATTCCATCATACCTCGCACATAGCGTAACAAACGAAGACACGCGAGAATATTAAATTTTTGTCAAAATAAAATTGCTCAAGCGATAAGTATGTTTGTCTTTCTTACTTGAGACCTAGGTTCAAATCACCACACACGCGCACATTCTTTTAGGGTTACCCCTAGTTACACATATTTATGCTCCAATGTTGATGGCCCAATTGAATGATAAATCCGATAAAGATTTGTTAAATGCTTTCAGAGTTTAAAATATCTTATTAATATAAAAAAAATCATATCAAAATCAAATAAAATGAGAATCAATTAAAAGACAAAAAGCCCGTCAATCTATAAATATTCTCACCATCACGAAATTATTTAATAATCTATTAACATATTTCGGGAGTCAAAAAAGGAAAAAAAAAAAAAGGAAGTATCTCACGATAAGAAAAAGGAAGAAAACAACGGGAAAATCAACAAAAGTTCCTTAGAAGGACACGTGGCGATTTTTCTATTCACACCCCCAACCACTCTCCATATAATAAAGGTCGGAAAAATGGCCGAATAGAAACGCTGGTGCGGGACCCACCTTCCGATGTTGTCCAAAAGGATTTGCGCCATTTATTCAACGGCGTGGTCCCCTGAGGATTTGTCTCTGGTCCAAAGGCGTCATGACTCATGACCCTAATCTAACCTAAGCCCAATATGTTTTCTACTTTCCCAAAAAGTAAAGAGTAAAAATATTAAAATTTTAAACTATACCATTATGACACATATATATAAATTTTATTATAAACTTATAGGTATATAACATATTTATCATTGATCAAAATTCCATCAATAAAAACCATTAGAGAAAAATTTTAAAAATGTCCGTGAGTAAGCCTATCTACTAGTCTCATTCTTTTTATCGTGAGCAATCCTAAGAACAGTTAAGATTATCCTATTTTCTTTTCATATAAAGTTTGATTAAGCAAGCACCTTTAAAAATAATAATTCTAGCCCACTTTTCTAGCCTATCTATGAAGTCTCCCTAGCTATCCAATTGCTACAATGAAAAATTCATTAGTTTGAAATCATTATTTGAGTTAGGCAAGTTACCTTTTTTGAGAGCCTTGAAAGAGTGTCAATATGGCATGTCACATGACTTAAGTGAAATAAAAATAATTATATTATGGTTGAAAATTATCTAACGAAACCTTATGCAATGATTCAATGATAATGGAATGAGTGGAAGGAAAAAGACTAGTGTCGACAACGCTCTGACCTTATGACAACAATCTCACACTTATAATGGAATGTTCGATTTGAGTCATAACTATAAATTACATCTTGGACAAGCCGAATTAGCGCCATGCACAAAGTCAACGTTTCTTGAAAGCGAGGAGAGACAAGGGAATTCAACCTATAAGCCATCTCTGCTACTAAGCCAACCAGTTTGTTGCTAAAATTGTCGTTAAATTCCTCTATTCTTCAATGCTAAATTACTTGGCAAGGGTTCTCCCAAACATCTTCGATTTTTAATGTCAATTGTTTCTACATGAGGAGGCGCCATTGATCTATTATGGGCAAGTTAGAAGCTAAGTAAAATGCAAGAGTTTGCTTTTAGCGAACCAAAGATTCTCAAAACATAGGCTTGATTCTGCAGGATACCATCTTATGCCCAATTTGTTACCTTTTTCTCTTTTATAAAAATGTATTTCACACGATCTTTCCAATTTTGTTCCCTAACATGCATCCAGATGCCTATTAATAAATGCTCATGCAATAAAAATTAAATCAGTGCATAGTAAAGCAAATAAAGTATGGAAAGGGAAAATAACTTGAGCCGTATTTGACAAAATTGATACAAAGCCTTGTTATTAAACCCTGGGATTGGAACCCCACGGGCGGTTAATGGAAATTCAAAGAAAAGAAAATACTCGTGCAATTTTCCCAAATAAACTAATGCATATAAGAAATGTGGAGCATAAAATATGATGTGCTGTGGAAAATATTGTACCAAATAAAGTTTTCTCCTAAAATGGGCATTCAACAGAGGTATATAATTTGACATAATGCCATGTAAAATGAAATGAAATCCTAAGAGAATGAATCTAATGCAAATAAATCTAAATTTCCTTAGATGTGCCGCGGGACATATTTTTGTGATTCTTTTTTCCATGAAAATGTAAACAAAAATTACTAGCATGCAAGATGTACTTTTTATTTTTATTTTATATATTTTCCATTTTATGACCGGTGGCGGTTAAATAATAATTCAATATATATGTCTTAAACATGCATAAACATACTACATCTGGAAGAGTTTTATTGATCTAACAAGGCAATTATTATGATACACATGCAATGCAAATTACTACTTGAATAAATAAGTATATGCAAATCTGACTTTTTTTTTTTTGTTGCTAAAAATATGCAAATCTGACATGATATGTAAGAACGGTGCTCTAACACTCTGCGAATGATGCACGTGCATCATGCATTATTCTCTTACGAGTTACGAATGATTCACATGCATGAAAGGAAGTCCTAGAATAAACAATCTATGAAAGGAAGTTTAATCTATTCTTTTTTTTTTTTGTCAAAAGTTTAATCTATTCTTAGATGATGCAAATAACCATGGATACGACTAAGTGATGACATTGAACCTAGTAAAATTAAGACTCCGTTTATTTCATGGAAAATGAATGTTGTGAAAAATATTTTCCTAAAATTGATTATTTATATTGCTTGAAACAATTGGTATGGAAAATGAATGTTGTGAAAAATATTTTTCTAAAATTGATTATTTATATTGCTTGAAATAATTGATTCAATGAAAAATATTATTTATCAATAATAAGTTATGTATAAATATTGTGAACAATGAACATATTTTTCGTTCAATCATTTGAGCAAGAGATGCAAGTGATCTTTTTTGAAATTAATATTTTTTTTCATTCATTTTTGTAAAATCCGATTCCTAGGTAGGTCCATATGACCAGTTGAAATGTCCCCAACAAATATGTGCTAATATATTGAGTTTTAGGGTCCTTGTCTTGAATATTCTATCATCATATGCCCAATCAATTACAATCCAAAATGTACAAAGAGACATTTGCTAAGAGGCTTACATGATGTTGACACATATATTGTTCCTCTTTCTCTTGTTGAGAGCAAATCGACAATGCAGCTATTAGTAAGGTAATGTAAATCCTATACACGTTTTAGCTTGAGAACCATGAGATCTCAACTTGATTAAATATGAGTGTAATGGTTCGGTACTCACTGATTCCAATAAATTAGAACTAACACCCAAACTAGTCTAGTTTTGTTCTGAGTGGTTCCTAATTCTTTTGCATATCTTTATATATATATATATATATATATAAAAAAAAATAATCGTCCACAAAAATGTTAAGATATAAGTTGTTATTGATGATGAAAATAATTTCTTTGGCTAATTATTTTGAGCAATACAAATGATTATTTGTAGGAATTATTTTCTAAATAATTTATTTCCTAGGAAACAATTGGAGCCTTAGACTTAAAATGGAACCCAACATTTGGAAGATATTTGAGTGAACGAAGATACCAATTTTTTTCTTTTTCAATATAAAAATATTTTCAACGCCGTGGTCCCCTGCGGATTTGTCTCTGGTCCAAAGGCCTCATGACTCATGACCCTAATCTAACCTAAGCCCAATATGTTTTCTACTTTCCCAAAAAGTAAAGAGCAAAAATATTAAAATTTTAAACTATACCATTATGACACATATATCTAAATTTTATCATAAACTTATATGTATATAACATATTTATCATTGATCAAAATTCCATCAATAAATAGAGAAAAATTAGAAAAGTGTCGGTGAGTAAACCTATCTACTAGTCTCATTCTTTTTATCATGAGCGATCCCCAAGAGCAGTTACGATTATCCTATTTTCTTTTCATATAAATTTTGATTAAGCAAGCACCTTTAAAAATAATAATTCTATAATAGCTAAAGAAAGCTAGCCCACTTTTCTAGCCTATCTATGAAGTCTTCCTAGCTATCCATTTGCTACAATGAAAAATCCATTTAGTTTGGAATCATTATTTGAGTTAAGCAAGTGACTTTTTTGAAAGCCTTGAAAGAGTGTCAATATGGCATGTCACATGACTTAAATGAAATAATATTTTGGTTGAAAAATATCTAACGAAATCTTATGCAATGATAATGGAATGAGTGGAAGGAAAAAGACGAGTGTCAACACTGACCTTATGACAATAGTCTCACACTTATAATGGAATGTTCGATTTGAAGTCATAACTATTAATTGTATTTAATTAGAGCAAACTTGTCCCCATAACCTATGAAGCACCGACACTCTCCAAAACCTCGCCGTGTCGTGTCGAACACTTTGACACGTGTTCGACACTCTCGGACATTATTTGACACTCGGTCAACACGTGTCGGAAAATCCGACACTTGGTCAACTTTCTCGACACTCTCCGACACTTGAGTCAGAATTCTGACATACAAGTTTTCGATACGTGATTCCGATATCAAGGTCAATTTTAAAAATTCAATAAAGGATATGTCAATATATATATGTGTGTGTGTGTGTGTGTGTGAAAAAATAAAACACAATAATAAAAATAATAAATGGAGAAAGAAGAAAAATCTAGTATTCTCTTATCTTTTGACTCCTACTTCCCATGATACACAATTCACCCCTTAAGTTTTTTTTTCCTCCTCTTTCAACATATATAACATGTGAGTCCAAAATATGGATTATTTGTTTTTTCTCCAAGTTTTATGAATTATTGAAATAAATTTGAATTTATCAAATTGAAACAATGAGTGATATTAATAAATGGCAGATTAATGTTTTTAATGTATATTCATTCTAGGCTTTTTTAATTATTTATTTATCTATGAATTTTATTCAAATTAATTTGATTGAAATAATCATAAAAATGATAATTTATTATGTATATATAAAAATATATATAAAAAGTGGATCAGAAATTATGATGTGCTATGGAAAATATTGTACCAAATAAATTTTTCTCCTAAAATGGGCATTCAACACAGGTATATAATTTGACATAATGCCATGTAAAATGAAATGAAATCCTAAGAGAATGAATCTAATGCAAATAAATCTAAATTTCCTTAGATGTGCCGCGGGACATATTTTTGTGATTCTTTTTTCCGTGAAAATGCAAACTAAAATTACTAGCATGCAAGATGTACTTTTTTTTTTTTTTTTTCAAATATTTTCCATTTTATGAGCACTGGCGGTTAAATAATAATTCAATCTATATGTCTTAACCATGCATAAACATACTACACCTGGAAGAGTTTTATTGATCTAACATGGCAATTATTATGACACACATGCAATGCAAATTACTATATGAATAAATAAGTATATGCAAATCTGACTTTTTTTTTTTTTTTGCTAAAAATATGCAAATCTGACATGACATGTAAGAACAGTTGCTCTAACACTCTGCGAATGATGCACGTGCATCGTGCATCGTGCATCATGCATCATTCTCTTACGAATGATTCACATGCATGAAAGGAAGTCCTAGAATAAACAATCTATGAAAGGAAGTTTAATCTATTCTAAGATGATGCAAATAACCATGGATACGACTAAGTGATGACATTGAACCTAGTAAAATTAAAACTTTGTTTATTTCATGGAAAATGAATGTTGTGAAAAATATTTTCCTAAAATCGATTATTTATATTGCTTGAAACATTTGCTCAATGAAAAATATTATTATCGATAATAAGTTATGTATAAATATTGTGAACAATGAACATATTTTTCATTCAATCATTTGAGCAAGAGATGCAAGTGATCTTTTTTGAAATTAATATTTTTCATTCATTCATTTTTGTAAAATCCGGATACTAGCTAGTCCATATAATCAGTCGAAATGTACCCAATAAATTTATGCTAATATATTGAGCATTAGGGTCCTTGTCTTGAATATTCTATTATCATATACCCAATCAATTACAATCCAAAATGTACAAAAGAGACATTTGCTAAGAGGCTTACATGATGTTGACACATATATTGTTCCTCTTTCTCTTGCAGAGCGCGAATCGACAATGCAACTATTAGTAAGGTAATGTAAATCCCATGCACGTTTTAACTCGAGAACCATGAGATCTCTACTTGATTAAATCTGAGTGCAATGGTAGCCGCTTATGATCATGTTGGAATGGTAGTAAATTCTCCCCGATCCATTATCGGCTCTAGTAATTCGTTGCATGAAACAAAAGAAAAAAGGAATGATAAATATGTGGTGTTCTTCTCACATGTTAAGGTTTTGATTTAAAACATGAAAATTTTAAAAAAAAATTATATATATGTATGTACTAGTCCGATTGGGGTGGGCGGTTCCACACTTAAAATCGGAATCGAGATCGTCTCATCGATTTCAATAAATTAACCAACACCTGGGACCGATCAGTGCTTGTTCGAGTGATTTCGATTCTTTTGCATATCCTTATAACAATTTATATTTAAATATTTTCATAATCGATGAAAATAATTCGACATCGCACTTGCAACGAGACAAAGGAATCGAAACAAACGAAACAAAGCATAAATCCGACCATGAATCGAAGAATGAAGCTGGATACACTCCCTCGCGCTCTTTTCCGACCTCACGCCCACCCCACACTGACCTCAACTCACATCTTCATTACCAGCACATGGACGGCCCCGCTCGACGCACGAACGGTACTTGACAGTTGACACACACGAACGCACACTCGAGAACTAGTGAGCCGCCCACGCGTGCACGCAGCACTCTTAACACTTTTGCTTTTCTCTCTCTCTTCTCTTTTCTTCTTTCTTGAGAGTAGAATTAGAGAAGAGCACTAAGGAGCTGTTTGGTAACCATCCAAACAATACCTGATTCTTATTTTTGTTCCCTAGTAGTTTTGAAAAAATCGCGTTTGGTAAAAATTTTTGTTTTCTAAACAAATTTGGAAGTGAAATCAAGAATACAAAAAAAGTTAATTCTTTGTTTCCGAGAACAATTATAGAATCAAATTTACCTAATTTTTCATTTTTCCATCTCTTTATTCTTTTATTCTTTTTCCCTCTCTTATTCTTCAAGTGTCGCCGCCGCCGCCATTGCCGTCTGCCGCCCCCAACTGAACGCTGCCATCCGCCTTCCACCACCGCCGATCGCCGGCGAGCTCACGGGAGGCTCACCCGGCCACCGACGAGCCTCGCCTGGCCGGGCGAGGCTCGACCTCGTGCAGATCTGGCAAGGCTCGCTGGCGGCTGGGCGAGCTCGGCCAACAAGGCACAACCTCGCCGAGGGCCGGCAACGCTCCGGTGAGGTCGTCGGCCCTCATCTAGCCGCCGATCGCCGGTCGTCCCAAGGCCGACGACTGACCACCTTGAAGAAGAAGAAGAAGAAGGGGGAGGAAGAAAGGAAAAAAAAAAAAAAGAAAAATTAAAATATTAAAAAATAAAAAAATCTATTTGAAGTATGACTAGAAATTTTGCTATATATAGAATACATATTTAATTTTGTATTTTAATTTATTATTTATTATTTATATTTATAGTTTATTATTTACTATTTAATAAAAATTTGATTAGTTAATATATGTATTACTTAGTATAAATATAATTAATCAATAGAATTTCTATAATTTGATAAAATTTTAGAATTGGAATAGAAATTTTATGTAGTTACCAAACACATTTCTGTTATTTTTCTATTCCGAATCGAAATTTTGTATAGTTACTAAACGCGTTATTTTGCTCATAAATTATTATCGGAAACAAAATAAAAAAAAATCATTTCGATCGAATTTGTTCTCTAAACAGAATCGTTATCAAACGCGCCCTAAGAATTTTCTTTTTCGAAGATTAAGTGACCGAAAATTGTTGCCCGTTTACTCTTCAAGTTCCCATCAAAATATAGAGAAAAAGTGTTGGAAAAGCTCTAAACTTATTATATTTGTGTCATTTTAGTTTAAACTTTTTGACTAATGTCAATTCAATTATTCTGGGTAATTTTGGTCAGATATTGGTAACATGGACATCGGCTAGCGTGATACCATTGGCGTTAACATGAAAATTTTTTAATACTATTTTAATTTTTATATTTTTCTTCTTTTTTTTCTTTCAATTTGTATTTTCCATTTATATGAAAATAGCCACCTCGACAGGTCTTTATTCAGCTCCTTAATAAATATTGCCGGTCAGCCTATTACATAGGCGATGACTAAAAGGACTGAATTGATATTATGTCAAAAAATTAGGACTAAATTGACAAGATTTATGACTAAATTGGCATTAGTTTAATAAGTTTTGGACTTTTTTTTTTGACACTTTTCCCAAAATTCTAATTTGGTTTTCTACTTCAACTGGTACTAATGGTGCCCGGTTGGAGGGACCTAAGGATGCACAGACAATGTAAGGTGAGAAGGGTAATTAAAACGGGCGTTCAAGAAAAAAGTTCAACCCGAGTAGAACATAGGCAGACCGCACGGTTGCACAGAACGCCGAGTATACGCTCGTCCTTCTTCCGATTTAAGTTCGAAATCCTGAGGAGAGTCAGTTAACACGTCGGCATATTTTATGTAAAAATTTCAGGCCAAACGGATGTCAGGAAGCCCTCACATCATCACCATTTTCATGCGGGCCCCCGCTGGTACAGAGAACCAGCCGACACGCTACCTCGGAAATTTGCAAATTCAGAAGCTATACTTGGAACGAGCATGTTCGAAAACACTCGTCGTGATACCTAACTCACAATTTTCTGAGCTGGGCCATCAATCGATGGGGACAATCCAGGCCCGAAAGCACCGCGAAGGGAAGTGAGTGCAAGTGTGGAGCACTATAGTTGAGGCTCTCCGGTGCCTGAGATTCTGATACCATGACGTCCCTAGTTGTAAAGTCCATAAGGAACTTAAAGGCTGCATTTTGGTTGGAATTTTGAGAAAAGCCTTTAAGAAGATATAAATAACCAAATTAAAGGAATTTTTCAAAATACAAATTGTGTTTATTATCTAAAAGTTTATTGTGAAGTATCTTTTGTGGTAAAATAGTATTTAAAAATTTATATTTACAAAGAACATTTATTATTAAGAAAAAAAAAAAGACCCTTTGCCAATCAAGGGCAAAGAACCACCAGCGATCTAGATTTGTCGTTGGTGGCTGTCATATGAGGTCACAAGACCTTAGGCAGCCCTCGAAAACCCCCAACAAGGGTCACGTGACCTAGGCCAGGGCCACCTGAGGTTGCATGACCCTCGCCATCTAGATCGAGCTACCTCAAACGGCCTTGAGAGGGTCGCACGACCCAAACGGCACTCACCTAAGTCACATGGCCCCTCATCGAGGTCACATGACCATGCCGGCCTTTCTCCAGCTTGTTGCCGGCCTTGAGAGGGTCGCACGACCCAAACGGCACTCACCTAAGTCACGTGGCCCCTCATCGAGGTCACATGACCACGCCGGCCTTTCTCCAGCTTGTTGCTGGCCCGACCTCACACCTAAGTCATGTGGCCCCTCATGGAGGTCCTGACCACGCAATTGCCGGCCCCTCACACCTCGCAAGAAAATGAACAGTCCCAAATGAGAGCAAAATCAGAAAATCAAAAAATTAGGATGGTTTTGGAAGAAAATTTTTATACTAACCCAACCCATCTTGCATGCTTAGAAAGCTGTAAAGTACAAGCCATCTTGCATGCTTAGAAAGCTGAAAGTCCAAGACAGAACCCAGGAAAATCTATGATCTGCTTTGGGCTTTTAGCCTTCTAAAGGCTGACTTCCACTGAATGGGATTTCTTAAAAACTTTCCAAACACCTACAATTTTGCCCAGCCAGAGCCCCTTGGGAATGCCTTTCCTAAACGTAGCTCTGGTAGAAGAAATGATGTGGGATCACGAAATGCCGACATTCTCGACTAGGGGTTGAATCCCATCGTTTTCGGCAATTTTGATCGCTGTGATAATTTTCTAGATGGAACGTGGGCCAAATTTGGACGTCAACATGCATAGAACGCGAAATTAAGAACAACTGTAGTGAGAAGAAAAGCTCACTTACATTAATTGAACTCTCCAGGGAGCCAACAAAAAAATCCCCCAATATCATCGTATACAGCTGTTCTCAAAGTAGACGGTAACTTGATTTTACTAAGCACTGGTGTATTTCTTCAACTCGATTACTAAGCACTGGAGTATTACGCAAAAGCTAAAAGCAGGCACATCGCCCGTCAATAGTAGAAATAAATATTATTTCATCAAAGCGAGAGGAGACCGCCTAACCAACATCACAAGCAATCTTCAGGACTAAAAGTGAGTGAAGAAGCAAATGCTACATGTTTCACTTCTTGCCACCACCAGAAACATTGAATTTGAAAAATATGATGTCTCCATCTTGGACAACGTATGTTTTCCCCTCCTGCTTGTACTTCCCTGCAGCCTGCAATTTATTAATAAAACTTAGAGATCAACATCCAAGCGCAGCTCAATATGTCGGGCCACATAGGTGACAATTTATGGTGTTACCCAACTCGAACTTGATTAGGCCAATAAGACCATTAAAGTCCCATCCAGTCAGATAAAGCTCATGTAGGCCCTATTCCAAGAAGGGAGAAAAGAAGGAAAATCGCGCATGGGTTTGGGTGCTCGTTTGTGTGCCCGTGTGCTTACACAACGAAGATCTTGATCCAGACAGATGGCGCCTGACTGATCCAAGGTGATCGATTTAAGGAACAACAAACAGAATATGAACTCCTAAGACTTCAACAGATACTAATCAAATATTGACTTAATTTTTTCTATGCCCTTGACTATCGCATAACCCTGCTTTCGTGTTTGTTTGCGTGTTTCACAAATGTCATAGCTTTAAGTCTTGCGACTCCAAAAGAGGTCTATCATCCACACTATGGAAACTTTCCAGAATGGGACGGGATATGCAACCATAAGACAACAAAACAGGTTACCTTGACGGCTGCTTCACTCCCAAGTTCTTTTAGATCTTCAAATTTCATAACCTGCAAGATTATGAAATTCAGAGAAAATAAGTGTCCTGCTCAACTGTTTTAAAAGACCCTCTGTGACATACTTTTATCACAATAGACAAAGGTTGCAATACATTTCGTTCTTTCTAAGTCTAAGCCATCCATTTCTTTCTCTTTTTCCCCATTTCTATCCCCTATTTAACTGGGTTGAGATTTGGACTCGCAGTTGAAAGTATTTAGCTCCCCCTTTACATACTATACTGTTTCCCCTGTGAAATTACATTCAAGGGGAAGTTTAAAAGGTGACTTTGCTGCATAGAGAACTAACATGATGGGCCCTATCTAACCAGCAGCCACAAAAGTAAAGGCCAAAGGCTCCAGCTTAGGAATACACCATTGAGAACAAAAATAAAATTTTTGACAGCTAATTTATGCTCCTCACAGGTAAACAAAATCAGTGTACTCTCCTTTTTAGTTACTTCAAACTATTTTATTAGCCTGTCCATCATCCATATGGAGTCCACAGTACATATTTCTAGCATGCAGGATTTTTGTTATTTCGCGTGGATACTATGGCTATTCTTCTTGTTGGTACCGTACCTCACAGGAATCATCTGAGGATTGGCCAGTAGGTAAAAGGAAGAAATGGAAAAGAAAGGCACTGGATATTCTTGCAAGTAAGGAGAAAGAACTACCTCAGCACAAATGAACCCTCTTTCAAAATCAGTATGAATGGTCCCAGCAGCTTGAGGAGCCTTTGTATGTCTCCTGATCTGCCAGCACTTGACCTTCAAAACCAAAATGCATCCATCATAGTTTCATGACACAGTATAGCAATGCAAAAATAGGAGCTGTATGACTTAGGTAGATGGCAAGACAACTAGAACTGCAAGAAGGCAGAAGTTCCTCGACACCTTTTGGCATCCCCAAATCTGGCCTGCTTAAGAAAATGCTTAGTCTTAAAGATTAAAGGTGGACCAATTCCTGTGCCTTCAGATTTGTACGGCACCCATACATGAAAACTATTCCTATTATCTTTCCTAAGACTGCTATCCCAACAAAGAAAGCAACCTTAGCCACCCAACTACTTTGATCCTAGATGTCCAATAATGCAAGACATCAATATCCCTGGAGAGGTATCAACACCACCAGACACAATTAGAGAGCACCTTAACATTGTGTTTGGAATGATTTTTTTGGTGGGTAAGGAAAAATTAAGGTGTAAGAAAGAATTTTTTTTTATATTGTTTTGGAAGGGGTACAAAGTAGAGGTGAAGAAAGCGTTGGATAAGAAATTACTTTATTTAGCGAAAAAAATGAAGGAAATGACATTTATCCTTAAAAGAACTATCAAAAAAGTTATTGAATTAAATTGTGGGTCAAAAGCAAGGGCAAAGATGTCATCTGGCTTCAATTCCCCTCCCTTTCTCTCAATTTTTGGGAGAATCAAATTTGGTGGGCCCCAGAGAAACGAAATCCCCAACCATTCTTCACATTTAAGTTGGGCCAGCCTCTTTCTAGGGATTTATCCGTCAACTTTTCCACTATCAGCCACTAGGTTTGTTAAATTCACTAGGATAAGTGAACCAGAAAAAAGCAATCTTTAGTAAAACTTTATTCAAACAGTGATATCCAGGTTTTCAAGTCCACAGCCAAGTCCTTATTACTTCTTGAGTTGCAGTCTCCACCAGATCTGTTCCCAAGAGTACCCTAACCAAAAAGCCCAGCTTTTTCAATGTTTTCCCGCACAAAAGAGAGTCCCAACACTTCACCCTTTTCTTTCTCCATCTTTTCTCTTCCTACACAAACTACCCTTCTAAAACAAAGGCTAAAGGGGAAAAAAAATAAGGATCAGAAGAAGCACTGCAGGAGAATTTACATAGACCGTCCATTTTCCAGAAATAGCTCTTGGTATAGATGCATCTATCTCAACAAATAGAGGGAAAAGCTTATATGGTCATCCACGATTCAAGACCATACTGATGCACCTGGTTTACAAACTTATCAATCTTAAAACCACAAACAAACCTCCTTAATAATTAATCCTTCTCAATAGTCCTCAAATATACCAATGCCAAACTTTGGTTAATGCACCACCTGTCAGAATCACCCTAGATCCTCTCAAGTCGGTGCATGCTGTAATATCCCACAATGTCCCAGATTTTCATGCCTAACTTTAGCCACTCCATGTCAGAAGAAGATCCATCTGGACTCCCTCAAGTAAATGTATATGCTGATGCAGAAACAATGTAAGCTAGGATAAGAGAAAATCATTCCCCATTTCTTTCTAAAATTCCTCCAGTTCATTGAGCCTCCTTCCCTGCACATTTTTCCCTTCTGTTCCATAGCTGCTCAAGCTAGATAAGATCTCCATACAACTCATGGTACCACATAAGATAAAAGCAAGCAATCCATTTTGTGAAATTAAAAGAGATCATAATCAATTTTATTGATGCCCTGCTTTCTTCCAAGATATATCCCTCTTTGCTATATACTAATTCGAAATAGGCCATCGAAACCTAAATTTGTAGACCAAAACATCATAAAGAAGCCAAGCATAACCTGAACTCATCACCAAGTTGTTTCTTATCAAGGAGGCCACCCAGCAACAGATACAAACATATAAAGATTCTGAAAAAGTGCGTATTTAGCGATTGTCAACAATGCTTAACTCGAGAAGCTAATCTACTTTAACAACATGCAACTTTTACAGATGATAGCTTTGTCAATTCTCTAATTGACTTGAATTGAAATCTTCTAATACTTTCGGCTGTGTTTATTGTAAATTCTGTTTGTTCACTTACCTCATCTGGTCCTGCTGTAAAAAAGTATATCAAATTGATTGCTGAAAATCCTGTCTTTATTATCTTCGGAAGGGCACTGCAAAAAATAAAGACTTCAGATCAAAATTTCTACATATATTTATGATGGGCTTGCCATAGAAAAGGTCAAAGCCAAAAAACACATGAAAAATCTAGTAACATAGTGTTGACAGCTAGTGAACATGACACATGGCACTAATTCATTGAAAGCAAAAAATAAGAAATAACAAAAAAGAGGCGTTGAAGCCATTGGCATTTTGTGAATCGTGAGCTATAAGTATTCTCTCATTGCCAACAAAAACCAGTCCCTCTTAAGCTATGAACGACATTATCCAGAGAGCACAGGTCAGAATGACGACAATGAATGAAGAACAAAAGTTTCTTCCTTTGCTTGTGACTTAGGAGGATATGGGACAAGCATCTGTACTCTAGATAATGCAAATGAGGGGAATGGCAACCAGATGCTGTCAAATAACATTTTGTACTGGAGTGGGAGAATGACCACATATTGGTGAAGCTGTTTATGATTGATTCAATTTTTCTTATAAAATTTTCCCAAAAGAGGAATTCATAACTATGGCAAGGAAAGGGGATAGAGATTAGCATTTAATAAGATGGATCGAAAGGAAGACAGAGAAAGGAAAGCATATCATCAGAGAGAGACTATTCCAAGCAAACGAGATTGAGCGCACCAATGTAGACATCATTAGCTAACCAACGACCCATGACATAGGTTCTACACAACAGTCAATATGACTACTCAGGTCATTATACATCAATGTTGAATTCCAAATAAGAAAAAAAAGAAGAAAGGCAAATTTTCAAGAAAAGGATGCAGAAGGGACCAAGTGGCATATTTGAAATCATTGTTACGAGTTAATCTTCTCAGAAGTCTCCTAACACTCGCAGATAAACTATTGAGAGACACTTTGATCAATAATTCAGGGCTCAAAATATCTAAAGCACCAACAGAACGGTTAAAAATTAGTTAGACTCTGCCACTCTCTGTATTTTGCTCCTTCAGATTATATGTAAGAATGCAGTTCAGATTAATTTAACAGAGTAGTAACACCTAAAACTTGAACATAGAGTAACAGTAAGCACATATCAGTACACAATATTGATTGTACCACTGGCGATTCCATCACCATAGCCAAGAAAAACTTTGTTCGACTTCATCATTTCAGAATATGACCTAATCAGGAGCAAAGAAACTCACCTTTGCACCTTGTTTTCCTCACAGTATTTTGCAGCTTCATCTGCTGAAATATCAGCAAGGTTTCTCTCCAAGGCACAGCTAAAAGGAATAATTGTTTCACCTCCATGCTCCTGCACCCTGCAAAGCAATGTAGCTTGCTACAGTAGGACCAGACTAGAATGCCCGTCTACAATCCACAGGCAGCAGAAAGTAGGAGCTATCATATATATGACTGATACAAAAAGAAAGAAATGCACCAATCACAGATAACAACAGCACATTGCGAGAGAGAGAGAGAGAGAGAGAGAGAGAGAGAGAGAAGGAGAAAGGAGAACAGAGGAGGGGGAGAAGATGAGGGGATAAAGTATTACAATTAAAAAAGAAACCCACAATTCTTTTGGGCTTAGACCCAAATTGAACCCATACGATGGTGAACATACCAAGCATGAATCTTGGGCAAAAACTTGTTCTTCTTTCTCTGATAATCTTTCTCATTCATATTAACCTGGCAGCACACAGAGACATGATCAAGAGTCATACATGAGGAGACCTCAGTCAGCGAGGAACATCTGCTTGAGGTTCTAGCTTATATAAAACAATTATCCATGAAAATTTCAGCTGTCTATTTACCCGAGATATCTTGCTAAAAAGTTAAATGGAGAAATTAATCAAGAAGAATTGTCTTCAGATCTAAGTAGGAGTTGTGTGGGTAATAAAGTAAAAGAATTCAAGTTTCATTTGACCAGAGGGTGACATGGCCTACAACTATACTCTTACCTCATGAAGGTTTCCTCATGTTTGATCTCTTCTAATTGTAAAACTGTATGTGGGCTTTGCACACCACCAACGCAGTTATGAAAAAAGCAACCACCAAAAAAACTATGGAATATATATGCCATGCATGTATTAGTCTCTTCATTGATTGTGAAACATAATGAGTCATAGTGTCCCCTCGCTGCTAAGGCCAAGATATCTTCAGAATTAGAACTCACCAAGTAGACAACTTGCTTTGCTGTAAGCAGTTGAAAGGTATTCAATATCTCAACATCAGCAGCTTTCCACTCTCCCAGACGAACATCTTTTCCATCCTCTAGCCATGCCTTGACCTGTCAAGAAGATCATCGGCTTTGTTTAGACATTTGCAACATCTCAATTGAACGTAAAGCGGTTCTAAACTGACACTTACAAGGTGTCCTTCGCAAATAATGAAATCAGCATCTAGTCACAAGTTCAAGCTAAGAGCAGAAAAAAGTGAAAAATACAAGTGCACTTAACTAATCCTGCAGCCACGCAACCCTTTATTTGGGCCATCTGGCTCCATATTTTCACCATTCTTGTATAATGAGATTAATGCTCAACAAATTTCACATACTTTACCCTATTAGGCTTACTAATAACTTGCATGAAGATTGATGAAGCCATCATAGACGGATTCATTGAAAATCAGAATGCAATTGTCAAAAAATGAGCTAATAAGAATTGGAAGACTTCCATATTTAACCAATATCATCTAACATCATTGTTCAAGAGAAGGGGCAAACTTTTAATACTTTGGCACCCTTTGGTCTCCAAAAGAAAAAAAAAAAAGTAGGTGGACCAGTTTCTTGTGAATAAGATGCATAGCCAAAGTTGAGTTAAATCATAAAGATTGATGAAGCTAACAAGGTGTACTTCTTGAAAGTCAGGTATCTACATATCAAGAAAACTGAAAGGTTTTCCATGAATTTAGCTAAAATATTCTCCAACAACATCGATAACATAATGGAAAAAGG
This sequence comes from Eucalyptus marginata, assembly GCA_014182565.1. Lineage (NCBI taxonomy): Eukaryota > Viridiplantae > Streptophyta > Magnoliopsida > Myrtales > Myrtaceae > Eucalyptus > Eucalyptus marginata. The sequence continues at coordinate 2,018,390 of CM024588.1, read as the reverse complement.
GAAAACTTTTAATACTTCACCATCCTCGGGTGAAAAAACTATGTCAATCAGTTTGTTGTGAAAAGATGCATTGCCAAAGTTGAGTTAAATCATAAAATTGATGAAGCTATCAACGTGGACTTCTTGAAAGTCAGGAATTTAAAGTCAAGAAAACTGAAAGGTTTTCCAAAAATTTAGCTAATATAATCCCCAAGAATGTCAAGTAACATATCAGAAAAATGAAAAAGTTTTGATACTCCAGCATACTTTTACAAAAATAATGTCTCAGTAGACCAGTTACTTGCAAAGAGGATGCAGAGCCTAAGTAAAGTTCACATCCACCAACAATACTAATCCCTCTACCCGTCTCTCCTATTTTCACTTGAACCCACCAAAACCCAAGAAAGGAAAAAACCCACCCCTGCCATCTAGTAAGGAAGAACATCTCAACCTTATTAGCGTAAGATATCATGCAACATGTAATATCTATGCTCTGCTTTTGTACCAACATAAGATTTTAAAGCAAAGAGGCCAAACATCCTGGAAAACTACGAAATTATTCTTCACACAACTGCGTAAAGTATCAGAAATGCCAAAACACGATTCGGATGTAGCGGAAGAACAAAGTAACATTACAAGTCAACATCTGAGACTTGTAGGGAATATTTCCCACACCAAGTGGAACCGATAAGAGTCAATGAAGCTAGATGAATCACCAACAGAGAATTCCAGTTTCAAGAAGAATATTAAAGCCGAAGTTCTTTTACAACTTTATTTTTAACACAAAAAGCAAACAGATATTTGCCAATCAGGAACTATGTGCAGCTCTTGGTCCTTTAAGCTCCAATAAAACCATTTCCCAGTAGATAGAGAAAACCACATCAAATGTCTTGTGTCATCGAGCTTGATTTAAACCAAGCTCCTGCAAACACCAAACATCGGAATCTTCTCTTAACTTTCCTATCTGTTCTTCACAAATCCAATGAGCCAATTGTGTAACTTCAAACCAATTAGGGCTTCTAGTCGTATATCCTATTTTTAGTGCAACATTCTTTCCGGATGGCACTTCTGAAAATCACACAGCAATGTAATGCAAACTTTGCTGTATGCCTTTTCCACATGATTGCTTCTGTAACACATTCTCCACCCAAAGTACTGAAAATTCAGAAATATGTTCTCTTTAGTCTCTTTTTCCAAAGCCACTTCCGAAAATCACACAACAATGTTAGCCGCATGCCTTTTCTGCACGATTGCTTCTCTAGAGCACATTCTTTGCCCAAAGTACTGAAAATTTAAATACATAAGGAGACCAAGTAGAGTTTTACTAGTTAACAGCAAAAAACACATAAAGAAACAGAAGCTGGGTAACCCAAAGAGCCTTTCCCTACTTGAGAGGGTTGCATTTGTACATCCATTGTCATAATTCTTAACAATAACAACAAATATTAATGAGACGTGGGAAATGAGAACAGAAATTGAGGAAAGAAAATCCTGAGCTACTCAAACTATTTCAAATCAACTGAGAAAGCAGTTAATATGACATACATCTATCGCTGCCAACATTTCAGATTCACATAGGAATAACACAGAGCACTGAAATATCACATCTGCAAAGGATAGGAACTACAGAAGAAAACTTAACCATTCAGACAATTGTGAAAAGGAAAAAGTAAAGCCATACCTTCATACAGCATTCATGCTCAATCTTTAATTGCTTGTCATTGCTCCTCTTCATGCTCTTCTCTAAATCCTCTATCTTTCTCTCCATAAATTCAACATCCTTCATAACACGATCTTGATGGGTTCAGGAAAAATAATAAATATTGAAAAACCACAAGAGAGCCATGGTGGCCAGAGGCATAATGAACCAAATACAATCTGAGAAATCTTTATCCTCCCAAAACTGTGGTTCCCGAAATAAGACAGAAAATTTAGCATCAGAGGACCTTCTTCAGTTTATTTAGTTATATTTTATGATTGAAACCCAGAGAAGGCTTATTGATTATGGATTATGTCACATAAATAAATCATCCTGTATGATCATGCTACTGAAAGTCTACCAAAAAGTAGGAAAAAAAACACATAGGACTCCATACCAGAATGCTGCACCTGGCTATTATTCTTGTATTGAAAGGATAAAGAGGAGAGCCTCTGCTGCTGCTTCTTTAATCTCTAATTTAAAAAAAAAAAAAAAAAAAAAAAAATGTTCTACCCACTATAAGGTACCAAAGGGGTGCAAATCCATCTACAGAAAGAGCCCAAAGAACTAAAGCCATATACAAAACAGCTCTCAAAACCAGAAGGGATCTCAAATTCAGGATAAATCATCAACCACATCAATTTCGGCACTTACATCCATATGCATGTTTCCACTATAGCAAAAACGTATAACCTAAAGCAAATTTTCAATAAAAACAGAAATGGAAGATTCGTCCTCAATCAAAGAAAGAGGGATTGATGTAATCCTTCTTTTCTAATTGCGCAGCAAATGAATGGCCTGCTTCTTAAATTATTTAAGCCTAACATCACAGCATTAATCACCAATTTATCAAGCTTCTACAATTCAGGAGTTGGATTTATGCATAAAGGTGCTATCAATTCCTCAAGGGAAGAAATTTTCTCCTCCCTCCCCCCCTTCCTCTCTCTCTCTGATGCAGCCAACAAAATCAAACAACCTGATCTTTGTTCAAATATTGATGTTCTACTTGAATAGTTAGTCTTATTAGTTCGGATTTCTGTACTATTAGTATTCAATAATTTTCCTTTTGCATACAGGATAATATGTTTCTTATTCTTGTTTGAAGTAGGATTTTATACATAAGAAATGTCCTGTTTCGACTTGGAGTGGGATATTTTTAATTGCACTGTAGAGTAATGAAGATTAATAAAATTTAGCAAATCTTTGCTTTGGAATGTGTGAAGCAATTCTTCTCTCACAGAAACCCTAGGTGTGAAGCCTAAAGGGTTTAATAAAATCGGACTCACTAGTTTGGAATTCATTGTCCCCTCTCTCTTCTCACTTGCAGACACCCACACATGGAACTATAAGGTATAAAGAGTTCAACAGTGATCAGTAGTCTTTTTCACCAAAATAAATCACATCCTTTACAACTAAGTAAATTGTATGTAGCTGCTTGTATTCCCTCTTCTACAACATACAACGCCCTAACTTTAAATTTTTAATGCCCACCTCATGCGAAGCTGACTAGGATGCAAGTGCAGTGAAGCACATGTGTGCCTGACTGGAAGGACCTAGGGAAGTGAACCTGTATCTCTCAATGAAGCAACTCTTTAAAGAGTCTTGACCAGTCGTCCAAGATAGAGAAATAGTTAACATGCCGGGACATATCAAGATTCTTCTTACAATTCCACATCAAGAATTCTTTGTAAGGGCCACTATGCATGGATGTAGATCAGAGACCACTGATTCAATTTCTGAGAATCCAATTTCTTAAGAACATGCAGTGGCAATTCTCATAGTCAGCTAATTTGTGAAGCCACAAAGAGCTGATCATCCCTCTCACAAGTTACAAAATGCGGAGGGAGAGGAGAGCAAGACAATTTCGAGGGAGATGGAATGATTGTACTTATTAAGGACTGTGGTCTCATTTCCATTAACTTTCTCTTCAGTCATGCTATGTAGATATTGAATACCATGCCTCACAAATGACTTTCCTATAGGGGTCAGCACCCCCTTATGGCCACTCAGATGAGATTATTTTGAAGCGGGATCTTCTCCTCCCAAGTTTATTACACGAGCATCATTATGGTTGCAGGAACCAGGAAGGCCAAAAGACATCATGCCCAAAGCAAAAATCCAATCCTCAAGAACAGCATAATTTATGGGAAAATACAGATGATGGTATGGCTCATACTTATCTCAACTCACCTTTAGACGTAATTCGGCACTAATAACCTCTAGATCCCTCACAGGATCAACTGAGTCATCAACATGTATAATATCCGGATCTTCAAAGGCACCTAAAAACAACAGTGAAGTTTTGTAAACATCTCAGACAAGAGAAAACCCCGGAAATTAACAAACATGCATAGACCTCTTCCCCAACTAAAATTACAGCAATTGCAATGCTGAACAGGATGATGACAAATCAACAGAGAAATCTGAAATGGATAGTCACTCTCATTTCTTTGATGCATGGCCTTATGGCATCAAAGACAATAAATGTTAACATGTAAAGCCAAAGGTTGCTCCAACAAACTTCTGTGCTCGTTCTTTTCGCTTGTCGCTTTTTAGCATTGACAAAAGTGAAAGGCCGAAATTGTGCTTTGAGCTTTGAGAGTGGAAGGTGACATAAGATGCTTTTGTCAATATTCATACTATTTCCGGTAATAACTTCAAACAGAACATTTTCAAGATTGAGAACTTCCAATTACTAAATCTAATGAAGCCAAGATTAAGCCAAAAAGCTAAAAGCTACAACTAGAACTGAAGAACCATAGCCATCCGACCAAGCTTTAGATTGTTTGACCATATCATCTAGGCAGGGGTAAAAACCCTATCGACTTCTGATATATCACAAAAATGTCAAACATAACTCTAGATGAACGTCTAAATGAAATTGGACAATAATAAGGAGATGCCTATGGCCAAGAGAGCATAAAATCAGATCAAATTGTCCTTCTCCGCATTTATTTTGCATTCAATTATTTCTACCTAAGTATCCTGATTATTGAGAACATAACTAACTGCAAAGAAGTACGGGTGATGTAAGAATCAAAATCCAACAACACATAGTCATGTTCTACAGAACAAAGATGATGGCAAATACAAACTCGAGAGTCTTACGAAGAACATGAAAAATCCCATCAACTGCGCGGATGTGGGAAAGAAAACTATTGCCCAAGCCTTGACCTTCATGAGCACCTTTGACTAGCCCAGCTATATCGTGGATTTCTAGGAAAGCTGGGACCTGCATTAATTAACAGATGGCCATAAGTCATTTTCAAAGATCTACAATTAATCTCTCACATTTATCAAAAAAGATATTGATCCCTAGCAGAATGGGCTGAGAAGTGGATTGCCAGAAACACGATTTCTAGATCAAACACAGACACAAATTAAGAATTAGAGTTGAGAATCTCAAATAGTGAGTTTTAACAGTCATTAATCCCACAAAGGGGACAAACCAGTCATCAACTATCCTCCCACAAAAAATACAGTCACCAAATTCTTCAGATATGAATACAAGTTTGGCATCACTGGTAACCACTCCCCTCAACCCATGCCAGGTGCAAAGGCCTTGTGATGCTTTAAGTAAATCCACTAACTCTCTGTGGAAGGCATCACTCACATAAATGCATATATGAATGAGCTACATGATGCATCTGCAACAATTATACTGAAGAAAATAATAATTCCATTGAACGGTCATTGATCTTGGCATGGTACATATGTAGCATGCTGGTGCCACCTTTGCAAGGTGATCTTAGTTGTATATAAATAGTTTGAGAGAAACATTTTTAATAATGAAAGGTCACTACCGTAATTTTCATCCTGGAGATGCTGATTTGATTTATGGCAATAACCACAATACTCGTTGAATCGATAGTGAAACAGCCAACTTTTTACCCAGAGCTGCATCTCATCAGCCAGATATGCCTTAAGAGCCAAGTAAATGAGAAACAGGTTTCTTTTATCTTCTCTCTTTTGTTCAGATAGTATAGAGCAAGTATATGTCCTCAACCAAGTTCTAAAGCAATAAATCTTAGTACAACACCAGTTCCAGTTGAATGCCAAAAGGTTTCGTCCTTCCATGAATTCTTGAAAAGAAAAATAAAAATTAGAACTCCCTATACTTTCCAGGCAAACCAAAAAAGTTCTCACATCTGCGCTGGAAGAACATCAGTAGCAACTCACTTGGGCCATCTTATCCCTAAAAACACAGAGAAATCACCCACCTCTTCTTTATATTACCCCAAGATCTACTAAGCCAAACCCCGCAACTACATTCTTATCTAGCCGTGATGCTTTATTTGGGTGAGAGCCTTACCTCCCATCCTCCACGAAGTAAAGATCAGAAAGTAGTCAAGTACATCAAATTGAACAAGATTCTCCAGAGGTTTTTAGCAAAAAAAGTTTATCCGACATTCTCCATGTCATTAAATTAGCAAGAACTACGTATATCGGATATGTACTAAAAGATTTGATAGCATCCTCTTAATTAGACTAAGTCTGCTCAGTCTTCTTCTTAAGGCATTGTAACTTCCCTTCTAACATTTCCAGTTAAATTAAGCACCAAACAGCTTGGAAACACAGTGGAATATATCTTCATTGGAAAAAAGATCCGGTTGATACAATCGCAATATGTTGATGCTTGGTGATGGTGTTATCAGCAAATAAGAAATGCAAAAACTGTAAATGATTGGCAGGATTAAACCATTTGTAGTCTCAAAGTTGAAGTGGTGAATCAACTGGCTTGTGCATTCAAGAATGTCCCCACAGTTATAAATTGTCAGATGTACAGATAGAAAAGTGCTCTCCACACAGAATCATTTGTCAAAGATGGTCATGGTATGCCATTCTCCTACCAATAGAATGCCGCATCTTTCCTATGTTAGTTCACTTCTCTTCCAATACTCTAGCGCACATCCAGGCTTCCGACCACGTTGCTTGACCCAGTAAGAGTACAGGGAACCTTTCACTGGCTTTACTAGAGCTACTGAATGGCAGCTTCACAAAATTAAAGATAGATGCATGGAAACGACACTCAATCAGATCTCCAAAGATTGAAAACCCACAGACCATCCATCAAGAGTACAACTAATGATTGATAAGTATCATCATCACATTATAAAAACTCTGACCAAGAAGCACACAAAGTAAAGTGACTTGCCTCACTTTTTGGTTTGAACAAGTTGCAAAGCCATTCAAACCGTTCATCTGGGATATTCACTCGGGCCTCATTCGGCTCTATGGTGCAAAAGGGGAAATTCTCTGCTGGGATAGCTAATTTCGTGAGGGTATTAAAGAGCGTTGATTTGCCAACATTTGGTAATCCGACCTGATAATAAAGCAGCAAAGTAATTCAGCATGACAAGTACTAATAAACCCCCTAAAATTCATAAGACGGTAGGATGCAAGAATGGGAACAACAAGACGCAAACAATCATGCTAGTATCTAGACTGCAAAATATAATCTCAGGTCCACAAGATCTAAATATTTGTACATTGCATATACGTATGCATACATATAGATAGTCTTCTACACTTCCAGATATTCTGGGCTCATATTGCTTGTACATTTAAAGGAGTCCATAAAAGATAATATCAGCATATGGATACACAGATCACTTGATCAAATTGATGCATCTGAAGAATGACTGAAATTCGGATGTTGCATTCGAGTGCTTCTCATTAATTCTTTTCACTCAATGCTGTACAATCTCTTACCCAGCAGTTCTATAAGGTAATCCAATCAGGTAGAAGACTCAAGTCATACTGCCGTTCGACTAGAAAAGAAGTACACTAAAGAAAGACTTGGGTAAAAGGAAAGGGGAGGAGCTTTTCACGAAGATAACATCGAGCGGTCCTCCCCGCACCTTTTCAACATTCTCGAAATAAAACAAGAACGGAGAAGAACCATCGAGATAAGTCATGACTGCCGCGCAATGTTGCCCCAAATCATCGAGTCAAGAAGCGCGAAAATCGGCACAAAAAAGTAATCAAACCGAACAAAAAACACGGCAAACACGAGAAACGAAGATGCTTTTTATCGACGCAGACGGAACAGCAGCTCGCCAGAAACGACAGCTTTTATATCCTTAAATCCCCGAACCGCAGATGCACAATAGAAGAATCAAAAGGAGGACCAAAAGAGCAAGGCGCGAGATCCTCCCGGCGAAAACTGGATAGCGGAGAAACCACATGCAACGGGCGGCGAGCTCTAACTACGGAAGAAATCGCCAATCTCCGATCGGAAACGACATCGAAGAACCCCTCGTTTTCCACCTCGTCCGAGCTTCTTGCGAGGGAGGGGTGAATCGAAGCGAGCAGACGGAAATGAAGAGGCGAGGAGGAGGGAGCGTACGATGCCGATCTTGAGGTGGGAGGAGAACCTGCCGAGGATCGGCCGCTCCGCCGGGGCTTCCTTCGATTTGGCGGCTTTAGGCGGCATTTCCGGTTGGGAAGCGAAGCGGAGCTCCGATGGAGAAAGAGTTAGCGAGGGTTTTACGAGAGAGAGAGCAGAGCAGAGAGGCGCACGACGCAACTCAAAGGAACGACCAAGATGCTACTGATACAGAGCGAGGACTGCGGGTTAACTATGTATTGTAGCCTCGAGCCCGCTGGGCCGCTGCGTCGGCTGGACGCCTGATGCCACCAATTTAAGGTTGCCATTTATTTTGCCCCCAAAAAAAAACAAATAATTTAAAAAATATTTTTTTTAAATAATTACTTATATCTCTTAAAATAATTAGCCAATAAAATTTCTTTTAGTTATTGACGGCGCTTTATGTCAAAATAATTTTACAGACAACGTAAATATTTTTATTTATTTATTCAATTTGTATAAGCGATGTAAATAATCATTTTTATTTTTCTGCAGAACAAACACACAGTAGCATTATAGGTAATTTATAAATCAAACGAAATGAAGTAACTGAAAATAAATCTGGATGTATTCATGAGCTCGTCTATTTCGCTTATATCATTTTATACTTGAGAGAATTAGAGTCAAATTGATTGAATTTTTCCTCTTCTCAAAAATTTGATGATCGTAAAATAATGGCATCCCGTGAACTTATAGAATCGAAATCATCAAATATTTGTCTAAATACTCAATTGAGTAAGATTAGAAATGTCTGAAAAAGTTCGCATATTCATTCTATAATAGATATTCACGAATTATAGGCATAACAAATTTACATCAAATTTTGAAAAGAATGGAAAAGAATGGTTCACTACTTTTCAACCGATTGCAATGCTTGCGGTAAGGGTGAATGGTTTGTCGAACTTTCATTTTGAACTAGACTAAAGTTTATTTTTCCGAAATGCTTGTTTCCCCTTTTTGCATAAAAAAACATGTTTTGACTAAAAAGAATCATTTTGTGTGTTTTAGCCACATGCCTCGCATATAGTGTCATATTTCATTAAATTAAATCAATTCTAAAACACGATGCTTTGTCCTAATTTTGATACATCATAATTCACACTGTCCATATGATCTATTTTATTTAATCTTTTGAGTTTTAAAATATAAAGTTCAAGTCTTATACGAGTATAGATTTAAAAGATCGAAGATTAAAAAATGCCCAGAAAAAAATAGTGAATAGATAATACTGTATTTTTCTAATATCCAAAGTAAAAATTTTATGAAAACATAAAAACATGAGTTCACGCCATTGGGCCTTCACGCCATTGGGCCAATGCATCAATGGCCTCATCTCGGAGGGGATTTTAGGAAAGTGACACTTGGCACACGATAGCGTGGACTTAATCGAGGTATAGAAATATTAATTGTTGCCTTTTGTCTTTACCGAATGATGGAATGAGACAAGATTTAACGTTTGAATTGTCGTATCAACAATACCGACATTACAAATTTCAATAAAAACATGAAATAAACAACAAATAATTAATCAAACTATATTATGCCGATCGAACTTGATTCTCTTACTGAGAAATTTTAAGATCCTAAAATCAATCAACGCTAGGAAGGCGATACATCAATGAAAGATGCTCATATAAGCGAAAAATAAAATGCTGTAGGGAATGTGTTACAATCATATTAAGTATAAAAAAAAAATGCAAAGTTTTCATCATTTAGAGTCATTGAGTGCACTTGATAATCTTTAATAACACAAATTTTTGTTTATTTATTTGAGTTATCTAATTTGCCCCTAAGGAAATGGATACAAAATTAATATCTTAAAAATTACAGGGTAAAATCTAATTAATATTCAAAATTATTTTGTGTAGCATTTGGTTTTCATATATATTATTAATAAAGAGAACTTATAAAATTAGTGTCGGCGCGCACTCCAAATTTACCAAAGTACCATCGACATTATTACAATTGCTGCAAGAATAAAGTCTAATATGGTATTTATAATGTATCGGAGATAATGTGGTTACTCCGTGGTATTAATTGACTTTCTCTCGCCATTAAAAAAATTATTAAGTACGTGCTATGCGCGTGCATGACGACTACTTTTTTACGAAGCCAACTTTTTATTTTCATTCTCGGTTGTCAGACTTGTCGTTGCTTAATGTCCAATATTTTATTTTTGGGATGTATATATTAAAAATTTTAAAACTCATCGCAAAAGTACAATTGAATCAAAAATTTGTAGAAAGTGTAATCAAATTCTAAAATTTATTAAATTGATATAAACGAGCCTTTCTATCACTTTGTTCAACTTGACTAACAAATAATGCTAACATGATCTTTTATAAAATATATATTCTCCCTTCTACATGTCTAAAACATGAAACATTAGACTAAAACAACAGTCTAAAAGTTGAAATTTAATACAACAGACAAGGGCCGTTGGCGCTTGTCGAGTCCTAGCCAAAGGCCAATGGCCCCTATCAATTATGGGCGAGGGCCTACAAGCTCTCAACGTCTAGTTCTTGTCGCCTAGTTCTAACTTTGTTTGAATTATTTTTTAAATTTATTTATATGAAAAGTTGTATTAAAATCATATTCAAATCAAATTGGCATCATTTTAGTCGATTATCACCGATATGAAAGTAAATATAGTAAAAAAAAAAAGTCATTTCACTATTTTCCATCAGCCAAGTTGGATGAAATTAACGGAAATACTTGATTATATTAATTTAACAAATTCAAAGACTTGATTGCACTTTTTGCAAGTTTTAAGATTTATTTGCAATTCTATAACAAGTTTTAAGATTTTCAATAAGAGAAAAAACCACCAAAAACCCTAAACTTTGCCTAAAGTGACAAATTTACCCTAAACTTTTTTTAATGACATGAAAAATCCCGAAGTTTGCTAACCGTGACACATTTATCCAAAAAAAAATTTTTGTGACACGAAAAACCCTAAACTTTCATTTGTGTAACACATTTACCCTAAATTATAAGGCATTTTGGTCTTTTTACTTTTTAATTTTTTTTCTTATTCTTTTTTCTTCCCTCCGCCGGCCATGGCGGAGCTGGTAAAGGGAAGCTGACGTCCGGCGAGGGCCACCCTCGTCGGCATCGGCGCCGCTCGCCCACGCGAGGGCCCCGCCGACGCCGGCGGAGGGAAGAGAAAAGAAAAAAAAAGGAAAAAAAATAGAAAGAATAAGACGAAAATGCCCTTAATGAGATAAATGTGTCATGGTTTGCAAAGTTATGGGGATTTTTCATGTCACAAAAAAAAGTTTGGGGTAAATTTGTCACTTTAGGCAAAGTTTGAGTTTTTGGTGGTCTTTTCCCTTTCAATAAACACATTTCTTTAATTTTCGACACTTAATTTTTAGTTTTATGAAACGGCCCTTAACTTTAGGTCTTGCTTCACCAATAAGTAGATGGAATAAAGCGTTTGATTTTTTGAGTGAAACAAAAAGACTATAGTGTACTATGTAATATTAGCGAAATCTTTTAATGAAATCTGCCGTTTTCGAAAGACTAACAATCATAGTATTTCACTTGGTTTAAACGTTGACCTTGAATTTTATATTAACAAAAGATGAGATTATGCAAATAAAAAAAAAATGTAGTCCGAACCTAAGCCCAACTCTAAACTCATTGCTTTTGAGAGAAACTTGTTTGGACTTGATTCATATAAACAATTTCATTACAACTGTTGATCAATCATATTAATATGTAATCCATCTAGTGGACGGCTCAAATGGACTTAGTCCAGTGAACCTAGTCGAGGCAGGAATTTCCCCTTACTTACTTCCCCCCATGCATATTTAGGATTTACATTATGCTCAAGTAATGTAGATGGAAAAATTACTTTAAAATAGTTGAATTTGTTGAGGATTTTTCTCGTGAGGTTATGTTTTGAGGATTTTTCTCGTGATTTATCACTTAAAATTACGTCAAATCAAGGATAAATTCAGAAAAATCGAAAAAAATTATATTGTCGAATTTTTGCCTCTAAAGGGAAGGGCACTGTCACCCTGCGCGAGGCCCCTGCCCCGCTGGGAAAATTTCCCTAGCTTTCATGTTCTTTTATCTTTACCTATTGCCATAAATAATTCTTCTCGTGCATAACATAAGTGCGATAATGTATGGTATTGAAATTGCGTTCATTGCAGTGGAGCCTTTCTTTCAAATAAAGTGAATTAACTCTTTTTATTCTTCATAGTTTATTCTTTCTTTGAGAGACTCTTATTTATTATGAATTTTTTTTTTTATCTCTAATGACCTCTTTCGTTGTCAGAAAGCTAATCCATTTCATGAAATGTTATCCATATAGAACAATGAATTTGAAGTGATCCGGCTTTTCTTCCGAAGTTCAATCGTAAATTTTCTTTTACCCACTAAAATGTTCCAAATATGTTCATTATATTTTTCATGAGTTAGGAATGTAAAACAAATATCACAAATGTCGGTCTGTTTTCTTACATAGTGGTTCACAAATTCTGATCCAAATTGTCATAGTGACCACTTTTTTAAATTTTTGTTGCGTAGAGAGAGAACCATTTAGGGTATGCGATTTGGGGCGGGTCGGCAACAAGATTATTTAGGGAAATAAACAGCGATCTTATATAAAGACCCTTGTCATTTATTGCGGCGTTTGATCGCAAAAACGATGGTGCGAAGAAGTTTTGGAAATAAAAGTTGAGAAAACATCAAGGCGCCAAAAATTCGTAGTCTTAGAGGAAACAATTCATAAGTAATTCTCTTCGGACCGCATCATTGCGATGAGTGTGGAGCTGAAAAGTGATCGTGCGGAATGCGATGACTGAACCACCCAGCTTCTCCTTTTTTTTCAACCCGTGAAGTTCACTCGCGAATGGTCAAGCAAACCCCACCGCCATTGGTCAGAAAAGTCTTGCGTTTTTCGCATTCAGACAAAAAACCTCGACGGTCCGGGACAAAAAGAAAAAGAAACTAAAAAAAAATCAGATAATCCAAATAATGCTCATTAATGTGAAACAGTTTCGTAATCCTGAAGATTTTTTTTTTTGATACCGAGGATCCACCCTGGCTAATGTTACGAAATAAATTCAATCTTGACCTTGGGTTGACACAATTGACGGGATGTAAAAATGGACCACATGATATGATTTATTATATGGTTTAATAATTATTGTTATCTTTATAAGAATAATACATATTGGTTTTGAGGAGTTACGACTCTAATAAAACGAAGAGGTACGATTTTTATGAAATGATATATCGCTTTGATGGAAGGCACATTTTCAACAAATGTACAAATATAGTCCAGTCCTCTCTCTCCACCCACAATTAACAACAATAACCTAAAGGAATTTGGTATTCTCTCCTCCATCGATAGAATACATCAAGAATAGTGGGTTAAGGGAGAGAAATCGGATTTCTTATTTGGCTCGAGTTCTTCGGGTTTTCTACAACAATCATCAATGTGTATGGATAAAGCGTACGTCTTCATCTATTTCATGTGAAAATCACAAGATCAAAAGATCACTTGTTTACTTTTTGAATTTCCGCATCAAAGTATTATATGTATAATTTAACGCGGGACCCTACCACCCATGGCCGTATTCCTGAAGCATTAATCATACGTTATGTGAGAATAGTCCAGGTATAACTATTTTGTAAATTACTTGGGTCGATTGCTCAATAGGTATTTCTCGTGCACTTGTTAGAGAAATTTCGGTACTTTTTTTATTTTACTACTTGTTCAATTATGACCTTGAAAGCCCCTGCAGTTAAGCATTTGATTTGATGCAGGAATTGCTTGTTTAGATTACATTCTTTCTCATTTTAAGTATAAGAGGCGTGCTTACAATTTTGCGGGTGGAATCTTAATGGATATATGCGGACGATGCAACGCGTGTGCATTCATGGAGAATAGTGGAATCAAAATATTTGGATTTTTATTTTTGTTGAATAGAAATGGAAGTCGGTTTATTAATAACTAACATTGTTAGAAATTGTTTCATGAAAAGGTTATTGCTGAACTCATTGATGGAGAATCAATTGTGTTCATCAATATATCATAATCTTTGCTATTTTTACTGATTTGAAACTTAGCACTTATCTCTTATTGATTCTTGGGGCACTGCCACCTGCCGCATTTGAGAACAAAAAAAAACAAAAAAAAACAGTAGAATCCTCTACAGGTTAGGCAATTTGAAGGCAAATCACGATATCTGGGATCAAACCACGAAACTAGTTTTAATTAACGAGCAATGTTACATATATTATGAGATCTTATTGTGACATATTAAATAATATGACAATTTTCTCTATTAAATATTTAAAGAAGTTAAATTCATGGACCTCACTGGTTTCATATCTTATTAACACTTGTCACGTTACCTTGCAAGTAAATTTCAATATATAACCAAAAAAAGGTTTCAATAAAATTCTTGATTACATCTGGTATTTTCCATAATCCAACAACGTAATATATCCACGAGGGGCCGCCTTCTTGTTCTCGTTGCTGTTGTTGTTGTTTTTTTTTTTTTTTTGGGTGTTTTCGTGGGGGTTAAGATTGAAATTCTCCTCCTCCTCTTTTGGCCAAAAGTATATCTACCATCGACTTGACTTAGACTTTGACCCCACCCACCCACCCATGTGCAGCAACCCATGGCAAGTTCAAATCCTCCTCCTCACGTTACAAGTCGCGAGTGGGCAAGTCAAGATATAAGTCAATCAATTCGAGAATTAATCATGGTCTTGTTACGTCGGGCTTAGATGGACCCGGCCCTTCTTGACGAGAAGGAACCCTGGCCGTAACGTGTGCCCCAGGCTCTTGCAGATTTCGGGTCGGATTCCACGGTCCGTGCCGGATTTGGTGCGTTCAAGGTCTCCCTCTCTCTCTCTCTATGCGTTGAAAATGTGACGAAAATCTTCTTGATGCGCCCGCTGTCTGCACGTATTTCGAGAAAATGAGAAGGAAAAAACACCGTTCTACGAAGCAGATGTTGTGTCGTAAACAATTCCCAGCGCACCCGGCAGAAAACATCTCGGATTCACGGACGATATCTCCCCGTGAATCCATCCGAGATCCTCTGGAAAGGCTTTTGTCTGTACAACGCAATCAACGGCTTTTGCCCTCTCGGAGACAGTGGTGGGGTTGGTGTCTAACCAACGTATTAAAGTTACTGATTTTTATGAAAAAATTACCAACTTTCATTTATCAACTTTTTAATTGTTATAAGAACTTACCAATTATTATTTATTAAAGTTAACATCAAACTAAAATTACTTTCCATGATAGCAAATTACCGATATTAATACGAATGATTTACCACCTTTTCATGGATGAGATTACCATATACTTTTAACTTTATTAATACTTACTTAATTGAATTATTGACATTTATCTAATAATATTCGAAATCACCACCTATTTTAAGACTTCATCAACATTTGTTTGTGGATATTAGCATGTTAAAGTTACTGGCTCCTATGAAAAATCACCTAATTCTTCTATGGAATCATTAACTTTTGGCTAAGTTGGTTACTAATAATTATTCAATCGTTATGCAGCTACTAACAATTCCAATGATTTATTAGCGCTTATTTGTGCAACTTACCAATTAATAAAGGTCAAAAGCTACTAAACCTTACACAGAATTACTAACTTTTATTTGAGTTCAATTGTCAATGTTTATATGATTTATTTCAAAAGTAGTAATTGTTCCAATAATTTATAGATCCATGGGAGAGAAAATTGCAAATCAGTTTCAGACTCCCACCATTCTCTAAATCCCTTTCTTTTCTTTCCCACAACTATTAAATTCTCCAAGTCCTGCACTCATGTTTGGCATCAATGAAGGCAACTGGATTCAAGATGAACTTTTTCTTACGGGAAGTGTGCCCATCAAGAAATTCTTTTTGTTGTTGGTAAAAAAGAAGAGTACTTTCCAAAGTTGACTTGATGTAGTAGTTGAAAAACGAGATCAGAGTATGAGATGGCACAACAATATCATAAATAAGATCTAATGTTGATACGAGAATGGGATGATAGGTTGATGTGAATGAATCCGTGAATGTCGTCTCTTTGACTGCAAAACCAAACAATGAATTAAATACAATATATGCCGTTAGCTTTTTCAAGTCATTAAACCTTTTTACATTTCACACCAGAATATTTTACTCGCAAAGACTCAGTCAGTCCATATCTCTTTAACTTTCTTGTGACATCTCATGATCATCCCACTGATCCCGCTTGACTTGTCAAGCAATACTTGAAACAAACTAGTCACATGTCACTAGTCCTTGCACCGCTACCTTCAGTTTTACATTTTCTGATCAAGATGGCGAGAGATTCATCCCTTTGCATTATACTAGTCTCTATCTCCATTTTAGCATGGCTATCGGCTTGTGATGGCAATATCCCTGCTGGGAATTGCTCAGAGTCTGATAGAGAAGCTCTAATTGACTTCAAAAATGGCCTTCAAGATCCTTATAATGGCCTGTCCTCATGGCAAGGAAGCAATTGTTGCTGGTGGCGAGGAATAGGCTGCGATGAGAGGACTGGAGGGGTGATAAGCATTGATCTTCGTGGCGACTCTGGTACGTACAGTGATTGGAAACTGAGTGGAGAAATTAGACCTTCATTAGCGCGACTCAAGTCTTTGAGACTCTTGGACTTGAGCTCAAATAACTTCGATGGCGTACCAATTCCTGAATTTGTTGGTTCTTTGGAGAACCTGCGGTATCTAAACCTGTCAAGTGTCGGGTTTGATGGTGCAATTCCTCCAAATCTAGGAAATTTGTCAAACTTGCAGTATCTTGACCTTTCTTCTTGTTATTCGTTAATTACTAATAATCTTGGGTGGATATCTGGTCTTGGTTCTCTAAAATATCTTGCACTTGATGGAGTGGACCTTTCAATGGTCAGTTCCATGTGGATCAGTGTGCTAAACAGGTTTTCGTCGTTGTCCGGGTTGCATTTGTCTTGTTGTCGCCTATTTGGTTCGATATCGTCACTTGGTTTGGTGAACTTCACTTCACTCGTTGTTCTAGACCTCAGCTTCAACAATTTCGATTCAGAGTTCCCTCAATGGCTTGTGAATGTAAGCAGCCTTATTAGTGTTGACATGAGTTTCAGTGATCTATATGGAAGGATCTCTCTTGGTCTAGGCGAGCTACCACGTTTGCAAATCCTAATTTTGTCTGGAAACAATAATCTCTCAGCCAATTGCACTCAATTGTTCCAAGGATCGTGGAAAAGGATAGAGGTTATGGATTTGGCTTCTAACAAAATACACGGACGACTTCCCACTTCCATTGGGAAAATGAGCACTCTCAGTAATTTTGACCTTTCTGACAATCTGGTCAGGGGAGGAATACCGAGCTCCATCGGTTCACTTTGCAGTTTAGTTAATTTTGATTTATCCAACAATAACTTGACAGGTAGTTTGCCGGAAACTTTGCAGAGGGGATCTGATACTTGTGATTCCCAGAGTTCTCTGCCTAATTTGAGGTACTTGAGTTTGAGCAAGAGTCGGCTAAGGGGTTATCTGCCAAGTTGGGTGGGCCAACTTAAAAACCTTGAGAGTCTTTCCCTTGACGATAATTTTCTTGAAGGGCCGATTCCTTCTCTTGGGACTCTAAAGAAAGTCACCTTTTTGAAGCTTCGTGGGAACCAATTGAATGGGACTCTTCCCGTTGATCTGGGACAGCTTTCTGAGTTGGATAATCTCGACGTGTCTTTCAATCATTTGTCAGGTACACTATCTGAGGAACATTTTGCAAATCTACGCAAAATGAAGACCTTAGATCTCTCATCCAACTCTTTCACTTTAAATGTAAGTGTCGACTGGATGCCTCCGTTCCAAGTCCAGAATCTTGGCATGGGATCGTGCCAGATCGGTCCGTCTTTCCCCGCCTGGCTTGGATATCAAAATGAGATCATACATCTTAGTTTTTCAAATGCCAGCATTTCGGGGCCTGTGCCAAGCTGGTTTTGGGACATTTCTTCGAATCTCTATATCCTCAACATGTCTCTAAATCTGTTACAGGGCCAATTACCTAATCCATTGCCAGTAGCTGATTCTGCAAGTGTTGATCTCAGCTCTAACCTTTTTCAGGGACCGCTCCCTCTTCCCATTTCTGAGATTGGATTGTTAGACCTCTCTAACAACCAATTTTCAGGTGGCATTCCGCAAAATTTAAGCAAATACATGCCGCATTTGGGCTTCCTCTCCCTTTCATCCAACAAAATGACAGGTGGGCTCCCAGAATCTATAGGAGAAATGCAATCGCTTCGGGTCATCGACTTAGCAAACAACAATTTGAGTGGAAGCATTCCTCCAAGCATAGGGAACTGCTCAAGCCTAGGGGTACTAGACCTGCAAAACAATTCTTTATCTGGGTTGATACCCGCGTCTTTGGGCCAATTACTAAGGCTTAAGTCTCTGCACCTTAGCAACAATAAACTTTCGGGGAACCTTCCATCTTCATTCAAGAAACTGTCCAGCTTAGAAACACTAGATATTGGCAACAACCAATTGAACGGCACCATACCTGCATGGATGACGGAGGGTTTCATCAATTTAAGAATTTTAAGTTTGAGGTCCAATGCATTTTCTAAAGAAATTCCTCATGAGCTCTCAAGTTTAAGCTCATTGCAAGTACTGGATCTTGCAGAAAACAATTTGACAGGTAAAATTCCTTCAAGCTTTGGAGATCTTAAAGCAATGGTGAAAGGGCAAGAAAGAAACGAGTACCTACTTTACGGGGGGGGAGGGCCCGCACGCCAGTACTATGAAGAGAACTTCCTAGTGACCACGAAAGGCCAGCGCCTATCGTACACCAAGACTCTTTCCCTTGTCACTTGCATAGACATCTCCGGAAATAATTTAGATGGAGAATTTCCAGAAGAAATGACAAAGCTGGGTGGTTTGCTCATTCTGAACTTATCAAGGAACGGCATTGGTGGTCAGATTCCTGAAAGCATTTCAGGCATGAGCCAACTGTTATCCCTTGATCTTTCGAGCAACAAGCTTTCTGGTGCAATCCCTCATAGTATGCCGTCGTTGTCGTTTTTGAGTTATTTAAACTTATCCGATAATAATTTCTCGGGCAAGATTCCTTACACACAACAGATGACGACATTCGACCCTTCCTCATACTTTGGAAACCCGAGACTCTGCGGCGCTCCCCTTAATGTGACATGTCCAGCTGATGAACCGGACAAACCAGGGACAACCGAGGATGGTGGTGGTGATGATGAATTCATCGATCAGTGGTTTTACTTGAGTGTCGGCCTTGGATATGCTGCTGGTATCTTAGTTCCGGCCGTGGTCTTGCACATCAAAAGTTCTTGGGCGGATGCATACTTTGATTTTATAGATAGAATTGTCCGAAGGTGGTTGCCGATAGGAAACAAGAAGGCAAAGCTTCGGAGAAATAGGCGACAAGGGCGGAGGTAAATGACTTTCGATCCTTGTGCTGGAAAACTTGAACCCTTGATCAGGTCAAGCATCCACTTTCAGGGTCATGCCAAGAAATAATGAACTCGATCATTTGCTGCATTACTATATTTTCTGTTGTTGTCTATAGAATTGCATCCGAAGCAACGAAGGTGCGTATGTAAAAAATCAATAGAAAATGTCTATTTACTTACTTAGCCACGTGTTAGTAACTTAATAACAAGTTTTGACAAGTGTGGCATTCATTCGTACGGGATAAATTCTCACTTATTTTAATTATCTACAAACATTTATATCCATAGCTTATCAACGTCACAGAACTCACTAATCTATCCAAGAAATTATTAAATTTGATTTGATTGGCGCATCGACATCGTGACATTAAGATTCCAATTCCAATCATTTACTGGCATTTTTTTTATACTTTTAAGATTATCAAATACTTTAATGATGTTAGTGACTTTTGTTCAATTATAATTTACCAAAGCTTTAAAGTCAGAGACTTTTGTTCAAAATTTACCAATCTTAATACGACCGACTTGCCGGCTTTCGTCCCATTAGACACTGATTGATTTTAGTTACTCACCAACTTTCGATATAGGTCCAGAAAAGTATCAAACATTTCTTTACACTTCCGAGCAATTTATATGTAAGTTCATACAGGGAGCAGTAAATTCATTGACGACCGGATGAGAAATATCTGCAGTTGTACTTGTACCTTTTGCCGGTGAAAAGCGCAGTGCGCGTCCGGATGCAATCTCCAGCGTTGATTAATTAACGGTTACCCGCCACGATAACTAAAAAATATCTCTCTGTCTCTCTGTCTCTGTGTCTGATCGTGCGTCTGTGTCCGATGGCTCTCTTCTCCTCGGTCTCTGCATAACCCGTGTCTCTGTCCGTACGACTGCAAACTCATGGCCAACCGCCATGGAAACGACGTGGCCTTCTCCATCCCCTCGCCTCTTCTATCACGCCCTCGGCGTCTCCCGACTCGTCGCCGTGGACAGCCACGAACCCGATCGGGATCCGTCCTGTCTTCCGCCAGAGCGCCGGACAAGAGCTTCAACTACGCACCCGCTGATCCCAGCAGCAGTCCTCTCGTCCGTTTCGTTCAGGCTGCCAAATCGAACATCGAAAAAGTGAGCCGAACCGACCCAGTTCTTTAGCTTGTCCGTTCACTTTCTTTGATCAATTGTTGCTCCTTAGTCGTGGGAAGTTTGTTCATTGCTCAGCTACAGAGAATTAGAAAGAGCTTCGGCGATTTGGGCTTGGTGGTATTGGATGTTTGAGAGCCTGTTTTACATACTCAGTATATATGCTCAAATTGCTGGAGGGTCTTGATGAATTGAAGGATGTATTTTCAACTGCAGAAGCTATTGCAACGGACTTGTGATGAGCTGTGCTTGATTGTAATTCTTTTCTGGATGTGGCTCTTTAATTCTGATTTCTTGACCAGTGTATTCTTTCATATTGTTTGCCTTTATTACTGCATCTCTGTTCAAAGGATCGACAGAAAAACTAGTGACGCAGAGCGGCGGCGGCTGCGGGTTAACTATGTGGTGGCCTCGAGCCCATTGAGCTGCTGCGTCGGTTGGACGCGTGATGCCATATATATGTGTATGCGTACGTTTATGTAGGTATGCTTGACATATATGTATATATTTATTGACGTATGCTCAATATTCCAATATTATATTGCTCTAAATTTTTTTTTTGTAATAAATAAAAAATAATTTAATTTTCAAATAATATCATTCATATCAACTAAAATAGCAATCAATATCATGAAAAACTCAAAATTAGTACATATGTAACAAATTTGTCAAAAACTATTTTTTTATTGTTAGAAACATCAAATTGGTATATTTATGATAATTTACCCTCCGTTAATTTTTATTTAATTAGATTAATACCACAAAAAATCACAAATCGGTACACATGTGACAGATAAAGGGTAAAACTTCAAATTGGTATACCCATCAACTGCCAGGTCTCATCCAATTTATCAATTTGATAGTAAAATTTCATAGAAACTAATGGAAGATAAATTCATCGGTATTGTACTGATTTGGGATATATTTGATTGAAGTTTTTTGTAATATTAACCCTTGAAATGATTAGCCAATTAAAAATATTTTAATTTTCAATAACAATGTATGTCTAAACAATTCTGTAGATGATAAAAGTATTTTTCATTTATTCATTTTACAAGCGATGTAAGTGATCAAGCAAAAACAAACATATAATAAGTAATTTATAAATCAAGCATAAAGGTACTGAAAATAAATTAGGTTGTATTATGTGAGCACATTTATTTCGCTTGTATCATTTTATACTTGAAAGAATTGGAGTTAGCGAGGGTTTTACAAGAGAGAGAGGAGAGAGTCGCACGACGCAACACAAAGGATCGACCAAGATGCTTACTGATAGGGAGCGAGGACTGTGGGTTAACAATGTGTTAGCCTTGAGCCCGCTGAGCCACTGCATCGGCTGGACGCGGAATGCCACCGGTTTAAGGTTCCATTTATTTTGCCCACCAAAAAAAAAACAAATAAATTTTAAAAAATAATTACTTATATCTCTTTAAATAATTAGCCAATAAAATTTATTTTAATTATCTACAGCGATTTATGTCAAAATAATTTTACAGACAATGAAAATATTTTTTATTTATTCAATTTTTATGAACAATGTTCATAAAAATCATTTTTATTTTTTTGCAAAACAAACACACAGTAGCATCATAGGTAATTTATAAATCAGACAAAATGAAGTAACTAAAAATAAATCTGGATGTATTCATGAGCACGTCTATTTCAATTATATCATTTTATACTCGAGAGAATTAGAGTCTAATTGATCGAATTTTTCTTATAGCAGTTTTTTTTTTTATTCTCGAAAATTTGATGATCGTAAAATAATGGCATCCGTGAACTTATACAATTGAAATCATCAAATATTTGTCTAAATACTCAATTGAGTAAGATTAGAAATGCCTAGAAAAGTTCACATATTCATTTTATAATAGATATTCACGAATTATAAGCATAACAAATTTACATCAAAATTTGAAAAGAATGGAAAAGAATGGTTCATTACTTTTCGACCGATTGCAATGCTTGCGGTAAGGGTGAATGGTTTGTCAAACTTTCATTTTGAACTCGCTCGACAAAGTTTATTTTCCAAAATGCTTGTTTCCCCTTTTTGCATATAAAGACGTGTTCTGACTAAAAAGAATCATTTTGTGTGTTTTAGCCATATGCCACGCGTATAGTGGCATATTTTATTAAATTAAATCAATTCTAAAACACGATGTTTTGTCCTAAATTTGATACATCACAATTCACATTGTCCGTATGATCTATTTTATTTAATCTCTTGAGTTTTAAAATATAAAGTTCAAGTCTTATACGAGTAAAGATTTAAATGATCGAAGATTAAAAAATGGCCAGAAAAAAAATAGTGAATAGATAATACTGTATTTTTCTAATATCCAAAGTGAAAATTTTAAGAAAACATAAAAACATAAGTTCACGCCATTGGGCCTTCACGCCATTGGGCCAATGCGTCAATGGCCTCATCTTGGAAGGGATTTTAGGAAAGTGACACATGGCACACGATAGCGAGGACTTAATCGAGGTATAGAAATATTAATTGTTGCCTTTTGTCTTTACCGAATGATGGAATGAGACAAGAGTTAACGTTTGAATTGTCTTATCAAACAATACCGACATTACAAATTTCAATAAAAACATGAAATAAACAACAAATAATTAATCAAACTATATTATGCCGATCGAACTTGATTCTCTTATTGAGAAATTTTAAGATCCTAAAATCAATCAACGCTAGGAAGGCGATACATCAATGAAAGATGCTCGTACAAGCGAAAAATAAAATGTTGTAGGGAATGTGTTACAATCATATTAAGTATAAAAAAAAATGCAAAGTTTTCATCATTTAGAGTCATTGAGTGCACTTGATAATCTTTAATAACACAAATTTTTGTTTATTTATTTGAGTTATCTAATTTGCCCCAAAGGAAATGGATACAAAATCAATATCTTAACAATTACGGGGTGAAATCTAATTATTTTGTGTAGCATTTGGTTTTCATATATATTATTAATAAAGGGAACTTATAAAATTAGTGTCGGCGTCCACTCCAAAAATTTACCAAAGTACCATCGACATTATTACAATTGCTGCAAGAATAAAGTCTAATATGGTATTTATAATGTATCGGAGTGGGTGGTTTCTTCGATAATGTGCAGTTACTCCGCTTAGAATCAATTCCCAAAAACACTCAAAAGTGTCGTAATTGACTACTTTTTTACGAAGCCAACTTTTTATTTTCATTCTCGGTTGTCAGACTTGTCGTTGCTTAATGTCCAATATTTTATTTTTGGGATATATATTAAAAATTTTAAAACTTGTCGCGAAAGTACAATTGAGTCAAAAATTTGTAGAAAGTGTAATAAAATTCTAAAATTTGTTAAATTGATATAAACAAGCCTTTCTATCACTTTGTTCAACTTGGCTAACGAATAATACTAACATGATCTTTTATAAAATATATATTCTCCCTTCTATATGGCTAAAACATGAAACATTAGACTAAAACAACAGTCTGAAAGTTGAACTTTAATACAACAAACAAGGGCCATTGGCTCTTGTCGAGTCCTAGCCAAAGGCCAATGGTCCTTGTCAATTCAGGGCGAGCGCCTACAAGCTCTCAGCGTCTAGTTCTTGTCGCCTAGTTTTAACTTTGTTTAAATTATTTTTTAAATTTATTTATATGAAAAGTTGTATTAAAATCATATTCATATCAAATTGGCATCATTTTAGTCAGATTATCACCATGTATGAAAGTAAATATAGTAAAAAAAAAAAAGTCATTTCACTATTTTCCATAAGCTAAGTTGGACGAAATTAATGGAAATACTTGATTATATTAATTTAACAAGTTCAAGGACTTGATTGCACTTTTTTGTAAGTTTTAAGATTTATTTGCAATTCTGTAACAAGTTTTAATATTTTCAATAAACACATTTCTTTAATTTTCGACACTTAATTTTTAGTTTTATGAAACGGCCCTTAACTTTAGGTCTTGCTTCGCCAATAAGTAGATGGAATAAAGCGTTTGATATTTTGAATTGAACAAAAAGACTATAGTGTACTATCCAATATTAGTGAAATCTTTCAATGAAATCTGCCGTTTTCGAAATACTAACTACCAGAGTATTTCACTTAGTTTAAAAGTTGACCTTGAATTTTATATTAACAAAAGATGAGATTATGCAAATAAAAAAAAAAAAAAAATAAATGTAGTCCGAACCTAAGCCCAACTCTAAACTCATTGCTTTCGAGAGAAATTTGTTTGGACTTGATTCATATAAACGATTTCATTACAATTGTTGATCAATCATATTAATATGTAATCCATCTAGTCGACGGCTCAAATGGACTTAGTCCAGTGAACCTAGTCGAGGCAGGAATTTTCCCTTACTTACTTCCCCCCATGCATATTTAGGATTTACATTATGCTCAAGTAATGTAGATGGAAAAATTACTTTAAAATAGTTGAATTTGTTGAGGATTTTTCTCGTGAGGTTATGTTTTGAGGATTTCTCATTATTTATCACTTAAAATTACGTCAAATCAAGGATAAATTCAGAAAAATCGAAAAAAAAATTATATTGTCAAATTTTTGCCTCTAAAGGGAAGGGATCCCGTAGGGCACCGTCACCCCGCGCGAGGCCCCTGCTCCACTAGGAAAATTTCCCTAGCTTTCATGTTCTTTTATCTTTACCTATTGCCATAAATAATTGTTCTCGTGCCTAACATAAGTGCGATAATGTATGGTATTGAAATTGTGTTCATTGCGGTGGAGCCTTTCTTTCAAATAAATTGAATGAACTCTTTTTATTCTTCATAGTTTATTCTTTCTTTGAGAGACTCTAATTTATTGTGAATTTCTTATCTCTAATGACCTCTTTTGTTGTCAGAAAGCTAATCCATTTCATGAAATGTCGTCCATATAGAACAATGAATTTGAAGTGATCCGGCTTTTCTTCCGAAGTTCAATTCAATAAATTTTCTTTTACCCACTAAAATGTTTCAAATATGCTCATTATATTTTTCATGAGTTGGGAATGTAAAACAAATACCACAAATGTCGGTCTGTTTTCTTACATTGGAAAGATACATATGAAAGTTAACTAAGCCCTCATTATCTTAATATATTAAAAACAATAAAGAAATATTGCTCTTAAGTATAATAGTTTATTGCGTTCTAATATTAGGAAAGAAATTCAATCCCCTTGGGTTGACACAATTGATTAGGGTGTAAATGGACCACAACTCAGGAACTGCAAATTCACATGTTAAATCTACTAATTCGTGCAAAATGTTCAGAATCAAAGTTACCTGCACAAGTCAAAAACTCTAATGTTGGGATTACCCACAAAGCAACAGCCCGATGACCCCCAAGTCTTAAATCTCTTTGCTAATCTTCTATAGTGGTTCACAAATTCCGATCCAGATTGTCATAGTGACCACTTTTTTAAATATTCATTGTGCAGAGAGAGAGAACCATTTAGGGTATGCGATTTGGGGTGGGTCAGCAACAAGATTGTTTAGAGAAACAAATAGCGATCTTATATAAAGATCATTATCATTTATTGTAGCGTTTGATCGCAAAAACAATGGTGCGAAGAAGTTTTGGAAATAAAAGTCGAGAAAACATAAGGCGCCAAAAATTCGTAGTCTTAGAGGAAACAATTCATAAGTAATTCTCTTCGGACCGCATCATTGCGATGAGTGTGGAGCTGAAAAGTGACCGTGCGGAATGTGATGACTGACACCGTCATTGGTCAGAAAAGTCTTGCGTTTTCCGCGTTCAGACAAAAAACCTCGACGGTCCGGGACAAAAAGAAAAAGAAACTCAAAAAAATCAGATAATCCAAATAATGCTCATTCATGTGAAACAGTTTCGTATTCCTGAAGCATTAATCGTACGTTATGTGAGAATAGTCCAGGTATAATTATTTTGTAAATTACTTGGTCGATTACTCAATAGGTATCTCTCGTGCACTT
Source organism: Eucalyptus marginata (assembly GCA_014182565.1). NCBI lineage: Eukaryota > Viridiplantae > Streptophyta > Magnoliopsida > Myrtales > Myrtaceae > Eucalyptus > Eucalyptus marginata. The sequence goes on along the minus strand of CM024588.1, from coordinate 1,991,800 downwards.
GTTAGAGAAATTTCGGTACTTTTTTTTATTTTACTACTTGTTCAATTGTGACCTTGAAAGCCCCTGCAGTTAAGCATTTGATTTGGATATTTATTTTTATTGAATAGAAATGGAAGTCGGTTTATTAGGGGGTGCATGACAACTAGTTGTTTCTGTTCCAGAAATAATTTTTCTATTCCAGATTTGTTTTTGAAATAGAAATCCGTTTGATAACATTATTTCATTTTTCTATTTTTGAAATAGATTTTGGTTCCAGAAATAGATTTGGAATAGAAATCAGAAGTAAGAATTTTCTACTTTTCTATTTCTGGAATAGAAATGAGAAATACAAATTTTTCTCATCGTTCGCCGCCGAACATCATCCGCCGGACGCCGGCCGCCGGCCGCCGGTTGTCGCCGCTGTAGGTCGTCGTCCATCGGGTCGTTGGTCACCACCGTTCAAAAGGAAGAAATTTTGTGTCGTTATCATACGAATTTCTATTTTTGGAGTAGAAATTTTGTGTTATCAAACGGTTATTTTTGCTTAGAAACTCTTTTAGAAATAAAAATAGAAAAATCTATTTCTCTTCCATAAATCAATTTCTAGCCAAAATGATTATCATTCACCTCCTTAAGAACTAACATTGTTAGACATTGTTTCATGAAAAAAGTTATTGCTGAACTCATTGATGGAGAATCAATTGTGTTCATTAATATATCATAATCTCTGCTATTTTTACTGATTTGAAACTCAACACTCATCTCTTATTGATTCTTGGGGCACTGCCACCTGCCGCGTTTGAGAACAAAAAAACTAAAAACACAGTAGAATCCTCTACAGGTGAGGCGGTTTGAAGGCAAATCATAATATCTGGGATCAAACCACGAAAGAGAAGACTAGTTTTAATTAACGAGCAATGTTACATATGTTACAAGATCTTATCGTAACTTATTAAATAATATGACATTTTTCTCTATTAAATATTTAAAGAAATTAAATTCATGGACCTCACTGGTTTCATATCCTATTAACAGTTGCCACGTTACTTTGCGAGTAAATTTCAATATATGACCAAAAAAAGGTTTCAATAAAATTCCTGATTACATTTGGTATTTTCCATAATCCAACAATGTAATATATCCACGAGGGGCGCCTTGTTGTTGTTGTTTTTTTTTTTTTTTTTTTTTTTTTGGTGTTTTCTTGGGGGTTAAGATTGAAATTCTCCTCCTCCTCTTCTGGCCAAAAGCATATCTACCGTCGACTTGACTTAGACTTTTTATTACCTCACAGGGCGTAGCGCAGCTAATGGCGCCACTTTGACCCACCCACCCATGTGCAGCAACCAGCAAGTTCTGTTCAAACCCCCCTCCTCACGTTGCAAGTCGCGGGTCGGGAAGTCAAGACTAGATCTATAAAAATGGATTGTAGATTGATTTTTTAAGTCATATCAAGTGCATTGGGTTGTTACGCGAATTCATTATATCTAGTACCTGAGTCATAAATGAATTTAAAATTATGAAGCCCGAAATAATATATGTATTAAATGGGTATATAACTTATTTAGATCCCAACTTATCTTTATGAATCTCTCTCGTCCTCATTTAATCTCGTGCTTGCTCACCGGTGCTCTCTTAAGTTGGATCAAATATATATGAGTTGGATTGCATATAAATCACTAACAGGTTGAAACAGATTAAATGAATCAATTTGATCCAATCTAAATCTTACCTAAACCACTTGTTTTATAGGTTTCGTTAGGACGACAGGGATAACTCTCACAGTCATTAATTTTTCCCTTTTTCCTACTCCAAAGGAAATTACTACGGTAAAATAGAAATACAAGCAATGGTAACTCTATAATTATTATTGTAAAAAAAATAAATCGATTCATGGGTTTCGCTTGCTTTGTAAGCCAATTAAAACTTGGCACGTTACTTGTTGAATAAGTTTGGATAAAATTCCTCAATGCATCCAATATTTTCCGTAATCTAAGAGTGCAAAAGATCCATGTGGCGTGCCTTCTCGATTTTTTTCTTTTTCTTTTCTTGCGGGTTAAGATTGAAATTCTCCTCGTCGCCTTTCGGCCAAAAGCGTCTCCCTTCCTAATTAATTTTTTAAACTCACCGCCCCCCGCCCCACGGGTGAAGCAGCGCAGTTAGTAGTGCTACTTTGACCCCACACTTGTGTCGCAAGTTCGATTCTTCCAACTTACTTTGCACCTTTGGCTTGCTCGAAGACAGGCAGGGTTTCTCTGACACCATGTGAGAGGTTTATCCGTAGCTATCGGCACAAGCTAAGATGGTAGGGGCCACCCTCGCGGTCACGATTTTCCCCTTTACCTCCATGAAGATCAAAAGAGGAAAAAGGAACCAAAAAAATTGAATTTTTTTGACATTTCACAACAAATTTATATTCATTAAAAATTAAACTTTTTTTAAACTTAGGATTTTTGTGACATAAAAAGAAAGTTAGGGATATTTACGTTACAATGAATAAGTTTAGGGTTTGTCGATGGAAATTTGGTGAACCATGTGATGTGAAAAGTTAGATAATATCTAATTTCGACATGGTCCAATAACATATCAACCTAACTAATTCAGATAATATTAATTTGATATTTTAAAATTGGTCTCTCCGTCAAGGCTTAAGTAGTGAAGGTGGAACATAGACTCGAGACTCAACTTGCTTCATTAGATACTGTTTATATTAGGAGCTTGCCACCACTTGACAATACTAAATAATTTCCAAAATTAACAATTGATATCCGCTTTTCCTTTGTATTCGTAGAGCTGTTCCTCCTCCTAATTTAATTGCGAGTCAACGAGAACTTATCACTCTTTATCATGGGAGGAGATATATTGTATTGAGGGTTAAATATAAATACTCTACAATGTTTGGGCATCGTTAGTCTATGATTTGGGGTTTTGACAATCCCATATCACTTTCCGTAAAATTTTGAGGTTGTATATAGAAAAATATCTAAAATTTTTTTAGAATAAAGAAGTAAAGAAAAACTCTAAACTTCTCTAACCGCTTGAGTTCAATCCATGATTGCTCAAATTTGTGTTCATGGCCACGGCCACCATATCCAAGCAAGTCGAAAGTGACGGCATTATTGACGATGGTGAGGTGTTCCAAGGCTTGCAAGGATTTGGTATTTTAATTTTTCATTTAAAGTTGGTTTATGTGTTGATGAATCTAAACTACTAAAAAAGCAACAGTAAATTCGAAATATTTTGTGACATAAAAAAAAAGTTAGGGATATTTATGTTACAATGAATAAGTTTAGGGTTTTTAGTAAGGCAAAAAAAAAAAGTTGAAGAGTTTTGTGCAAATATTTATTTTGTTTTGAGGGAGCCTATATACATACTTTTTAGTAGTTTAATCTGTTGCTCATCACTTTACGCAAAGAACAGTATCATCTTGGCCTCCCGTTCGACACGCTCTGTCCAGAGTACCCAGTACAGACTCACATCCAAGTCTCCTCCATTATAAATTTTTTAAAGAGAGAGAGAGAGAGACAGAGAGACAGAGGGGGAGAGAGATGGCGGCCTCCAGTGGAATATCCGCCCTTCTCGCTCTCTGCGTCTTCTTCTCCGCCGCCGTTACCCAATCGGAATCGAGAGAATTGCGACCCGCCGATCACGGGCTGCCGTTCCAGGATCCGCCGCCGGCCGGAGCGAAGCCGCCCCCGGAGATGGCGTCCTTCTTCGGGGCGTCGCCGTCGTCGTCGTCGTCTTCCCCTTCTTCCTCGTCCGCATCGCCTCCGGCGTTGCCGCTCCCCAATGCGACGAGTTCGAGCGACGACAAGTGGTGGCGAGGAGGCGACGGAGGGAGAGGGAGGAGAGATCGCGTGAGAGGGGCACTGCTGGTGGCGAGCATCGTGTGCGGGATCACGGGCGTCGCTCTGTTGTTCGCTTCCGGGCTGGTCTTCCTCTTCAAGTTCCGCAAGGAGAGGTCGGCGACGGCGGCTGCGGCGGCGGCGGCGGCTCCACCTCCTCCTCATCTGCTCCGGCCGCCGCTCCCGCTTCGGCCGGCGCCGCCGGCATCCGGACGGTCGGTAGATTATAAAAAGTGAAATGGTTTTCGGTTATGATTACTGTTTTTGTAGCGGTTGTAGTTAATTCTTGCCGAACGCCATGTAAATTATGTGAAGAATAATAAGACAAAATTATTAATTACTCCAGAGAGAAAGGAATGTTGCCATGAGTAACGCCTATCCCTTCCTTCTGGACTTTGGTTTTCTCTGTCTCATTTCTTTTAATTATATTTCCGGCTTTAGGTTTATTAAAAGTTTTTCCAGTAAGATTGTGAGGGGATTAGCCCAACACAGGTCCGATTTTGATAAATTTTATTTTTGTGTCCACCGAATTAATAACCCACGTCCGATTTGATAACTTATAATCTGAATCAACTAATTATATTCAATAAATGGGTTCGACAAAAAAAAAAATTAAAATTCAAGGGCCATAAATAGGTTTGGGATAATAAAATCCATAACAATATGAGTATTAAATGGGTTTACAATTTACTTAAACTCAATCAATTTAAATAACTCTCTCTTACCCTCACTTAATGTTGTGCTTTCTTAGCTCAGTTTAGGTATGGATTTTCCTAAATAAGGGTATAGGTTATTGAATTTGTATTGAATGAAAAATGGGTCGATTTGGAACGGATAATTTTCGACTTGACCCACCCATTTAATATGTCTATTATTTGGCCAATTGAAATCGATGCAACATTTTGCTACTTTGGAGGAAAAATGTTCATCTCAAATCGAGTCTATATATAATGAATTTATCACAACGGCTGATCAAGCTCAGGTTTATAATGAACACAGTTCAATCAATTCAGGATTTATATCTTAATTGGATTCTATTGCTCAAGACTTTGGATAATTTAAAGCCGTGGTCATGCCGTTTACGTAACGAGATGGTTTTCCCACTTAAAAATCCCTATTTCCCCAACTAGACCATGTTCGGTCAATTTCAGGGAATGACGTGGTTTGCACTGCTCATGTTGTAAAGTTCCCAACTTACCAAAGTCTATGTGGTCCCCCATGAACTAAAATTAAGTCCACTAGCAATGACTCATATGAAGCAATTTGTATGGAATTCCACGTGTCATTATTCTTAGCATGATCATTTTTTTTCATCCTTCACTTTTTCAATGGATTTTTTTTTTTCATTAATGGATTACAAAATATTGTCAAAATTTATATTGAAATTCAAAATTTTGAGGAAATCGCGTCGCATTATGGTAATTTTCAACAAGTGAGGAAACTTCATCTTTTTGAAAGGAAAAATATTTTTTTATTCTTTTTCTTTATATATTAGACCACAAACTGTCACCTTATCAATTATGTCCTTATAAATGGTCCCTAACAAAATTATTTTCCATTAGGAAGCAAATACTTATTTTATTTAGCAAAAACATGCACTAAATGATCTTGGCGTAAAAGGTAATTTTTTTTCTATTACTTTCCAATGAAAATATAAATATTATCAAAATTTCAAAAAATTATTAAAAATCTTGTACAAACCTGTTTTATTTCGAGCTTAGAAAAGTCGAAGGGCATGTACCATAAAATTTAGATAACATAGGAATTACAAATTGAAATTCAACGCAAAAACATTCGGAGTTACCTATTTTAGAACGTTGCATCTTATACAATATCGTCTCAGTCTTCCTCACCCATTCTCAATTATCTCTTCCCTCTCTGTCTCTAAAGCTCCTCTGTCTCGTTGCTGTCTCGTTGCTGTCTGGAGATTTGTCCCTTTCTCTCGCCGCTTATACTCGTCCGACCATGAGTTCTATTGCGGCGGAACCTGTCTGCCCAATTCCACTGGACAAGCGTAAGGCTAAGGGTAAGGTCGTTCTCTGCAAGAAACGCGTTCAATTGAAGCAGATGCGCAATATTCTGGGCTCTATGTCGCGCATCGAGATAGGGCATCTCAAATAGTACATCTGCTGCTCTGTTTTTTTTTCTTTTTTTTTGGATAAGTGTATTGAAAGTCTTAAAATTTGTCATGAAAATACAATTAAATCCTACAACTTGTCAAAAGTGCAATTAAGTCCTAAAATTTTCAAAAAGGCAATTCAATCAAGTAAAAGCTTGTCAAAATGGTTCAATCTATCAAAGTCATTCCATTAATCATTCTATTAATTGTACCTTTTGAAAGTTTTAGGACTCGGTTGTACTTTCGAGACAAGTTTTAGGATTTTATTGAAATTTTTGAAAGTTTTATGACTTAATTAAACTTTCGTGACAAGTTTTAGAACTTAATTGCACTTTCTAAAAGTTTTAGGACTTCTAACGTACTTTATCTTTTTTTTTTTGGGGTCATTTTCTTCTTCTCTTGCATCATTAGTTGAAAATCTCCGTTCATTTCGATTTCTCTAGTGGTATTACACGGTTTTTTCTGGATGATTTTTCTGACCAGTCACCAATACCAATCGGTCAATGCCAAGATTTATCCGAATAAGTTTCTAGCCAATGTAAATGTAAGTGTATCGCCAACAACATTCATCTAGTGTTTGTTCTGATTTTATTAAATTGGATATGAAATTTCAAAGCTTCAAAGAATGTGTGAAGTTCTGTTATTTTTGACCGCCTTGTTGAGCATTTTCAATATCTTCGGAGTCGATGATCCGTCATATCAACCCATATAAGGCTCTAAAGTTCCCGTGGGAGCCTCCCACGATTACGTTGATTGTATATGCGCCTTCTACAAATCAAAAGAGGCGAACTATTTATTTTTTGCCTAACTATGTTCCAATTTTGTCACTTTACATTGAAATCGTGCTAGTCACTGAATTACTCAGCACAGAAATCTATGTACATAAAACCAAATTTAATCACAAGATTGAAGATCGGCTTTGACAAGAAATCAAGAGCGTGTATTGTGGAGTGGTTGATTGAGGTAACTAGGATGAAATTTTATCATCTTTATCTTTTATCTACTATAAGCTGTGAAAAACTCGTAATTTTACTTTCTTGCTAATGAATAGGTACACAAGGTGTTCAAGTTCCCAATCGAGGCCCTGTATCTTGCCATCGATCTTTTCAACCGATTTTTGTCTCTTCATTCAGTGAAAAAGAAGAGACCGATTTTGGTTGGAGTGACCGCTCTACAATTGACTGTTAAATATGTAGGAATAAGAGACTCCATCCCTCGTGTTCACTCGTTTTCTTGCATGGCGCTTACTTCTTGGAGGTTTCGTGCTCTCTAGAGCAGATTCTAGAAATGGTAGGCTTTACAGTGAAGCGAAAAACCCATTCCTTATTTTGCTCATCTCCGTTAACTTTCGTTTTTCTTTTTCTTACATAATTTTATCTGTAATTTGGCATTATGCAGGAGTACTTGATCTTGAAGAGCTTATGTATGACTTGTTAATTTCGACTCTGTCCACATTTATGTGGAAGTTCACAAAACTCACTATGATGATAACGTACTTTGGTTTCTGTTTATTTCATGTTGTTATAAATGGATCTTATTACATTAGTATAGAAAATGATTTGGGTTTCTATTTGTACCTCCAACCAATCGAGCACTTGTCCTTTTTCTTCATTGATCTCTGCCTAGTTTAGCATGAAACATGCAAATTTCGACCTTCAATATTAACTGCCTCTGCAATTTACACCGCCCATCCCACTGTTAAAAGGTGTAAGCCGTGTAGTAAAATCTTTGAGCAGTTAACTGGATGTAGTACTGGACAAATCTTGTAAGTAGCAAGAGACTTCAATTTATTGTTTATTACATCTTCATGTCTTTGTTTATCACCTTCAGGGACTTAGGAATTTGATGGATTATTACCTTTTGGCTACTTTTCTTTTGTATAGGAATTGCTCGAGACTGATGGTGACTTCCCATATAAAAGCGAGGAGTGTTGGAAGTGTTTATAAAAAGTACAATATGAGGAGATACAACTGGGTAGCTAGAGCTGAACCGGCTCATTTTCTGTTGACCAAATTTAGCAAGGCCATGTTCATCATCTTTAAGCTTATTTTGTTTCTCCTAAAAGACACTTGACAGCATTTTGTTTTGGTGTTGAGCTATTTGTGTTAAGGGATTTTTTGGTTTTAGAGCTCTCTGGATAAGAGCTATCGTACAGATGATTTCGAGCTCAACGGATGAATACCTTGCTAGTGTTGTTTTCATGCAGACAAGTTTGAATCTATGACGATGTACATAGTTATGTCCAGTTTCAGTGACTCTGGATGTTGTGAAAAATATTGCCTCCACCCTTGTTATGAAACAAGAACATTCCCAAGAAAATGAGCTGAGGGTACATCTATTCATTTAGCTAACCATGATTTTGAGAAAATGAAACAGGTATTGAAGACAGAAAAATATGCATCGCATTTGAACCCACCAACAAATCTAAACCTGCTCAAAGATAAAAACGATTTTTATTGCCAAGCCAATTCATGCATGATACAGTCCAGTACCTCTTAAGGGTATCCATTTGCTCCTCTAGTCTTGATCCGACTGCTCTCTTGACCAATGAGCCACAACTGATGCTCATCGATGAAACCGACATCATCTGTGTCAATCCATGATTGAGTGCTAGAGTTAGATGCCAGAAATTGATCACAGTATCCAATCATCAAATGCAGACCTCTGGTTAGAACTGTCCCAATGCCAAAAAATCATCACCGTCTGTCCTCAATTCAACATGTGGTGCCGGTTTGCCGACACATAGGCCTCTTGGTCTTTGAACTGAATTGAGATATGTTCCAACATGATAATGAAGGGGCTGGTAGGAAAATGAAAATGTGGGTCACAGAGACTCATGAATGTGTCTCCGTTGTCCCTGCATATTGAGAAAAAAATTGAAGTAAAAATAGTATAATAAGCAGAGTAGTTCAAGGCACATTGCGAGAAGGGGACCACTCTAATTAGCATTTAAGTAGTGACATTAACTGCATATAAGCTTACAGAAGATGCACACCATAGACCAGGAGAATATTCTTAGCTCTTGGGAAGAAGCAGCCAGCTTCTTTTTCACGTAGTCTTTTCCTTTACACGGTCCTTTTTTCCTGAGGAAACTCAGAATTAAAGAAAAGTACCACTAGAAGAGCACAATTTCGAATGTAGACCATGTAGGTGGCCCATGCTCTCTACCCATGATATTCAGTATTCAAATTGCTCGTTAAAGATCCTTCTTCGTAGATAACCTGAGAAATTATATTAGATCAGCGACCTTTGCTAGAGCAGTGATCAAAGCGATGACATCGTGTTTCTCTACAATCTCAATGGCTGATTTAGCTTCGAACTTGGGTATTAAGACATGGCTAGCTCCAGCCATTAACATTGCCATGGCTGATGACAGACCACATATGGGGCATAAAGGAGCAGTATGCAGATAAGCCAGCAAAAATTGAATAAAAGAATAATTCAATTGTCATATAACTGACATTGCCAGCGGACCTTCCACATGTGGAAACAATCAGTCAAGCCTTTATCGTAAAATTTCGTATTGCCAGACAAGCATGAAGACAATAAAAGAGAAGAAACTTGGAAAAGGCGTACATCATTCTCACTGTAACCACATATGTCCAAAGAAATCTGTTGAGTACTGGAGTGCAAGGCAACCTTTGCAACTAGAAACCAATATCACATAATGTAATCCTCAAATTTGAGAACCCTTCAAAAGTTGCCAAGAAAGATGGACAAAGAAGCTTTTTCAAGGGAGTCTTGATCAGAAGTAAGGTCAGTAAAGTATCTTAGGTTTCGACCAAAAAAAGAAGTATCTTAGGTAACAGGTAATCAAGCCGAGAGAAAGTCGTATATATTTACAAGTCCGTACGGTTTGCTCTTTTAAAAATTGATATGATCGAAACTTTTTGAGTGGGTAATCGAACCAAAAAAAGAGCCATCTGGTATCAGTTTTATGATTGAGACTTCAAAGTAGATAATAAAGCTACAAAGTGCCAGTTCTATATCTCCATGGGTGTATGGGTGTGCTTGCACCTTCATCCATCTCTAAATAGGATCGATCACTTCACTGAAGAGTTAAAAAGATCTTTCTCATAAAATTACCGCTTGAAGACCACAAAAAATACTTGTTATTGGCAATAAGAGGAAGTAAAGACTATACCGGAGGTGAAGCATACAATAACAGCACCATCACAAGCGCAGGAGGTAGTCAGTGGTGGAAAAGGAACTCAGGAGTTATTGGGATGCATATCTAGCATGCCATAGTTGATATTAGCACATGAAAAGGAAAGGCTGGATCGATGATTTTTAAGAATATCATGTTTTTGTACATTGCATGATGGGTAACATAAATTTTTTTCATCCTTCAACAACTTAAGACTTCAAGAAAGTGACATAACATTCACATTTCTTGAATATGGCAAAGAGAGGGAGCCCAAGGGAACATACCATTATAGAGAAGGGATACCATCCTTATGGATCTCAGAATACCAGCTAACACAACTCCCATCTGTCACCAACATCTCCAGGGTTACGAATAACATCGCCAATGTAGCTTCATTTGCACTCTATAGTCAAGATTTTAGAATGAATTAACACCATTAAATAGATGTACACATCATAAAACAATCATCATCATCATCATCATCATGACATTTAGCTGCTTGCCCCTACTTTCTCAATTTCTGGCTAACAAAAGAGATGACTAAGGCAGTGAGATCTGCTAATTTCAGCAACTAAGGTACTGAGATTGGATAATTTCTCCTCCAACCTAATATGATACAAAGGACCTCATCATCCCTCCTGTTTCTCCACTTCCACGAAGTCTCCACCCATGGTTACACTTCACATGCACTAATTGCAACAATTTTAGTATGTCTTGCTTTTAGGTTCCATTACACAGCATTCCATTTGTGCGCAGGTCTAATTAAGATTTCACTGGAGCATCGAAAGGTAAAGCGTATAAAAGGTTTAGTTATTCATCATACTAAACTTATCGTGAAGTCGGCTCATGGTGGACTGATGTCTTGCCACTCTTATGTACCTAAAATTTGATGAGTTATTTTCCAATATGGAACATGAGTTCTTGTTCTATCCAATTTATGCATTCACAGATGCATAATTGCCAATACAGAGGACTTAACCCCTTCACTGATTAGTTCTGCAGAACTTGACTCCCTCATCTGTAGTCTAGAGAAGCGATGATCCCTCCAACAAAAGCAACAACCAGGAATAACCACCCCAAGTAATAATCACTAACTTGAGAACACCATAAAATTTGAGGAAGTAAAAAGGAAAGAAGGAATCATAGCTCACGCTAGTAAGAGAAGAAATGGATGATCGATTCGTCAAAGCAAGAAGTGAAGCTGATGATCGGCACCGCAACATCGATTCTAGTCATCTCAAAAATCATTCACCGGCTTTCTGTCCCATTTCAAGTTCCGCCCAACTACATCGATTCATCGAAGACTAAGGTTTGTCGTGATAACTCTTTTCTGGCACTCCGCAACGCGAGATGACAGGACCGAGGCATTCTTTAAGAGCAAGATTCTGTCGACACCCGTAACGCACAGGACAGGACAATCCGCTGAACCATTTGCACCTCCTACGTATGAATGCTGGGCCAAAAGAACGGCAATATCTACGCAAGCCGAAAATGGAAAATTCGGACTTGTTTCACGCAGAGATTTCGAAGCAGAGCACGAGCGAACCCAAAAACGGCTTCCACGAGCTGGGTTCCGGTCATTCGGTGGCCGCCGGCGACGGTGACCGGGGAATTCCGCCTCGCGGTGGCTGTGCGAGACGGACCGCTCGGAGTCGGAAGGCAAATTCGGGGAGGCGGGTCTTGGGTCAGGGTCAGTGTTGAAAAAAGGCATGGGGGTCGTGTCATGCGTGGATTGGCGTTGCTCGTTGATAGTCAGAAGAAAAGCTCACGACGAAAGACAAAGCCAAGACAACATTAACCATCTGAGGATTAATACATGAAAAAAAATGGAATACCGTACTAACTTTAAATAGACTTGTTATTTATCCAACGGTGTGATCATGTAAGTGTCTTCCCAGTATCAACCATGGACCTAATAATAATCCCATTTCGTCTAAAAACCCGATTCTCGTTGGCAATATTCTCAATACATTCACTTTATTTTTGATGCGGTGCTATTTCCACTCTCTATATGATTAAATCCACTCATTTTTTTTTTAAAATAAAAAAAGACAAAATTATTCCCCATATTCAGTTGCTATTCAAATTGGTGGTCCCAAATTCATTTACTTTCTTTTTTTAGTTGTTGTGCATTGTGTCAAAAGACCAAGAAAAGCACAGAGAAAGAGATAGAAGCAATGTAGGAGGAGAAGTTCTTTGTATTCAGTATGTTTTCCATTGTATGTACAAGGAGTATTTAATTACAAAGAAAGAGATCAATAAAGGAAAAGTAATATTCCTTTATCTTTCTAATCCTAAAATAAACAGGATTCTCTAACTATTAACATATATGATTTGGTAAATCATATATTCCAACACTCCCCCTCAAGCCGGTGGCTTGTAAATGTCCAAGATACCAAGCTTGCTTAGAAGATATGCATGTTGTCTTTGACAAAGTGGCTTAGTAAATATGTCCGCCGGTTGCTCTGAAGTCCTGATTCCTCTTGTCTCGATAATTCCTTCTTGAATTTTCTCTCGAGTAAAGTGGCAATCGACTTCTATGTGCTTTGTCCTCTCATGCAATACAAGGATTTGCTGCAAGCTTTAGTGCTGAATCATTGTCACAAAAAAGTGTGGTTGGTCCTTCAACTGTTGCCCCGAGATCCTGAAGTAAACCCCTTAGCCAAACTATCTCACAAACAGTCTTGGCCATGGATCGATATTCTCGTTTCGAAGATAGGGATACACTAGATTGTTTCTTTGTCTTCCATGAAAGTAACGATTCCCCAAACTTGATGCAATAACCGGTGATGGATCTCCTGCTCATAGGACATGTGGCATAATCTGCATCACAGTAAGCCATCATTTTCATGTTACATTTCCGAGAGAGGAGTATCCCCAACCCCGGACATGTCTTCAAGTACTTCACAATCTTCAAGGCTGCATTCATGTGGGATTGCTTCAGACTGTGCATAAATTGACTGAGAGTCTGCACTGCATAGCAAATGTCTGGTCTAGTCATGGTCAGATATATAAGTTTCCCTACCAGTCTCTGGTATCCCGACGGATCTCTCAATCATGGATCATCAGAAGAAGAGGATATACCGGAATCATAGTCGATAGATGTCAGCCTAGCATTTTGCTCAATAGGAATAATGGCTGGTCTACAACCTGATAATCCTGTTTCTGATATGATTTCCAATATGAATTTCCTCTGACTAAGGGAAATTCCCTAATCTGAACGAGCTATCTCAATCCCAAGAAAATACTTAGGTGGCCCTAGATCTTTGATATGGAAAGTGGAATGCAGATATTCTTTAAGTTTCTTCACAAAGCAGAATCATCATTTCCCATGATAAGTATGTCATCAATATAAATCATCAAATAAATAGATGACATACCTTTTGTCCGTGTGAATAGGGCATAGTCATATTTGACCGTTTGAATCCAAGCCATAAGTGCATTGGTGAATTTGGCATACCATTGTCGAGAGGCTTGCTTCGGTCCATAAAGAGATTTACGGAGACGACACACCTTAGACTCCCCCGTCTCCGTAATCCCGGTGGAAGATCCATATAGATTTCTTCATCCGTATCACCATGTAAAAGGCATTATGTACATCCATTTGATGTAACGGCCAATCACGAAAAGCAGCAAATGATAGAAAAGATCGAACTCGTGACATCCTTTGCAACAAAAAGAAAAAGTTTCATGGTAGTCAAAGCCTTCGCTCGTGTAAAGCCTTTGGCTACCAACCTAGCCTTATATCTCTCCACGTAACCATCTCGCCCGTACTTGATCTTGTAAACCCACTTGCATCCAATGGGTTTTCGATGAGCCGGCATTGGTACAATATCCCAAGTATGATTTTCCGTTAAAGCATGGAGTTCGGCCTCCATGGCCTTTTGCCAACGAAGATCGTCTTTGGCCTCATTATAATTAGAAGGTTCTTGTTCTTCAGAAACACGGCTCATGCAACATAAATGTTCTCAATATAACCTATCAAATGAGATGTAAGACGAGATGGGATAACGAGTACCTGGCGATCTTGAGGAACCACATATGTAATCCTTTGTCCAAGTTGGTGGGCGAGCTGCGCGACTAGAACGCCGTGGGAGTTCATGTGGCGATGAAAAGGATTCTTCTTCAGCGGGAGTGGATTCTGGATATTCAGTGAAATGGGCTGATTCTTCTATATGAGACTCTTCGTTTGAGTGACTCGCAGAAGTCTCAATAGGTAGTGTAAGTGATCCACCAGTTGGTTCTAGGAGAGGAGTAGCAAGAATTATATCTCCCGAAAAAGTATCTTCTTCAAATAAGAATCTTGAATTCCCTGTCTTCTAATTTTCAGTTGAAGAAACCAGATTTTGGAAAGGATACGTATTCTCATGAAAGATAACATCTCTACTGACGAAAAAATCTCCTGTGGATGGTGCATAAACCCGATAACCCTTTTGCAAAGTGGAATATCCCATGAATATACATTCATTAGCTCGTGGTGCCATCTTATCCCTATGTCCTACTGTAGTAACATAGCAGAGACATCCAAAAATTCTGAGATGATTCAGATTCGGCTTCTTTCCATACAACATCTCAAATGGCGTCTTTCCTTTCAGAATGCGTGAAGGCATGCGATTAATCAAATACGCCGCTGTGACTACATAGTCCCCCCAAAAATTCTCAGGAATAGATGCTTGGAACTTGAGGGCACGTTCTACTTCTAAGAGATGACGAACAACACCATTTTGCTGTGGTGTATAAGTACAAGAACTTTCGTGCAAGATTCCATTCAATGAAAATAAAGAAGCACACTCATTATTGAAGAATTCCCTTCCATTATCAGTTCTAACCCGACGGATTGTTTTTCCAAATTGAGTTTTGGATAAGGTAAGGAATGTCCTTAGATGAGTAAAGACTTGATTCTTGGATTGCATGAGAAATACCCATGTTGCACGAGAGAAATCATCAACAATTGTGAGAAAATATCGTGAGCCATCGTGATGCATAGTGTGATAAGGTCCCCAAACATCAGCATGAATCAAGGAAAAAATACTATCTGCTCGGGAATCACTATTTGGAAAAGTAGCACGTGTTTGCTTTGCCAAAGGACAGATAGGACATTGGGGACAAGGGAATGAGGCACTATGTCCCAATCTTTTATGATGAAGGGAATTTTTTTCATTGATAACGTTGTTACACAATGATTTATTGAATTCAACAGACGACAAATTAAAACTGCTGGGAAAATCCATCCAAAAATAGAGCCCTTGATAAGCTTTACCCAAGCCCATCGGTTTGCCGAAAAGGGCCCGAAAGAAACAATTATCTAGGAGTGAATAGGACATGACATGAATTTTCTTCAGAAGCTCGATTAACTGATACTAGGTTGAATTGGAAGTCAGGCAAATAAAGTACATTTTGAAGAGTAATAAGAGGACTAAGATTCATAGTGCCAGTCATGACAACTTGTGTGGAATTTCCATTTGGAAGCTGTACTGATATAGGAAAAGATAATTTTTGGATCTTGGAAAAGAAACCCTTATCACATACTATGTGATCACTAGCACCTGAATCTATAATCCATGCTTTCTTCGAAATTAAGTTCATCAAGCAATAAGATGTACCTGTGAAACTTCCAGCCTTATCGATGCATCCAACCTTTTAAAGCCTGCATCAATTCCCCGATATTGCTCATGTGAAATTGATTTATCTCGTGGTCCGCCCGCACTTCGAAAACTCGTGAAGATTTTCCTCGCTCTTTTTCTCCAGGTTTCCCATGTAATTTCCAACAGTTCTCAATGGTATGATGCGGACGTTTACAATAGTCACAATATAATTTACCTTTTCCTTTTTTAACATTGGATTTTACCGTTGGAAAAAATTTGTTGTTGTTGGGCTGGAAAATTTGGGCTGAAGCAGGCCCGTACGTTCCTTCTTGTGCATTGGGCTGGAATCCTCGTGGGCCATTCTCACGCGTTTGAATCCTCCCTCGCAGCCCATCGATTTCGTGTGGCCCATCCGCTCCAACGAAGGCGCCTCGTGGGCCGTCCGAGAAGAGCCCAGACATTGAAAAGCTTGAGCCGTCCGATTGATTGCCGAAATATGGGCCCTCCATTTGCTCGGTTAAAAACAAATTAGGTTTCGCCCGCGCATTCGCCCCCTTTCCTCCTCCGATTCTAGGGTTTCTTTGTGGGGGCGATAATGGCCTCTAGCGGCCGGGGCCATCGCCTCGCTTCCTCTTCCGTAAGTCGCCGTCCTCTCGTTGGCTTTCTTCCTGGACGGCGAGCTGGTAGATCCGGCCAAGGTTTGGCATGGGATCCATTGTGAGGATCTGGGACCGAAACGAAAGGTATGTTTCGTTTAGAATCAGGAGAAATCGGATCGATTTTTCTCTGTCGCGCATGTTCTTGTACTGATGGAGAATTGGTTCGGGCCAAGTGAATTTTTCTTCGGCCGATTCCATTTCATTCCATAGTGCTGACAGTTTATTGTAAACCGTCGCGACGCTCATATTTCCCCGCTTCAGATCTGAAATCTACTGTGTTATGGAAAAGATTTTGATTTGATCCATCTTTCCATACATCTCCTTAATATTGTCCCATATTTCCTTCGTATCTTCTGTCGGAGGAAGTCCCGCTGATACTTCGGTTGAGATACAGTTCCCAATCCAAGTTCTCACGAGCTGATTGCATTTTTTCCAAAAACGAGCCATTCGCTCGTCGGTTGGAACGGGAACCATTCCATCTAGAAAACCCTCTTTATCCTTTGTTACCAGGGCACGTCGGAGTTCTCGCGACCAAGTCGAGTAATTTTCTGGGCGGTCAATTGTTGACCGATCGGTTTCACACTCGGTCCGTCGGCATTTGTGGTGTACAGAGGGTCGCCGGGCTCCGGCTGTCCTCCGGCAGCAAGGATCTGGTAAGGAAAAAAACCAGGTGAGAAATTTGGAAAGGTATTCACCCCTGCATTTGCTCCGTTTTCTCGACCCGCATTAAAATTCGGATAGGGATTCGTTCCCCCGATTCGCCAAATCCGCCCGTTCGCCCCGGCCGACGGTAGAGCCTGCCCCACTATTGGTTGGTGCGCCTCCGTCGGTTCGCATGTTGCCTTGATACCCCGGCTGTGATGTATGTAGGTTTACCCCATGGATCCATGGATATGGCATCCACTGGTAAGGATGGCCCGAATAGGGCTGCCCTAGATTGTACTGAGCCGGATGCTGCCATTGTACATGAGGAGAATTGCTTTGGTTGAATTGCTGCTCTGCCACAGTTGTCACAATAGTTGAATTTGGGTTGTGAGTACTCTGTGGAGTCTCATCTCTTGCTGGCTGATCTTCTGGAATTGAGGTGAGAGCCTCCGATTTGCTCATTGTAAAAGAAATTTGATATGGAAAAAAGTTGATTCCTTTTGGTAACTGTTTTTCATTCTGTTACGCTTCAAGGTAATCAAGAATGATCGATGCAGAAGCTATGCCAGAATCGGTGGAGGCTCTGATACCATGTCAGAAGACCAAGAAAAGCACAGAGAAAGAGATAGAAGCAATGTAGGAGGAGAAGTTCTTTGTATTCAGTATGTTTTCCATTGTATGTACAAGGAGTATTTAATTACAAAGAAAGAGATCAATAAAGGAAAAGTAATATTCCTTTATCTTTCTAATCCTAAAATAAACAGGATTCTCTAACTATTAACATATATGATTTGGTAAATCATATATTCCAACACATTGCATTGTTATTTCAAGAGTCAATATCACGAAAAATCCAAAATAAGTTCATTCGTGACAAATATACTCTTCGTTAATTTTCATTAAATTTTATCGTCAGATTGTTGCATTGGATGATACGAAGCAGTTAATAGGTGTATCGCATTGGGGTTTGACATTGACCTTTTATTTGTCACAGACATACTAATTTATGATTTTTCATGATATTAATATAATTAAAAAGAAAGTGACTTATGGTAAAATTATTACAAATGTATCAATTTGAGGTTTTTAGAGCATATTGGTTTAGAGCTTTTGGTAGTCAAAAAATTAATTTTGGGTAAATTTGTCATGAATGTACTAATTTGGAGTTTTTTATGAGGAGGGGGGGTGGTGTTTTCGATGTCATTTCCGTCGATGAATTCACGATTTCTTTCATAGTTGGGAGCTCGCCTGTTGCATATCGTTTCACCGCGATCCGGTTCGCCGGGGGGATCTCGCACCTGGCTTTTGCTCCTCCTTTTGATTCTTCTACCTCATGATTGCGTAATCTTCGTTCATTTCTCGTTATGCATATGTGTCGATAAGCATGTTAGTTTTTGGTGTTTACCGTGTTTCTCGTTTTGTTTCGTTGCTTTTTTTTTGTGCCTATTTTCGCGCTTCTTGATTCGATGGTTTCTAGCGACATTGCGCTGCAGTCATATGTTATCTCGATGGTTCTCCATTCTTGTTTTATTTTAGGAATGTCGAAAAAGTGCAGGGAGGACCGCTCGATGTTATCTTCGCGAAATGCTCCTCCCCTCACCCACATCCTCCTTTCCTTTTACCCAAGTGTTTCTTTAGTGTATACTTCTTTTCTAGTCGAATGGTAGTGGCCCAATTATTTTCTAAACGATTATTTCTTCTGATATAACAAATGTGACATGAGTCTTTTGCCTGATTGGATTACGTTATAGAATCGTTGGATGGACTATTTTAAGAGATTGTACAGCATAGAGTGAAAGGAATTAAGGAAGAACACTTGAGTGCAACATTCGCACTTCAGTCATTCTTCAAATGCATCGACCTGATCCGGTGATCCATGTATTCATATGTTGATATATATATATATATATATTTATGTAATCGATTCCCCCATTTAATTGTATAAGCAAATGCTGAGTTCGGAGTATCTGTTAGTGTAGAAGACTATCTATATGTATGTATACTTATATGCAATGTACAGATGTTTAGATTTTGAGGACCTGAGGTTATATTTTGCAGTCTAGATACTAGTGTGATTGTTTGCGTCTCGTTGTCCTTGTTATTGCACCTTACCGTCTCATGAATTTTAGGGGGTTTATTACTTGGCATGTTTACTTTGCTGCCTTATCATCAGGTTGGATTACCAAATGTTGGCAAATCAATGCCCTTTAATACCCTCGCAACATTAGCTATACCAGCAGAGAATTTCCCCTTTTGCACCATTGAGCCAAACGAGGCCCGAGTGAATATCCCAGACGAGCGGCTTGAATGGCTTTGCAAATTGTACAAACCAAAAAGTGAGGCAAGTCACTCTACTTTGTGCGCTTCTTGGTCAGACTTTTAATGATGTGATGATGATTCTTATCAATTATTTTTGTTGTCCTCTTGATGGATGGTCCATGGGTTTTCTATCTTTGGAGATCTGGTTGAGTGTCATTTCCATGAATCTATCTTTAATTTTAGCAATATGACTCTCTCCCTTCACTTTTTCGCCCTCACTCGATTTCGTCATTTCTTATCTCGTACGCGTTTTCCTAATAAAAGTTTCTTAACAATATGAGTCGGGTTGTGAGTTAGTATGAATTGGGTGGGGTATGAATTATTAGATTTGTATTAAATGAAAATAAATCAATTTGGAATAAACCAATTTCAACCCGATCCACCCATTTGATGAATTTATTATTTGGCAAATGAAATCGATGCAGCATTTCATTGCCCCATAGGAAGAACATTGTCTCAAACCTAGTTTATATAAATTGAATTCATCATAGTCGCTTATCAAGCTCGGACTTATGACGAACTTGATCCAATCAACTCGGGACTTATATCTAAATCGGATTTTGTAGCACGGGATTTTTTATAATTCAAAGTTGTGGTCGAACCATTTACTTAACGAGACGGTTTTCCCCTTTTCCCCAACTCGACCATGTCCGGTCAATTAGGGATTGATGTGGTCTCCGCTCCTCATGTTGTAAAGTTCCCAACTTAAGGAAGCCTATGCGGATTGCTATGAACTAAAATTGAGCCCATTAGCAATGACTCACATGAAGCAATTCATATGGAATTCCACGTGTCATTATTCTTAGCATGATCTTTTTCTTTTTTTTTTTCAATCCTTCCTTTTACAACGGATTTTTTTATTGATGGATTACATATTGTCAAAATTTATATTTAAATCTAAAATCTTGAGGAAATCTCCCCATGTTACAGTGATTTTCCATAAGCGAGGAAACTTTAGTTTTTTGAAAGGAAAAATATTTTTTTTATTCTTTTTCTTTATATATTAGATTGCAAACTATCACCCTATTAATTTATTATTCTCCATTAGAAAGCAAATACCTGTTTAATTTACCAAAAATAGGTACTAAATGATCTTGGCGTAAAAGGTGATTTTTCTTTTTTTACTTTCTTGTCAAAATTTAAATGTTATCGAAATATGAAACAAAATTTTGTTATTTCGAGCTTAGAAAAGTCGAAGGGCATGTACCATAAAATTTAGATAACGTTGGAAGTATACGTTGAAATTCAATCCAAAAACATTCGAAGTTTCCTATTTTAGAACGTTGCATCTGGTACATATCGTCTCAGTCTTCCTCATCCATTCTCAATAAGCTTCTCGTTGCTGTTAGGAAGGTGTTCATAGTTATGCCTAATTTCATCCACCGCTCACATGCACACGAGCTCTTCCGATGTGTTATTCATATACTTTGCTTGCACAAAAAGACACTAACGATGATAACTAAAGGCTAAGGCTGATGTCACGATTGGTGCCCTTATCTACTGTTGTGCCACAAGTTATGTAAATTGAGATATTGATGAACAAGTCTGTCAAAATGTGGTTGTGTGACAACCTCAAAAAGACGTCGCCGAATACCTTTAGTAATCACAGCCACAACACCGCTACAACAGTTTATAACACTATCGAACGAGCCAAGCTCTCCGAAATTCCCATATGAAACTCGTGGTTTACAGCATATCGTCGCTGCTCAGAATTTTCATAAACCAATATAAGATGGTAAGGGAAACATGAAATGGTATATACATAGCATCTTTTGACTAGAGTACGTAAAGCTCAGTATTCATGTAAACCTCTGCTCATAATCACTGTAAGGACTGAATAATCTATTTTGTGTTGGAAATTTTTATGATATGGGTTAATGGATATTCTAATATTTGTTAAACCCTACAGTGATCTTATTGAATTGGGTTTTGGCATCTATTAATAACGGGTCTAGTTGAGCAGTAAAGTGTAAGCAATTATGTTTGACTGAAGATCAAGAGCAATTAATTGTTTTAATCACTACCTCGGTATAACTAAATGGCCGCATTATCGATGTATACTCCCATGGTTGGGCGAAGCCTTGTTCTCTTTTTCATTGAAGAGCAAAAAGTTGGTTAAAAAGAACATCAGTTTATTAACATGAGTTTTATGAGATGATTATTTAAGTTAATATATAACAAAAAGGATATGTAAAATCAAATGGAGATATAATAGAATCTTGAAAGATACATGAAATCAACAGAATTATCAAAATCAAATGGAGATATACGTAGGATCTTGAGAGATACACGGAATCAACACGATTATCAAATATCTTTTCAACATTGGAAATTGTCCTAGAAAATCCTTAAATATCTCTAATAAAGATTATGTCTATAAGAAAATTTAGGAATCGTTAGAGATTTTTCGGCACAAGCGTAACAAACCCTTTGGATCAAGTCGGTCGGGTCGCGAGCCCATCTCCAGCCGTTCCACGTTTTCCGGTCGGTTTCGTTCCCCGTTCCCGCTCGTAATTCTCCGAATATAACTCGGACTCTGCCTCTTCAATCGATTTCGCCCGTTATCTTCGAAACCTCAAGCGACGTTGATCGATCTGTAATCTGAGAGAGATCTTGCAGGCGTCTTTCAAGCGTTGATCGCTCGCGTTCGTCGTCTGAGTTTGGATTTGGAGAGAAGATGCTGCCGGAGCTACATTTCGAGTCTTCGTACCTGCCTAGGGTTCGGAGGAGGCCCATGAAACAGCCGGTTAAGGTTCGGATCATGCTGCCGATGAGCATCCGGTGCAACACCTGCGGGAATCACATCTGCCGGGGGACAAAGTTCAATTCCAGGAAGGAGGAAGTCGTCGGCGAGGTCAGTGCTGCACGCCTTCGGTTCCGTGTTTTCCCATCTTCTTCCGAGTTCGAGTTGTGATGATGCTTTGGGTTCCGTATCTGTCTATGGAGTTGAACGCTTTGTGCTTTTCCTTTCTTGGCCTTCTCTTGTATTTTGGCAGACGTACTTGGGGAACCAGAGATTCAGGTTTTGCTTCACATGCACCGACTGCTCTGCGGTGCTCGCGATCAAAACCCAGCCGCAGCATCCCGATTGCGTGGTGGAGTCGGGGCGACGAGGGTAGGAGATCGTGCCTTTTGAATTGTTGGGTTTTGTTGGGTTTCTTCGAGTTGGTTCGACTATGGGAAGAATTGAACGTGACTTGTGCCTTTCTATTTGCGTTTGGGTTTGGGCAGGTGGTGGAGAATGGGCAAAGGAAGAGGGAGGCGGAAGAGATGGCGGATGTCATGAAGTCCACGTCTGATTCCATGAGAGAGATTGCTCTTGATGATATGAATTCCATGAAGGTAGGTTGTTTGAATTTTTTGCATTATATTCATCGTTGTTTGAGTATGGATTTGTGTAGTCCCTGGATGGATACTATGCTGATTGGTTTATAGCAAAGTTCTCAAAATAACATTATTTCCAAGGACATGAATTGATTTCCGTTGCTTAGAAAATTTCATATCCTTGTGATAACCGTGTGTCAGACCTTTTATTCCATGAGCTCTGACTGGGAGAATATTCTCCATACTGTGGTCCAAATTTCCTATCCCTGACCGACAAAGAAATTGGAGGAAGAGGATGAAGCGCTCATTAAATCATTAGCACTCCATGTTATATTAAACCACCCTTCCTTGCATCTCTCTACATCTCATATAAATATCTTTCGTCCGTTTTATTTATATTCATTGCTTCCCTGGCACTTTCTTGCAGAATTCCAAAGATTTTGTCCATAAAGTCAAAGATAAAGATTCTGAGGATGAGGAAGACCTGACTCGACCTTGTGCTAGTAATGACGATTGACGAATCATTGAACAACGCTCTAAAGGTCATTAAAGCTCTTATTGTCAGCATATTCGCTTCCTTGCCTGCTACAAGCATGGGAGTCTTATTAGAACAGTCTTGAACATGTTATGCATAGTTTCTTTTTGAATTGGTCATTTGCTTAATAAGGTGCCCATGTATCAGTTTACAGGATTTATATGGTACTTTAATCTACATATAATCCATGGATATATCTAAAAGTTTGCCCTCATTTGAAGATACTCTATTGCAAATGCTCTGTTTTGTGACCATCAATCCCTGATTGAGTATGGATTAGTTTTACAATTTTCTTGCTTTACTTGGTGTATTTATGGTTAGGTCCTGAAAGTTCTCAAGTAATTTTTCATAACTCCCGACTCTTTGAAGTTAATGATTCTTCAAGAACATGCAAATGTCTGATGATACACATAACAAGGAATAAGCACATAAGGTGACATGGATTAAGCAAAGAAAAGCATGCGGACGTTCTTTGTGGTTTAGATTGTCTTCCATGTGCTTTCTTGAGTCTTCTCAAAAGAGTTACTATTGTTGTTTGAATCTTCCCTCTACCTTAGAATACACATTACCAAGTTGGTTTCTTTTTTCTTCATGTGATTTGTTAGGATATTTTTGCAGGCGTTTTAGATCCGATGCGAGCAGAAGTTGTTGATTCTATTGGAATTGTCGTTTGCTGTGAAGGCGTAAAGAAAAGCTTACTTATATGCTGGTTTGATCTGTGGTATTTCACATGTTTCGAACGTGTTTTCTTCAATGCTCTCCTTCCGAATGATGGATGTGTGAAATAGATAGGCTCGGCACTTCCCTTTTCCTGCAAGTGCTTTGGATTGTATCGAATGCAGTCTTCCTTCGTGGAAGTAGACTAGACTTTTAGAAACTAATTCTTTCCATGTGACGGTGGTTGTCTCTGTGAGTTTTCTGTTTACGTTTCCGTGTCTTTCCATCATGTTTGTGGTGTTTCTGTTTTTCGTTAGAAATAGATATTTGCTTGGTCGTTACATGAGGACCTATATTTATGGAAAGCATCTAAGTGATTATTAATTTATTCTAGTCTGATGGAGTAACTCATGTCTTTGTTCCTTGTTCATTGACTCATATTTTTGTTATGTTGATGGATATTCTGTTGGATCACTGGACCGGAGTGAGTTAAAATGGTGGTCTAAGCAGTGATTAGAGATGTATGATTTTTTTTTTTTTTTTTTCGTAATTTTTCGTAACTTAAGGCACCTTTTCTCTATTCTGATTCTATATAGTTAAAAGGAGAACGTAACTCGGCCTGGTCCAGAAAGAGTTTATAATTCTACAGTGAGAGATGGTGTAAATCGATTCTCATACCACAAAACTAATGTAGCCCACTGATATCAAACTTAAATGCTCCAAAGGCCTCCAAACATTGCAAAAGAAAAAGACAACGACGTGTCAATTACGAAGAAGAGAGGACGGACGAAAGGGCGAACGAACGGACATCTTCCTGAAAAAATGCCTTTAACTAGTCAGCCTTTTGCTCTTTGACATTCCATATTTGTCTGTACAGAGCCAAGTCACAAGTAAGGCTCATGGAAACAAATGCACGGTGCAACCAAGTTCATTATGTGCGATTGTCTCTTTGACATTCCATATGTCTGTAATGGGGGCTTTGTCGAGGCATTACCATTTCCGATCAGAGTCATAATCAGCGTGAAGTGGGCAATTGCGACCTTGCCCTATCTTGCCAAAGCAACCCAAAATAAGGAGAACATCGAATTCTATTGGAAACTTGAAGGGGCCCGATTTGGCTATTGAAGGCCTACAATTGACAGTTATAAACAGAGGTTACAAATGGTCACTGAAAAAAAAAAAAAACTATAGTTGTAACAAGAATTTACAAAGGGAGGTTACAAAGGGAAGATGCAAAGGGAGGTTACCAGCAAAGGGTACGAATGGTTACGTCGATGGGTACATAGATCACACCATGTTGAACAGTTTCTTTGACTCCATCATGTTGGCAATTGCTTTATTCCACTTCATTAAGAGTTATTTCTTTGATGGTTATATTCGAAATTGTTGATTCCACTTTTATTGATTCCATCATGTTGTCATTCTTTAATATCACGTGTCAATAATAACTAAAAATTGGACATTTTTTGTGGCAAATAAATGCCCCATTTGAAGAGTTGAATGATTAATTAATTATTTGACTCTTATAAATTAGGAAACCAGGAATCATTATGTGCCCCCTATCATTGGTAAATTTGATTTTTTTTTTACCGAATTTTATCTTGGTCATATTCATCATATGGCTCATATCTTTCCCAAAAAAGGCACATTTTGTATACCGTCTTTATGTGGCCCTCTATCTTTGTCGTTAAGCAGCCACTCATACTTAGATACCCTTATTGCCAATTGGACTAAATTGGCAAAATTTTGACCTTATTTTTCTCAAAAATTGATTTTCAATACACTGAAAGCCAAGTTCATAAATTATTTCTTTGGGAGTGAAGTAAGGCATCTAGTGCTAGCCCTCTTGAATCTAGCCACAAACTGTTCCATTGATTCATTGTTCTGCTACTTGATGCAAACCAAATCAACAATCGATACATTAGGGATGAACCTACATAATTGGGTATGAAAGTGTGTTTCCATTTGCTCCCAAGTATGAACACAATTTGCCACCAAAGTAGTAAACCAAGTAAAAGCAATTTGGGATGGTGATAAAAGAAACAATCTTAACTTCCAGCAATTAGCTTGAGACTCATCTCCACATTGTGTAGCAAATCGACAAACATGTTCAACTGTCGATTGATCGTCCTCCCTAGAAAATAGGTGAAGATCGAGTATCTTGAAACCTCTGGGATAAGGAATAGCATCCTTCTAGTCTGAATATGACTTTTTGTATATAGGCTTGACGTTTCCAATATTGTGACCTAGGCGTTGCATTGATTGATCCACTAACAACTGGACTTGTCGGGCCACGACATGGGCCTGCTTCCTTTAGGTCTCGCGTGCCAATGGCGCACGAGTCAAGGACCTAGGACCAACCACCCCCTACGTGGCCGACCCTTGTCGATGGTGACACCACTACATGTTGGGCAAGGAGGGATGCCCTCAACCCTTGCCATCGCCTAGATCAAGGCAGGGACGACCCCAGCAAGGTACAACGGCCCTTGCCCAAATGCAGGGTTGGCTGCAGTGTTGCTTCTCTTTCTCTCTAATTTTTTTTTTTTAAAGTGATTGCGTTGTTTTGCTGATATGTCGCTCACTCGGCGTTACATTGACGCTATATTTCTTAAAAATATTTAAAAGTGACGATGTGCGGTTTTTCTATTGGTCATATTGGACGAAACTAACTAAACCGTTTAGTTGTACCTGTTGGATAAAATTGAGGATTGACTACATATTTGTTAAAAGTTTTCAAAGTTTTTGGTGCACTTATCTTTATTTATATAAAAGCATTCCATGTATAGATTCAAAAATCCTTCTTTTTCAGTTATAGACCATAAATTTGCGTGGACTCAAGAATTGTCAGTATATTTGTGCTGCCAAACTCTTGAGATGGATGGCATGTGATGGAAAGATATATAGTCCAATTTACTTTACTGATTCTCCCAGGATGAGCCAAAGACACGAAAAACATCATTTAAGATTATATCATCAATCTTATGAACATTTGGTGTAACTGATATGTCTAAATATATCCACATCTCGTGTGCTCCCAAATGAAAATAGGTGGTTTAGTCCATAAATATCATTAGATTTTTTTAGTATTATTTCATTTATTTGGACTTGCAAGTTAAATCTATCCAAATTTATGTGGAGTTAACACATACTTCATGGATGGGTTTCATTTTTATTGTCTAAGTACGTGTAAACTTGAATATTATGATTTGTCCATATGAAAACGTATTGATGAGTGCAGCAAAGTAGGGATGGCAGACGGGCTGTTCAGTCGGGGCCCAGTACAAGCCAGATCATTTCGCGCCAGCTCTTTGTTTTTGTTTTTTTTTTTTGTTTTTTTTTTTTGTTAATTTTTTGGGGCCCAGTAGAATTTTTCTTTTTATTATTAATTTTCAAAAAGAAAAGAAAAAAACAATTCTAAAGTGGAGATTCTTGTCAAGGAAGAAGATTACAATTGGGACAATGATTTTGGTTACAAACCTGCGGATACAAGTGACAGCGAGTTTGATAGTAGGCTTATTTCACGAGGTGTGCTTGTTAAATAACGGGGTGTACAAGGAGGCAAGGCAAAATGGAAAGGAGCTTAGGTAAAAGAATGCGAATGGTGAAGCTTCATTTCGTTCCTTTTTCCAATTGAGAGAACCTTGATTTTGAAATAGGAATATGACTTGAATCTCCATCTCATTTTAAACAGGCTGCCCATGAATATGCAATTTTCAATGCGTACAGCATTAGACTGTAAGAGTTTTTCTAATGTGGACTACATTAATTGATATTGTAATTTACTGTTTTACAGTTACCGTAAAATGGGGTTGGTCTAAGGTGAGATAGAAGGTTTCTTACTTAGTCTAATATGAGGCTGGTTAGTGTGGGCTGAGTTGAGCCTAGCCTGTAATGAGGGAGCTTGGTTGGAAACTCTATAAATAGTGCTCAAGTCTCTCATCTAACCTTAATTCTCACATGTTTCCTCATCTAAGGAGCGTTAACCTAGCGCTAAAGGGTAAGGAGGCCGTGTCTCATTGAGCCAGTGATACGGAGGGCAATAGGGGAGAAGGACTTGCGTGTGGAACATCGGTTTTCCACTTCCGCTTCAAGAACAATGGATGCGTTAATCTTTTTACTCAATCATGTGTGTTCTTGTTCTGGTTATGGAGATCTTGGGATTGCACGTTTTGCATCCAATATGTGGTATCGGAGCAAACATAACCCTAGAACTCGAACGCATAGAATTTTTGCCCTAATTTTGAGATTTTTGTTGTTCAATAAAAATCAAATTAAATTATATATTTGGACTGGATTTGTCGAGACGAGCAGATTGGTCGGCGGCACGTTGCCGGGGGAGGCCTCATGCACCCCACACGCAGCCACGCGCCGCCAGGGCGTCGGAGACATGCCCCATGCGCGGTCACGCGCCCTCACGCACTCCCACGCGCGGGGCGCAGCTCGTGGCTCACGTGTGCAACGCACACGCATATGCTGACGTCATCGATCCAAGGCCCAACCCGACTTGACCCTGTCAATGGTGGACCGGACTAGTCAGTCGGACCGAGCGGTCAAGCCGGGACCGATTGGACTGCTACCGGTTGGACCGGTTTTGACTGGTCAATTTCGTTTGCCCTAATCTCCACGCGCTGCGCACTTAGGTGGCGTGTGCGGGCGCGTGGAGCGTCTGATCGGCGCGTGGCTGGCGGCGTTAGGTTCGTATGATCATTCTCTATGTTGTGGTGTATTTATTTTATATTTTTGATGATTTTATGGATGTGAAAATACATATGAAACCCTAAATACGTGTATTTTTTGTATATTTTCACGTATTTTTCTTGTATTTTTCTGTGATTTTGGAAATACAGGTGTTGGGTTATAGGTATGTTATCACATAAATATAATAAAATTGCGATTCATTGATAATATATATATATATATATATATATATATATATATATAAGGTTTAATTTTTATTAATGAATAACGATATTATTAATGAATAAATTAATGTAATTAGCATGATATGTGATTTTAGTGATTTACTGCCCCTATCACTAAAGTTAAAATCACATGTATATGGTGTATGTAAGAAGTTAAGTTTATATCCCTGGTATGAGAGAGTTTCAATGATTCAATTGAGTTGTAATCGCAAAAGTGGCACGCTTGATTGGGTTTGAGAAATATTGGTCTCGTATATTGATTGGGATGTCTCCCGGTCTAATGCGTAGTCATATTCCCAAAGGAGGTGATTATGTATTAGTTCATGGAGGGATACATGATGGTGTGGTGGAGGAGTGATTGGTCCTAGTGGTTTATATACCCAAATGTGATGAATTCACGAAGATTGGAATATATTATCATAACCACTATCATGTAGGGGAGTGTACAACTGCATGTTATGTATTCTGCCCAAAGGTGATTATATGATTATGTGTGTAACTCTCTGGATGTGTACTTGTACGTCAAGTTACACGGTGCTCACATGATGCTAATTATATACATTGCTTGTTTTTTCAGTCACATTTTCTGTAATTAATAACTCCATTATTATTAAAGTTTTTACTGCTTCGAATTTTAAGTAGTGGACATATGATTTTTTGCTTGGGAAAAGAGCAATAAAATTTGCTTACTGTCCATGAAGTGTTTCATTCAAAAAAACTTGAAAAATGGTTTACCAACTGACTGCACTGCAAAAAGATGCCATAAAAGATTATAAAGTTTTCACTTTGAAAGAGGGGTGGATAGTTAATAGTGAAGAAATAATTATTTCTTTCTAGTTTTTTTTAAAATTCTTTCAGAGTGAACGTGACATTAATAATTTATTTTTTATATGGAGTTACGCCAAATAGATACAAAATCTATATAGTACAACTGTAGAATTTTGCAACAGATAATTCAAGTAAACTTATGTGTAGACTAAAAAGTCTTATTAAGTCTTATTCATGATCTTAAGCAAGTTTCCAGACAATATTATTAAAGTTTCATAGTGTTGTTATTTCGTTCAATTGGGAACAAAGTAATTCAGTATGTATATACTGCAAGGTCAGTGGGAGGAAATTTATTTTTCTCATACTCTATATACATGATATTTTACTTACAGTAGTGACATTGAGGCATCTTTTGTCTTTTACACTGAGGTCCATAAGGATTATTCTCGCCATAAATATAGGATTTATCTTAGAGATCATTTGCTGATTGTATTTGAAAATATTCAATATACATCATTGCAAGCTAGGAATTGCTCCTGTTGTTAAGGGTAATAGATTGAATCCATTACATTGTCCTTATTTAGATATTGAGAAAATTCAGTTAAAGGATTATACCTTATGTCAATGCACTTAAAAGTATAATGTATGCTCGAATTTGCACTAGACTAAATATCGTCTTTGTGACGGAACTTCTAGGTAGATATCAGTTAAATCCAAGACGTGATCATTGGGTTGCTACCAAGAAGATTTTAAGGTACTTAAAGAGGACAAGAGATTATATGTTAATTTATAGACATGTTCAATCCTTGCAGCTAGTAGAGTATTCAGATGTAAACTTTGTTGGTTGTTAGGATGGCATGAGATTAATAACGGAATAAATATTTATGTTAGCAGGAAGTGTAGTAAATAAAGTTCTATGATATCTTCTACTATGTAAGCATAGTCTGTAATGTTCTTTTAGACTATTACTTGGGCTATTAGGCTCCGGAACCTCATTAAGGAGTTGACCATTTTTAACTTTATGGATAGACCCATACGGTTATATCAAGACAATAAATTTGTAGTAGTATTTATTAATAACAGATGTTTCAAAGGGTCTAAATATATGACAGTCAAATTCTTTGACCATAAAAAATGGTACAGAAATGTGACATTATAATATAACATATTTCCACAGATGATGTGGTTGCAAATCCACTAACTAAAGGCCTACGCCCATGTGTATTTGAGCGACATGTCATTAGCATGGACTTAGGAGTATCTTGTGATACTGTTATTTAGTGGGAGTTGTTTTTACTTTATTTTTTCTAATAAAGTTTACTTCAGTATTCGTTACATTTAGTAATGGGTTGATATGTATCAACTTTTGCATTCAATAGAATATTTTTAAATGTGTTGTTATTATGTTGAATACATATTGATAAAGTCTCAAGGGATTGTATAAACCTTGAGTGAAGGTTAGGGGCATTCGGTTATTGGCCTTGTGCATATATCTTGTTATATATAAAGAAAGGTCAACTGTAAGGACAATGCATATGTGGGTTCATTGGAACCATAAAGATATTCTCTAGTGGCACAAGTTTTTTGTGACGCTTAAGGTAAGAGAATGGTGACTGACAAATGAGATTTCTCTATAAGAGATGTTATCCATTTGCCACACTACCATATTGAATCCATATCAAAGTTGAAAACACTCGTGACCATGGAAGGCTCTGTGTGTATACATGCAATTATCGCCATGATTCGGTGTTTGAGACTTTATGGGATGGGATTGACTATTAAGAATTATCTCTAGACTAAGGTGCATTTCAATTAATATAGTCAAAGTAGGAGAATGTAAGAGTTTTCCTAATGTGAACTACATTAATTGATATTGTAATTTATCGTTTTATGGTTGCCGTAAAACGTGATTGGTCTAAGGTGAGATAGAATGTTTCTTAATTATTCTAATATGGGGCTGACTAGTGTGGGCTGAGTTGAGCCTGACCTGTAATGAGGAGGTCTGGTTGGAAACTCTATAAATAATGCTCAAATCTCTTCTCTAACCCTAATTTTCACATGTATCCTCACATAAGGAGCGTTAACCTAGCGCTAAAGGGTGAGGAGGCCGTCTCATTGAGCCAATGATACCGAGGGCAATAGAGGAGAAGGACTTGCACGTGGAACATTGGTTTTCCGCTTCCGTTTCAAGAACGATAGATCCTAAAACAGATGCATTAATCTTTTTACTCAATCATGTGTGTTCTTGTTCTGGTTATGGAGATCTTGGGATTGCACATTTTGCATCCAATATAGACGGCCCAGGAGTGCCGTGACTATGGAGGCAAGCGTCTAAAGGGATGCCCACAGAGAGTTTATTGTGTCTAGCTCCAAAAGGAGAGGATGTCTATTGTTAAGCATGTTGAGCCAGAAAATAAGTGTTTTTAGGGTGTTGGAAAGACAAACAAGTGACAACAAAATGGATTGCCAAAGATTACCTACTGATGTTTAGATTGAATCCTAATTTTTTTGCAAATGAGGAAGATTTCAAGTTGAAGTATGGGTCGAATTGTGACAAGGATTAAATGCTATCGAGCAAGGGGCATTGCCCTCGATATGATCAAAGGTGTCGCGACCTAATTTTTTTGGGTTCACCGCCTAAAACTAGGTTAATGGACTGCTAAGTTTTTAAACTTAGTTCGGGCTCTCCCAAGCCCATACCAAATCGCGACTTAAGTCTAAGCTTTTTAAACATGCAAAATATTATCTAGGAGTCGCCACTAATCAATTTACGGTAGGTCGATTAGACACCTAAGTAAAATAAAGGGAGATTTATTTTACTCCTACGAACCAGACAAAGGGTACGGGGACTTGGTTACACTAGACTATCCTAGTGCCCTTTCGGTACCATTTCTTTTTAATTTTCAAAAATGTTTTGTAGGCAGCTTGATTTGATTTTAATTCATTTTCCTAACATGTGAAGCGATCATGCGAGTGCACAAACCACCAATTTAACACCCGAGAAAGCGAATAAAATAATGCAGGACTTACCTCAAAGCAACGAAAGCAACTGCGTTGTTAGGTCAAAATTCATATCAATAATCCTAGATATGATTTCTAATTAATAAGCAATCACTCAATTTTCGTTTTCACTTTATTTAATGAAAGTCGTGCAATGCATGCTACTAATTTAACATGAAATGATATGACGTGGCAATATGACCTAAACTATATAACATGAATAAGCATGCAATCCATCTTAAAGCATGAAATGAATTTATTCTAAATTTTTTGTATTTTCCATGAAATTCGAAATTAAAGAAATGCAACAATTAAATATGCAATTTAATCAAATGACCTAGTTCTAATGACGAGCAATGAACTTAACAACAATCACTAAATGACGAAAATTTCATAAACCTAATCCTACATGTCTGATTTACTAAACCTATATGCTCATGCAGAATTTTGATTTTTTTTTAAAAAATAATTAATTATTAAATAATATTAAATCTAAACTATCAACAAAATAAAGGATTAAAATAATCGAAAAAATAACATGTCGTCTCACAAGTCAAATTAACGATTATCCTAACCCTAAACATCAAGACATGAAGTTCAAAATAATTAAAAATCTGATCCGAAATCTTACGGATCAAATTAATAATTATAATGATTTAACAATTAAAATTCTACCAAAAAGCCTAAAAATTAATATAATTAAAAAAAATGATCTGATGTCTCTCAAATCAAATTAATAATTACAATAATTCCGAACAAAATCCTTGCGGATAATGCCTACAAAATGCACAAATATTAACATTGACAAACCATATTCTAACTTAAACAATAATAAAAAATTTTAAAACACAATAAAATAACATAAAATAAACAAAAGAAAGAAATAAAAATAAAACTAAAACTAAACTACCTAAAGGAGGGCACTTGCAGCAGCGTTGGTGGGCATATGGCTAGTTCTTGATTTGACCATTCACTAGTCTCCTCCGAGAACTTTTTGAGTGGACGCCCTTCTCTTGTCGTCTCTCTCTTGTCAATTATGGTGGAATATGGAATTGTGTGGCCTTTTGTTCGGCATTGAATTGCCTCGTGACCACAACATCGTAACAAAACAAAGTAAATACCGAAAATATGGGGTGAACAACTTTAATAGGGAGAGAAACAATCTGGTTTTATCACAGTGAAATCATTGGATGGCACCGCCGTTTATGTATGTTGGCCACTTCGATGTCTCGCTGCTGGAATTATCATCGGAGATGTAGGAGTTTAATCTAGGCAAGAAACAAAAATAAAATCACCTTAGTTCGAATAGCAAATTGGAATTGCACACAATCAAACTTAAAAAAAAAAGCTCGACTTAGCTTTATGCTTGTCGTCAATATCCATGAAGCATGATGAACGTGGAACGTTGTCAAGAAGACTACACCATCGTCCGAGATCCCTGAGGGTGTGTGCCTCTCCCCTCTTTTCACAAAATTTGGTCCCCTTTTTATAGTGGTTCCGAGCACCATCTTCCATGGCAATTTTTGAGTTGCCTCAATTTATGGTCTGCAAATTGGAGCAAAATCTTACAATCGGTTTGATTTTTCCTCGAATGTTTTGATTCCTTCCATTTTATCAAACTCCTTGCCTTTTTATTCACCTGATTTCTCTGATTGAGAATTTGCTTCCACATTTATTATGATTTGAATATTCACCGGAGCAAAGATGGCTAATCAGAATTTCCACATTCCATTCATAATCAAATCAGACTGATCTTCCCCTTATTTTCCTTTTGTTCAAAATGCAATTTTATTTTTCCAAAATTAGGTGTCAACAAAAGGTACGTTCTGAGGATAGTTACGAAAAGTTGAGGTCTTATGTTGGTGCCTTGCCGGGTGAAATTAAGCCCATTGCAAATGGTCAAGGTGAGAACGATTATGGGTTAATTGCTAAAACTATTCGAATGAATTCAGAAACTAATAAACAGAGAGTGTTGCATGGATTAGTTGTGAATTTTGAGAATCTTGTTCGTGACGGTGCATTTACGAAATTATCATAGTTCATGAAATGATTAAAAGACGCCTGTATGTGTCTGCACTCGATATAGGAATGCTGTTAATTTGATTTAGAATACTATCAGTTTCGCCATAATTTAATTGACAACGAAATATCTTTTCTCAAAAGTCGTTTTTCAGCTTTTGATGAGAGAAGATGAGTTCTATGGGAATTCCGAACAAGAAATATTCAAGCGGACAAGAAATAACTGCAAACCTTTATTTCGAACTTCAAACCAAATCATATGCAAACACCGTGTTGGAATTCAATTAACGACAAAGCTTGAAAATACAACCATTTCCGTACACGAATTGTGTTGGAATTTTATCGACGACAAAACTTGTAACACCGGAATTTAATCTATGATGTGACACTCATGATAAAGACGGACATCACAATTTAATCGATGACGCAAATCCGAAAGCTATAGCTAAAGAAATATACCGTGCAGGAAAGTAAAGATAATGAAAAATTACATTTTAATTGTCGAGGGTTCTTTCCAATTGATGAGAACTTGGTATTATAGGCCTTCTATCATAACCGTTTGGGAGGAATTCCACTGTGTTTGTAACCGTGCTTCCACACCTTCAAAAATTCAATCCCATATTCCCACGATTGCGAGTTTTTTCTTCAAAGTAGTTGCTTCTTTGAAATAGCATCTCAATCTCTCCATGTTGGTATAACTATTATCCACGATCCCCCTTAGTGGGTCTTCACGTGCATGAGCCTTGGCGCAATCCTCTGAATCGATCATCTTGCTACTCGTTTATACCCAAGTTATCAAATAGCATGTAATATCAACCAATCTTCAATCCATTCAATTATGGTCCGTTTGGTAACACTTTTGTTCCGAGGAGCAATTTCTTTTCAAAATTAATCTTTTCTATTTCTATTCCTCGGAATAATTTTTGAATAAAAACCCATTTGGTAACTATATAAAATTTTTATTCTCGAAATTGAAAAAGAATAAGAATGCGTTTGGTAAAAATCATATATATATTTTTATAACGTAGTATTTCTTTTAATTTTTAATAATTTTTTAAGAACTTTTTTTTCTTTCGTCGTCTGCCGCCACAGATTGCAACCCGTTAGTGGGCGGCGGTTGGCGGTAGGTAGGCGGTGATCAACGAGTGACAAACGGATGGCGAGTAGTGATGGACAACAGTAGGCCTCCACGAGTAGCAAGGAAGAATAATAAAAGAAAAAAAAGAAAAAAAATAGACTTATTTTTAGAAATTGTTTTTGGGAACAAGAAGTTACTTTTTTCTACTTCTTGTTTTTATTCAAAATCTATTCCCGGTCATTTTTCTAATTCGAGGAATAAAAAAATTAATCGACGTTATCAAATGAATTTTTGTCCTTTTATTATTCAGGGGAGTATAAGAACAAAAAAACAAAGAATTAGAATTATTGCCAAACGGACCCTTAGCTTCCTCCACGAATGACCCAACATGCCCGGATAATATAATTTCCATTGTTTTCCCTTTTTCATCACTATTCTTTGATGGTTACATATGAGGTTGTCGACTCTACATTCGCGATTCCTTCATGTTGTTGATTACATATCAATAACTAAAAATCGGACATTTTTGGGTGCAAATGGTAACCTTAATTTTATTTATTTCGTATCCTCCCTTCGACAGCAACATTTCCTATCACGCGATTCCTACTTCGTAGTTTATAGATGAATAGGGTGACATTGGAGATGGTCAAGATGTCCCAATGAGGATCGACTCGGAATGCCTCATAGGACACATATTTGGATCTATAGATGCTGAAAAAGTGTAAAAAAAAATAAAATCCTAAACTTATTACAATAGTGCTAATTTAGTTCTAAATTTATAATTTAATTTAAAACCTTTTGATCTAATGCTAATTCAATTATTTTTACTAATTTTGGCCGGATTTTGTTTACATGAATGCTAGTCGGCCTAAGTGGCAATATTGGCATTGACGTCAACAAATTTTTTAAGAATTTTTCAATTTTTTTTTCCAATTTTTAAAATGTTTTTTTTTTTTTTTTTCTTTTTTTTTTTAGCCTTTCTTCTTCCTTCGCCAATGACTAGCCATCGACCATCGTGGGGTGAGCTAGTTGAGCTTAGGTGAGGGTTGTTGTCACTCGCCACAGGCGAGGCCCGGTCATGCAAGGGCAGGCCCTAGCGAGGCTCCTGCTAGATCTGGCAAGGGGAGCCCTCGTCGGGCCTTGCCTTCGCCCAGCTGACACCCGATGAGACTACCCTAGCTCGGGCAAGGGCCAGCCTTGCTAGATTTGGGCAGATAAAGTATTTGTGACATTATTGGCCTTATCATATCCACACTTCTAAAAAGCGTTAAAAAAATCCTAGAGTGAAAACCGTCATTAGCAAGTTTTCTGCGAAGCAACTCCAAACAATCGCCACACGCCACACGCCTTTTGTTTTTATTATTAATTTTTTGGGCCCAGTAGATTTTTTATTTTTTATTTTTTGAAAAAAAAATTCTAAGGTGGAGAAGCTTATTTCATAAGGAATACTTGCCAAATAACGAGGAACATAAGGAGGCTATGCCAAAAGGAAAGGAGATTAGGTAATTGATGCAAATGATAAAGCTAAATTTCGTTCAGTTTCCGATTGAGAGAACCTTGATTTTGAAAGAGGAATGAGACTTGAATCTCCATATCAGTTTAAATAGGCTGTTCTTGATTTCTTTCGATGCATACGGCATTAGATGGCCCAGGAGTGAGGAGACTACGTAGGATGAGTGTCTAAAGGGATGCCCATGGAGAGTTTAAAAATTTCAATGCGTGCAAGGCACATCTGAGCATTGACTTGGCAATTGAAATGAATTTAAGAAGTTCTACGTGGGCTTCGAGGAATTAAGAAAGGGTTTTCCAAAAGCAGCTTCGGGAGGAGCACAACTCGCGGCGGTAGGTAGGATGGTAACAGTCAAATGTATTTCTTTGTTTGGGCGACTGTAGAAGCGAGAACGAGGCATCTTGGGGATAGATTTTGGAAATATCGTTCAACTATTTGGGCATCAATGATGGCCTTGGGTGGACATTTATTGGTGATCGACGAAAGGTATGCAAACGTCAAATTGATTCATGATTCATTCATGTTAATAGCTGTATATAGTGTGTAGTTCTTGCACGGACTGGTTCAAGCTTTTGCTCGTCTAGCACCTTTAGCAGAGCACGGAAACCGTGATTGGCATATTTATGCAAATAGGAACAAGCTCCACAAGGGTCGAGCATTGAAGCTGTGACTTCAGCCGGAATTTCATGAACGAATTTGAACTTTAGGTGAATTTGCAAAGGAGTCAACCCATGAAAGTTTATCAATCAGCTGAAGTTGTTGCAGGGTCACCTACAGAATGTTTCAATTTGTTTTTATTCTGCTTAAGTTACTGGTAATTGGGTGGCTTACTGTGCTCATTGATACATACTTAGTAAAGGGAGAAAGGGGTAGAACTAAGAAGGTTGATGGCTATTGCAAGACCATCTAATGGGTGTTTCAGTATCTTTTTACATTGCCTAAGCTTCTGGTAAATGAGCAGCTTGCTGTTCTCATGGATACTTGCTTGGTATAGGTGAAAAGTGAAAGTGCTAGTACCAACACCTAGAGGGGGTGAATAGGTGTAAAAACAGATTTTACAAAATGCAGTGAAAAACTTTACTTTTAACTTGAGTCTGGTTGACTACAAACTTTGCGGAAGGAATTAGACTTTAACAGTTACTTTCAATCACAGAAATATATCGCAGCAAATAAAGCAAAGGAATTTAGGGAAGAGAAAAATAGACACAAGGTTTATAGTGGTTCGGCTTAGATCAAGCCTACGTCCACTCTCCCACACTAATAGCCTTCTGCTGGATTCCACTATATAATCAATAATAGATTATAACTTTGAGTGCAAACACTTAGTAGTAGATCACACTATTTTACTAAGTCACTCTTTTGGTATTTCTCTCATGATCACAAACGTTTAAGCTCACAAGAGACAAGTGTATGATCGAAGGTCGCTCGAACTTTGGAATTATAAATTCTACGCTCCGTCTCTTACTTGCTCATCAGTCCTTGATCTCCTTAAATACTCATCCACTTCCAAACTAACCGTTGGACAGTATCTAGAGGATCGTCTTCCAATCTACCCATTGGACAGATCTGTATCTAGAAGATTTGGTAGCCGTTAAATGATAGAAGTAGAATCCCAAATTGATTCTGATCGTCCATACAAACAGAATCTTGGTTTCCATAAGTAGAGTTTCTTCGTATAGAAAGTTATTGTTTTCAAGATCCAATTATCAATCAATTAAATTGAGTCAATCAAATCAATCTTGATGTAGAATCCAAAATGATTCTAATAAAGATATCCAATCTCGTAGATATGATTTCCAACCAGAAGTCCATATATAATCCATACGAACCGAATCCTTGAAGAAATAAAGATAATATCGCATCTGGATAAGTCTTCATTTTTCAGTCTGGAAATTGTCAGTGTGAGCAGACTTTGAATCTAAAGTCTAGCGGTCTTAAGACTTTGACACAAAATTCTGGAAATCTTCAGAATAAACTTTGACAATATACTTTACTTATTCTATCATTTGCATAGTCTATTACTCAACCATTAAACACGTTAGTAGCCTTTGATTTATTTTGTCATCTTCAAAATATCATGAGGGATTTCTCTAACAATTTCCCCCTTTTTTTATGATGACAATATTAATTAATCAAGGCAATCTTAAGCACATAAATAATATTTAAATATGAGTATTCAAAGAATGTAATTCAAATCAAAAGATAGTAGAAGATAGCAAATAGATTGAGCATAATTATATATAGAAAAATAATCGCAGCTCAATATTATCAACACATATGCATATTTATATTCTCTCCCCTTTTGTCATAATCAAAAAGCGATAACAATAGAAATATTATCATGTAGAGAATATAAAACGATAACAAATATGTCTTGCATGAAACATAATTTCCAAAAATCAAATCAAATATTAAAGATATGTAATATAACTTAGTTCGATCATATATAACAACAAATATCCAATAAAAATCACGGATGCATTATAAAATTCACTTACCATTGTTGTCATAATAAAATGATAATGTCAATAAGAGATTTGTTAATGACAAAATGTAATAAAAGATGCACTAACCATATTTTGTAGAACTTGACAAGTTCCAACACATTTACCTTTTCCTTCCTTCCATAATAATCAAGATCACAATCAATTCAAAAGATTTTTCCATAATTGATCAATGCTCCCCTCAATTTGTTGCCTTTTGAGATGATCACGATTCTTTCCTTTCTCTTGGATTCGCTTTCTCCCCCGTCATCATGACAATATTTGCGAATAGCACTAATTGTGGCTTGTGCACGTTGAGCATAATATTTGTCTATTATTTCCTTCATAGCAACAATATCCACAACGATCATTTGCATTTTGAAATTCGAGGCAAAAATTTATTTTCTTCAATCAAGCTCTTTTCGAATTCAACCTGCATAAACTTAACGAACTTTTGCACAAATAAGCTTTCATACGACACATTAGGGATTTCCTCAACAATTTGCAAAAACTTTGCACAAGGAAGGGAATTTTTGAGCCACTAGAAAATAGTATAGAATCTCCATTATTTTTTAATTGAGCTTTCCAAAATCCATATGGAAGATTCTTTTTCCACCTGCAAATTCTTGTATAACAAATAATAATCCTTGCAAAAATATCACGTAATACCTTCCTTTGATTTGCGGATTAAACTTGCTAGATAGAAGACATCTTTTAAGAATATAGCAAGTGTATCCATAAATATGCAATAATATCTTTCAAGATTAAAGGGATTTCCTTGAGCATAAATATCAACAATATATTATTGATGCATTTCACAAAAAGAAAGTAGATATTTCTATCACGTGCCAAATCAAGTAATAAAAAAAAATGCAATGCCTTATATTTATGATACGAGATATTTGCAATATAAATGTTAAGCAATCATCCAAAATCATGATAAATGCATGTAGAGATTTGTAAGGTGGGATGATAAAATATTCTCTTACCCAAGGTATATGTTTGAAATATACCATTGATAAAAAATCATTACCAATCTTCGCATGATATACCTTTTTGATTGCACCTACGTAAACTTGCAATCATTCTTCCCTTATAGAATTTCCTGCAATGAACTCATTTCCTTTTTGGTATCCATCAATTTGGATCCTTCCATTTCGTTAGAGCAAAATAGAAAATCTATAAGAATAATCAAATATTCTTTCTAAACTCATCATAACGAAGTATTTAAGGAAAGAAATGCACAATAACATCTTGAAAAAGAAATTCTCACTTAGTCAAAGCACAATAAAATCAGAGAGAATAAAATTCTTGAATATTTAAGAAATAATATTTTGCATAATAAATTAATATCACGTAAAACATATTTCTACTATGCAAAATATAATAAAATCTTAGAGCATAAAATCAAACCAAATAAATTCAATTGTCTCTTAGCAGAATATAATAAATAATCACACGTATCAAATCTCAACTCACGAATCACAAAAACAAATCATATGATTCTTTCTTCAAAAATATGATCATTATAAAATCTGAATCAATCAAGGATATATCGAATATCAAGCATAAAGAGAATTTTTAAATTATGTACTC
Organism: Eucalyptus marginata; assembly: GCA_014182565.1. NCBI lineage: Eukaryota > Viridiplantae > Streptophyta > Magnoliopsida > Myrtales > Myrtaceae > Eucalyptus > Eucalyptus marginata. The sequence continues at coordinate 1,950,613 of CM024588.1, read as the reverse complement.
TAACCAAATTGAGAATAAAAAAAATTCATTACCAAATCCTCTTTCTTCTTCTCCTTTATTTCCTGCAAAAACAACTCATCTTTTCTTTGGTACACAAATTTTCTTGGGTCCATGAGAGTTAGTAGAGTATGATGTTTTTATCCAATCTTTCTTAACAGGTCTCTACACTTTAGGACATTCTTTCTCAAAGTATTTTGAATCTCCATAATTTGAACACTTGAAGGCATTTCGACCAACAGGTTTTGTAAAGATTTTTGAAAATGATTTTTGTAAAATGCCTTTGAAGGTTTTTTTCTAAATCTCTCTTTTACTTTAGGAAAATCAATTAAAGAATCACTTTCCTTATTGAAGCCAAGTCCCGACTTATTATAGTAAGGTACTTATATGGAAAGGATATGCTCTAATGTTTTTGAACCCTTTGAAAATTTTGTCGAAATATTTGAGAATTCTTTCTTTAAAGAATCATTTTCTTTGAAAAGTAAACCTCGACTTTCTTTTGTTTGTAGAAAATCTTTTTGCAAAATTTCAAACTTTTCTTTTTGAGAAAGATCTTGTTGCCTAAGCCATGAATTCTCCTTTTTTTAGTTTGGAGATCATTTTAAGAGAAGATTTGAGATTTAAGAAAAGCTCATTTATATATTTAAGAACTTTGATAGGAATTGCTGAATGACTTACCTCGATTTCCTCATCGGATTCTGAGTTTGTGTTTGAGTCAGAATCTGATTCTGAGTCTATGTCTAAGTCGACTTTGATTCTCGAGTCGATTCTCGATTCCGAATTTGAGTATGAGTCTGAGTCTGAATGTGCCATCAAGCATATATTTCTTTGCTTGTCATCTTCTTTCATTGTTCTTTTCTGCCCATTATGCTTGTATTGTCTTCTTCCACTGAATTTCCTTCCTTTCTACTCACCTTTTTGAATTTATTGATCATAAAGGCAAGTTCTTCGTCGTCCATGTCATTTTCTGAGTCTGTATCATCAGAATCAGCATTAGCTTTTAAAGCGATAGACTTCTTACCTTCGAGATCTTCATCAACGGTTTGTTCCACTTCATTAGATTGAAGAGTGCCAATTAATTCATCAACGGAGAGTGGCATAATCCTCTGAATTTTCCGGATTGAGGTCTTGACATAGTTCCAATCTTTTGAGAGACCTCGCAAGAGTTTGTTGACCTTCATTGGGGTAGAAATTAACTTACCCTGATATGCTAAACCATTTACAATTTCTGTAAAACGGCTGAACATATCTCAAATCGACTCTCCTTGCTTCATCTTGAAGAATTCATATTTGCCAAGCAGGAAGTTTACTTTTGTCTCTTTTACACGATCATTCCCTTCATAAGTAACATGAAGTCTATCCCAGACTTCCTTAACTGTTTCACATGAAGAAATTACGTTATGTTCAACAGGAGATAAGGCGCAATATAAAGAATAAATGGCTTTTGCATCAAGCGCTTCTCTTTTGGACATCTCCGTCCGAGACATAGAAGCAGGGAGTTTGGTTTCTTTGTCATTGTCATTTTTATTTGACGTAGATGCAGCAGTGGGATTGATTCCTTTTTCCACAACATCCCATTGCACAGAATCTTTGGATCTTAGGAATGCTTTCATTTTGTTCTTCCACATGTTGTATTCTTTTCCATCAAAATATGGTGGCCTGCTGTTGCTTTGCCCTTCCATAAGTCCTGGTGCCAAGATACTAGCCATAGAAGATCTTTAGCTCAAAAGTAAAAACACTTTTATAAAATGAGCACTTGGCTCTGATACCAATTGAAAGTGCTAGTACCAACACCTAGAGGGGGTGAATAGGTGTAAAAACATATTTTACAAAATGCAGTGAAAAACTTTACTTTTAACCCGAGTTTGGTTGACTACAGACTTTGCAGAAGGAATAAGACTTTAACAATTACTTTCAATCATAGAAATATATCATAGAAAATAAAGCAAAGGAGTTTAGGGAAGAGAAAAATAGACACAAGGTTTATAGTGGTTCAGCTAGATTAAGTCTACGTCCACTCTCCCACGCTAACAACCTTCTACTAGATTCCACTATGTAATCAACAAGAGATTACAACTTTGAGTGCAAACACTCAATTGTAGATCACATTATCTCACTAAGTCACTCTTTTGGTATTTCTCTCACGATCACAAACGTTTAAGCTCACAAGAGATAAGTGTATGATCAAAGGTTGCTCAGACTTTGGAATTATAAATTCTACACTCCGTCTCTTACTTGCTCATCGGTCCTTGATCTCCTTAAATACTCCTACACTTCCAAACTAGCTGTTGGACAATAAGAGGATCGTCTTCCAATCTACCCATTGGACAGATTTGTATTTAGAAGATTTGGTAGCCGTTGAGTAATAGAAGTAGAATCCCAAATTGATTTTGATCGTCCATATAAACAGAATCTTGGTTTCCATAAGTAGAGCTTCTTCGTATAGAAAGTTCTTGTTTTCAAGATCCAATTATCAATCAATTAGATTGAGTCAATCAAATCAATCTTGATGTAGAATCCAAAATGATTCTAATAAAGATATCAAATCTCGTAGATATGATTTCCAACCGGAAGTCCATATATAATCCATACAAACCGAATCCTTGAAGAAATAAAGATAATATCGCATCTGGATAAGTCTTCATTTTTCAGTTTGGAAACTATCAGTGTAAGCAGACTTTGTACCTAAAGTCTAGCGGTTTTCAGACTTTGACACATAATTCTGAAAATCTTTAGAATACATTTTGACAATATCCTTTACTTGTTCTATCATCTGCATAGTTTATTACTCAACCATTAAACATGTTAGTAGCCTAACAAAAAGTAATCGAGCGAGTGGTTGTGAGGCTTGTACTTTGAGAGGTGCTGCAGGTGTCGAGAAAAATTTGAGGACAAGGGCAATAATGATGCGCAATTTAGTTACAATATCAAATAATAGCTTTAACTTTTCAGTTTTTATCAACATTTCCCGCGTCTTCGTTGCTGCTTCTAGTGTTATCCAAGGTGCTGCAAGTAACGTGACCCAGAATACGGCAACTCATTTGATGGATTAGCACAGCACCGTTGTCAACACAAGAATCTAAAGTACGAAACACTTTGCTTGTTTTTCATGGCAACGGTGCTGGACACATGGTGAAACAAGAGTTGACAGCTAATGAATGTTCCATTTTTATCCATTTTCCTAGAAGTACACTTCGTATACTTTCGTCTGTGAAGTTGAGGAATGATTGATGAAACAGGACAGTAATGAGAATCGATAGTTTAGTAAAAGCTCGAATTTTCATTACTATTTCTTTTCAGTCAATTGAGCTTCACTCTCTGGGACTCATGTTTCTTTTCACAGTTCAAGCATTGTGAGCTGCTCATGCATCGCATTTGCCATTGCAACTATATCCGTGACCTGAAAGGATTGATGCCATTGGTAAAATAGATACTCGTACTCCAAATATTCAATTAAAAACATTCGATAGTGTTTTGTCGGAATTTCTCTAGTGACAAAATAGCTAGTGGTGCTGCCCTAGGTTGCTCGTGCTGGCTCCCTTTTGCGCAATTGTCCCTTTCCTTCCTTCTTGGATTGGAGGGTAGGTTGGTCGGGTTGTTTCTTTGGTGTCTGTTTTTGCTTTTCGTTTTTTTCTCTGTTGTTTTGTGAGGTTGGTCTCTTCGGCCCTGCGTGGCCTTTTCTTTCTTCACTTCTGTTCGCCTGTTGTTTAGGCTCTTGCTTGCTTTGGCCACCTCAGCGGTTTCTCTTGCTTCCGGCACCCTTCCTCTCTTGTAGACATTTGTCTTATGGAGGGCAAGTTTTGTGGTGCCGGTTCTTTTGTAATTAGTGGTTCTAAGCTCAATACATCTTTACCTTTACCAAAAAAAAAAAAAAAAAAAAAACTGCACCAATTCCAAACAGGAAATATCCAGGCAAATGGAAAAATCAACAACCTCACTTCGTATAGAACTACGCAAACACAAACCATGCTGGAATTTATTTGACGACAGGATTTGGCAAGTATAGTTACAACAAACGAACCAGACGTGGACATTTTCTACTACAATTCTGATAGCATTGTGTCATATCAGAAAGCAAAAGCTATTGGAGAAACAGTTGCATGTAATTGTAGCTTACGAAAATGTAATGTGCTGAAGGACATACTTATTCAGCACAAGACCGTCCAAAAGCACTCAAAAAGTCCAATGAAGAAGAGATGATGGAGATACTAAGGGTCGTTCGTTTCGTGGAAAATGGGCCATTTCTGGAAAATATTTTTCCAAAAGTCATTTTCCAGAAAAATGACAATATTTTTTGGTGTTAAGCTAAAACCTGAAAATGTTTCGGAAAATATTTTCTAGTGTTCGGTAAGGAAAATATTTTCTAAGACTTCACCACTTAGGCATGCATCACTTATCGACTTATAAATCCATCAAATATGAACTTGCCTTTAAATCTAGGCAAACTTACTTCATATCTTTGTTCCCTCATTATCGCCAAACGCTCATCCACTCTAAAAAATGTTTGTATAGATTTTAAAAAGAAATAAAAGAGAAAAGAAGCAAAGCATGTACAGCCCTCATGAAAATCTTCCAGTTGAGTGGCCTGTTCTCCCCTTGCATATTTTATGTTCTAATAAACAAAAGAAAAAAAAAAAAAGCAAAGCATGTAGAGCCCTTTGCTTGAGCAATGTATAACTGCAGGGTAGAATAAATAAAGAAAATGATAAGCAAGAGTGTAGAGAGCGTGAGCTTGAGATCGACGAGCTCGAGGTTTGCTTGGCAACGACCGACAACTAGCCAATAAAGAAGAAGATGGGAAACAAAGAAAAGAAAAAGAAAAAAGAAAAAAAAAGCAAAGAAATAGAAAAGAAAAAGGAAATTAAAAATAATTCGAATTAAAAAGAAAAAGAAAATTAAAAAATAATTTGAACAAAAAAGAAAAGAATAAAAAGAAAGGGGAGGAGGAAGTGAGGATTTGTGGAGATGTGAGATAAGAGAGATCAAATGAGGAAAATGTTTTTCACTTTTTAAAAGTGGAAAATATTTTCCCTTAATTTAGAAGACTTTTTTCCTTTCATGGAAAACATTTTCCCCAAGGAATTCATTTTCTGTGAAATGAACGGCGGAAAATCCGGAAAACATTTTCCCGGAAATTATTTTTCGCGAAACAAACAGAACCTAAAATTCAACTTAAGCCCATTTATTATTTTCTTTTTCTCTATTTTTGTATTCTCTTTTCTCTATGTTTTCCCCTTTTTTCCCTTCACGGATCTATATTATGTCAAGCTTAAAAAACAAAACACTAAAATTACCGACAAATCTCCACCCAAATCAAAACCGTTAATTGGGTGGGTCTAACATTAGGGCCCACATAATCAATAGTCTAAATGATGCTTAGCAGACCATGTAGTGTAAGCCCGATGACATCGAGAAGAAAATCAAGTCGAGTTACTGTGCACTACTCCAATAGAAAGTCTGGTCGATTAAATAGTTTGGGCTTTTCTTGTGTGCATAGGAATATCCTATGGGTATGCTCTTGACTTCCACATTCAATAGTGGGCAAAGAACAGCCCAAGTGTCATAATTGAAAGTGCTAGTATGAATACCTAGAGCGGGGGTGAATAGGTGTAAAAACAGATTCTGCAAAATATAGTGAAAACATTTACTTTTAACCCGAGTCCGAATAACAACATGACTTTTGAAAACCGAGTCCGAAGAGAAGTAGACTTTGAGCAAGATCGACTTTAGCAAGCAAATGAACTACGAACAAAATAAAGAGATTCAGGGAAGAGAATAAGAACACAAGGTTTATAGTGGTTCGGCTTAATCCAAGCCTACGTCCACTCTCCCACGCTAACAAATTTCTTGGCTGGATTCCACTATGCAATCAACAAGAGATTACAACTTTGAGTGCAAATACTTAGTAGTAGATCACACTATCTCACTAAGTCACTCTTTTGGTGTTTCTCTCAAGATCACAAACGTTTAAGCTCACCAAAGACAAGTGTATAATCGAAGTTCGCTCAGACTTTGGAATTATAAATTCTACGCTCCGTCTCTTACTTGCTCATCGGTCCTTCATCTCCTTAAATACTCCTCCACTTCCAAACTAGCCGTTGGACAGCATCTCGAGGATCGTCTTCCAATCTACCCATTGGACAGACCGTATCTAGAAGATTTGGTAGCCGTTGAGTGATAGAGGTAGAATCCCAAATTGATTCCGATCGCCCATACAAACAGAATCTTGGTTTCCATAAGTAAAGCTTCTTCGTATAGAAAGTTCTTGTCTTCAAGATCCAATTGTCAATTAATTATGTCAATCAAATCAATCTTGATGTAGAATCGAAACCAGATCACTAGCCGTTATATCTTCGGGGCTTTTGTTACGTTCTGTCGAATTTGGATGTAAAGTCTAAGAGCAATAGACTTTACAATCTGAGTCTGAACATATTATGCTTTTGAACAGATTTAGCTTTAAGGTCTGTACCCAGTTCGGCCCTCAAGATAGAGTCTCGTCTTCTGGTTCTTCATTCACGTTCAGTTTGGAATTTGTCAGAGTGTGCAGACTTCTGATGTAGAACAGACTTTGACACTAAAGTCTGGCAGTCTTCAGATTTTGACACAGAAGTCTGGAAATCTTTAGAATATACTTTGGACATGTGTTACGTTCAGTTTTCTGACCGTTTTCAGACTTCGACAATATTCTTTACATGTTCTATCATCTGCATAGTCTATTACTCAACCATTAAACATGTTAGTAGCCTTTGATTTATTTTGTCATCTTCAAAACATCATAAGGGATTTCCCTAACAATCTCCCCCTTTTTCATGATGACAAAACAATCTCTGAATATGCAGATTTGTAAACATACTTTTAAAGATATTAATTTAAATCAAAGGATATCAAAAGATAACAAATAGATTGAGCATAACAATATATAGAAAAATAGTCGCAGCTCAATATTATGTAATACATAATTTTAACCAATCAACACATATGCATATTCATATTCTCTCCCCATTTTTGTCATAATCAAAAAGCGATAACAAAGAGTCACGTAGAGAATATAAAGCGATAGCAAATAATTTCCAAAAATAAGTTTTTATAAATCGAATATTAAAAATATGCAATACAGCTCACTTCGATCATATATATCGGCAAATAAAAATCACGGATGCATTATAAAATTCACTTATCCTTTTGTCATAATAAAAGATAATACCAATAAAAGATTTGTTATGACAAAAGGTAAAAAAAATGCACTAACCGGATTTTGTAGAACTTGGTAAGTTCCAACACATTAACCTTTTCCTTCATTCCATAATAAACAAGATCACGATCAATTCAAAAAGATTTTTCCATAATTGATCAAAGCTCCCCCTCAATTTGTTGCCTTTTTGAGATGATCACGATTCTTTCCTTTCTTTTGGATTCGCTTTCTCCCCCTGTCATCATGACAATATTTGCGAATAGCACTAATTGTGGCTTGTGCACGTTGAGCAGAATATTTTTTCGATTATTCCCTTTGTAGCAACAACATCCGCAACGATCATTTGCATTTTGAACTTCGAGGAAAAAATTTATTTTCTTCAATCAAGCTCTTCTCGAATTCAACCTGCATAAACTTAACGAACTTACGTACGACACATTAGGGATTTCCTTAACAATTTGCAAAATCTTTGCACAAGGAAGGAATTTTTAGCCTCCAGGAGATAGTATAGAATCTTCATAATTTTCTGATCAAGCTTTCCAAATTCCATATGGAAGATTCTATTACCACCTGCAAAATCTTGTATAATGGATAACAATCCTTGCAAAAATATCATGTAATACCTTCCTCCGATTTGCGGATCAAAACTTGCTAGATATAAGATATCTTCTAAGAATATAGCAAGTATATCCATGAATATGCAATAATATCTTTCGAGATCAAAGGGATTTGCTTGAGTGTAAAACTCAAAAATATATTATAAATGCATTTCACAAAAAGAAAGTAGATATTTCTATCACGTGCCAAATCAAGTAAAAATGCAATGCCTTATGTTATGACAAGAGATATTTGCAATATATAATTCATAGGCAATCATATTAAATCATGATAAATGTATGTAGAGATTTCCAAGGCAGGATAAAAAAAATTTCTCTTACCCAAGGTATTTATTTGCAATATACCATTGATTAAAAAAAAACATTACCAATCTTCGCAGGAGATATTTTTGATTGCACCAAAATTTGCGTAGATTCGCAATCATTCTTGCCTTATTGAATTTCCTGCAATCAACTCATTTCTTTTTTTTTTTTTTTTTTTTTTTTGTATCCATCAATTTGGATCCTTCCATGATGTTAGAGAAAAATAGAAATTCTTCATAGATAAACAAATATTCTTTCTTAATTCATCAACAAATTATTCAAAGAAAGAATATTATGCACAATGATATTTTGAAAAATAAATTCTCACTTAGTCATAGTACGAAAAAAAACGGAGAGAATAAAATTCTTGAATATCTAGGAAAATCTTGCGTAATAATTTAATATTACGTAAAACAGATTTTTATTTGGCAAAATATGATAAAATTTGAGAGTATAAAATCAAACCAAATAAATTCATTTGTCTCTTAAGCAAAAATGATCACATGTATTAAATCAAATCTCAACGCATGAATCACAAAAATAAATCACACGATTCTTTCTTCAATAAAACAAATCATAGGATATGATCTTTATAAAATCCGAATCAATTAAAGCACAAAAAGAATATAAGTATAATCAGAATTTTTAAATTTTGTATCCAAACCAAATTGAAAAATATATACCTTCTTTACCAATTTCTCTTTCTTCTTTTCCTTTATATCCTGCAAAAATAACTCATCTTTTCTTTGGTACCCATTTTTTTCTTGGGTCCAGGAGAGTTAGTAGAGTTTGCCGTATTTACCCAATCTTTCTTAATAGGTCTCCAGATTTTAAGACATTCTTTCTCAAAGTGTCTGAATTTCCACAATTTGAACACTTGAGGGCATTTCGACCAACAGGTTTTATAAACACTTTTTGAAAATGATTTTTGTAAAATGCCTTTGAAGGTCTTTGTCTAAGTCTCTCCTTGACTTTAGGAAAATCAATTAGAGAATCACTTTCCTTATTGAAACCAAGTCCCGACTTATTATAGTAAGGTACTTGTATAGAAAGGATATTGTCTAAAGTTTTTGAACCATTTGAAAATTTTGTTGAAATATTTGAAAGTTCTTTCTTTAAAGAATCATTTTCCTTGACAAGTAAATCTCGACTTTCTTTTGTTTGTAGAAAATCTTTTTGCAAAATTTCAAACTTTTCTTTTTGAGAAAGATCCTCGTTGCCTAAGCTGAGAATTCTCCTTTTAAGTTCGGAGATCCTTTTAAGAGAAGATTTGAGATTTAAGCATAGCTCATTTATATACTTAAGAACTTTACTAGGAATTCTTGAATGGCCTACCTCGATTTCTTCATCGGATTCTAAGTCTGTGTCTGAGTCAGACTCTGATTCTGAATGTACCATCAAGCATATATTTCCTTGCTCATCATCTTCTTTTATTGTTCTTTTCTGGCCATTCTGCTTGTATTGTCTTCCTCTACGGAATTCACTTCCTTTTCTATTCAACCTTTTGAATTTCTTGATCATAAAAGCAAGTTCTTCGTCGTTCATATCATTTTGTGAATCTGTATCATCAGAATCAATGTTAGATATTAAAACGATGGACTTCTTACCTTCCGGATCTTCTTCATTGATTTGTTCCACTTCATAGGATTGAAGAGTGCCAATCAATTTATCAACGGAGAGTGGCATAATCCTTTGAGTTTCCTGGATTGAGGTCTTGATATGGTTCCAATCTTTTGAGAGACCTCGCAAGAGTTTGTTGACCTTCATTGGGGAAGAAATTGGTGACCTTGATATGCTAAACCATTTACAATTTCTGTAAAACGGCTGAACATATCTCCAATCAACTCTCCTTGCTTCATCTTGAAGGATTCATATTTGCCAAGCAGGAAGTTTACTTTTGTCTCTTTTACACGATCAATCCCTTCATATGTAACATGAAGTCTATCCCAAACTTCTTTTGCTGTTTCACATGAAGAGATTCTATTATATTCAGCAGGAGACAATGCGCAATATAAAGAATAAATGGCTTTTGCATCAAGCGCTTCTCTTTTGGACATCTCCGTTTGAGACATAGGAGCGGGGTTTGCTTTCTTTGTCTTTGCCATTCTTATTTGAGTGTAGATGCAGCAATGGGATTGATTCCTTTTCCACAACATCTCATTGCAAGGGATCTTTGGATCTTAGGAATGCTTTCATTTTGTTCTTCCACATGTTGTATTCCTTTCCATCAAAATATGGTGGCCTTGTGTTACTTTGTCTCTCCATAAGTCCTGGTGCCAAGATACTAGTCATAAAAGATCTTTAGCTCAAAAGTAAAAACACTTTTATAAACTGAGCACTTGGCTCTAATACCAATTGAAAGTGCTAGTATAAACACCGAGAGGGGGGGTGAATAGGTGTAAAAATAGATTTTGCAAAATACAGTGAAAACCTTTACTTTTAACCTGAGTCTGAATAACAACAGACTTTTGAAACTGAGTCTGAAGAGAAGCTTTGAGCGAGATCATACTTTAGCAAGCAAATAGAACTACGAACAAAATAAAGAGATTCAAGGAAGAGAATAAGAACACAAGGTTTATAGTGGTTCGGCTTAATCCAAGCCTACGTCCACTCTCCCACGCTAACAACCTTCTTGGCTGGATTCCACTATGCAATCAACAAGAGATTACAACTTTGAGTGCAAACACTTAGTAGTAGATCACACTATCTCACTAAGTCACTCTTTTGGTATTTCTCTCAAGATCACAAACGTTTAAGCTCACCAAAGACAAGTGTATGATCGAAGTTTGCTAACAGCCTTCTTGGCTGGATTCCACTATGCAATCAACAAGAGATTACAACTTTGAGTGCAAACACTTAGTAATAGATCATACTATCTCACTAAGTCACTCTTTTGGTATTTCTCTCAAGATCACAAACGTTTAAGCTCACCAAAGACAAGTGTATGATCGAAGTTCGCTTAGACTTTGGAATTATAAATTCTACACTCCGTCTCTTACTTGCTCATCGGTCCTTCATCTCCTTAAATACTCCTCCACTTCCAAACTAGCCGTTGGACAGCATCTCGAGGATCGTCTTCCAATCTACCCATTGGACAGATCTGTATCTAGAAGATTTGGTAGCCGTTGAGTGACAAGGTAGAATCCCAAATTGATTCCGATCGCCCATACAAACAGAATCTTGGTTTCCATAAGTAAAGCTTCTTCGTATAGAAAGTTCTTGTCTTCAAGATCCAATTGTCAATCAATTAAGTCAATCAAATCAATCTTGATGTAGAATCGAAACCAGATCACTAGCCGTTATATCTTCGGGGCTTTTGTTACGTTCTGTCAAATTTGGATGTAAAGTCTGAGAGCAATAGACTTTACAATCTGAGTCTGAACATATTCTGCTTTTGAACAAATTTAGCTTTAGGGTTTGTACCCAGTTCAGCTTCAGCATAGAGTCTGTCTTCTGGTTCTTCATTCACGTTTAGTCTGGAATTTGTCAGTGTGCAGACTTCTGATGTAGAACAGACTTTGACACTAAAAGTTCGGCCTTCAGACTTTGACACAGAAGTCTAGAAATCTTTAGAATATACTTTGGACATGTGTTACGTTCAGTTTTCTGGCCGTCTTCAGACTTCGACAATATTCTTTACATGTTCTATCATCTGCATAGTATATTACTCAACCATTAAACATGTTAGTAGCCTTTGATTTATTTTGTCATCTTCAAAACATCATAAGGGATTTCCCTAACAATAACTTGGCATGGGGGACGTACAAGTGCCAAAACTTCCAAAATGTATATTTATGTATGACCTTTTTTGAAAATTGGACACTTATGTTTCAATTCCGGTGAGGCTTGCCAAAAATCTGATGTGCCATTATTTAACTAATAAAACTATTCTACGTGGCTCACCATTGGCACTTAAGTGTACATTTTGAAAGTTTTGGCACTTATATGTCCCATGTGCCAAGTTGTGGCACTTAGTGTGTTCTCCTACCCCAAATTAGCAGAGTACACAGGTTCCTTAAGAAATCTCTATCTTGTGTGTAGTTATATTTGTACGAATTTATCCCGCAATTCGGAATTTGTATATTCCAATAATGTTAACCATGTGTTTGATTAAATTTAGATTACCAGGAAAACAAGGCATCTAGAGACTCAAAACAAATGTTGATGCCAAACCACCCAAAAGTCCAGAAGAAAGTTTAAAAAGAGAGAAAAAATTAGACCGATCAAAACAAGCTCGACCCATTGCCGTTTGCATACATAAGATTAATGATCATTGTTAGGTCCACGCGCCTTTAATTTTCATCCATGCGTGTTATTAAGTGGAATCTTATATATTCATCATTGGTCCACTTCCAAAAATATTAACTGACTCGAAATCTCACAGTATAGAATTAGATTCTCCTTATTTCATCTCTTACTCTTTCTATTTGCTCATTCCTCTTACAGGTTATTAGACGTTGGGCATGGTCCTATCTGTGCATCTCACATTTCACATGCAACGTCTTGCTTAGATATGAGATGAAGTATAATCTATCTCCAACGACGGAGTCAAGCCCCAAATGATATATCTAAAGTGACCGGACTAAACGACAACTATTTATAGTCATGGGTATCAATTCTTCTACGCCGTGTTACAACTTGTGATGTGAGACGTGTGGATCACAATTCACAAGAAGTATCTTTGTTGATAAGCATTGGTTTACTAGTCAAGTCCCATCTACATCTTGCATTTCACATGTAACGCCTTAGTTAGATGAGAGATGGAGTATGATCTAGCTCAATCCACGTGGCTCAAGCCCCAAATGAAATATCTAAAGTCACCGGACAAAACGACGACTATTTATAGTCATGGGTATTATTTCTTCTACACCGTGTTTTGCGGAGTGGAGGAACCTTCTCCAAAACCACCATCCATTCAAGTGGGATGTGAACTCTTGGGTCGCTCTCTCTTCCATCACGTCAAATCTTGTATGAATTTTGAGAACTTTCCATAACCAACGTCTGGTTTTCAGTATTGTTGACTTGCATCCCGGTCCTTGTTCTAAAGAAGCCTAATGAGTCTTCGCAAATAGAGGGCCACACATATCAGATATACGGTGTTAAAACTTGTGATGTGAGACGTGTGGATCACAATTCACAAGAATCACAATTCACAAGAAGTATCTTTCTTTGATGATAATCGTTGGTTTATGAGTCAAGTCCCATATGCATCAAGTATCTTTCTTTGATGATAATCGTTGGTTTATGAGTCAAGTCCCATAAACCAACGATTATCATCGGGTACCGATCCTAGTCGGCATCCTACCTCGAGTACTAGTCGCAACTACCCTCTTTCGAGAAGTCCTCTGCTCAGGATTGCTCATCTTACAGGATCTTTACAAAACCTACTTTCCAATTCCAACACAGAATTTGAAATCCGAGCGACCCGCATAAAACAATCAATCAATCATAAGCATCAGCGAAAGGAAAATGTCTTTCCTAGCTAACTATCCCGTCACCCATCGCATCTTATCACTCCAGAGACTAACCAGGCTCTGATACCACTTCGGGCGGGGATATCACGCCCTGAACCCTGAGCGCGCGCACATCCCTCAGCGGTCAACTAAAAATGCGATGTCCTAGGACACATCGTCGACCCATTCTTTTTATCTTTCAATTAAGCACATGCGGAAACGGATTAAATAACCCCCGGTCAACAAACAAACATAGGGATAGTAAAAACATGCTAGCGATTTTTCATAAACTACTATTTATATAAACACTGAGTTAACCCTATGAGTTCATATACATAAGTCTATCTCAAAAAGACCTCCTAGGCGACCTACACCTTGGATCCCTCCGAGTCGGGCTCTAGATCCACCATGACACCGTCCGGGATGTCGATATCCATGGGGTGACCTACCTCCCCATCCTCCGTTCCGACAGGTGGTCCATCAAAACCTTGCAAGGGACCCTCCCAACCACCGTTACGCTCATTAATGAACCATGCCTTGAAGCGATGAGGCACCATATTAAAGAAGCTCTCATCGACCCAAATCGTAGTCACCACTAACTCACGAGTCCGGGTGGTCCCAAGGATAGGGAAGAAGGTAGACTCCACCTCCATATCCCATGGAACCCCAAATCGGACTGGACGTATCTCCATACTACGGACCTGAAAAAGGTTAAATTACGACGGGGTGAGATAAAATCTCAGCGAGTTAAACCCTAAACCCTGATTAGGACGCAAATTCGCCCAGAGGCAGCCTAAATAGGCACCACAAACAAACTCACCTCGCCTTGGCACGTCCCTGCATGTTAGTGCGTCACATATGCCATTATAAATGCAACAAGCATAATTAATAACCGAACACAAAGTTCTCACTCCCTAAATGACCAAAATTTATCATTATTCAAAATTCAGTACTTTTATTTCTCAAAATTATTTTTTAATGTCATTTATTTATTTTTCCGTTTAAAAAAAAAAGTCCCCATGCCCCCACTCCCTACGAGAGGGTAAAAGGGAACGGTAGAAGGGAAAGAAAGAGAAGCGTGGGGGAGAAGGGGTTGGTCGGCTGAGAGGGGGGGCTGAATCTTGGTGAGAGAGAGAGAAAACCATGAAGTCAAATTAACAACCAATCACAACTTAGGAAGAATATCTAATCACTCATTACATATGCCCCAAAGTCTTCATGCCCCTAAAGTCTTTGGCTCACCCAATCACAATTTAGCTCTCATTTCTCACAAATAAATCCTCTTTGGGCAGCAAATTTCCCTTTTTCGTCTTAATCCGAAATTCTTTAAATTGTCCGAAAATCGTTTTCCCGCAAAATTTTCGAACTTGACGAAAATTCGCCGGAAGATGAGACAACGTCAAATAAATGAATCGTGACACTTTTGAACATCCGATTCCCGAAATCGAATTTAATTTCATGGTTAAAACCGACCGAACGCGACTTTAGTACTACCTAATCTATTGGGTAGCTTTAAGGGATTTTAGCGCGTTTGACCCATGGTCGATAATTTTCGCTCTATGTTTGTGCATCTCCGAATCGTAGACGACCCTTAGTTGTCACATAATCGCGAGGTTTCAATTATGTGTCCCGAATATAATATCGATAGAAAATCGGGTTGTTGTCGTTCTACATGAATATCGCAATCGTACGGAATCACCTGCAATTTTACTATGTACTTCCATCGAATCAACTTATATCCATTCGCAATTCGATTTATAACGGTGTCGTATTGACCCTTACCGATTATTATGGTTGAGCGGTCGGTTTCCGATTGAATTCTCTAGTCTGTCGCGTTTATATCCCTTTATAGCCTCACCTAATAGATTAGTTAACTCATGCATCCTTTTGTCGGATTTACCCGGCTCTACTTATCATCTCCATATCGTCTCGCCTTAGCCATATTTGTCGGGAAGCACACATGATCAATAGTCCATACGAGCTTGGTATACCATGCAATGCATCTAGAAGAGAATGAAGTCAAGTCATTATGGAATGCTCCATGAGATGGAGGAATCAATTAAAGCAATAAGGACTTTTCTTGTGCCTGCAGCTGCAAGGAAAGTCCTTTACTAATGAACACTCTCGACTTCCACGTCCAACGACTCAATTTGCAGAATACCCAAGTTCGAATACTGAACTTTCTATCCAGCGTGAACTTAATTCATACAAATATATCGAGCAATTTCAAATTCAAGAATTTACAATAATGCCGTCCTTGTATCGAGCAAGTCATTATGAAATGGTCCACGGTTAGGTAGGTGGTTGAGTCGAAGCGGAGAAGGAGACTAAGTCATCGGTCGTGCCGGGATTTTTTTCCTACTTCTAGCTGAATGAGGGCCACACAGCCGTCAACCCTGTTGGAAGTGCTTTCTCGAGAAAGAAGTAGGCTATTTCTTTGCAAAATTGTGCTCAATTTCATATGTGGCAATTCCGCCAAGATCTCTTCGTTAGTTGGGGGAAGAATCCGCTCGAATCGGATTTTTTGAGGAACATATCGAGAGAGAATTGAATTTGGTTAGATAATGTGTGGTTGGTAAACAAGGATCGGTTTTTTAGCAATGTACGGAATGTATCGTCAAATATTCAATATGATTCTACGTAAGAAAAGTCCTTTAGCAATGGATGCTCTTGACTTCCACATCCAACAGCTCGATATGTCAAATATGCGGGTCCCAATGCTGAACTCTCCATTGAGTGTGAACTTATGCGGGTCCCAATACTAATCTATCGAGCAATTTCGAATTCATAGATTTACAATAATGTCGTCCTTGTATGTAATAAAGCTACGTTACTGTGAATCGATAAATGAAAACAAGGGATAAGAGACGCAAGACATTTGTGGATCCTAAAAGGCCCAAAAGTCGTAAAAAGAAAGAAAAAAGAAAAAGCTAAACTAATTAAAACAAAGCTCTCGATGCTTACTCGAGACCATATATGTGATGGAAGCCATTGCGGTTCGCATAAATGTTCGATCATTATCGTGTCCATCCGGCTTTAATGTTTCTCCATGCTACATATTCATATCGGTCCGATTCCAAGCAGCTTTGTGTCTTTGAGAAAAGATAATTTGTCTAACCGGATATCCCAACAAAGGTTACCATTATAGATTTGAAACTCCTTATTTTAGCTCTTTCTATTTCTATTTTGCTTGTTTTCTTTCCGTCGATATCTATTTGACACGGTTACGTAACCCGCTACTCACGTGAGAGACCAAGGAAAATGGAGTAGATGGTTAATTCCTCCATTGACGTCGTCGGTCGATGCTTGGGAATTTGTCCAGTCTTCTTCGATACCGCGTTTCTTTTCTTTTTTTGGTCCGAAATGCGCTCTCAGTGCGTGGAGGATTATCCTCCAAAATCACCATTACTTCTGGTGGGATGTGAACTTTTTTGTCACTTTCTATTACATCACATCTTTCATTGCCGTTAGAAATTTTCTTGACCATGTTAATTACATTTTTCAACCAAAAACATGTAATGGTGATCATCTTATGATCAGTTAAGATTTACCCAGTTGAGCCTATAACACACCATGCCAAAATATATTTTTCTTGATGATGTATGATAACCTAAGTAGCTCGGACACGCGACACGACACGACACGGCACGTCGACACATCATTTCTCATAAATAGAGAATTCTGACACGTTGGGACACGTTGTATATTAAATGAATATTTTTATTTTTAATTAATTTGATTCAATTCATAAATAAATAATTAATTAAAAAAAGAGCCTGCAATGAATTTACACTAATAATATTAATAAGTCAATTCATTGAAAATTCGAAAAACATATTCATAGTTAATGTGTATCTATGTTTGGAAACGTGTTTTTAACTTTAACAAAAGTTATTGATGAAACTAATGATTAATAAAAAATTAGAATCAATTTATTTAAATAAATCCATGATCTTCTACAAATGACCAAAATTTATCATTATTCAAAATTCAGTACTTTTATTTTTCAAAATTATTTTTTAATGTCATTTATTTATTTTTCCGTTTAAAAAAAAAAAGTCCCCCCACCCCCACTCCCTACGAGAGGGTAGAAGGGAATGGTAGAAGGGAAAGGAAGAGAAGCGTGGGGAAGAAGGGGTTGGTCGGCTGAGAGGGGGGGGGGGCTGAATCTTGGTGACAGAGAGAGAAAACCATGAAGTCAAATTAACAACCAATCACAATTTAGGAAGAATATCTAATCACTCATTACATACACCCCAAAGTCTTCATGCCCCCAAAGTCTTTGGCTCACCCAATCACAATTTAGCTCTCATTTCTCACAAATAAATCCTCTTTGGGCAGCAAATTTCCCTTTTTCGTCTTAATCCGAATTTCCTTAAATTGTCCGAAAATCATTTTTCCGCAAAATTTTCGAACTCGACGAAAATTCGCTAGAAGATGAGACAACGTCAAATAAATGAATCGTGACACGCTTGAACATCCGATTCCCAAAACCGAATTTAATTTCATGATTAAAACCGACCAAACGCGACTTTAGTACTACCTAATCTATCGGGTAGTTTTTAGGGATTTTAGCGCGTTTGACCCATGGTCGATAATTTTCGCTCTACGTTTGTGCATCTCCGAATCGTAGACAACCCTCAGTTGTCACATAATCGCGAGGTTTCAATTATCTGTCATGAATATAATATCGATAGAAAATCGGGTTGTTGTCGTTCGACACGAATATCGCAATCGTACGGAATCACCTGCAATTTGACTATGTACTTCCGTCGAATCGACTTATATCCGTTCGCAATTCGATTTATAACGGTGTCGTATTGACCCTTACCGATTATTATGGTCGAGCGGTCGGTTTCCGATCGAATTCTCTAGTCTGTCGCGTTTATATCCCTTTACAGCCTCACCTAATAGATTAGTTAACTCGTGCATCCTTTTGTCGGATTTACCCGGCTCTACTTATCATCTCCATATCGTCTCGCCTTAGCCATATTTGTCGGGAAGCACACATGATCAATAGTCCATACGAGCTTGGTATACCATGCAATGCATCTAGAAGAGAATGAAGTCAAGTCATTATGGAATGCTCCATGAGATGGAGGAATCAATTAAAGCAATAAGGACTTTTCTTGTGCCTGCAGCTGCAAGGAAAGTCCTTTACTAATGAACACTCTCGACTTCCACGTCCAACGACTCAATTTGCAGAATACCCAAGTTCGAATACTGAACTTTCTATCCAGCGTGAACTTAATTCATACAAATCTATCGAGCAATTTCAAATTCATGAATTTACAATAATGTCGTCCTTGTATCGAGCAAGTCATTATGGAATGGTCCACAAGAAGATGGGATTGTGAGGGCTAGTAACAACACCTAGAGATGGGTGAATAGGTGTTTAAACAAAACTTGGCAAATATATGCGGAATAAAATAAAGTTTAGGGAAAGAGAATAAGAACACAAGGTTTATAGTGGTTCGGCTTAGATCAAGCCTATGTTCACTCTCCCACGCTAACGGCCTTTTGCTAGATTCCACTATACAATCAACAAGAGATTACAACTTTGAGTGCAAACACTTAGTAGTAGATCACACTATCTCACTAAGTCACTCTTTTGGTATTTCTCTCACGATCACAGACGTTTAAGCTCACAAGAGATAAGTGTATGATCGAAATTCGCTCAGATTTTGGAATTATAAATTTTACGCTCCGTCTCTTACTTGCTCTCGGTCCTTCATCTCCTTAATTACTCCTCCACTTCCAAACTAGCCGTTGGACAGCATCTTGAGGATCGTCTTCCAATCTACCCATTGGACAGATCTGTATCTAGAAGATTTGGTAGCCGTTGAGTAACAAAAGTAGAATCCCAAATTGATTCCGATCGCCCATACAAACAGAATCTTGGTTTCCATAAGTAAAGCTTCTTCGTATAGAAAGTTCTTGTCTTCAATATCCATTTGTCAATCAATTAGATTCAGTCAATCAAATCGATCTTGATGTAGAATCCGGACCAGATCACTAGCCGTTATACATTTGGGCTTGAGTTACGTTCTGTCGAGTTCTGGATGTAAAGTCTGAGAGCAATACACTTTACAATCTGAGTCTGAACATATTCTGCTTCTGAACAGATTTAGCTTTAAGGTCTGGACACAGTCTGAATAAGTTCAACTTCAGCATAGAGTCCTTCTTCTGGTTATTCATTCATGTTCAGTCTGGAATTTGTCAGAGTAGGCAGACTTCTGATGTAAAACAGACTTTGACACTAAAGTCTGGCAGTCTTCAAACTTTTACACAGAAGTCTAGAAATCTTCAGAATAGGCTTTGGACATGTGTTACGTTCAGTCTTCTGGCGGTCTTCAGGCTTTGACAATATCCTTTACATGTTCTATCATCTGCATAGTCTATTACCCAACTAATCAACACGTTAGTAGCCTTTGATTTATTTTGTCATCTTCAAAACATCATAAGAGATTTCCCTAACAGTAATCAATCAAAGCAATTGGGACCTTTCTTGTGTGCGCAGGCTCGTGATTGGTGAAGGGCTTAAAAGCGCCTTAGGTAGCTACTATCTATCGGATCTTTTCTAAGAAGTTAGGTAGGTGGTTGAGTCGAAGCGGAGAAGGAGACTAAGTCATCGGTCGTGCCGGGATTTTTTTCCTACTTCCAACTAAATGAGGGCCACACAGCCGTCAACCCTGCTGGAAGTGCTTTCTCGAGAAAGAAGTAGGCTATTTCTTTGCAAAATTATGCTCAATTTCACATGTGGCAATTCCGCCAAGATCTCTTCGTTAGTTGGGGGAAGAATCCGCCCGAATCGGATTTTTTTAGGAACATATCGAGAGAGAATTGGATTTGGTTAGACAATGCGTGGTTGGTAAACAAGGATCGGTTTTTTAGCAAGGTACGGAATGTATCGTCAAATATTCAATATGATTCTACGTAAGAAAAGTCCTTTAACAATGGATGCTCTTGACTTCCACATCCAACAGCTCGATATGTCAAATATGTGGGTCCCAATGCTGAACTCTCCATCGAGTGTGAACTTATGCGGTTCCCAATACTAATCTATCGAGCAATTTCGAATTCATAGATTTACAATAATGTCGTCCTTGTATGTAATAAAGCTACGTTACTGTGAATCGATAAATGAAAACACGGGATAAGAGACGCAAGACATTTGTGGATCCTAAAAGGCCCCAAAAGTCGTAAAAAGAAAGAAAAAGGAAAAAGCTAAACTAATTAAAACAAAGCTCTCGATGCTTACTCGAGATCATATATGTGATGGAAGCCATTGCGGTTCGCATAAATGTTCGATCATTATCGTGTCCATCCGGCTTTAATGTTTCTCCATGCTACATATTCATATCGGTCCGATTCCAAGCAGTTTTGTGTCTTTGAGAAAAGATAATTTGTCTAACCGGATATCCCAACAAAGGTTACCATTATAGATTTGAAACTCCTTATTTTAGCTCTTTCTATTTCTATTTTGCTTGTTTTCTTTCCGTCGATATCTATTTGACACGGTTACGTAACCCGCTACTCACGTGAGAGACCAAGGAAAATGGAGTAGATGGTTAATTCCTCCATTGACGTCGTCGGTCCATGCTTGGGAATTTGTCCAGTCTTCTTCGATACCGCGTTTCTTTTCTTTTGGTCCGAAATGCGCTCTCAGTGCGTGGAGGATTATCCTCCAAAATCACCATTACTTCTGGTGGGATGTGAACTTTTTTGTCACTTTCTATTACATCACATCTTTCATTGCCGATAGAAATTTTCTTGACCATGTTAATTACATTTTTCAACCAAAAACATGTGATGGTGATCATCTTATGATCAGTTAAGATTTACCCAATTGAGCCTATAACACACCAAGCCAAAATATATTTTTCTTGATGATGTCTGATAACTTAAGTAGCACGGACACGCGACACGACACGACACGACACGTCGACACATCATTTTTAAAAAATAAAGAATTCTGACACGTTGGGACACGTTGTATATTAAATGAATATTTTTATTTTTAATTAATTTGATTCAAATTCATAAATAATTAATTAATTAAAAAAGAGCCTATAATGAATTTACACTAATAATATTAATAAGTTAATTCATTGAAAATTCGAAAAACATATTCATAGTTAATGTGTAGCTATGTTTGGAAACATGTTTTTAACTTTAACAAAAGTTATTGATGAAACTAATGATTAATAAGAAATTAGAATCAATTTATTTAAATAAATTCATGATCTTCTACAAATGACCAAAATTTATCATTATTCAAAATTCAGTATTTTTATTTTTCAAAATTATTTTTTAATGTCATTTATTTATTTTTCCGTTTTTAAAAAAAAAAAAAGTCCCCACACCCCCACTCCCTACTTTCCCTCGTCCATTTCCCCACCCCCAAATTTATTACACTTTTATTTCCCTCCCCCACCACGACAGATAAGCTGTCACTTCCCCTCCCCCCAAAATTAAAACTCACGCCATCAGATCTCCTTTTTTATTTTTTTTTGAGTTTTCTTATCAAAAACCCTAGACAGCCCTCCTTTTCCTCCTCCTCCTCGCCGCACGATCGCCTTCCTCTCCTCTTCCGTCTCTCGCCGTCTCTCGCCGTGGCGGGCTCACCGTTGCTCGCGGCCTTGTCGCGAGCTCACCGTCGCTTGCAGCTCGTCTCTACTCCCTCGCCCTCGCCTCCACCCTCCATCTTCCGACACGCGTGTCAAAACATGTTTGACCACGTGTCGGGAAATCCAACACGTGTTGACCGCGTGTCCAACCGTGTTCGACCGTGTCAACGTGTCCGACACGCTCCGACACGTGTCGGACACGACACTGGAAAGCACGGGCAACATGTTCGTGCTTCATAGCTGATAACGATGAGAAAATATAGCTCAAAACACTCATTAGTATTTCTGGAAAAGAAAAAGAAAACCGAAAATAAGACTTCATTGTGCATTTGTTGAATTTCATGCTTTTTGGCAACGGATTCATTATTTATTAAAGCAGGTTGGGATTATATTTCTGCAGTATTAAGTTCTCGCTTTGTGGACTTACATCCCAATCCTTACTCTACCAAAGACTTATAAGTCTTTGCAAATAAAGGGCCATACATATTAAATATACGATGTGCATTGCGTATATTACCGAAAAATATAAAGGAAATAGCAACCGTAACAAATGAGAATTCAAAAAGTAATTGCATAATATTGATAATTTAGGGAAATGTGTATTACCTCTCAAATTTCAAGAGAGTTTTGTGTAATATCTCCCAGAAAAGAAATTTTATATTTTCTCTCATTCACTGAGAAGCAGTGATCATTGACTTGTTTGTTGACTTGATGGTGTCGATTCTTTTATAAATACGTGGCTTATAGTTAGTCCATTATAACACATGCGCACCTAGAAACGAAGAAAAGCCCACCTCAAAAAACCTCAAACCTCTCATGGCCTCGTCTCAGAAACAACTCTCAATGTTGTTCCTCACTTACCTTCTTCTCATATTCCCGCAACAAATGTCTTGTCTTGCTTCATCTCGAAGCTCTTCTCTAGTGGCCCTTATTGATGCTAGTAACCATACGGTAAATGAGGAAGTGGAGGCACTCCTAACATGGAAGTCTAAGTTAGACAGCGGGAGTCGCTATAATTTGTCTTCATGGAATGGAAGCAGCCCTTGCTCATGGCGCGGAATCGATTGTGATCCTCTGGGGAGCGTTGTGAGCTTGAACCTTTCATTTTCTGCCATACGTGGTACGCTTCACTCTCTCAATTTCTCCCATTTGCCCAACTTGGTCACTCTTAGCCTTCCCTACAATAAGCTCTTCGGGAACATCCCTCTGAGCATTGGCCATCTTTCCAAGCTTATTCGTCTGGAGTTAATTGGAAATAACTTTTCGGGAAACATTCCAATTGAACTTGGGTCATTGCGATCTTTACAATATCTCGATCTTAGTCGTAATGATTTGACTGGCCCAATTCCCATTGAGATACTTGGCTTGAGCAACTTGACAGTACTAAGCCTTTTATTTAATAAGCTTTATGGTTCCATTCCTAAAGAAATAGGAATGCCACCTTTACAACATATCGATCTTAGATTTAATGATTTGACTGGCCCAATTCCCATTGAGATACTTGGCTTGAACAACTTGACATTTCTAGACCTTGGATTTAATAAGCTTTCTGGTTCCATTCCTAAAGAAATAGGAATGCCACCTTTACAATATCTCGATCTTTCTGGTAATGATTTGACCGGCCCAATTCCTGATGAGATAGTTAGCTTGAGCAACTTGACTGGTTTGTTCCTTGGGAATAGTAACCTTTCTGGTTTCATCCCTAAAGAAATAGGGAGGCTGAAGTCTCTCAATGTTCTCCACATAGAAGAGACCAACATTGCCGGTCCTATTCCTTCTTCCATCGGAAACATGAGTAGCTTGGTGGAGTTATGGCTTCAAGGTAATCAACTTGTCAGATCCATTCCAAAAGAAATAGGAAGGTTGGGGTCTCTCTATCTTCTTGACTTATCTTCCAATTATCTCAATGGATCCATCCCTTCAGCTTTAGGAAATATGAGTAATATGGTATATCTTTACCTCTATGGCAACCAGCTTTCTGGCTCCATACCTTCAGAAGTTGGAGGAATGAGAAATCTCTTCCATTTTCAACTACTAAATAATGACTTAACAGGTCCCATCCCACCCTCCATAGGGAATTTTAGCAATCTGAATATTCTTCAACTTTCCCAAAATAAGTTGTCTGGTCCTATTCCCAAAGAACTAGGATTGCTTGGATCTCTCTCTGATCTCGTGCTTCTAGATAACAACCTCTCTGGCTCAATTCCAATTACCATAGGTAATTTAAGCAAGCTCGCAAACCTACAGCTGGGCAACAACAGTTTTGTTGGCAAATTGCCACAAGATATTTGCAACGGTCGAGTTCTTCAGAGATTTTCCGCGAACGACAATCACTTCACTGGTCCAATTCCGCGAGGCCTCAAAAACTGCACAAGTTTGCTTAGAGTTAGGCTCCAAAACAACCGGCTCAATGGAGACATATCTGAGGGTCTCGGCACATACCCTTACTTAAATTATCTTGAGTTGAGCAACAATGAACTCTATGGTGAGCTACCACCTAGATTGGGTGAATATAGCAATTTGACAAGCCTAAAAATCTCCAACACTCTAATCTCAGGCGTGATACCCTTTGAGCTTGGCAACATGACCCAATTGCATGTGCTTAACCTCTCTTCAAATAGTCTTATTGGGAAAATTCCAGAAGACCTAGGAAAGCTCAAGTTTCTTCTAGAGCTTTCACTCAATGACAATCATCTTGTAGGCTACATACCTCGAGAACTCGGAACATTGTCTGATCTGACAAGAATTAACGTGGCTGGAAATAACCTAAGTGGCTCAATTCCTGGACAACTTGGGAAGTGTTGGAAGCTGCATTTTTTGAATTTAAGTAGAAATAGTCTTGAAAGAAGCATTCCCACCGAGCTTAGCAATCTTCAATCTCTTCAAATTCTCGATCTAAGTCAAAATTTGCTCACATGAGAAATACCTAGACAACTTGGGCTATTGCACCGATTGGAAACACTCAATCTCTCACACAATCAGCTTTCAGGTTCCATTGCATCGAGCTTTGATGGTATGGCAAGCTTGACATCGGTTGACATATCGTACAATGAGCTAGAGGGTGCCTTACCAAACATTCCAGCATTTCATAATGCTACAACTGAAGTTGTGAGAGGAAACAAAGGCTTGTGTGGAGTTATTGCTAGTTTCAATCCCTGTACGACAACAAGGTCAAAAGGCAAAAACAAAAGCAAAAAGTTCTTGCTGATTTTGATTCCCACTTTCAGTTGCTTACTCTCTTTGCTTCTTATTGTGGGAGCTTCAAGTATCGTATGCCGAAGACTAAGGAAAACAGATGCTAGTTTGACTAATGGAAGCAATGAAAACCCATGGGCAATATTGAGCTTTGATGGAAAGATGGCCTATGAGAACATTATTGAAGCTACGGAGGAGTTTGATGCCAAATATTGCATCGGTGTGGGAGGACATGGGAGTGTTTACAAGGCCCAATTGCAAACAGGTGAGACTGTTGCTGTAAAGAAACTTAAGGAAGCAATGGACATTGAAATTGCCAATCGAAAAGCATTTGAAAGGGAGATTCATGCTTTGACTGAAACTCGGCACCGCAATATCGTCAAGCTCTATGGCTTTTGCTTGAGTTCTCAACATTCATTTTTGATATATGAGTTCTTGGAATGTGGTAGCTTGAAGGATGTATTGAATAATGAAGACAGGATAACAACATTTGACTGGAACAAGAGAGTGAATGTGGTTAAAGGTGTGGCTAATGCTTTGTGCTACATGCACCATGAATGCTCTCCTCCAATAATTCATCGAGACATATCAAGCAAGAACATTTTACTGGATGAAGAATACGAAGCTCATATCTCTGATTTTGGCACGGCTAAGGTTCTAAAACCTTATTCATCCAATTGGACTTCCTTTGCAGGCACCTTTGGATATGTAGCTCCAGGTAAGTTGGTTTTTCTGAGATCTAACCCACTTCATTTTATAGACATGAAAATGCTATGCAAGATCATCATACTTACCTGCCTTGCTTTGAAAGTCTAATTACCTAACGCGAAATTCAAAATTATTCACACGGTTTGAAGGTCAACGAGATCTAGGCCCATCAGTTAATAAACTGAAACTTTTCCCTAAATAAATGAAAATTTTAAAAACCCAATGGGATCTAGAGTATGCATTGATTTATAGTAGTTTTGATTTATACAAAATCAGCTTAGATTGATGGAGCATGGATACTGTATAAATGCTAGAAAAATTCTGGTCTTTTCTCTATGTAGAACTTGCATACACTATGGAAGTGAACGAAAAATGCGATGTTTATAGCTTTGGAGTGTTGACATTGGAAGTAATCATGGGAAGACATCCAGGAGATCTCATATCATCTCTTATGTCCTCATCTTCATCATCCTCGCGCCATTCAACAGATTCTTGGCCACTGAAAGAAGTTTTAGATCAAAGAATTCCGTACCCGAAAGGTGATGTGCTAGGGGAAGTGGCATTTGTGACAAAGATGGCATTTTCATGCTTAAGTCCCAAACCAGAGTATCGTCTGAGCATGCAACAAGTTTCTCAAGGAATATCAACACATAGCTCAATCGTGTTGACCACACCGGAGGACATCAAATTGGAAGAACTAGTTGGTCCTACATGCTTCGCTTATTGACATATTTTGGTCTTTTTGTTGCAACCCCTGTGGCAAGCTATCTCTTGTATTTTATTTACCTTAGTCAACTTCATTATAAATTGTTGCAATGTTTCATTAATACTCCAAAACACTTAGGAATCACTGCCATTTGCATTCCAACACGAAAGAGATGAACTACAGCTGCGACTTCCAATCCTTAGAGAATGACTTAAAAGATAAGAAGATGCTGATAATTCTTGAAGCTATTACATTTGCTTGTTACAATTCTTCTTTCTTGTCATGTATTATCGCAAAGAAAAGGCGATACACTCAAAAGTTGCTAGAGCACAATTGGTAAAAGCTGGCATCAGGCTTTATGAATGTCTACCAACGTCATAAATAAAAGAAAAACTCAAATGCAGATTAGAGTATGATTTGCTTAGATCAAATTAGGTAGGTAATTTTACATTCTTCAAATAGAGACTTATTATGATCCTGAAATGTAACATAACCATTGAACTAGAACAAGCACATCACAATACAAAAGTAATATAAAAGATTTATAACAAATTTAAAAGAACGAGTTATAGATAAAATGTTGTAAAAGAACCTGATATGAGTTAATCAGAAAATAATTTATAACGAGCCCTGGGACAGCAATCCCCATTAGTTAAATCCAAATCGAATTCTATTTCTTTTCTAAGAGGTTAATCTACCTAAACCTATATTAAACGAAGATATCCATTAAAATCCCTAAACTATACGTATACTAACTCAATGAAACTAAACTAAATCAAATAGAAAGATCTAACAACCTAATCAAGACTTATTTTTCTAACTATTTTGCAACTATTTTCCAATTTATTTTATTTATTATTATACATTATGATAAAAGAGGACACGAGCCGGGCCCTTGGACCCGGTCCGAATGTGGCTCATACTTGGACATCGCGTGTTCTCGGCCGTGCGAACAGTTGGGCTCTTTTATCCGGCCCTCTCAATCGAGTTAAACCCAACCCACTAAAAATCAAACTCAGCCCAAACTCTTCTAAACTAAATCAAACCCAAACTCCCTAAGACCAAATCAAACCCAAATTTACTAAAATTCAACTTAAGCCCATTTTATTATAATGTTTTCTCTATTTTTATATTATTATTATTATTTCTCTGTTCTCTCTCTCTCTCTCTCTTTTTTTTGTTTTTTTTTTCCTTCTGCTAAGTTCATCGTTCGCAGATCTTATCTCATGTCAAGCTTAAGAAGCAAAACACTAAAATAACCAACAAATCTTCAACTAAATCAATACATTCAAAGATCAAGTTGAACTCCACCGTCGGCCAGCTACCACCAGCAACTCAATAGCTATGGAAATAGACAATACCTAGTTTAGAGAGAAAAACCAACACGAATAACTCAAGGGATCAATACTTCGACCCAAAAGGAAAAAAAAAAAACTCGAGGGATCAACCCAAGCCATCGAAGCAAATCCATTTCCTCACCAGTGATTCCGCCATCCTTTACCACCGTGACAAGCAGACCCGGAAATAGAACAAAAATATTTGTGTCACTCCCGGTTGGCCGGTGAAATTCCTCAAAATCATATTTGATGACTGACGGATCGGTCAGTAACAACTAACAAACAAACTGCACTAGTCTGTCCCCGGATTAAACCAAAGCAGGTATTATCTCACGTACACCTCTCAGAGACATTTTATCGAACATATTGTGAGTGTGTAAGATGAGGGTCCTATACGCAACGCTACAGCAATGTTTCGATTCAGCAGTATCAAATCAGCGAAAATTCAGACCGAATCATCAACACTGGCTCTAATTTTCTCTCTTTCGTCGAGTGCAGGATAAAGGAGTAAAAAATGTCCTGAGCTTTGAACGGGCCTCGACTGAAACTAATTTGCGGAAGTTCTTCCCTCTTTTTATCACCTTTCATAACTGCAATTTTTTATTATTATTTGCACTGTTACAAAAATGAACCCTTGAATTGTAAATTAAAAATCGGATATCAACAGCTTTTATCATTCAAAATCGGATATCAACAGCTTTTATCACTTTGTGATCTACGTTTCGTTTAAGACTAGGATGAAAACAGCATTGTTGTGGTCATTATTTCGCTCTTGTTGTGGTCTTCTCTCTTCATTAACATAATGACCACGAGGAAAGAGAAAGCAGTAAAAAGATGATATCGCCACTTTTTGTTTGCCAAAGACGGATGTAAGAGTGACTTAATTGTATAAATTGGACAAGTTTTAGATCTTTGATTGCATTTTTAAAATATTTAAAACTTAATTTCATTTTCATTATAAATTTTAGATTTTTTAATACAGTTATTTCTTATTTTTATGTCTATTGCCAATGCAACAAGCCCGCCCAAGAGTAAAACATGGGTGGGGCGTGTCCTCCATCAGCCCACCTTTATACATTTTGGTTTCTAAATTTCAACTTCAAAAATGAATATATATATATATATATATATATATATATATATATATATATATATATATATATATTATATATATATATAGAGTTAAGATTAGGCATTTGTATTATTTTATTTTACTATTTTACCTACGAATTTTACACTATTTCCCATCTTGTATTACAAATTTGGGTGTACTTTATTTTATTATTTTTTTAAAACTTAAGTATAAGTTTGAACTTATTACTGAAAAGTTAAATTTATCTATTCAAAATAAAAATAAGGGCGGGCCAAACTGCAAACCCTCCCTTGCCCAGCCCGGCCCTTAAAGGGCTAATGGGTTCAATCCTTTTTGGGCCAACAGAAGAGGAGCCCATGACAATCAAAACCGCTAATCGTGTGGGCCCCACAAGAGGGCCTACATGATCAACTATCCATACGAGGTTCAGTAGACCATATAATGCTTTTTCGCCCAATGACATTGAGAAGAGAATCAAGTTGAGTCATTGTGCAATAGGGGTAAGCATAGTTACAAGATAGAATTTAAAACTTGAGAACTAGACTGGTGGGAACTTGTAGGTTCTAGGTTTCAAAAAATAAGAAATCTATTTCGATTGGTAGGTCTCGGGTTCTTAATTAGAGGAACCTGTAACATATAACACGTAATAAGTTTTAATGTGTTTCTTGGTTCATGTCTTCGCGCGATCTTAGCGATATTCCATACCGTTCAATAATGAATGTATAATTTAGAAGCACTAGTTTGAATTTTCATTTTATGACTGAAATTTTACTTTATTAATGTTCATATTTTTCTATGTGTCTTTATAGTTAGTGAATTGTAGTGGCAAGTGGTTATTATTAAAGATTTTTATTCACTGCAATCGTTCAATTAATAATATAGGTAAAACCGGAGTAGACTTTAGAACTGACCCTAGAACAACTTGTAACAAGGTTAGTTCCAAGTTTTAGGGTATCTAGGATGGGTTTTAGGTTTCAAAAAATAAATAATCTATTCCAGCGAGTAGATTCCAAGTTCCAAGTTCCAGTTCCAAGTGAAATATGTACGAAACTTGAAACTGCTCACCCCTATTATGCAATGCTTCAATAGAAAGTTGCTTACCCCTATTATGCAATGCTTCGATAGAAAGTCAGATCGATAAAATAGTTTGGGCTTTTTTTTGTGCATAGACATATCCTTTGGGAATGCCCTTGACTTCCTCATCCAATAACCAAACTAGCAACATTACCTAGGACCCCCAAGAGATCTTATCCTTTGGGAATGCTCTTGACTTCCTCATCCAATAACCAAACTAGCAACATTACCCAGGTCCCTCAAGAGATCTTCATCTTGTGTGTAGTTATATTCGTACGAATTTATCGAGCAATCTGGAATTTATATTTTCCAATAATGTAATCCGTGTGTTCAATAAAGCTAGATTACCATGAAAACATCCAGAGACAAAACAAATAAGGATGCCAAACCACCCAAAAGTCCAAACGAAAGAAAAAGAGAAGGAGAAAAAACTAAACTGATCAAAACAAACTCGACCCATTGCGGTTTGCATATATAAGATTAATTATCATTGTCATGTCCGTGCGCCTTTAATTTTCATCCATGCGTGTGGTGAATCCATTATTAGTCTGTTTTCCAAAAGTTTTAACTCACCCGATATCTCACAATGTAGACTTGCACACTCCTTGTTTCGTCTCCTACTCTTTCTATTTGAGAGAAGTACAAAAAAAGTCATAAACCTTTTGCCTTTGTGCTATTTAGTCTAAACCTTTTTGGTGTCGATTCGGTTAAACATTTTTACGTTGTGCCGATTCAGTCCTTTCCGGCCAATTTTGGCCGGATTTTGCTGACTTGGATGTCGGCCGGCTGACGTGGCATGATCGGCGCGTGGACAATTTTTAATAATATTTTAATATTTTTGAATTTTTGAATTTTATTTTTATTTATTTATTTTTGTCTTTTTCCCCTCGCCGGATCTCGGCGAGGGCGAGTCTCGCCCATGGCTAGCGAGGCTCGACCCTCGCCCGCGAGGTGGCCGGCGAGGTCGGCCTCGCCCTCGCCGGCCTTCGGCTCTGGCCGGTCGCTGGACCTCGGTGATCGGCTGGAGGAAAAAGACGAAAAAATAAAAAATAAAAATTCAAAAATTCAAAAATTCAAAAATATTAAAATATTATTAAAAGTTGTCCACGTCGGTCTTGATTTTGCTCGTTCCTTTACACGTTCGACGTGGTCCCATCTGCGTCTCGCGTTTCACATGGTCCCAATTTAATGCCTTGCTTAGACTTTTTTTTTTTTTTTTTCGAGATGGAGTATTAACCAGCTAGAGATCCAACTAGATCAATGGGTCAAGCCCCAAATGAAAATATCTGAAGTAACCGGTCAAAACAACAATCATTTATGACTATAGATTTCATTTATTCCTTTTCGTGTTTTGTAGAGTGAAGAAATCTTATCGAAAATCGTGATCGATTCTAATGTTGTGTGAACTCGTGTCACTCTCTCTTCCATCACATCGGATCTCACATGATCCTTGAGGGGGACTTTCCTCACTATGCTAGCCCGGGTAGCCCCATATGAAAACACATTTTAAACTAATTTTAAGGCTTTATTTATTTCATGAAAATACATATAAATTGTTGAAAATAATGAAAATATTTTTTATTAACATTTTAAATATTTTTTATTAACTGATTATTTTAAACGTTATAAACGATTATTTTTAGAAAAATATTTCTCAAATAATCTATTTTTCATATAACAAACAGAGCTTAACTTTTAGTGTTGTTGATTTCCGTCCTAGTCTTTTCTCTATAGAAGACTAATGAGTCTTTGCAAAGTATGGGCCACAAGTTGTGATGGGAGACGTGCGGATCAGAATTCGCAAAAAGGTTCTTTCTCTGTTGGGGATCGTTGGTTTACTAGTGACGGCAGGCGGAAAGGACAAAAAGCTTGCTAGTCTGTCGATAAATCTGAGTTATAAAAGCAAAAGACAAAAGAAGTTTTGATTAGGAAACCAAAATGAAGTCAAGGCTACTCAACACCTTGTTCCGTGATTTCGAGTCTTAAACTCAAAAGGACTTCTTTTGAAGAAAAAAAATGGGAATATCAATGATAGTCCATGATAATATATATATAAAACCCTACTTTTTGTCATTGTGCTTTCACTACTTTCTAATGGAATATCTGTACTTACACTTTTTCAATTAAGTTCCCCAGTTACCATGATGCCAAGATGTATGGAATATCAAATAAAATTATAAATTTGATAAAATGACGTCGAGATGCGTTAATTTTGCCGAGGTTGAGGACTCCCCTACGGAGGATGTTGGAAGGGAGAGACTAAACAATATAGGTTCAGTTAACTTGAATCACCACCTTGGCAAGTGTCACGGGGTAGAATTTTTTACCACCAAATTCTCAGGCCTGCGTCATCGGCAAGCACCTCGCCTTGACCAGGCTACAAACATGATGGCGAACTCAATGCTGCAAGTCAAGCCACACACAGCACATTCGAACATGAACATCCATGACCCATGCTTGCCCTTCGGTCACGTTCACAGTCCCCTTCCACAAAAACCAGGCCACGATGCCCTGGTCCCACACCGGATCGCACCTATGATCGGTTTATAAATACTTAGTCAATCACGGCTAAACCTGGCCACTCAACGAGCCGAATCCAAAACACATAGAAAAAAAGATAATGACACTATAAGTACAATAATTTTCATAAAACACTCAATTATATGTTATAACTTTTTTTTCGATCGTTTGAGAATCATGACTCTCTCTCTCTCTTTTCTTTCTTCTTTTTTCCTAATCACCTATTTTCATATCAAAACTAACAAAATTGCAAACTAGAAAAGTACGATTAATCAAACATGTGACATTTTTTTTTTTTTTTTTGGTCGGTATGTGACTTGACATCTTTCTTCTCAACCTATTTTAATTTGAACTAATCATTGGTTATTACTTTGAAAGTTCAAATTCAAAACAAAGCAGACCCCACATATTATGCATTATAAAAC
Organism: Eucalyptus marginata; assembly: GCA_014182565.1. Lineage (NCBI taxonomy): Eukaryota > Viridiplantae > Streptophyta > Magnoliopsida > Myrtales > Myrtaceae > Eucalyptus > Eucalyptus marginata. The sequence continues at coordinate 1,917,363 of CM024588.1, read as the reverse complement.
TCGTGACCTCTTACTTAAGTTGGAAATTGGCATGTTCGGTTTTATATAAAAAAAAATTTATTTTCTTTTATATTTGTAGTTAATCACAATCCATTGAATGAACCTCTGGGTTTTCCTACTCCATTTGACAGCAAAATCAAAAGGAGGAAAGAAAGAGGACATCTCGTGGACCAAATTAGCAAGAACGTGGACTCCTTTATTGAAAACTGGCGGTGGCCCCACGGAGCTTGAGCGATGTCTATCGCCTCGTCGGCAAAAGTGACTTTGACGATTGACTCCACAACTTTTTTACTTATTAATTTCTATTTTCGTTTTCGGAGGTTAATGGTATTGGGGCATGGTTGTCACGATGGTTGGCTATGGATCACTTTTCTGTTGCAAGTCTTTGCAAATAAAGGGCCACGCATATTAGACGTACAACGCGCATTGCATATATTAACAAAAAATTTAATGAAGGGTTAATGGGGGTAACAAAATGAAAAGTCAGGAGATAAATGCATAACAGTTCAAAATTTACGAGGTGTAATTATCTACTAAGAAGATATTTGAACTTTCTCTTACTCACTTGGAGGAAGCGATCTATCACTCTCTTCCAAGTAGAATCGCCAGCCCTGAAGATGCGACTTCTCACGGGTCTTCTTCAAACGAGATATATTTTATTTTTCTTAATTTGAAAATCCTTTCACAGTTATTTTACCATATGAATACTTTCTAGATAACATAATATTTAAGCCCAACACCTATGTTGAAAGAACCACTAGCACAAGTACGTGGGGCTCGAGGATCTTGCTCCTATACTATTTATATTGATCCGTCCATTCTATAGGTGTCAAGCCCTCAAATAAAATATTTAAAGTGACCGGATAAGATGAGTTTCATTTATATCAGTTTAAGTGGCCTCTTTCAAGCACCATCAAGGTGGGAAACTCGGATATTACATGCTTTTCCAAAGGAACCGGAGCCTTTTGCAACTAGGAGGGAATGTTATCAAATTTTTTTAACAAAAAACAAAAAACGTTGGTGTACTTTTTTTTTTTTTTTTTTAAATAATCGAAAACGTTGGTGTACTTCGTCCATTTCAACACATATGCACCTAGAAACAGAGAAAATCCTACCCCAGATAATGGAAAGTAGATATCCATTGTTAGGAAAAGTCTATGGAATGAAAATAATATACATTAAGGGGGTTATATTGCACGATTATATTAAATGCATAATTATTCACAACTCTTATCAAAACCTTACATATCGTATAATTTTAAATATTTTATAGTTGATGAGTATAAAATACTACGTTTGGTATTATTCCTATCACGTTGGCAGTGGATAACGAGTAAGTTCAATACCATATAATAGCCATTTGAAAAAGCATGTTGCCCTATTTCACAAATAAATTATATTAAAATGTCAAAAAAAAATTACATGACATGATAACCCTATATAAAACGAACAAGCTATATGAAATGATCTAATTAAGATCATAACACATATTTTATGTACAGATGGAAATTAGAAAACTAAGAATAAATTATCTATTGACACAAAAAATCTATTGAAGAAAACAGTAACCTTAAAAGGGCTTTATAGCATGATAGTGCATGTTCCGTAAATATAGGATGTTAAAGGCTAATTTTAAAAAAGTTATAACACAATACGTTCTATTTAATAAAGACATGATATTAGATTATTAATAGAAAATATGCATTAATTTTTATATAATGAGATCAATAAAATTAATGCTATCAAATAAAACAGAAGTACCTGTCTTTACAAAATAATTTATTGTGTAACGTTAAAAGGTCATTTTACCTGATTGTGCATATTTGATGAATAAAAATGACGAAACTTGATGACCCTTATGAGTAAATGCATAATGGGTGATAATTCTTATCACTTTGCAATTAGTATATTCTGAAAGAGTGTTGATATATATACACAATATAAAAAATTTAAATGATGTTAGACTACCAAAAAACCCAAACCGGTATATATTTGACAAATTTATCCCAAATTGGTACACTTGTGAGAAATTTACCATCTGTTAGTTTTCATTAAATTTTACTGTCAAATTATTAAGTTAAATGACACGTGACAGTTGACTGACTCCAGATACCAATTTAGGATTTTACGCTTATTTGTCACAGCTTTACAATTTTTTTGATTATTTTGTGATATTAATCCAATTTAGCGAAAGGTATATTTGTCATAAATTTACCAATCTGAGGTTTTTTACGGTCGAATAAATTAGTTTGAGGTAAATTTGTCATAAATGTACAAATTTATGAGTTTTTATGGTCAGTCGGGATAAATTTGTCATAGGATGCCGGTTTGGGGTTTTTCAGGGTATTGTCCCTTAAAAGAACTATATATATAATGATAGCTCATATTTGATGAATATATAATATTAGAGGATTATTGCGAAATTACTTGTCAATTTTATAAATAAATAAATGCTTGGAAATCAACACAAATGTTCTAGCTAATAGAAAAAAAAAATCGTAATGCTTATAGACCATCATTTCATAATGTTTATAGTGGGAAAAATCGATTTTTATAAATTACATTTCCGTATGTCATAGACAAGTATCACCAAACGACTCTAATAAATGCATAATCAGAGATAAGTCTAATGAGATCATTTTTTAAAATATATATTTTAATTTGTAGTAAAATAACAATAAGAATGTTATCAATCCCAAAAAAAAAAATATTATTAGAACTTTTACGAATGAGTGAATATCATGAAAGGATAAAAATGATTTGAAAGTTTTAGAGTGCATGTGAAGAGATGATTCGCAAGAGTCAGTATTTTGTTGAATAGAAAGTTTTAGAGAGCCATCTCATTGAAAAAAAAAAAAAAAAAAATCTACACGGGACCTATACTTATAGAAATTATAATAAGGGCATCAAGAATTATAGCACCTTGACCTTTCATAAACACATTTTTTTTTTTTTTTTTTTTTTTGCGTGAAAAGCAGAATTTATAAAATTTCTAATCCTAACAAATCTCTAATTTTTATGCATTTTTTTTTTAATTCTCTAATCGATTCTTATGCATATTTGGGTAATAATGCTTTTAAGCACAACTTTAGCCAATCTATAATTCTAGCAAATCTCTAATTCTTATGCATATTTTCGTAATAGATTTCTAATTGATGTACAAGAAATAACAGAATGATTCATATATTGGTAATAAATCTTAAAAAATAACTATAATATATATTTATAGATTCTATTATGAAATACCTATATATTGTATAGCTTTAGCGAAAATCTCTCTTTCCCCCCATCAAAAAAGATTCCATTCCAAATTGGCTATAAATTATAATATTGACAGACCTAACATTCATTCAACTAATTTCCATTGCTCCGTAGTTAGCTTATCTAGATCTTCTCTACATCATGTTAGTTTTAGTTTTCCTTTTTCTTTTAGGGTCAGAAATTATTTTCCGCGAAACGAACGGAGCCTAAGTGATAGACCATGCATCAAAAGAATTAGGGTCAGAAATTATTTTCCGCAAAACGAACGGAGCCTAAGTGATAGACCATGCATCAAAAGAATGTATTCAAGCGATCACTATGATTTCTGCCACAGCATGGATGGCCTTCCCTAGATTTAGCCAAGGGGAAAACCGAAAGACAAGGTGGTTTTGGTGCTAATCTCGCGAAATATAATCACCAGAGGACCGTCAATAAGCACAACTTTTGCATGCAGAATCTTCCCACATGAGTAGAACACTTCAGAAAGGACGCATAGATAGCATGAGCACATATCCATTTTTCAATGAACCACAATTTCGATCAAAGACTTGAAATTCTAGGGTGAAGCTATGCATACTCGGGTTTATCCTAAAACGGCTCCGTTCGTTTCGCGAAAAATAATTTCCGAGAAAATGTTTTCCGGATTTTTCAGCGTTCGTTTCACGGAAAATGAATTCCTTAGGAAAAATGTTTTCCATGAAAGGAAAAAAATCTTCTAAATTAAGGGAAAATATTTTCCACTTTTAAAAAGTGGAAAACATTTTCCTCACTTAATCTCTTTATCTCACATTTCTACAAATCTTCACTTCCTCCTCCCCTTTCTTTTTTCTTCTTCTCTATTTTTGTTTGAATTATTTTTTAATTTTTTTTCTTTTTTAATTCAATTATTTATAATTTCCCTTTTTCTTTTCTATTTATTTTCTTTTTTTTTTTTTTTTTTGTTTGCCATCTTTTTCTTTCTTGGCTAAGCATCGGCCATTGCTAGGCGAACCTCGAGCTCATTGATCTCAAGCTCGCGCTCTGCACTCTTGCTTATCATTTTCTTTATTTATTCTACCCTGCAGTTGTTGTACATTGCTCAAGCAAAATGCTTTACATGCTTTGCTTATTTTTTCTTTTATTTATTAGAACACAAAAGATGCAGGGGGAGAATAGACCACTCAACTGGAAGATTCTCATGAGAGTTGTACATGCTTTGCTTCTTTTCTCTTTTGCTTCTTTTTAAAATCCATACGGATATTTTTTAGAGTAGATGAGCGTTTGGCGACAATGAGGGAACAAAAATATGAAGTAAGTTTATCTAGATTGAAAGGCAAGTGCATATTTGATGGATTTATAGTTCGGTAAGTGATACATGCCTAAGTGATGAAGTCTTAGAAAATATTTTCCTTATCGAATACTGAAAAATATTTTTCGAAATATTTTTAGGTTTTAGCCGAACACTAGAAAATATTGTTATTTTCCTGAAAAATGACTTCTAGGAAAATATTTTCCGGAAATGACCAATTTTCTACGAAACGAACGGATAAACAAAAGACATCCAAAATGCTCAACCTGATGTTTTCTATCCACTGTCTCAAAACCTACAAGAAATTAGATGTACGAGCTTCGTACTAAGTAATACCCAGAAGTAAATCCATAATATCCAACAACGAACTTGCAGAAAACTACTGCATCAGTAGCCATAAACTCAGAATGTAAAGTACTTGTTTCAGAAAACGACATACCAATTGTGGATGCAGTAGTCACAATCCCTCCATGCTTGAGCTTGGATAACCATAACATCGAGACTGACATTAAGCACCCACGGGCCGCAGCTACTCTAATGAAATCAGATACTAAATGTTACCATCTAGTCATAACAGAAATTTTTGCCTCCTTCATATGATCTCAAACACGATATGATAAACCCTTAACATATTACTTGGGTGTACTGGACAACATTATTCAGATGCCCAGAAAACTATAGTTTCCATCTAGAGCATCATTCAAAGAGAGACAAGAGAAGGACATCGGACTCACTGGACATTTGAAGCTTGCTTCGCTTCACTGTCCTAAAGCCTAAGGGTAACAGATCTCTTGTGGCCTTCCAATCCCTCGACTTTGGCCATAACGGCCACATATGCAAGGTTTCTCATCCCTTCCTCTGTCAGAGACTGAACTGTCATGTAGTTCTGAAAGGAGTCGAGAGACACTCTGCCATACATCCATGCATACCCATAAGCCGGAAGGACATGATTTGCGCCGCTGGCATAGTCTCCAACACTCTCTGGCGTCCACTGGCCTAAAAATACAGAGCCTGCACGATAAAGGAAAAATAGACATTTAATACTTTCCTTCTTTCTCCTTCATTCTCTAGGATAGAACTGTTCATCACAAAAGAGCTAGCACATTTCATTTAGCAAACTCATTCTCAACCACAATATCCTCTGTATATAGAACCAGCACAAGAGAGGAATTTTTTAGACTAAAATTCACCAATATCTGCTCTGCAAAATTATGGTAATAATATTATGCATGGAAATAACTTGAACGTAGGAGTAAAGAATAGCAAGTTCTTTATTACCCAAAGTAATTCGCTCTACATAGATTTCTCTAGCTATTTTCTTACAAGTTTTGTTATAGCATCTATAACTGCCTCTGGTTTAGGTGGACAGCCTGGCACATAGACATCTACAAACATGCATGAACCATTTCCCGAAGTATGTGTCCGGAAAGCCCAAAGTCTCGATAGTTAGCTCTCAGTCTTCCTAAGTCTCGCGTGTCTACCATTTCACCACCAAGGCATCTTGAAAGTGAATCGTATTCCATGAATATGATATCTATCTAGTGTGATGTATGGAATATATGACAAAGGTGGAGTGTTGGAGTATTTCTATTGATCGGTCATGTCATATAGACCCAAGTCGTACATCCAATTGCTTCGATTTAGAATAGCAAATTCTTTATTACCCAAAGTAAAATAACCACTTAAACAGGTTATATTCATGAATAAGTATAAACTGAGTAAATCGAATATTGGGAATCTGATTTTAAAATATCTACTTCAAAGAAATTAAAAGAAGCTTACATGGATATTAGAAATTCATAATTGCAGGAAGGTTGAAGGGACTCAAATCAGGTACGACTGGACTTCAATGTAGTAAATTTGTATGCAAATCCAACTTGGAAGGAATAAAGTAGATCTGGAAATGCAACCAACCCATGGACTTTAAAAAGCCGAAATACTTTACAGGGGTTCCAGCCAAACTTGGGCAAGCTCAAAGCTATTGGAAGTATAATTTAATTTTTATCATGGAAAGATTATAATTTAGTTTTTATCATGGAAAGATGACTTTGTACCAGCGATTCGTACAACACAATTAGGAGCAACACATTACAAGACATGGTATTAAGGGAATGATAGATGGCAAAGGAAAAAGCTACAAACACAGCGATGTTGCAATCTACAAGTTATACTTGCATTCTCAATGAAGCTCTCCCACTTCTCAGCATCTTTTACATTGATGATCAGATGCTCAGGGGCATACAAATTTGAGAAGTAACATGCCTGCAGATATACGTAGTTCTGTTAATATCAACAGCAAGTCGATGCATGAATTGGCACATATATAAAAACATGAAAATAGAAGAAATACACATTTGAGATTGAACAAGAAAACAGAAATGACTTCAACTAAACTCCCAAAGGGAAAGAAGTTGTGAAGCAATAAATGAGATTTTTTTGCCCAAAGGAAGTGAAAACTCCTTAACATAAGCCAAATGCTGTCCTTTATGGACTTTAAAGAACTAAAAATTGGTCTAGCTATCACACCAGATGTGTATGTTGCATGCAACCTTATGAAGCACCCATATATTCATACTTTATTTCCTCAGGTATTAGGGGATACAAATAGAATATTCTATTTCAGAAAACATCTGACTTAGAGCATGGACATCGGAGAATCCTAAAGTTCAGTTCTCAAATTCTTCTGTGCAAAGATAAACATAAGACATTCTCAACAGCGAGAAGTGGCATAACCTCAACCATATCACGAGCAAACACAATGAAGCTGTGGCTCAGAGCTTTTGAAGCAAATCTCCCCCAGGAAGACTGCCACACTGCTTGATTATTTCTTCCTCGATAGCCTTTATGTCCACTCCATCCCCTGCTATGACAAGAACAACTTGACTGACCATGTTCAGCCTGACAATGATGAATAATGTGCCAACGAATTAGAAAATATGAACAGGGAACATAACAGATAAAAACCATGTGTGTCGTGTGTGGGCAATGATCTCACGAGTATAATGTAAGTAGATGATGGCCGAAAGTAATTGACACAGGATGGAGTGATTTTAGAAAGATCAAGCATCAAGCCAATGAATTAAAGAGAAAAAGAATACTCCGTTCACCATTGATTGCAAGACTTGAATTTACGGCACAAAATTCTGGAGAAATGCAAACAACTCCCTAACAAAAATATATCTGACTAAGAAAGGAAAAAACAGGCACCTGCAACTTGATTTTTGACCAGATTCAGACGTAAGTCAAGAGTGGAAGTACTATTTCGGGACTGGGACAAGTGCCCGTGAAGACTGAAATAGTATTGCAGGCTGGAATTTTAGTGATCAATTCTAAAAGTTGATGAAGTTTTATAAAAAAAAAAGATCTAATTGATAGTATTTGATTAGAATAAAAGAGTTTTGGAAAGGAACAGTAAAAATTCTCAGGCGTCATATCCAAAGCTTCTCTAAGAATCACACGAGTGGGTCTACTGCATTTAAATTTTGAAATATTGCTGCAAAGATAGGTTTTACCACGTCGTTTTATTTATCTCAGGAAATGAGCAGAGACAAATACTTAACCAAAGTAAAAGAATAGAGCCGGAATACTTATCCATGATGCAGTTCATACCACAACTCTATACATTTGTACAAACATCAAAGAAAGCAACGAAACTCTCCGGCATCATAAGACACCTGGCACAAGGAAGAGGAAGCCATTAAAATATAAGGTAGAGTGCTTCTCCATTCTCCCATTATAAAGTTTGGGAGAGAATAGTGGAGAGAATGATAAAACTAACGGAAAGCAAGCTCAACAATCGCACTCCAGGAGGTTCAAACTTGTAATTTCCATAGAGATGACACAGGAAATGTAGGCACTTTACAAGAAAAACTAGAAGCATGACCGAACCATGTTTGATGCCATTACAAGATGTCCAATAGCGAGAAGCGCGGTCCTTTTTCTTTTTTCCTTTTTCCCAGATGAAAGGCAGCACGGCACTAAAGAAAAACCATAGTATCGCATTGTGTTACCATGGAGATGGACTCCTCACCATAAACGGATTGTGGATGCATCCTCCTCATATTCCACACATTGCTCGAGGTTTCTGAACAAAATGCACTCAGTGATAAAGAAAGCTGAAAGTAACCTTCAGAACTATTAACCTGTAAGTCCCCTAGAGAATTTCATTGCACAAATTGCGGCGCCTGACATTGTGCTAAACATTGTACTTGAAGCCCATTATTCAGCCTACGTCTAGAATGGGGCCATCACATTCTTCACAGATTTGACGTCTTAAGAACATAGAGTAGAACTTTTATTTAAATGATGCACCTCAAACTTATAGAGATCAAATGATCATGACAATGCGTCATGAGAAAGCCACATGGAAGAAGCAAGGAAACAAGCCGATCATGTAAACACAACCGTGCTACAGGCACCACAGATTAGAATCAAGGAAGTGCAGATGGCAATAGAAAGTTTTCGCCGAACAAAAAGGATGGGCAAGACATTTCCTCCTTCTGTCCTCTGTATTAGAATTTGATCTTTTTCCTCCTTTTCTGGATAGATCCTGCTAGCCATTGGAATCACTTTGCTAAATCAGTCCAATACAAAAGTGCTTTAAATTTCATGAGAATATAACTCCTCCCCAGGAGAACATATTCTAACTCTCATTCTCTTGAGAAAATTTTGCATAGCAGATCATTTTCTTCCAAGATGCAATGTGAAACTCACTCACCTTATTGGTCACAACCCTTTAGTGAAAGTCTTGAGCTAGTGCGATTAGATCATCTACAACTTCTGTAACATCTAGAAACATGGTCAAAAGTGAGACAGACTACAACATACTCGATTCTTTTCTTTTTGTTTGTTTGCTCTTCTACAAGTAGTAAATCTATAGAGAAAGAAACACCAACCTAATTGATTTCCAAATAATGATTAGAAGACTTTTCCGCCCATTTCTACGCAAGAAGGCAAGGCAAACTCATTGTACCAATGCAGATGTCTACATATATTTCAGCTGATGACTACACTATCTCCCAAGACAATGATTTAGAATCGGTGGAATACAAATCAATCGCAGCACCATTTGTAATAGTTTTTTTTTCATTGGACATCAAATCACTTCACAAAGTAAAAGCACGTGGGATAGCAGATCACCTGCCACGTGGACTGGATTAGCATAGTTGTCTGCAATGACAAGAACTTCCGAAGGACCCGCAGGCATCTCAATTGAAACCATCGCTTCACTGTTCTGTTAAGGAGATGAGATAACACGAGGTGTTAATTGGTGATAATAAATCAGTAAATGGTGTCTGGCTCCAGCCATTTATTTGTGGAAAGGACTGAAAATAGTGCTCATTTATACTTGGAGAATCATTTTTGCGGCGCTGGCATACTGATTTCCGGGACCAAATATCTCATCAACCAACCAAAAATAAAAGCAAACCAACATGAAAATCATTAGATGCCAACATGACATTTCTTTTCATAATGACTGAACAACAGGGAATAAGTTCTATCACTTTGAATGCAATTTAAGTACAGAGCATAATTTTGATTGATGCCGGTCAACCCCCCTTTTCCACTTGCTGTCGTTTTCCTTATCTGAATACTCAAAAGCGCACAGACTTCTTTAGAAAAATTATACTGAGCCCATAAACTCATTGGTAGCAAAGGTCAAGAAGTCCATTTAAATGCATCCACATATATTTGTGACCAAAAAATTCAACCAACCATTCACATAGTTGTTATTACTTATTAGATCCCTTCGGAGGCCTGGTTATACCTCTTCCAAGTAACCGAAGAAATAACCAATCCGATGGTATTCTCATATTCACTTATATGAGAGAAGAATTCGAACCAAAAACTTCTCTCTTCAATTATGGCTGTCCAATAAAATCTTGTCCCCCACTATTATTAATCTCCGCCACATGCTTTTTGCTCAAGTAGGGCAAGAAATGGGTGAACCATGTAATTGCTCATAGAATTCATATGCACCTCACTAATTTCCTCATCACACCCCAAAACCAATAAGAGTAGGAGATGACACTGCCATCCTTCCTCTTGAAGGACGTAGCCTCAAATTGCCAAAATATAACTCCCAAAAATCTCCTCATTGATATCACTCTCGTATTATTCATCGCAAACTAAAGAACCTCAAAAGGATTGGAAAATAGAGGGGTAAGTAACCACGGCTTAGTAAGTAATACATCTCTTCTAAGTGGATCGAGCATTCACTATGCATATTTACAAAACCAAGCTACAACTCTTTTAACCTAAATCTAAAATATAACAAACATACAATAAGAGAGTAAGTTACATATATTTCAACACAACATAAATATTCATTTCACAATAATATCAAAACAAACATCAAAGAGACTAATTCACACACCAATAATCCATTCCATTAGTTAATCTCATGGCACACATCAATGGCTTATTCCATTGATTCATCTCATATGAAATCATACGCCGATTGTCTATTCCAACAACTAATCTCAAGTCACATGTCGATGGTCCATTCCATTGACTAAACTCAAATCACATGTCAATGGTCAATTCCATTAACAAACTTATATCACATGTCAATGATCTACTCCATTGACCAATCTATTGTTAAATATCAAACCATAGTCACGATACAATGACTAGTGATAAGGTGACTAAGATTCCCCTCTTGGCAAGTCTCCATAAATTATAAGCCGGTGGCTCGACTCATAAAGATATCCTCATACCCACCCCTCATTGGGCTCACAGTGATATGGAGCATCAATACCAATTCACAAAGCCAAACCCAAGAATCTTTTCATATATCACAATATATTTCACAAATTAACAACACAAACTTTTGCAATTCAACTCATTTGCCATAAATACTTTTTGCAAACATTTCTCAAATCATTTCAAGACTCGTCTTATAAAATCGATCTTACAAACCGGATCAAATCAAATGCATATTATAAAAAATTTCACAAATTGATATACATAACATTCCATAACACATGCTCAAAGAGCTTGTAAAAAGGTTTTGCAAACCCAAAATATATAATATTTTTCAACTTTGTTCCTTGAACAAAATATATTTTTATACTATCCATTTCTCCATCCACAAATACTAAAACTTAGCAAATGTCCGATTTAAATTCTATGCAACAAACATGCTTATTCATCTCTCATAACATATCAAATCTTTATTGTACTTCCTTCAAGCAATAAAAAAATAGAAAGGTGTAATTAGCTCGTATTGCTTATCATCTAGATAAAACATCTTTTTGGAAGAAAATTTACCATGCAAATGCTGCCATCCTGACTTGGGGGAGTTGCAAGAACAACAGTCCTACAGCCAGCAATCTGTGCAGGCTGAAGCATGCAACGAACCAGATGTCCAGTTAATCCAATTTTCCATAAATGGAAATCAAATTATTTGCTGTAGTGGCCAAAAATACCAGAAGAGGCAACTTTCGTCCATTTAAAATTGGAAGCATAAGTGCTGTTAATGGTAGAACTGCAGTACCCCCAGGAATATAAAGGCCTACTGAGTCAATGCTCCCGGCCACCCTCTTACATCTAACACCCTGAAGGATCACAATATCCAAGAGCCGAAATGAGATTACAAAATTTGAAAGGAGAAATCAGACAACATTTCTTCTTACTTTCGTGTTCTCAATGCTCTTTTCAGGTGATTTTGAGCCAAATGGAAGGCGTATGTATTATCATAGTCCACATCAAATGCTTCTCTTACTGTTGCATCAAGCTGCAAAATTGGCAACTGTTAGGTCGGGATTTTATGTCGAGATCATAGATAGGCGCTGGCCAACAAAGAGAAGTATCTGAAAAGCGCATGTTATCTTAAGACACCTCTGGGTATGGAAGGTGAGACACATTCTCAACTATCTTCTCCAGCTCAACTTTGTCAAATCTCACAGTGTATCTATGAAAGCAAACAAGCTAGACATTTCAACATCATCACAAAGTCTTCCTTCTAACTTCATAACTCCTGCATTTTCGGGAGAAATGCTAAACAGAATTCAAAGATTATCGTCTTAGACAAGAAATCGGAGAGGCATCGCCTCTACTGTTGATTTCATCGACAATTGAATTGACCTAAAAGAGAGAGCGTCACAAAACAATTGGTGCCACGGTCGAAAGGTAATCTATGAACATAATTAAGAATAACCGACAACATGAACCTCAAAACTCACCACGCTAAAGATTTTCGGGAAATCAATACGCGGCCAGGCCTTCAAACTATTGATTGCCGCATGAGTAAGCTCCCATAACTTTTAAGACTCCATGGAACAACCTATTCTCAATCCTATTAAAACAGTAAAGTGCATCAACAAACTATCCAAATAAACTAGTACGCAACCTAGACGTTTTTTTTTTTTAAATATTTTTTATTTAAACACATGCCTACTTAAAAGAAAAAGGGATAAGTATACTAGGGGTTCTAAAACTTCTCACGAAAGGGGAAAATTACAAAAAAATGTCTTAAACCTATTATAATTGTGCCAATTCAATCTTAAACTTGTTTTTTTGGCCAATTAAGTCCTAACATTTTACAATTGTGTCAATTCAATCTTTTAGGCCAAAATTGGTTGGTCGGTGCTGATGTGGCCGCCGGCTAGTGCCAATGACAATTTTTTAATAATATTTTTTTGAATTAGTTTATTAGCTTGCCTAGCCACTGACAAGGCAAGCCTCATTGGATCTAGCAAGCTAACCTAGCACTAGCGAGGCAAGCCCTTGCCAAATTCAACAAGGAGGGCCTCGCCATCCCTAGTCTAGCAAGGCAAGCCCTTGTTGGATTTGGCAAGGGCTCGCTTCACTAGACCCAGTGCTCTATCGAGGGCTCACCCTCACCCAACGACAATGAGGCTAGCTCTTGTCGGATCTGACGAGGGCTCGCCTTACAAATGGCTAGGCAAACTCGCCCTCACCTCCAACCACCTCATTCTAACAATCGACCAGCCCTCCCTTCTAGTCAATCATTGAAGCCAAAGGAAGAAGGAGGGAGGAGAAAAAAAAAAAAAGATAAAAAATTAATAAAATAATTCAAAAAAATAAAATATTATTTAAAAATTATCGTTGACACCGGCCAACTAATTTTGGTTAGAATGATTGAACTAGTATAATTGCAAAACATTTAAGACTCAATTGGCCAAAATAAATTTAAGACTAAATTGGTGCAATTGCAACAGGTTTAGAACTTTTTTGGTAATTTTCTGTCATAAAGTTGCTATTGAGTCCTCAAAATTATGAGAAAGTGCAATCAAGTCCTAAAACTTGTCAAAAAGTATAATTGAGTCATAAAACTTTCAAAAAGTGCAATTAAGTCTTAAAACTTATCAAGTTAGTGCAATCAAGTCCTAAAACTTATCAAAAAGTATAACTGAGTCATAAAACTTTCAAAAAGTACAATTAAGTCTTAAAACTTATCAAGTTAGTGCAATCAAGTTTTTCTATAAACTCTGTCCAACTTAACAAATGAAAAATACTAACAAGTTTTAGGATTTGATTGAACAAACTTGAGAAATTTTAGGACTTAATTGTACAAACTTCATAAGTTTTAGGACTCGATTGCACTTTTGTAAAAGTTTTAGGATTTAATTGCATGATTTTTAGGATTTTTAATACACTTATTCCAAAATAAAATAAAATAAACAAATAAGCCTTAGAATCGTGTTAAAAGAAATTGACTCAAATGCTCAAAATAATGCAGATATGTGATATGCCTGATGAATGATATGTTAATGAATTAATAATATTCATATGAGACACTAATCGAAATTAATCCTAAATGATCTACTAAATGCTATTAAAAAAAATTCTTTTTTTCTGTTAATTAATTAAAGAAAAATGACCCTAAATGTCTACAAATTAAATGAATATGCATTAAATTAGTATGAATAACCTAGGTTGCTATATGCATTAAATTAGTAAAGATGCAAACTAAGATGCCATGATTTTAATTGCTGGGGTAATAAATGTATGCAATTCTAAGTTAACTAACATATATAAAACTAACCATGGACTACTCCTGTTATCAAACTACACGACGTGTTATTTCTTATATAAATCCTAGGACTCTATGCGACCTAAAAAACTTACCATGATTACAAAATTAACTTTTATATTGAATGCAATGCGAACGATGCGTGTAATGCAATTAAAAGATAACTTGTCTTCATGAACTAATTATTAAAAAACCAACCTAAGAATACACGACTTTTCCTAAATGCAGTATGTTATGTGATATGAAACTAACTAAATCTAAGTCTACGCACAATCTAGATGAAATCCAAATGACATTTTTTATTTTTTTATTTTGACTTCTTTTATGATGCATTCTAAAACTAACATATATTGCTCTAAACAACAAATTATGAATGCACCCCAAGTTTTAGATATGCATGGGACATTGACGTACAATGACCATTGATAATATCATGATGCATTGAAACGCAAGTTATGTGAAGAATTCTTTCTATCATTAATAACACGGCTTTCCAAGGACATCAAATTTCAAATAATAAAATCAATTATCGCAAGCCTGTGCATCTCAGCAGCGAAGGACGAGAAATTGCTGAACTCACCAGGAAGTTGGGCGTGACAGAAGGAACAGCGAGTGCCGGGGCTCGGGGAGATGGTCGGCTTTCGTTTGGAGCTTGCGAAGATCTATTGGACCACCGGCAGGAGCGGCGGAGGAGACCGGAGATCACTGATTGCTGAGCTCGCTCCAGGAAAACGTAGCAAGAAGCTGACAGTCTTCTTCTTTTTCTTTTTCTTTTTCTTTTTCATTTTCGTTTTCATTTTCGTTTTCGTTTTTTTTTTACTGTGTTCATCCCTTTGATATATATGTCCAGGTCCCCAATAAGCAAGTGAATATATCTATTTCAGTCCCTTGATTCACGGCCTTTCTCACTTACGCACAATTTCATCGTGACCAACAAGTGAATATCCCCATTTGGTTTAGCTTTCACAAGGGGCCCCCTTGGAGAAAATATGAAGTGTGTGACAAGTAGTTTTGGAACTCCCTTAGCCAAATACTGGCATTGCGAAAGCCAAAAGCTTGAGATAGATAAGAACTTGTTTTGAACTTTCAACATTTTAAAAATACAAGTCCACGTTATTCATCATGTTGACTCTTCATCTTCCCCAATCCAATGTCTACCAATGAGGAGTTGCACATCTCCGGCAACCGCCATCTAAGGGCCATGCGTCCTCGACAACCACCGCCTAGGGTGGCGCGACCTCAAGCCGCCTCGCCTGAGGTCTAGTGGCTAGATCTAGCCAGTGGCAGTTGAACCGTGGTGGATCTCCATCGGATTCAATTTTAAGGCTTTTAAAAAAAATTATGAAAAGCCCTTTGTAAACGTAGGTTTTACCAAACGGTATTTAAGTCAAAATTATTTTCCAATACACTTTAAAGTTATAATTCACCAAATGTTACAGCATTTTGGAAACCTCTTTAATCTAAAGGTATTTACATTTCCTTAAAATCATTTCCCCAAATCCAACTGAATAGATATCCAATTGATTTCCTTACAAATTTCCTATTCTCAAATGGGCACTTTATTTGTCCCTTTCGTCATATCATGGGCGAGGTTCTCGGTCCCTCGTTAGGCCGAGCATATTCTGAAGATTTTTTGCTAATCCATGTAGTGTCGACCAAAGGTATTCCCCTCGCTGCTCGAATTCAAGCATGGTAAGGCTAACTCAGATGGAAATTATTGGAAGTGGACATGTCTTATATTGAATAAATGCGATGCTAAATCATGTAATGCCAACTTTTAAGGAAAAGTGTTAAAGAAAGTCATTAACCTTTTGCAATTATGTCAATTTAGTTATAAACATTTTTTTGGTGCCGATTTAATCATAAATATTTTTACTTGATGTCAATTCAGTCATTTCCAGCTAATTTTGGCCGGATTTTACTGACTGAGCACCGGTTGGTTGATGTGACACGATTGGCGCTAACGTTGACAAATTTTAATAATATTTTAAATATTTTTGAATCTTTGAATTTTCTTTTTCTTTTTTCCTTCTCCTCCTCCTCCTCCTCCTCCTTCCTCCAACCAGTTGCCGAGATCTGGCGACCAACCCGAGGCAACGACCGGTGAGGTCAAGGTCGACCTGGCCGGCCACTAGCGAGCCTCAAACCCTCGCCAGTGGCTGCAATGGTAGCCTCGCGTTGGGCGGTGAGTCGACCTCACCGACCGTCGCCTTTGGTCGGTCACTGAGGTCCAGCGAATGGCTAGAGGAAGGAGGAGGAGAGGAAGAAAAAGAAAATAAGAAAATAAGAAAATTCAAAAATATTAAAATATTATTAAAAGTTATCCACGTTGACGTCAATTGTGCCATGTCAGTCGGCCAGGCGCCTAGTCAGTAAAAACCGGCCAAAATTAGTTAGAAAATACTAAATTGGCACAAAGTAAAAATGTTTAGAACTAAATTAGCACAAAAAAAAATATTTATGACTAAATTGGCACAAATACAAGAAGTTTAGAACTTTTTTTAACACTTTATCCCCAACTTTTGTTTAGGGATCAGGTTGATTTCTAAAATATTTTATAAGACAAGCAATGGACGTGGTATAGCCAAAATTTAAGTGTCGATAAAATGTTGCTGTAACTTATTCACTAAGTGAGATGATTAGTACTTTAATTGATTGGTGAGTGAGAATAGCGTATTGATTAGTTATCTTGTTCATCCAAAATGCAATGGCTACATCATCTAGTAGCAGCTTTAATCATTCGGCGCACAAATGGTCTAATGCTTTTCTTTCTTTCTTTCTTCGAATGGATAAATATGTACAGTTTATATGCACAAGCTAAGCAAACGGTATTTGCAATACAAACTTCTAAAGTTCACTAAAATTCCAATCTATTTTCATTGCATTGGTATTGATCATATCAATGTGCAAATGTTTAACAGAACAGCCTCCTTCGAGATCGTTTTACTATGATTATTCTGGCGAAACCAACCGTATGAGTTTTATTTAATTTTAGCCAGAAATAAAACTTATGTTTGATCTCTCTGCTGATAGAACAACTGAAGATCAAGAACAATTAGTTGTTTAAATCACAACTTTCAGTACGGGAATGGCCGCATTATCGACGGATCAGGCAACATATCCCATTGTTGGGTTAAGCCTTTTTTGGTTTTTTTCCCGTCGAAGAGCAAAAAGATAATGTCTATAAAAAAACATTTAGGCGTCATTTGAGATCTCTCGACACATGCAGAAGAATGAATAAATTCTCATCATGTCCATCTGCAGTCTAATCTGGTGATATTTCTGAAGTTACCTGATAATCTGGTCACATATTTTCCTCATCCAAGTACGGCAACTGAGTTCTGATCAACAAACGAGGGAAGTAGCCACCTGCTGGTACCCGGTTTTTTAGTTCTAAAAGCATAGCGACGATGAACTCGAGCTAACCCGTTGCCGTAATTCTGCTCATTATCCGCCCATCAGATTAGCAAGAGCCTGCATCAAGGACTGCGGGTCATAGTCAACACCATCCTTTGGATCATGTATCAATATATCAGTATCAATATATCAGCACTTAGCCTATTAGATCCCTGCCCGCGTCTTTGGTTATACTTTGTCCTCAACATGACAAACACAAATGAGAAGAGGGGATCACGCGAGGCAACCCTCAATGGCTAACATAGGATTATGCATGGAACTGGCAAATCCGCTTAAGCAATCGATATTATGAGACTTACAAAGAACGTGCTTTGAGATATTATCCCTAGCAAGATGGTATAGTCGTGGATGAAAGAAGGCAATTAGACTGTTGTGCCATATTGAAGTAGTAGCTTTATGAAACCAAGTCACAAGTATCCCACCCTACATTTGACAGTCAAGATAAAATTCAGAATATGATAACTTTTATTCTATGTATGGTGCCAACTTAGGATTGGATAAAATCGGTCATAAAAAGGATATAGCCCAAATAAAATTATCTTATGGGGAGACGGAATAAATTGTTAGTAGAATTTCTAATATCCATAATTTAAAGATATTTTTCTAAAGTAACAATCTTCTTAAATTAATAAAATATAACTAATATTTGAATTCTTATATTAAGAATCCAATTTATTTATTTATTTTTATATATTTTAGGTATATTAGTATAGCTTACTATTTAACAAAATATATTAGAGAATTATGGCAGGGGAAAATAAATAAAAGAGAAGGAAAAAATTTAAAAATAAGTAAGTAAAATTGAAGTAGGCAATAATGTCACGAGAGATTCTTACTGTCTTCATTTGTGCAATTTTTGAGTTCATTTATATTGATATGCTATTGGTAACAAACAATGGACATGATAAGATATAAATATATCCAATTTTATTACTATAATTCATCAAATAATAAATAAGACATAGTGAAATCCCTGAATTTTATATTTAGTTTTATTTTGATTAAAAATCCAAACTACCAAATAAAACCTAAATTGTTGTATTGTCTAATAAACGTCAATAAAGAAAAAATTAGACAAAAGACATAGTCAAACTCACTGAAGGTACATTCCTTGGTAAGACGGGAAGCTGACATAACGACAACTTACAAAATCGACAGATTAAGAATATTACACTTGAAGGTGCATTCCTTGATATCAATGTGAAATGATGTGATGGTCTGTCTGTACAACAAAGAGCATGGGATCAGACAAGGTGCCAGAAATATTGACAGTTTAAGTTCAACACAAAAACCAGATAAAGCAAGCCGAGGAGGATTGTTGTTATCTTCAACTTCCAAAAGTGGGGGTCTCTCCAGAAAAAAAAGATTAAATATGCTATCCGATACTGCATATCGCATCAAGATGCCAGAGTTGTATCACCACATCCATAATTGTCAAATTAACATGCACAATTAAACAAGCACACTAATATATAATGCCATGAGTCGAGGGCCGAGCTTCTGTTGCACTTGTGAATAAAGGTCACAAAAAGATCAATAAGTTAATTGACCATTTGTCGATTTATTATGCAGAGGCCATGCTAATTTTCTTTGTATCATTCCAATTTTATCAAATGTCTCCCAAGGGACTAGCTCTGTCGTCTCTTTCTGCGCATAAAAACTGATGCTTTACAATAGCAAGGGCTGGCATGGGACTTGTTACAGATGATTCTAAGTTCCAAAGCCTACGTTCGGTGTTGGGCCGGGCCTTTCCTGTCAATCACGGCCCATATCAATTTTCAATCTTCAATGATTCCATCCATGAGACTGGCCATGGATGTTTCCAACGATGGATTTGAATGCGTGAGAAGGGACGAAAAGGAAGAGTAGCTTTGAAGCGTGTGTGGGTTTTCGGGTTGGGAATGATTATGACGTTGATAGGAAGATTCCTTAAACGTAATATGGGTTTTATTTATAATAATTTATTATTTCAAAATAAAGTTTGTACATCTTGTAACTTTCCTATTATAAATCTTTCAAATATTGCCTGATCAGATCAACACTTACGTTGATCAGTAAGGAGGAGAAGCAGGAGGAGGAGGAAAGTGACTGCTGGTCAATGCATAAAGCTTTCTAATTTTTCTTTGGAATTATCGGTTTATATATATATATATATATGTGTGTGTGTGTGTGTGTGTGTGTGTGTGTGTGTGTGTAAAAGTTGATTTCCTGGTAAGAACTCTGGAAGACTAGCTGACTTGCAAATCTTAATGCATTGAAATTGGTAGATAGACAAAGCATTGACCACACATGAGGGAGTGTAGCATTTTCATATTAGTCTCACCTTCACCTACTCCCACTTGCTAGCCTCTTTACAATATCTGCCACAATTTGGATTGCATTCTGTGTCATGTCAGAAAGAGAAAGCCATTGAAGAAACAGTGGCATGCAATTGTAGCTTACCATAATGTTATGTGCTGAAGAAGCAATACTTGTTCAGCACAAGAGCGTCAATAAGCACCTAAAAAATCCAATGAAGACATGATGCAGATACAAAGTAGTAGACGATGCATCAACAAAGGAATATATTCAAGCGATCACTATGATTTCTGCCATGGCATTAGCCAAGAGGAAAACCGAAAGACAAGGTCCATAAGCACAACTTTTGCATGTGTTTTTTGCTAATCGAGCAAAAAAGTAATCAGCAGAGGACCATCCATAAGCACAACTTTTGCATGCAGTATCTTCCCAAATGAGTAGAACACTTAAGAAAAGACGCATAGATAGCATAAGCACATATCCAGTTTTATAATGAAACACGCAATTTCGATCAAAGACATGAAATTCTGGGGTGAAGCTCTGCATTCTCGGGCTTTATCCCAAGACTCAACAAAAGACATCCCAAATGCTCAACCTGATGTTTTCTATCCACTGCCTCAAAACCTACAAGAAATTAGATGTACAAGGTTTGTACTGAATAATACCCAGAAGTAAATCCATAATGTCCAATTAACTAACTTGCAGATAACTACTGCATCATTAGCCATAAACTCAAAATATGAAGTACTTGTTTCATAAAACAACGTACCAATTGTGAGGATACCCAGAAAACAATAGTTTCCATCTAGAGCGTAGCTCAAAGAGAGACAAGAGGACATCGGACTCACCGGACATTTGAAGCTTGCCTCGCTTCAATGTCCTTAAGCCTAAGGCTTAAAGAGAGACAAGAGAATGCCCAGAAAACAATAGTTTCCATCTAGAGCGTAGCTCAAAGAGAACTCACCGGACATTTGAAGCTTGCTTCGCTTCAATGTCCTTAAGCCTAAGGGTAACAGCTCTCTTGTGGGCTTCCAATCCCTCGACTGAGGATGCCCAGAAAACAATAGTTTCCATCTACAGCGTAGCTCAAAGAGAGACAATAGGACATCGGACTCACCGGACATTTGAAGCTTGCTTCGCTTCAATGTCCTTAAGCCTAAGGGTAACGGCTCTCTTGTGGGCTTCCAATCCCTCGACTTCAGCCATAACGGCCACATATGGGCCAAGGTTTCTCAACCCTTCCTCTGTCAGAGACTGAACTGTCATGTACTTCTGAAAGGAGTCGAGAGACAATCCGCCATACATTCGTGCATACCCATAAGTCGGAAGGACGTGATTTGTCCCGCTGGCATAGTCTCCAACACTCTCCGGTGTCCACTGGCCTAAAAATACAGAGCCTGCATGATAAAGAAAGAACTGTTCATCGCAAAAGAGCTAGCACATGCTGGCAGTGAAATATGATGATGTTGATTCAGCCCACTCATTCTCGAACACAAATATCCTCTATCTCTAGCACTAGCGCAAGAGAGGATTGAAGATTTGATCCCCTGACCCCCCTTTCCAAATACCTGAACAATCTTCGGGATCTGATTATAAGTGGTAAACATTGGAAGGCCAGTTCATAAGCAATTGCAAGACAGAAATAAAGAACAACTTTTCTCCAAAAATGAAATAACTTAATCTTCATAGTTTTTCTTTTCTAGCGATAGCTGCATACTGAAGTTATTGAGCTCTATCCATAGTGCTGACTACTCTCTCAATCAGTTTGCTCTTAGTCTCCCTAGCCGCTTAGTCACAATTGGTTCCATACCTTGACAGATTAAAAACAAAACTGGATATGTGTAGATATTTTTCATAACTATTGTCAAAACAAACCAGCAGCAAAAAATTTGTACACTTTTTTCAAGATATTATGCATAGAAACGTGTCCATAAAGTTATATAGAAATTCTTGATCCCATGAGTAAAGAATAGCAAGCTCTTCATTACCAAAGACTTAAGATAATGAAACAGGTTATATTCATGAATAAGCACAAACTGTGTAAATCAATTATTAGGAACTTGCCATTAACATATCTACTTCAAAGAAGTCTAAAGAAGCTTACAACGGATTTTAGAAAGTCATCATAGGAGGAAAGCTCAAGGGACTCAAATGATGTGAGACTGGACTTGGAAGGAACTTGCCATGTAGATCTCAAAGTACAACCAACTCATGGACGTTAAAGTCCAAAGACTTTATGGGGGTTCCAGCCAAACTTGGGTGAGCTCGAAGCCATATTAAAAATATCATTTAGTTTTTATCAAGGAAAGATGACTTTATACCAGTGATTCATAAAACACAATTAGGAGCAACACATTACAAGACATGATATTAAGGGAATGATAGATGGCAAAGGAAAAAGCGACAAACACAGTGATGTTGCAATCTACAAGTTATACCTGCATTCTCAATGGAGCTCTCCCACTTCTCAGCATCTTTTACATTGATGATCAGATGCTCAGGGGCATACAAATTTGAGAAGTAACATGCCTGCAGATATATGTAGTTCTGTTAATATCAATAGCAAGTGGATACATGAAGTGGTGCATATATAAAAACATGAAAATAGAAGCAATGCGCATTTGAGATTGGTAATGAGTCCAACTAAACTCCCATAAAAATGAAGTTGCGAGGCAACATGTGAGAATCGTTTGCAGACAGGAAGTGAAAACTCCTTAAGATAAGCCAAATGCTATCTGTTTTGGACTTTAAAGGACTATTAATGGGTCTAGCCATCACACCGGATGTGTATGTTGCATGCAACCTTATGAAGCACCCAAATGTTCTTGTTTTATTTCCTCAGGTATTAGGGGATACAAATGGACTATTCTCATATTTGGGAAAATATCTGACTTAGGGCATGGACATCAGAGAATCCCAAAGTTCAGATCTCAAATTCTTCTGTGCAAATATAAAACATAAGACATTCTCAACAGCAAGAAGAAAGTGGCATAACCTCGACCATATCACGAGCAAACACAATGAAGCTGTGGCTTAAAGCCTTTGAAGCAAATTCTCCCCTAGGAAGACTCCCACACTGCTTGACTATTTCTTCCTCAATAGCCTTTATATCCACTCCATCCCCAGCTGTGACAAGAACAACTTGACTGTCGGGACCATGTTCAGCCTGACAATGATGAATAATGTGTCGACAAATGAGACAATATGAACAGGGAAGATAAGAGATAAAACCACGTGTGTCATGTGTGGGCAATGATCTCGGGAGTATAATGTGAGCAGATGATGGCTGAGAGTAATTGACACAGTGATTTTGGAAAGATCAAGCATCAAGTCAATGAATGAAAAAAAAAAAAAAAAAAGAATACTTCATCCACCATTGATCGCAAGAACTTGAATTTACAGCACAAAGTTCCAGAAAATTGCAAATAACTCACTAACAAAAGTATATCCGACTAATCAAGAAATTAACAGACACTTTCAAGTTGATTTTTGGGTATGCCTTGCTTCCTTTCTGATGTAAAAAGACCAGACCAGAAGTAAATCAACAGTGGAAGTACCATTTCAGGACCGTGATAAGTGCCCATGAAGACTGACATAGAATTAAAGGCTGGAATTTTGGTGGATCAATTCTAAAAGTTAATGAATGTTTATAAAAAGAAGGATCTAATTTAAGTATTTGAGTAGAATAAAAGAGTTTTGGAAAGGAACAGTAAAAATTCTCAAGCATCATATCCAAAGCTTCCTAAGTATCACACTAATGGGTCTACCACGTGTGAAATCTTGAACTATTGCTGCAAAGAACTAAGTTTTACCACGTCGTAGCAATTCAGTCCAGTCTCTAAGTTAGACAGCTGTATTTATCTCGGGAAACAAGTAGAGACAAATACTTAAACCAAAGGAAAATTGCAGAGCCAGAATACTTATCCATAATGCAGTTTGTACCACAACTCTATACATGTTTATACACATCA
The DNA here is from genome assembly GCA_014182565.1 of Eucalyptus marginata. Classification (NCBI taxonomy): domain Eukaryota; kingdom Viridiplantae; phylum Streptophyta; class Magnoliopsida; order Myrtales; family Myrtaceae; genus Eucalyptus; species Eucalyptus marginata. The sequence continues at coordinate 1,893,128 of CM024588.1, read as the reverse complement.
AAGAAAGCAATGAAACTCTCCAGGATCTTAGGACACCCAGCACTAGGAAGAGGACATAAAAGCCATTAAAACACTAGGTACAGTGCTTCTCTGTTCTCCCATTATAAGGTTTGGGAGAGAATAATGGACTGAATGATAAGACTAAGGGAAAGCAACCTCTATCCTCGCACTCCAGTAAGTCCAAACTTGTAATTGCCATAGAGATGAAACAGGAAATGTAAGCACTTTATAAGAAAAAAATCGAAACGTGACTGAAACATGTTTGATGCCATTACAAGATGTCCACTAGCCAGAAGGGTGGTCCTTCTTTTTCTTTTTTCTTTTTTTGGGGACAAAGGGCAGCATGGGACTAAAGAAAAACTATAGTATCACATTGTGTTACCACTAAAAAAAACTTCCCACCATAAACGGATTGTGGAGGCAACCTTCTCATACCGCACACAATGCTCAAGTTTCCAAATTAAAATGCTCACAGCGATAAACAAAGCTGAAAGTAACCTTCAGAACTTTTAACCTTTAAGAAACAACTACTAAGTCCCCAAAAGAATTTCATTGCACAAACCATGGCGCCTGACATTGTGCTAAACATTGTATTTGAAGCCCATTGCTCAGCCTACATCTAGAATAGAGCCATCACATTCTTCCCAGATTTGACATCTTAAGAATCAACAGAATAAAACTTTTATTTAAACGATGCACCTCACTTCATAGAGATCAAATTATCAAGATGATGCATCGTAAGAAAGCCACGAGGAAGAAGCAAGGAAACAAGCTGATCACATAAACACAATTGTGCCGCAGGCAAGACAAATGAAAATCAAGGAAGGGCAGATGGCCATAGAAAGTTTCCGCCAAACAAAAAGCATGGGCAAAGACATTTCCTCCTTCTGTCCTCTGTATTAGCATTTTGATCTTTTTCCTCCTTTTCTGGATAGATCCTGCCAAGGCAAGCCATTGGAACCACTTTGCTGAATCTGTCCTATACAAGATGTTTTTTGAATTCCATGAGGTCTTAACTCCTCCCCTTGAGAACATATCCTAACTCTCCTTCTCTTGAGGAAATTTTCCATAGCAGATCATTTTTTTCCAAGATGCAATATGAAACTCACTAGCCTTCTTAGTTACTACCCTCTTGTGAACGTCTTAAGCTACATGCAATGAGATCATCTACAACTTCTGTAACATCTAAAAAAATGATCAAAAGTGAGACAACAATATATTCAATTATTTTCTTTTTGTTTATTTGGTCTTCCATAAGTAGCAAATCTATAGAGTAATAAACGGGAACCTATTTGGTTTCCTAATAATGATTAGAAGACTTTTTTCCCCGCCCATTTCTAAACAAGAAGGCAAGGCAAACCGATTGTACCAATGCGGATGACTACATAGTATATCCTGGCAGATGTCTAAATAATATATCCCAAGACAATGTTTTAGAATCTGTGGAATACAAATCAAACGCATAACCATTTGTAGAAGTTGTTTATTCATTAGACATCAAATCACTTCACAAAGTAAAAGCACCTGGGATAACAGATCAGCTGCTATGTGGACTGGACTAGCATACTTGTCTGCAATGACAAGAACTTCTGAAGGACCCGCAGGCATGTCAATGGAAACCATTGCTTCACTGTTCTGTTAAGGAGATGAGATTACACAAGAGTTGTTAATTGGTGATAATAAATCAGCAAATGGTAGCAGGCTCCAGCCATTTATTTGTGGAAAGGACTGAGAATAGTGCTCATCTATACTTGGAGAATCATTTTTGCAGCAGTGACATACTGATTTCCTGGACCAAATATCTTCTCAACCTACCAAAAATAAAAGCACAACAATATGATAATCATTAGATGACCAGATGACATTTATTTTCATGATGACTCAGGGAACAAGTTCTATCACTTTGTATGCAATTTAAGCACGGAGCATAATTTTAATTGATACTGTTCAACCCCCCTTTCCCCTTCTTGTCATTTTTCCTTATCTGAATACTCAAGTGCACAGATTTCTTTAAAAAAATTATATCAAGGCCATAAACTCATTGATAGCAATGGTCAAGAAATACATTTAAATGCATCCACATTTATGTGTAACCAGAACATTTAACCAACTATTCACATAGCTGTTATTAGATCCCTTAGGAAGCCTGGTTATACCTCTTCCAAGCAACTGAAGAAATAGCCAATCTGATAATATTCTCGTATTCATGTATATGAGAGAACACTTTGAACCAAAAACTTCTGTCTTCAATTTTGACTGTTCAATAAATCTTGTCCCCTATTATTAATCTTTGCCACATGCTTTTTGCTCAAGTAGGGCGAGAAATGGGTGAACCATGTTATTGCCCATAGACCTCATAGGTACAACACTAATCAGGATTTTCACTGAATAACTATGTGGCTGCACTTTGCAATCCTAAGCATCTGTTGGAGAAAAGATTCAGGCGTTTCTCTAAAAAGTCCTGATGACTAAGGATTTCATTGATACCAATTAAAAGTACCTTTGGGCAGGATTCAGTTCCCCATGCCATGGCAGCTATGGCCTGCATAGCAGAAAAATTCCACAAACTAAGAAAACCTAGCCATGCAAAAGAAACAGATTAAAAAAATTAGTAGTCTGTCATGTTTCAAACCTGTGCTCCTCCAGCTTTAAGGATGTGAGTCACACCAGCTTTCTTGGCACAGTATAGTACTTCCTTTAGGCAATAAAAAAATAAAAAGGTGCAATTAGCTCATATTGCTTATCATCTAGATGAAACATCTTTTTGGAGGGAAATTTACCTTGCAAATGCTGCCATCCTGACTTGGGGGAGTTGCAAGAACAACAGTCCTACACCCAGCAATCTGTGCAGGCTGAAGTGTGCAACAAACCAGATGTCAAGTAAATCGAATTTTCAAATCAAATTATTTGTTTTAGTGGCAAAAAATAACAGGAGGCAACTTTCATTTACTTACAACTGCAAGCATAAGTGCTGTTGATGGTAGAACTGCAGTACCTCCAGGAACATAAAGGCCTACGGAGCCAATGCTCCTGGCCACCCTTTTACATCTGACACCCTAAAGGATCACAATATCTAAGAGCCAAAATGAGATTACTCAATTGAAAAGGAGAAATCTGACAACATTTTTTCTTACTTTCATATTCTCGATGCTCTTTTCAGGGGATTTTTGAGCCAAATGGAAGGCATATATATTATCATAGGCCACATCGAATGCTTCTCTTGTTGTTGCATCAAGCTGCAGAATTGGCAACTGTTAGGTCAGGATTTTATAATCCTAAAACTGATGACATCATAGAAAGGCACCGGCCAACAAAGACGAGTATTTGAAAAGCACGTGTTATCTTAAGGCACCTCTGGGTCTGGAAGGTCAGACACGTTCTCAACTATCTTCTCCAGCTCAACTTTGTCAAATCTTGCAGTGTACCTATGGAAGCATACAAGCTGGACATTATCATCCAAGAAACGTTGACATCATCACAAAGTACTCCTTCTAACTTCATAAATCCTGCTTTGTCAAGAGAATGCCAAACGGAATTCAAAGAACATTGTTTAAAACAAGAACACAAACTCTTTGACTGCAGCATCGCCTCTACTGTGGATGTCATCGACAATCGGATTGACCTAAAGGAGAAAATGCCGCAAAGCAACCAATGCAGCTGTTAAAAGCAAATGGATGAACATAAATAAGGATAACTGACAATCAGTGTCGTGTGAACTAAAGGAGTCTCAAGACTCACCACGCTGAAGATTTTCGAGAAATCAATACGCGGCCGGGCCTTCAGACTATCGACCTCGCTATGAGTAAGCTCCGACAGCTTGTAAGACTTCATGGAACAACTTATTTTCGATCCTATTAAAACATCAAATGATCACATGCATTTAGAGGCCGATATTATGAGAATCCTGAATGAAAGGCTGTTTTTGTTTTTCTTTTTTATCCGTCCCACTCTAACTTTTCACTCACAAAATTTTCCTTTGCCTCCTTACAGGGCGTGCGAGTCGAAACCCATGGCTGAAGCTAAATCATCTCCACCCTAATCTCTAAGAAGGCGGGGATTCGAAACCCCCACCTCCCCCTTCCCATATGAGAAGGGTGAAAACCTAGCGGTTTGGAGACTGTTCAAACAGTAGAAAATGAACAAAATAACAAATTGCTGAACACAGCACCAATTACTGATAAAAGTACCAGCTATGGAGCAATTTCGCCGATGACCCTTGATGACTGGCGAAGAGAATGCTCGAAGTCGAGGGGTGGGCACTACTTCGGCTATGGAGCAATTTCGCCGACGTCTCTCAATGACTGGCGAAGAGAATGCTCGAAGCCAAGGAGCCGGCAGTAGTTGTTCGGCCAAAACAACGCTCCGATTACAGTAGAGAAATTGTCTGTCCATCACCACCTTCAATCAGGAGCGTGACTAAGAACGATGAATTTAGTTCACGGAGTAAATTGAGGGTTAAGGGATGCTCCAACGGCCGTACCTGGGCTGCGGCAGAGATTGGGCGGCTGCTGGGATGTGAAGGCGGCGGGGGTGTGGGCTGGCAAGAGGGAAAACGACGACAAATTTCTATGTTTGTCTGGCGGATAGGCCCTTCAACATTGACTTTTACAATTTAGCCCTTCGCATTTGAAGCAAGTGCAATATATACCCTTGAAGTCAACATCCTTCCAATTTCAGTCGGAGTTAAACATATCGATAATGAAAGAAAATAATTGGTCTTATAATTTTCAAATTAATTAATTAAAGAACCACAGCTTAGGGTGCGTTTGGTTAGGCATTTAGAAAGCTTATTAAATGCAAAGCAGTTTAACCTAAAGGGCTTTGGAGGAAATGCAAAGACTGTTTGATAAATTCTGCTTTGAAAAGCAACTTTGAGATAAATGTTGTTTGGTAGAAAACACATTTGCAAAGCCCTTTGGTGATTAATCTAAATATTTTAATTTTTCTTTGTTTAAAATTAAAAAAAAATAATATTTGCGACCTTTTTAATTTATATTTGAAAACAATGTTAAAGATGTCGTGTAAACAATTTCATTAAAATTAAAATTCCTTTTTTTTGCTAAAAAAACATCAAATGGAAAAAAAATTACGTGTTCTCTTTCTCAATTACAATAAAAATACTTTCATTACAACTGAAATGGTTGAACTAGAAGATGATCTATTGAACTAGAAGAGCACAACTATGAAACTTCCAGATTTCTAATACCCAGAATCATCGAAGGCAGCCCGAGATAATGACAATTAGGATTCACATCACCCACACCTTCACAAACCATATCCGAAAAACAACAAACTAAAAAGCATCATCTTTTTCATAATTTTTTCCCACAGTAGTCTCACCCCATTTACCACATAGAAACAAAATATACCAATTCCAACATTTTCAACTCCGTCGACACAATCTCATCCACGATTTTAACTAATTCCATCTCCAAATGCAGTACCAATCACCACTTTCCTCGACAAAGCTCGCGATACCCTTTCTTCTCCTTATCTCCCACCCTAATCCACAGCCCAAGAAAATGCAAATAACAATTTAACCCAAGTACCTTTTGCCCCCGATCAGCTACAAGAGGACAACCATCTATCCTTCCACCTCTTGCTCTGTTCCAGAAGAGGCGTGTCACTCTCTGCAACAAGGAGATCCTGAAATTGAACAGAGTTATGTCAGAAAATTCTCCCTTTTTCACTCATGACTCATGGATGAAGTAGAATACAACATTCGACATTCATCAAACATATCACATGCTCCTCAACATGCCAAAAAACAGAGCAAGTACCCCAAACTCCTTCAGCTTTCCACATCGTCGTCACTCAGTATCACTTCTCATTTGAAATAGCAACTATCTACAGAACAAGAGAGATCATCTTAAAATTCTTGATACCACACATACAGGAGTCAACCAGATAGCAGAATTGTCACCAATCTCTCAGCATGTAAGTTGGCTCACAGGTGGAGGTGAATCGGTAAAATAAAAAACAAAAAACAATGGACCGACTATATGAGCAAAGATAAGACCAAAATATGGCTGAGAAAGGAGGGAAGATCGACTAACTACGGTCGTTCATGGTGGAAATGCAAAACCATGACAAAAGCAAACCAGAAACAGGTCCCATAAATCCTCACGTGAGCAGAGAAGGAGAGAAACTGCAGTTGATAAAGAAAGACGATAGTTATCAGAATTCACAAGCCTCGCCACTTCTGTATAATTTACTCCAAGCGGGCGACAAGTCTGGCCATGGAACAAGAATTTCCAATGGCTGCAAGATTCAAACCCAGATATTTCGCTTGGCGTAGTTGACAGCAAGTACATAGCAGCAGAACATAATCATTATGGAGAAGATACATCCATTCTGACTCAATGTGATCAAGACTTCAAAAGGCAAATCCCTTGCAACAAGTCAATTTGTTGTTGCGACACAACAATGTTCATCATACAAAACAAACGATGTGTTTATCCAGAAGGACATTGAAATTGATGAATCAAAAGCATTTGAATTGTTAATTATTGACCCAATGCTCTAATTTGCACTACCATGACTTTTGCTCCACATTGTCGTCACTCAAGATCGATCGATGGCCGTTTCCACCACCAGACACCACCAGCCTGTGTGGCTGGTGCTTGCCACCGCCATCAGAAGGCATCGGCATCAGCATTGCTGCTAAGCTGTTTTCGCACTCAAAAGTGTCTTAGCACCATAGCCAAACATCAACCCTAGTTTTCTAACTCAACACGTAAAAGGGCAGCTGATTCCTTGGACATGGAGATCTACCCAAAAATGGGCAGCTCGAATTACCAAAAAAATAAAAACGTTCAGACCAAGAGCACAAACAGCAGCAGCCCACGTGCTCGATCAAATTCCCAATGGGTTTTTCCCCGCGACCCACATTGATTTTCCGCCGGCGGGCGACATTCCCCAACACGGGCAGTCGAATTCACGGCAAAAAAAGAGAAAGAAAGCGCGCGAGCGAGCGGAAGAAGGGGCAATGAATCTCGGAAAGCAACGATAATCTATCTGCACACGCGCAGCGAACGGACGGAAAACGAGAGGGAATACAAGAAGAACGGCGAAAGAAGAAGGAAAAAGAAAAGTGACTCACCGGAAATCGGTCGCCGGGGAGTGGTGGTTTTGGGACGCCGGTCAGAAGTCATCGGAGCGTCGCTCTCCCATCTCACTCTCGGCTTCCCTCTGTCGTTCTCACAATCCCTCGGAAAAATCGAGCGCCGTGGAAGGGGAGGCCGCAGGTTTGGTGGCGCCGACCAGCTTCTCACTCTCTCCTCTCGGATTCGCTCTCGCTCTCTGACTTGCTCTCTCTCGCGTTCTTCCCTCTCTTCAAGGCCGGCTATAGAAAAAGGCAGAGCGATGGAAGGGGGGAAGAGAAGGATATCTAGGGTTATTTTTGTTTTTAAAATGGGCAAAATGGTTTTTCAATAAAATTTTGAGGGCAAAATAGATAATTTACTATTTTCATTAAATGAGCCCTTTAGCATTCTACCAGCCTTGAGAGCTTTCAGCATTCCTAAGAGTCAACTTTCACTTGAAAACCCCTTAAAGAATGGTTGCCAAACACCTCAATTTGGGATGAAAGGGCTTTAGAGCTTGAATGACTTTCTAAATGCCCATCAAACGCACCTTTAGAGTGAAGATTGAGAATGAAAATAATTAATTTCAAATTTTCACCAAATATATATATCGACTTTCACTTTTGCTCTTTGTTTCTCCTCCTCCTTTCTGTTACTTTTCTTAATTAATTTTCTTCTACTTTATTCTTTCAGCTGTGTTTTATAATTCTCTTTTCGTAAAATATTGGCACGATCATGATGCACATAATTTATTGTGCGGGTATGAATTGTGACATTAATAATTTATAAGTGTCAAAATTTCTATTTAAGTTCCTAAGTGAAATAAGTTCACACTATTAATATACAACTTCAAAATTTTAACGATAGTTGAACAAGAAACATGATTTATTAATTGACTTTTTTTTACTAATTGAATCATTGGAATATTTAGAGTTGACATGGATATCACTCAAAAGATTATCTCTTTGGTTTTATTGCGAAAAAAACATGAATGGCCTAGAATTAATCATTTTAATAACTCTATCAAATCTAAATTTGACATGTACGAAGGTAACTCTTGAAGTTAATTTTTCATCGATTTCTAGAAATTTCTTCAAGTATTTAAATTTACGCATATAAAATTGTCTGAACATTCTTCGAAAATGTATTTACTTAAATTGAGATTTATCGAGAGTACCACAAATGTTGAAAATTACAAAATGACTGAACAAGTTATGATATCATATTTTTTGCCAAAAATTGTTAATTTTTTTATTGTTAAATCTTTTTTTAGTCCAGAGACCACATTGGGGTTATTATTCTAGTAAGTTTATTATTCTTGGCTACCAGCCCACAAGGCATATGTGGGTATATATTTCAAGCTTGGAATCATGTCAAAATTAAATTTTGGAAGGCATCAAAAGGCAAGAAAGTCCGCCGCAAGTTCCAAATTAGACGCCCTCATAGGAAACATTATGTATCAGCAATTGGAGTGAGAATATTTAAAGCGATGTTGGTTAGAGAACAAAAATCAACTTTTGAGTTCTCTCCCTGTAAACTGTTTTTTGTTTAAATAGTAGACATGGTTTTCTGATGGACTTAACAAAATTCTCCATTAATGACAAAACAAGACAGGAAAATCGATAAGGCGCAAAGAAAAAGGCCGGTCTATTAAACTTCAAGTTAAATTGCTGTTGATGAGCCAACACAGAGGAGAGAGCAGAGCAACATCAGCTCATCCACAGGCAGAGGAAGTGATTTCTGTACCAGGAGAAATTGGATATAACATCAAAATCTTGGTCACTCAATCTGTTGTAGAACTCCTTTGAAACCACCTCGTCTTGCGAATCGACATCCCTTAGTCATATGGAATCTGGATATATGCGGCATCACACACAAAGGGGATGTCGGCGTACATGCCTGCAAGGGCGCATCTTATGCTCTCCAACACGGTAAACAGGTAGGCGAATGCCACGGCTGTCCAGAAATGCATCCCCACTTTTCCCCAGTAGACCGCGAGCGGCATCCAACGGCTCACCATCCCTACCACCTGCAGGGCTATCTCCAACAGCATGCCCATCACCACATGAAACCTGAAGAAGTGAGGCCACTCCTTCCGTCTCACTACCCCCAAGTAGGCGACAAAGAAGTAAGCCATTAAAAACCAGCTCGGCAGCCTCCCGATGGCCCCGAGGAAGGGGTACGTCAAAAACTCAAAGTCTTCTAAGAAGGGGTGAAGATGATAAGCTGTCTCGGCATACATCCAGGTCTCGTGGAGAGGCATCAAGTAAGGGAGACAAGCTAAGGTTCTCCACCACCACCTCGGCTTCTTGGTCATAGGAGGGAACCTAAAACTGTATGGTACATCCTTGGATGCTCGTGGGGCCCTGCAAGGCCTCCGTCTGCTGGGGATAATTGGAAGCGAGAATGACAGGCCATCATTGTCTCCTCTTACAAGAGTGGTGGATGCTGAGGATATGTTCTGGTGCAGCAAACCTAAGCATAGGGAAAAAGGATCAAACTTCCATATCTTCAACGTATTTCAGTATGATTCGAAAAGCAAGAAACTGCCATATGCATATTAAATGACAGCAGTATTCACATACATTTGTTGGACCATTGCTTAAACTCTATATGAGGTCTCCATGAACTCCTGATGCTCAACAAAGTGGCCTTGGTATGTACGGCATGACTACGAGCAATAACCGAGTTACTAGGCACTGTGGGCTTAGAAGCGGGATTTGTGACCCCACACCCCAAGAATGAGGTGCATCCACTTAACAACATAGTTGGATACCTGTAAAGAAGCTGGTATTACTGAGAACAGTTTACAGAGAAAGTGCAGGCAGAATAAGGGTTACTATAAGAGAACAGAACATATTTCTCACGATAGAATTATAGAACAACTTCATTGGTAAGTAATACAATCAATCAGGAAAAGTAATCTGTGTAGATGTCAGAAGATAAGTGCAAAACATCAGTATTCTACACAACATATCAGTACTCTATGTGCAACATGACATTAATCGGCAAAAAGTAGCTACCCCAAGCAACTCCATCACAGTCAAAGCAGGGGACGAGAAATTTTCCAGGAGATCTGTCGAAAGTTTCTAGACATGAAATCTTTTCCACACCATAAGATCGCACATTGAGAGCCAACTCCAAAGTCTTTAACAATTCCAACGACTAGCCAGCCTTCGAAATGCAAATGACAAGACAACTCCCCAAACAAACGCCTAAAGCACTTCCAGCCTCTCGACCATGATAATCAGTGGTGTTGGGTACAACTAGCTGACAGCGCGCTTGAGCTTGACTCAATTCACAAGCTCATTGCTCGAAACTTGATAAGAGATCAATGAAGCATTGTCTTTTGAGCTCAAGCTGGAGCTAAAATACTAATCAAGATACTTGACCTCGTGCCCACATTTCCTGCCAATGACCTAAAAGCGAATCCTCTGCTGGACCTCCAAAACTGAAACTTCCCAAGTCGCCATAGATTCAAAGAAAACTCACCCATAAAAATGCGAGAATCAAAAGAACAACACAACGTATCACGAACACATCGGCATCAACGCCTTTTCCGACGAATACCTCAGTTACCCAGAAATGGCCAGCCAACAAAGGCTCAAGAAATTCAATCAGCGATTCTACTTCGAAACCCAAGAACTAATTCGAAAAACGCTTTGAAGAAAGCCCATCTTCAAGGATCAAACGAAGATAAACCCACACGAACACGAACGGCACCGGTCGAAAGCGATTCTTCGGCGACATCGGAAGATACGGAAATCGGGAATAGAGGGGAAATCACCTTCGAGATTGCGAGGCGACGAGCCCGCCACGATCAGGGAATTAGGGTTCTTCCAGCTTCCATCGCCCTCGTTCAGATAGCGCTGCGGACTGTGAACTGAAAAGCTCATTATCATATCCGTCCTCCTCTGCGAAGTGCAGGCGCTGTCAGCCGTCGGATCATTGTGGCATCGACGGCCGAAAGCCCTCCTCCCCCTTCTCTTCCCCCGCGCCTGCGGTCGTTCTCTCTTACCGTTTCGTTTGATGAAATTACAGAAAACCCCCTGAACGGCGTAGTTTCATCATTAAATTGTCGAGTGACGACAATGATTTGCAAGGGTAAAAGTTAGATATTTGTCCGTTTTTCTACAATAAATTATTGACTATACAAAATCCGTGAAAGTTCGAAAGTGGAATATATTGGTCCGTTTCTATTGATAAAATTACATAAAACCCTCTTAACATTATAATTCTACTCTTGATTTTTTTACTGTTACAACGCCCCTACACTTATGTTTTCTCGCGATGGCTGACACTGTATCCATTTTCTGTCTGAATGTGCAATGGGGACATGGTTTGCAAGAGTAATCGTTAGATATTTATCCGTTTTTCTGTTAGAATTTATTGATTATACAAAGTTCGCTAAAGTTTGGAAGTATCCCATATTGATCTCCTAATCTTTTCAATATTACAGATCTTCCTAAACTTAAGATAACCCTTTCATTTGCATTTTTTTTTTTTTTTGAGAAAGAGAGATTCCGTGGTCATCTCAAATACAGAATAAAGAGTAGGGTTACGTTGGATTTCCAACTTGGGCCATATTATTATAATCGAGATTTCGAATTGTATAATGGGGTTCAAATACATTTGAATCCCGTTGATGAATATCCTGAAACACAAACCCAGCTAGTTATTCACCAAAAGGAATTCTTTTTCTTCTAAAACCTACAATATTATTGACGTAACTATCTTATTCATCTATAACTTAATATATTTAGTCATGAGGAGTAAACAAAACGTATAAACTCATAATGCTTTAGGAAGGTGTAAAACGGGCTGGATAGAAACCTATAAATTCTTTTTTTAATTTTTTTAAGTAAATATACACAATATGCTCTCAACTTTGATATGAGTTCGGGAGTAACCGGATTTGAATTTAAGAACAATATAAGGGCACCTATGGTGACGCTCTTATTTCTCTTTCTTTTTTTTTTCCTAGAACAAAAATCTTTTTGTGTACATTTTTGTTCCCATGAATAGATTTGGACAAATAAAGAAAAAAATTGCTTCATTGTTCTCTAGAACGACTCAAGAATTAAGTCTAAACCATTTTCCTTTTTTTTTCTTTCTTCTTTTCTTTCTTTTTCTCTTCCTCCTCCTCTTCCCCTAGCTAGTCGCTAGTCTCAGCGTTGGCTGGCGACCGATCAGATGAGTTTCGGTGACCTCGCCGACCCCTAGCAAGGTCGCCTCGAGCCTTGCCCAGCCACCCGGCAATCGGCTAGAGAAAGAAGAAGAAAAGGAAAAAAAAAAAAAAAGAAGAGAAAAATGTAATAAAATTATTAAAAAATTAAAGAAAATTCTAAGTCACAAAAATTTTGGGGTTATACTAAATGCATTTTTATTTCGGGAATAGAAATTTTGTACAATTATCAAACGCGTTCTTTTACTCAAAAACTTCTCTACATAATAAAAATAGAAAAAATGTTTCTAAATAGAAATTATTCTAGGAATAGAAGTTATTATATATGTACCCTAAGTTATCTCGAACCGGTTCCAATGTCATCTTCCCTCTACCCATCCGCCAACGTACTTTGAATAAATAGGTACTCATTAGCTGCACGGCTCTTTCCCTCCCTCCCTCCCTCCCTTTCTCTCACTTCATATTACTCCATATAAAAGAATTGAACTGTACAATTTAATGGATTGATGTATTCCATTTTCTAAATTTCAAAGGAATTTTCCGTTAAATTTTCTTTTTATTTTAAAAAAGAAAAAGAAAAAGAAAAGTAGTTCTCTCCTTAGAAACTCATGCGCATTGCACATATAAAAGGTAAACAACAATGAAAGTTCATCAAGGCAGTGTGCTCTAACGATTGAAAATTCAAGATAAACATGTACTACCACAAAGTTCATTGGGAGTTTGCGCAATTTTGCATTGTTTTCTTTTATTTTTCAATGGGAAATTGATATTAATCTAATCTCTTGATTATAATTTAAGTTAACTATCTTATTCAGCAATAAATTAATGTATTTCATTAGAAGTAAACGAAACATACAAACTAGGAATGTTTTAGTAAGGTGTAAAATGAGTTAAGGAACACGTGAATTCCCTATTATTGTTATTTGAGTAATATACTTAATATGCTCTCAACTTTGAGATGAGTTTGACTTTCGTTAAAGACAATGTTGGCTATCTCAAACTAGTTCTAATGTCATTCTTACTCCACCTTTCCACCAAAACCACCATCATGCCACTTAAAGAATCAACAATTCTTACGAAAGCAAAGTTTATACACTCGAAATCTTGAAAAAGAAAAAAAAAAAAAAAAAGAAAAGTGAGAACTCTGATTGTTACTATAAAAAATTTCAAAATTCCCCCAATCTAATAATATTTTATTTTTTTAACTATTATTTTGTTTTTTTTTTGTTTTTTTTTTCTTTTCTTCCTTCTTTCGCTTTTTTTTTCCCCACAGCAGGTGAGGCTCGTCAACCATTGGACAGGGGCCACGAAGCCCTTGCCTAGATCTAGGCAAGGCCTGGGAGTTGCAGGCAAGCCCGCCCTCACTCGCGGCCCCCAAGGCCATGGCAAGGATGGCCTTGCCCAAATCTAGGCAAAGCTGCCTTGCCGGCTACTGTGGGGGAACAAAAGCAAAGAGGGAAGAAGAGAAAAAAGAAAGGAAAAAAATTAATTAGTCGAAAAATTCCAAAAAATATAAATTTATTATAAATTATCCACTTTAGTGTCAATCGGCCCAAATTGACCGAATGGACAGAACGACATAATTACAAAAATTTAGCAATAAATTGACAAAAAAGAAAGGTTTAAAATTGAATTTGCACCATTGCAATAGGTTTAGACTTTTTATTTAATTTTCCCGTGAAATATGTAAAAGGACCCGATTGAATACGGTGATGGACAAACAGCTTCTCTACGGTTAGCGGAGTAGCTTTTTGGCCAAACTACCATCGATTTGTCAACTTCGAGCATTTTCTTCGCTAATTATCAAGCACTGCGGTCAAAATTGCTTCATAGCTGGTACTTTCTTTAGTAATTCAAGTTTTTTTATGCTTCTGTGTCAATTGGTTCGATTCTATGTGTTCAAGAGTTGGCTACTTTATTCATTTTCTGCTGTTTGAAACATTAGTTAGTCCATTCACGTGTCTATTAACTTTAGCCTTTAGATGCGTCGTATCTTGGGGCATTTGATTTTGTAACAGGATTGAGAATAAATTGTTCCATAAAGTCTTATAACTTGTCAAGCTTTCTCATGCCGAGGTCAATAGTCTAAAAGCTCGGCTGCATATTGATTTCTCAAAAATGAGCACTCCTCATTTTTTCCAATATGTCGTTTGGGATTGAAAGCAAGTTCCCTATGAACCAACTCAAGTATTCGATCAAAAAAAAAAAAAACCAGCTCAAGGGAAATACTACTTGGTAGGGAACTTGCTTTCAATCCCAAACGACATATTGGAAGGCATGAATTGGTGACGAAGGAGGACTTAGCCAAGCAAGGTTAACCCTTTGAAATAGTCTCTCCAATGAACCAATATGATATTTATCTAGAGAATATTCGTGCATTAAAAAACTATATAATGCAAGGTTGTTCATTACTATTAATGTGGATGCCTTTCTATGTATATTCTACAATCCTAGATATTTATTGTCACTGAATATTTTTGCATTCGTTATCTATAAGATTTTCGAAAACTCTCCCCTAAGTCAACGTTACTTGTAACAATACAAGAAATTCTAGAGAGAAATTTATTGAGAGAGAAGTCCTAAATTTGGGTTTATATTGGTATTTATACTTTTGGGATCGGAAGGGACCATATTTATACAAGAACCTCTCTTCTTACAACCATAGATTTACATCGCTATCTAATGGTGGAGATGAATACAAGTGCATATTTCCTATATTGGCCCTAAGAATTCTCTAGAAGACATATTTTCCATATTTCCCTCAAGAATATTTTAAAGTAATAAAGAAGGCTTGGTTATCTCAACCCACTTCCTCAGCTTATTGGGCCCTAAATCCACTGGTCCATCACACTATTCTCTTGCTCGTAAAAGACTTCCTAGATTCGGAAATTGACTTATTCAAATTTAGTTGAGGTAATAAAATAATCAAATAATATAAGGCAAACGAAACTTTTGCGCAAATTCATACCAATTTTATATTAATCAACAATCAAAAAAATTTATTATCAATATAAACAGTTGCAGTACTATTTCATCTTAAGATTCATGATATACTTGGATGTTCATATTATATAACATTAATAAAATAATTAACTAAAAATATTGAACTTTGATTCCACTAGACGAACAAAAGGATGGTTTTGTTTTTAAGAGATCTCTTACCTGGATAATACCTTAATAATTACTAAATTTTTTTCCCAATGATGTTTTCCTTAAACTTTTACTTTGTTCAATGTGATACTTGAATTATTTTTAAATGTTCAATGCAATCTCAGATTTTCAATTTGTTCAATTTAATTCTTCAACTTTCCAAGTATTCCTATTAAATTAATATTTTTGCTATTTTATGTTAAGTGTTTTCATAAGGATATTTGGAAACGATATCCATTTATCTATAGATGTACGTATATATATTAATCTAAATCTTGTTCTTTATTTTTGAGATTGATGAAATTTTAATAAGGGTTAATATTACGAAAAACCTCAAAATAGTACATCTATTATAAGTTTATTTGAAACTAATTTTTTGACTACTAAAAACTCCAAACTAGTACACTTGTGACAAATTTCTCTCCGTTAGTTTCCGTTAAATTTTACTATCAAAATGTTGGTTGGATGACGGTGCCAGTTGAATTGAATGACACGTGACAATTGACAGATGTATTAGTTTAAGATTCACATATGAACCCATTTGTGAATTTTCATGATAGTAATCCAATTTAACTTAGGGTAAATTAGTCACAAATATATCAGTTTGGAATTTTTGGTGGTTAAAAAACTAGTTTGAGGTAAATTTATTACAAGTGTACTGATTTGAGGTTTTTTCATAGTAAAAAATTAATTTAGGTAAATTTGTCACAAGTATACTAGTTTGGGATTGTTTGTGGCTCTAGCCCTATATCTAAATCATGTTCCCAATTTATTAGTTGATAAAATCTCAATCTTATACTTAGACTTAAAATAGCAAGAAAATAAATCCAATATAACTCTAAATGAGTTTCTACTTTTACTATTCTAGTTTTACTTAAATGGAACAATCGTAATATTTATAAAGATAAAAAAAAAAAAAAAAAAAGTAGAGATAAAAATCCTATCTTTCGTTTATTTAGGATAATGATTGAAATGAAAAAAAATATTAAAAAAATCTAAGTATTAGTGTAACTATGAAAACTTGTGAATAGTACGGAAGGACTATAATTTGAAGATTCAATTGAACAAATTAAAAATTTAAGGATGATATTGTACATTAAGTCAAAACTTGAGAAAATTTAGTTTCAATGGGAAAACTTGATGAACTTTCATTGTTGTTTACCCTATACATGTGCAATGCGCATGAGTTTTCAACGAGAGAATTATTTTTCTTTTTCTTTATTATAGAAAAATATTATTTAACAGAAAATTCCTTCGAAATTACAAATGGAATGCATCAATCCACCAAATTGTATAGTTCAATTCTTTTATATAGAGCAATATCGAGAGAGAGAGCGCGCTTGGGAACTAGAGGTGGCAAAATGGGTCATGGACCCATTTTGCACCCATATTTTTCACAAATGGGTCGAATGTGGGTTATGAAGTTGTAATGGGCCATGACCCACATTCGACCCATTTTAAGTTCAGTTTTATATGGGTCGAAAATGGGTCACACGTTCTCACCCATTTTCGACCCATTTTAAAAACCTAAAAAAACATGAAAATCCTCGCCGACACCCTTCAACCTTCGTCCTCGCCGCTCGCCTCCGCCACTCGCCACGGCGGCTCGCCTCCATCGCTCGCCGCGGCGGCTCGCCTCCATCGCTCGCCGCGGCGGCTCGCCTCGCCGCTCCCTCGAAGGTCGCCGACGACCGGCGAGGCTCGAGACTCGCCGGATCCGGCGAGGCTCGAGCTCGCCAACGTCGGGCGGGGCCTCGGCCTCGCCAGATCCGGGCGAGATCGAGCCGTGCTCGACGCCGGCGAGCTCGAATCTCGCCAAATCCGGAGAGGCTCGGCCTCGCCGACGACCGGCGAGGCTCGAGACTCGCCGGATCCGGCGAGGCTCAAGCTCCCGACGTCGGGCGGGGCCTTGGCCTCGCCGACTTGGCAAGATTGAGCCCCGCCCGACGTCGACGAGCTTAATCTCGCCCTCGTGGCCGGCCGCCGATTCGCCGGCCGTCGTCGTGGCGGCGGTCAAGAAGAAGAAGAAAAAAAAAAAGAGAAAAGAGAAAAGAGAAAATAATTATTAAAAATTAAAAATGATATTTTAAAAAATAAAAATGATATTTTTTATAATAAAAATAATTAAAAATTATATTTTAAAAAATAAAAATAATTAATAAATATATTTAAAAAAATTAAAAAATTCGATTTTTTTAAAAATATTTTAGAAAGAATTATAAAATTTTCCATTAAATTTGTATTGCATAAAAATTGTTAAAAAATTTGTATTGCATAAAATTTTTTTAACAATAAGTAGGTTTTAGCAATACGGGTCGGGTATGGGTCATTAAATTTACACTACAAGAATATGGGTCAAAACGGGTTAAATGAGTCAAATATGGGTCGACCCATTTTCGACCCGACCTGACCCACTCATTTGCCACCCCTACTGGGAACTAATGAGTGCCTATTTAGTCAAAGTACATGGCGGATGAGTAGGGGGGCGCTGACATTGGAATCGGTTTGAGATAACTTACATTGTTCTTAAATTCAAACCCGGTTACTCCCCAATTTGTCTCAAAGTTGAGAGCATATTACGTATACTCTCTTAAAATAAAATTAACAAAGGATTTATATGTTTCTGTTCAGCCCGTTTTACACCTTCGTGAAGCATTATGAGTTTATACGTTTTGTTTACTCCTCATGACTACATACATTAATTTATAGATGAATAAAGTTACGTCAATAATATTGTAGGTTTTAGAAGAAAACGGATTTCTTTTGGTGAATAAGGCCCTGTTTGTTTGTGTTTGTGTTTTTTGTTTATAAACAAAAATTCTGTTTTTGTTCCAGGAACAAAAAACAACGTTTGTTTGCATTTTGTTCCAAATCTATTTTTTTGTTCCCGAACACATTTGGAAAACAAATAAACAAAAGAAAAACACGTTTTTGTTTTAACAATTTTTAAACGGATTTTCTCTCTCCTCCCTTTTCTTCTGTCTTTTTTCTTTCTTTTTTCTTTGGCCGGTCGTTGGCCTTGGCCATGGCCGGCGACCGACCGTCGAGGGCGGCGACGCCGTCGAGGGTTAGCAACCTCACCGGAGCGCCGCCGGCCCTCGACGAGGCCGAGCTCGCCCAGCCACCGGCGAGGCCGACCTCGCCCAGCCACCGGCGAGGCTCGGTGTCGCTGGTGGTTGGGCGAGCTCTGCCTCGCCGGATCTGGGCGAGGCCGCTGGCCCTCGTCGGCCGGTCGTCGGCCATAGCCGAGGCCGGCGACCAGCCAAAAGAAGAAAAAAGAAAAAAAGGAAAAAGGAAAAAGGAAAAAGGAAAAATAAGAAAGAAAATAAGAAAAATAAAATAAAAATATTAAAAAATTAAAAGAAATAAAAAAATTATACAAGTTTACAAAACGTGTTTTTTTTGTTCTTTTTCTATTTTTGGAATATATTTACTAAACGCGTTTTTCTGTTTAAAAATTGTTCCCTGAGCAGAAATAATTTTTTCTATTTATGTTCCCTAGAACAATTTTTAAACAAACACAAAACAAACGCACCCTAACTAGGGTTTGTGTTTTGGGATATTCATCGATGAAATCCGAATGTATTTCAACCCCATTATACAATTCGACATCACGATTATAATTATATGGCCTGAGTCAAAAATCCAATGTAACTTTCCTCTTAACCATTCCTCTTTTTGTAAAAATGCAAAGAAAAAAGTTATCTTAAGTTTAGGAAGATCTGTAATATTGAAAATATTAGGAGATCAGTCTCTACTACTTCCAAATTTTAGCAGATTCCTTTTGGTTCGGAGGTTGTGACAGATGGGCCAGCGTAATTGAACGGGGTTCATGAGCGATTCGCTGCGTTCCTCTTTAAGATCGTATACCACTCCAAACAATGGTTTGACAAAAAATGCACAAAATTTTTATATCCATATGGCGCAAAATCCACTACCATCCTAGAAGTTTTGCATTTGTGGCAAATTGTCCCTATAACATGTCAATTTTACAATTAGCACCTTAACATTTCTATAAAAGCTAACAGCCACTTAAGGGAAAAACATGAAATAAAATGATAGATGATGAAGAACACGGCCGCTAATTCATGGAGAGTCTTTCAAGAATCATTAAAAAAATTCCTTCCAAATAAGCTATTACATTATAAAATAGATAGATGAGAAAATCTTTTAAATTTTAAATTGAAAATGATTAAAATATGGTAATAAAAAATGATTGGGTGTAGCGAAGTGGGGGTATGTTGCTGGTGAAATGATAGGGGTGATCAATTCCTTGTCCGGTCCGGTTCGGTCCGAGTCTAATGGAATCGTCATTATTTTTCCTACTACTTGATGTCTTCTATTGAAAAGAAAAAAAAAAAGCCTATCACTTTTATTTTTTCAAAGAAATTAAAAAAATTATATGTAATTGGTCCAGTCCCGAAAATCGGATTGCCCGTACACTAGTTCCACTTTTTGGAACCGGAAATCGGACCAAACCGGCTTGTTCGGTTAGGTCCGGGCGGTTCTCAGTTCGGGTGGTCTATTTTGTACATTTTTGTGAAACGATACTAAACCCTTTATGAGGAGGGGAGGGTGCATTACCTGTTCTCAACTCTTTTTTCATTACCTACTTCCGACTCATTTTTATTTGTTTTTAATTTTTTTCTCCTTTTTTTTTGCCTTTTCTATTACCATTTGACCAAAAAAAAAAATACTAATACATCTTTTGGCGAAAAAAAAATCAGAAATATGCATCTATTAACCTATTCTGTAAACTAGAGTAGATTTTTAGAAGATATCACTTATGCCACTTTCTCCCTTCTTTCTTCTTTCCTGTTTTCCTTTTAACTTTCATTTCACTAATTTTATATCAACTTTCTATTTTGCATGACATTCTCTAGATAAACATAGTAACTTTCCAGGCGTGATTCATCGGAGAGATGATCCTAGAAAGAGTTAACTGAATTGGTAACAAAGTAAACCCTAAATTACAAACACGCATTGTATTGTAACCTTTAATCAGCACAAGGTAAATTGGAAACAAATAACCTAGGAATGCAGATTTGTAACCACAAAAAATTCATAAAGACAATAACTAGATCCACTGTTCCTCCAATGCACATGATGAGCATTAATCATGTCAGGATCACGGCAACAAAAAAAACTAAAATTCCTAATAAAGCACTAAGAATACCGAAGACCGTTGCATCTCCTCCACCTAAATAGATGCATAGAAGAGGTGCCCGGGTAGCATGGCTCCATTAGCCTTTCACAAATTGAAAGAAGGCTTCTTTTCTGAAGGAGAGGCAATGGCAACATCCAGTGAGTCTCCTCTACGTTTTTTGTATGGAGAACTTGGACTTCTTCTAAACACAGGAGCGTGAGGCCTTCAAATGAAGAACATCAAGTTCTCCACATCAGCGTGCAGCTTGTAGAATCGCTCTTCATTTGAACCAACTGATGAGAGAGATGAGGACACCGTTGAGAAGGATGAAGAGGCCATCGAATTGGGAGAGCGCTCCATCACTGCTTCGTGATACAACCTTCCTCTATAGGTGGCAAGATCAGCATAGTACACAGGCGTGACCAGAGATACTGATTTGGTGCATCGAGCAAAGGTAAAACATAAGCTGTAAATCAACTTCTGCAAGTGATCGGAGCTAAACTTGTGCTCGTCCCAGAGGACATGGTAATGGGTCGGCTTGCTCGTCCCGAGGTTGCCATAATGGCTGCACAGATAGAAGTCGAATTCAAAAGGATGCACAACCATTGTGTCCACGATTGTCCCTGGTGGCACGTTGCTTGTGGAATCCCCATCGACATCTCCCTCCATGAAAAGACGAGTTTGGTGGCGCTTCTGTGCCACAATGATCGTGATGGTTGGCTTGTAATCTTTCTCGGAGAAAGCCTTCTTCAGGTCCTGCAATTCTTCATTCAAAACCATATCGAATTGGCTTTCGCTCACCCCATCGCGGAACAATATGAGTTTCCCAGGCCTAACTCCATTCAGACGGGCATATGTCTCAACAAGCTCCAGACACATCTCCCCGATGTTGACAATTTTCTCTTGCCGGTGGAGCTGAGGTCGCACCCTTGCAGCATAGCGATTGGCAGCAGGCCAGTTGATGGTACCAACGACTGCAACAAATGATGGACTGATTGTGTCCCGCGATGTGGGATGGTTGACATCAGCACCAAGGAACATCACATGCCCCTCGTCGTTAATGTTTGGGAATGGATTGAATAGCTCCACGTTGCTGCCTCCAAGCTTGGCATTGATCTTGAGGGCAAGATTTGCTAGATACTGATCGTTCTTATCCACATTCGCTTTGTTGAAAAGGCAACACTGAGTGACTAACCCAATTCGAGTCTCGCAAATCCATTTGAGGTGTTTGTAGCCGATGTCTTTGCTAGACATGATGCAAAAAAGGAATTGAGGACTGCATCTCCCAACTCCACAAGCGCGATTGTTGACATCCTCTAGCAGCTCAGTTAATCTAGCCACATTAGAGAAAACGCTCATTGTGGCATCTTGACAAAAGAGCGGTTCTTCCATCCGAATCCCCAAGTTTCTGCATCGGCCGATAAGCTTTTGGATGAACGGCTTACAGTTGAGCCGATGTTGTTCCGATGCGTTGAAATGGATGATGGCCCATCTTTCTATCGACTTCCCATCCACGACTGATTTCCCCATCAAATTCCAATGGCATTTGTCTTTATCAACCTCTCTCTTGATCACCTTGCCATTCGGAGTCGCCAGTTTCAACTCGGGAGGTTCAATGACACGTCCCACCACTTTCGTCATGTTCATGTCGACTTCAATTCCAAAGTTCATGCTGACGTCTCTGCAGCAATGAAAGAAACATTTTAAATAAAGAAAACAATATCAAAGACAAAAAAAATATAGTGCTAGTCCAGTGCTTACTGTGATAGAAATTAATACTTTCTTGGTCGGTTGAATGCCATTTTTGATCTATAGTCTATGCCGTTTTGTGCAACCATTTCACCCAGAGAATATAAAATCCAAGTATTTTGTCTATTTGAACATATTCATTAACATAGTATATTTGTTACCGATTATCACTTATCCAAAGGTACGTGTAATATAAATAAATAAAAATCAAGCGCATATATGAAAAAAATTATGAATTGACCACACTAAAAAAGGATGACGAAGCCTCGTGTAATAGCCACATTAATTTTTTGATTTGCACGTCAAGTTTTAACAAAAGCAATGACAGTGACATACAATTTTAGCAAAGAACAAGTGTTGCATACCCGCAAGGTCCGGTGTTCGACCTTATCATGTCGCAGATGTACTTCTTTCTGATATGTGGGGGAGGCAAGGAGAGTTTCTTTAGCAAGGTGGAGGCATATCTCTCCAAGTTCTCTTTTGGGTACCTCTGCCCCTCGGCCAACATGCACAACTCCATCGGCACGAACTGCTTATTGTTTTTCTTGCTCAAATCTAAGCAAGGAATGTCCCTATACCTTATCTTGATTTTGTACTTCTCTAAGAAATAGTTTACTAGATCGATCGTATTCATCTTGCCCTCAGGGCTCTCGTAGCTGAAAGATATCGAACTCGTGGTCTCGTCGGTCAGTCCCAGGATTGTATACTTTTGTTTGGTCTTGCGATGGGTCACTCTGACCTTCACCCCCTTTAGCGCCCGCTCGACTTCTTTCCTGTACCTTGCAAACTGACCTATGTCGAATTCACCTATCTTCTCCTCAAGAAAATCGATGACTGACATCCTCTTTCGAAAGGCCATGGTCGAGCAATCGAGAGACAGCGCAAGGCCCTGGTAGGTTGGCTTCAAGCTGTGTTGGAACCCTCTAAATGCCGCAACGCCGCACTTCAGGTTGTCTGTCTCCTGATACTCAAGGGGATAGAAATGCCGTCCTACCGAGATCATATTCCTTGCAGGGTTCTCCTTCATCACGAGATCCATGCTCTGCAATATGTCCCGTGGGATCGACTGCAAGTTTCCAGCCAAGTAGTCTTTCAACTTAAGGAGGTTGAACTCGTTCACAAGCGTGATGGTGCATTGGAACGAGGAGTCCTCGCTGTCTTCATCGGAAGATATCTTCACATTATATGTCCCGCAAGGCAGCGGAACCGCACTAAAAATGTTCCTTTCCCCATCATAAGCAGTCATGGATAATGGAAACTGCACGTGGTTGTCAGAGAATAGCTTCTCCTTGATCTGATAAAGAGTGGCCTTTGATAGCCTCACGGGATGGCGGTGCCTCATCGGTGCCTCGAGCTTGATGTTGACATCGTAGTGGCTTATGATGGTTTCGGGATTGAAGGTGACGGGAAAGTGATTGACAAGAAGCTTGACACGCCGAGCAAGCAGTGAGCCACCTTTGTCGGGGCGTCTAATGGGGCAAATCTTATCAGCATTTTCTGAGGAAACCTGATTAAACTCTGGCGGGACAGCAATAGTCTGGAGATCTGTCAAGAGAATATAAACCACATTAGTAAACATTCGTTTCAGTCAAGAAGTTCTCTGTGTGGCTCACTTATCATTTGTTTGTACTCTTTTTTTTTTTCCAGTATTTATGGTTGTAAAACTCATGAAACGTCAAAATGAGATATCAGCAACCACGCCCCAGTTGTGCAGATTAGTATCCAGAAAAATAACAATGAAACCAGCGTCTGTCCATTTAAATGCAGCAGTTATGCACTTGATCAGGAGAAAACAGCGAAATATTACAATTATATTTGATTTGAATGGAAAATTGACATGATTCACATGCAAAGATCCTGAAAGAAAAATGCAAAAAAGAAAAGCGTTTCTAATGACACTCTAAAGATGCAATCGAAAGAATTGAGTTGCAGGCCATTTGGACCACTTTCTTATTCCAAAGCAACGTCGATCAGATGAGCTTATACGTACCAGCTATAGGCTCAGACTCTGGATCAGGTGAGGCATCATATCCAGGACGACGAGCGTCGGTCTCGGTACGCGACCGACTCCCATCTCTACAGTGAGAATCTTGGAAAGCGTTTCTCTCCTTTCCATGACCACCCCTTGCACGCCGGTGGCCTCGTTCATAGCCGCGGTGGTGACGATCCCTACTGGAGTATCTCTCATCATCCTCCTCGGATTTAGTGCATCGGTTCCCACGTCTGTCCATGACGTCTCTCTTGAAGGATAGAATGCTTTTACGACCGGAGAGCCACACGACTGTATAAAGGGAGAGACGAAGAAAGGTGAGCAGATGCAGGAAGATAAAGGTTAAACCAGAACGAAAGAGAGAGGTGTCGGATGGTAAGTATTATGGAGCAAGGGATAAATGAAAGCACTAACGATATATTATTCAAGGACTCGTTAGGAGGAGCAAGGAGATAGAGAGAGAGATGTAGAGATCGAATTGCGAGATAAAGAGAGGGTTTTACAGAGGGGGAAGATGGAGGAGTGAAGTCGAACTGGTAATATTGAATTGCGAGAGAAAGAGAGAAACATGAAAATGCATTGAAATTTGTGTTTTGTCACTTTTTGGAGGTGAAAATGCTGTGAGAGAAGAGGAAGAGAGAGAATAAAGCAAAAAAAGGAAAGGGAGAGAGTGAGGGAGATGAGAGCAGAACAGTGATAGTGCAAAGATAAGAGGAAGAGAAAGAATAAAGCAGAGAACAGAGAGGGAGAGAAGCGAGTGAGAGGAGAGCAGTAGTGAATTACTTAAGTGAGGAAAAGAAAAAAAAAAAAGAGAAACTGATATCCGATCCAAACCGAATTAATAGCTAACCGAATTCCTTCGTTTATTATCCAAATTGAAACCGGAATTGAACCGAAAATGCACGAATTTTCGGTTTGATACAGTTTTGACACCCCTACCAATAAGTCTTTTACTTAAACACATCGACACTTATTCACCGCCTAAGCCTCTTTTTAGCTTTCTTTTTCTTCTTCAATAAGTTCTTGATTCTTTTGCTTAGCAGCAGGAGTTTGATGAAGCAAAATGCTTGCTTTGGATTGATTCGGTTTTTGACACCCCTACCAATAAGTCTTTTACTTAAACACGTCGACACTTCTTCACCATCTAAGCATCTTTTTAACTTTCTTTTTCTTCTTCAATAAGTTCTTGATTCTTTTGCTTAGCAGCAGGAGTTTGATGAAGCAAAATGCTTGCTTTGGATTGATTCGGTTTTTGACACCCCTACCAATAAGTCTTTTACTTAAACACGTCGACACTTCTTCACCATCTAAGCATCTTTTTAACTTTCTTTTTCTTCTTCAATAAGTTCTTGATTCTTTTGCTTAGCAGCAGGAGTTTGATGAAGCAAAATGCTTGCTTTGGATTGATTCGGTTTTTGACACTCATATCAACAAGTCTTCAATTTGGACACGTCGGCACTTCTTCACCATCTAAGCATCTTCTTAACTTTCTTTTTCTTCTTCAATAAGTTCTTGATTCTTTTGCTTAGCAGCAGGAGTTTGATAAAGCAAAATGCTTGCTTTGGATTGATTCGGTTTTTGACACCCCCGTCAACAAGTCTTCAACTTGGACACGTCAACACTTCTTCACTGCCTAAGCGTCTTTTTAACTTTCTTTTTCTTTTTCAATAAGTTTTTGACTCTTTTGGTTTCCAGATGGAGTTTGATGAAGCAAAAAGCTGGCTAGCTAACGAAGAAATCGTGTTTCCAATGCACGTACAATTCCCTAGATTATTCTCGGATTTCACAAAGATGGATAAAAGTTTGACAATCAAAAAAATTTCAAGAAAAGACGTGGGCGGTTGTTCTGATAAAATCAGTTTACTTTCTTTTGAGAAAACCGCCCACGTCTTCCCACTCTCTCCCACCACGCGTTTGTTCATTCTCTTTTTCCGTTTCTTTTGATAAAATTATTTAAAATTCCCTAAATACGAATATAAACCTCAACTTTTACCGAACGCTGGCTCTCCATTCCGTCAAAATGTGCAATGAACACGATTTTCAAGAGCAGAAAATGGATGTTTTACTCGTTTCTTTATAAGAAATAATCAATCACAAAGTCCCCCGAAATTTAAGTGGCACAAATTGGCTCCCTAATCTTTCCACTATGACACATCTTTCTAAACTTTTTTTTTTCCATTTTTTTTTATAAAAGCGAGTTAAAAAAAGTTCAAACCTGGGCATATAATTGTAATCGAGATTTCAAATTGTATGATGGGTCTGAAATTCCTTTTTAGCAAATCAAATAGGTTTGATTTAGATTTCTTTGATAAATATCCGAAGCAAAAACCCAACTAGTTATATTACCGAAAAGAATCAAATTTCTTCTAAAACACACAAATCATTTAAGTAACTATCTCACTCGTCTAGGATTTAATGTATTTTGTCATTAAAAGTAAACAAAAACATACAAAATTCATTATGTTTTTGGAAGGTGCAAAACAGGTTAAACAGAAACATATAAATTCCTTATTATTTTTATTAAAGTAAGAGTTTTAATATGTTCTCAACTTTGAGATGAGTTCAACTTTCATTCAGAACTACTTTAGTTTGAGTTTAGACAATGTCGCCTATCTCAAACTAGTTCTAATGTTATTGAGAGAAGAACATCTCAAGTGCTGCAACTTGGCACGGGAGACATATAAGGTGCGTTTGGTAACATTTACGTTTAAAAATTGTTCCAGGGAACGAAATAGAAAAAAGTGTTTCGTTCCCGGGGAACAATTTTTGAACAAAAAAATGGGTTTGGTAAACTTGTTCCGAATAAAAAATGAACAGAAACAAGTTTGGTAAATTTGTATTTTTTTTTTATTTCTTTTAATTTTTAATATTTTTATTTTTATTTTCTTTCTTTTTCTTTTTCTTTTTCTTCTTTTTTTCTTCTTTTGGCCGGTCGCCGGCCTCGGCCATGGCCGGCGGCCGGCCGACGAGGGTGCGGCGGCCTCGCCCGGCCACGGCGAGGCTCGCGGCCACCGCCCGACGACGCCGGCTGGAGGTGGCCCGAGGCCGAGCATCGCCGTGGCCGGCGAGCTCCGCCGTGGGCTGGGCGGCTCGGCTGCCAGGCGGCCGGCTCGCCGGGCCACCGCCCGACGCCGGCTGGAGGTGGCCGCGAGGCCGAGCCTCGCCCGTGGGCCGGGCGAGCTCGGGCTCGCCGGATCTGGGCGAGCTCGAGCTCGCCCGGCCAAGGTGAGGCCGAGCCTCGCCGGGCCGGCGGCCGCTCGGCCTCGCCGGGCCGGCGACGCCGGCGAGGTCGCCGGCCCTCGGCGTCGCCGACCCTCGACGGCGGTCGCCGGCCATGGCGGAGCCGGTGACCGGCCAAAGAAAAAGAAAGAAAAAAGAAGAAGAAAAGAAGAAGAAAAGAGAAAAAAAAAGAGAGAAGTGTTTCTGATTTTTGTTCCAGAAACAAGAAACAATTTTTTTTTTTCTTGTTTGTTTTACGTTGATGTGTTTTAACAAAACAAAAAACAATTTTGGAACAAAAAACGCACCCAAACGCGTTTTGTTCCTTTTTTTGTTCCAGGAACAAAAAAACAGAAAAAGTTGTTCAAAAACAAAAAAAAATGAAAACAAACGGGCCCTAAGTGCCAAAACTTTCAAAATGTATACTTAAGTGTCGAAATTGAAAATAAAAGAACACTTAAGTGCCAATAGCGATAATTTCCAACCAAACAACTAACGTGGCTTTTTTTTTTTATGAGAATTTTAAATGCGGTAGCATTTCTTTAAAAAAAAAAATTTATCCATATTAGACAGGGCAAATGACGTCACGCTGTCCATGTAGATTACACAAGATGACGCTAAATGGCGTTATTTTGGCACTTAAGTGATCACTTTACTTAAGTATTCACTTTTAACCATAAATGACACTTAAGTGATCACTTATACCATAACTTGACACTCTAGTGATTCCTTTTTAATCATGACTAGCACTTAAGTGAACATGGAGGAGGATGACGTCGTTTTAGATAAGGAGTGCGAAGTGGACATTCTGGCAAGCCACATAGACCAATTTCATTAATAAAATAACGCTATATCGGATTTTCAATAAGTTCGCTGAAGTTGGCACTTAAATGTATCTTTTAGAAGTTTTGACACTTCACGTTGTGGTATTTGAGATGTTCTTTTCTCCAATGTTATCTCTACTCCTTCCATCCACCAAAATCGCCGTCATGTTGCCTAAAGAAGATAAACCCACACGAACGCGAACGGCACCGGTCGAAAGCGATTCTTCGGCGACATCGGAAGATACGGAAAGCCGAAAAAGAGGGGAAATCACCTTCGAGATTCCGAGACGACGAGCCCGCCACGATCAGGGAATTAGGGTTCTTCCAGCTACCATCGCCCTCGTTCAGGTAGCGCTGCGGACTGTGAACTGAAAAGCTCATTATCATATCCGTACTCCTCTGCGAAGTGCAGGCGCTGTCAGCCGTCGGATCATCGCGGCATCAACGGCCGAAAGCCCTCCTTCCCCTTCTCTCCCCCACGCCTGCGTTCGTTCTCTCTTACCGTTTCGTTTGATGAAATTACAGAAAACCCCCTCAACGGCGTAGTTGCATCCTTAATTGTCGAGTGACGACAATGATTTGCAAGGGTAAAAGTTAGATTTTTGTCCTTTTTCTACAAGAAATTATTGACTATACAAAATCCGTGAAAGTTCGAAAGTGGAATATATTGGTCCGTTTCTATTGATAAAATTACATAAAACCCTCTTAACATTATAATTCTACTCTTGATTTTTTGACTGTTACAACACCCCTAAATTTATGTTTTGTCGTGATGGGTGACACGGGAAAAGTGCAAAAAAGTCCTTACTATTGCGTTAGTGCACTCAATTCGATCTTAAACTTTTGGGCCACTCGGTCCCTAAACCTTTTACTATTGGTACAATTCAAATCCATCCGCCAATTTTGACCGGCCGGCCGACGTGGACGTTGGCCGGTGGCCGGATGCTGACGTGGAATTTTTTTATGATTTTTAATTATTTTTTTCGAATTTTTTTCGAATTTTTTAATTTTTTAATAATTTTTTTCTTTTTCTTTTCTTTTTTTTTGGCCTTCTTCCCGCGTGGCCGGCAAGCCTCCGGTGAGGCTCGCCGCCACCGGGCGAGGGCCGCGAAGCCCTCGCCGCCGCCGGCGAGGGTCGCGGCCTCGCCCGCCTCTCCCAGGCCGCCGGCGAGGCGGCCGCCGGATCCGGCGAGGCCGGCCTCGGCCGCGCCCCGGGCGAGGGCCGCGGCCCTCGCCGCCCGCCGGCGAGGGTCGCGGCCCTCGCTTGGCCTCGCCCGGGCCGTGGGCGAGGCGGCTTAGCCCAGATCTGGCGAGGTTGGCCTCGCCCGCGGCCCCGGGCGAGGCCGAGCGAGGGCCGCGACCCTCGCCCGGGGCCGGCGCGGGCTTTCGTGGCCCTCGCCTGGATCCGGCGAAGCCGCCTCGCCGGCGGCCACAGGAGAGGCGGGCGAGGGCCGCGACCCTCGCCGGCGGCGAGCGAGGGCTTGCGGCCCTCGCCGGTGGCCGGCGAGCCTCACTTGGGAGGCTCGCCGCCACGCTAGGAAGAAGGCCAAAAAAAGAAAAAGAAAAGAAAAAAGATAAAAAATTATTTAAAAAGTATTAAAATATTAAAAAAATATTAAAAAATTCGAAAAAATAATTAAAAATTCCACGTCGCATCCGGCCACCGGCCGACGTCCACGTCATCGTTGGCCGGCCAAAATTGGCCGGATGGACTGAATTGGTACCAATAGTAAAAGGTTTAGGACTGAATTGGTCCAATTGAAAAGTTTAGGACTCAATTGGTACCAATGCAATAGGTTTAGGACTTTTTGGTACTTTTCCCTGGGTGACACTATATCCATTTTCTATCTGAATGTGCAATGAGGACATGGTTTAGGAAGGTGTAAAATGGCTGAACAGAAACCTTTAAATCCTTTTTTTATTTTTTTTTAAGTAAGTATACATAATATGCTCTCAACTTTGATATGAGTTCGGGAGTAACCATGTCATGCCCCGATCCTCGAACGCGTGCCCATCCCTCACTTGGTCGATTAATAGCGACGACCCAGGACGCATCGCCGACCATTTTGTTTTTAAATGCGCATGCGGAAGTAGTTATAAAAAATCCCCAGACAATAATTCAATGGGATAGAAAGGCAGGACCGCAACTCAAAGAAACTAGGACATACCTTTATACATGTCGGGCTAATTCATTTACATCGCCAGCCGATATTTACAAGGCCTAACAAAAAGATTGGTTCTCAAAATTTGTTGTCCTAGGACCAACTATTCAGACTCGACTTTTGAACCCTTAGGGTCCACTTGATTCGGGCGAGACGACGGGTCTTCCACATCACCGTCAGGTAGGTCCGCTTGTTCCACATCCTTAACCGCATCAATCACTTCGGCAGGGACATCGAAGCTTAAAATGGGGCCTATCCTTAAACCGTATGGAGTGGTTCGAAACTAGGCTCTAAAAAGATCGAGTACCTCCCGATTTGGGGCCTCTTCTGCCCAGACTGAAGTTACCACCAACTCATATGTCCAATCGCTCCTTGGGTTAGGAAAAGCATAGACCTGATCGGTCGTTCTCGAAGGACGACCATACCGGCTAGGGGGATCTGCCATCTCCGAACCTGAAAATGTTGTCCCACAACGGGGTGAGACTACGTCTCAGCAAGTTCTACCCCCTAAGACCCGATTAGTAAACTAATACATCTTAGGGTTGCCTAAGCACAACACGAGTCAGAGGACATACCTTAGCCTCAATCCCAACCTGCAAATCAGTACAATTCAATAGGCGCCCAAACAATCAAACAAACGGATCAAATCATTGATCAATCGATCTAATCGATTACATGCCAATCGGACCATCTCTCGGTCATATCGATTCAATCAAGCAATTCACAACAATCGGATTAAAGCATTGATCAATCGACCTAATCGATTACATGTCAACCGGACCATCTCTCGGTTATTTCATTCCATCTCATATAACCTTCAATAGTACACTTAGTTATAGAGCTCCATTAATACTCTCGAGCGTCGTTTTTGCCAAGGTGACATAAGTAACAGATGGTCTAGGTGCGTTCTTTAAGGCGTCGTTTTCGCACAGTGATATTCCTCATCATCGAACCATGCTCGTCATAGATCACAGACAGTCTACGTGCGTTCTTTAAGGCGCCGTTTTCACACAGTGATATCCTTAATCACCGAACCACGCCTGCCACAAGTCATAGATAGTCTACGTGCGTTCTTTAAGGCGCCGTTTTCGCACAGTGATATCCATAATCACCGAACCACGCATGTGTCACGGGCCGATCGATCTAACGTTCCCTTGCCCGTGCGGCCTTAGGAATTTCTCCCAAGTCAGCCTTACTCACACTCACTCACAAGGATCGTAGAGAGAGAAACTCTAGAGAGAGAAGCTCTGGTTTTGTATTTCACTTGAGAATGAGATAATACAACTGAGGGGAGGAGTCTCCCTTATATACAAATACAGGTAAACCGTATCCGTAGATCTCTTCGGGATCTAACGGTGGAGATTGCATCTCCCAACTACCCACATTTATTCCCAACTACCAGCTACTCGCATTTATAACGTATGCGTACAAATACCGTATTTACCCGCCCCAGGAGTATACTCGATAATACTCTAAGTCTCGGGGATATAGGTCGAGGGTCGGATGTGTCACGCCCGTCCTCAAGAACCCTCTTGGCTTTGTATTCTCACGGGCCGTGACATTCTCCCCCACCTAATCAGGCGACGCCCTCGTCGCATCTTCGGCATGAAAGGCTTCGATCTCTTTCTTGAATTGCCAAAGATTCTCCTCGGGCTCCCAACTGGCTTCACTCTCCGGAAGACCCTTCCATCGGATCATGTATTCGCGCTTCGGTGCACAGTACCGCTTCCGTATGACCCGATCAGCAATGATGCTCTCAACTTCCCGGTCATACGAGGTTTTTGCCCCGAGTGGCGCCCGTGATGACTCTCCTCGATCCGGATCTTCCTCATCAACTTGGAAAGGTTTAAGCATACTTACATGGAAAACCGGATGTACCTTTAACTTTGGTGGTAACTCCAGCTTGTATGCAACCTTCCCAACCCTTTGTAGCACACGAAATGGCCCTTCATAGCGTCGGATCAACCCCTTGTGCACGTCCTTGTATCGAAGGACCACATGCAGCTTGGCCAACACTTGGTCTCCCACTTGGAACTCCACGTGCCGACGCTTCTTATCCGCCCATTTCTTCATGCGCTTGGAGGCTTTGTGTAGACACGCCCGTGCCAAGTCCGCCTCTTCTTGCATGTTTTTGGCGAACTTGTACGCGGGCGGACTACTCCCACAGTAACCCGAAGCGATGTGCTTGGGGTGTTCGGTTGCTGCCCAGTGGCAACCTCGAACGGACTCTGGCCGGTCGACTCACTCCGCTGTAGGTTGTATGAGAATTGGGCTACATCGATTAGCTTTGCCCAATTCACTTGCGTCGTGCTCACATAGTGTCGGAGGTAGATCTCCAAGAGAGCATTGACCCGCTCCGTCGACCGTCGGTTTGGGGATGCAAACTTGTTGACATATTCAGCTCCGACCCCCGGCCTCGAATAACTCGGACCGAAACGTCCCCGTGAAGCGGGGATCCCGATCGCTCACGATCGTTTGTGGCACTCCCAATACTTCACCACATGCTTCATGAACAGCTTGGCCGCCTCCTCGGCCGGGCAATCCTTTGTTGCAGGTACAAAGGTTGCATACTTTGAGAACCTGTCAACCACTACCATTAGAGTCCGACACCCTTCGGATTTCGGTAGGTTGACGATGAAGTCCATGGAAATGCTTTCCCATGGACGAGTTGGAACGGGAAGTGGCTCCAACAAACCCGGTGACGACCGTTGCTCCAGCTTGTCTTGTTGGCATACCAAACAAGTCTTCACATACGCCTCCACGTCGTCGCGCATTTGTGGCCAATAATACCGATCTTCGACGAGGGCCAATGTGCGGTGGATCCCTGGATGACCCGCCCACTTCGAGTCGTGGCACTCGCGCAAGATTTCTTTCCTCAGCTTCCCATAGAAGGGCACATATAGGCGCCTTCCTTTGGTGTAGAGGAGCTCGTCCTCACACCCCGAGCGTCGGGTCTTGCCTTCCTTCGCGTACCCGATAAGGGCTTGGGCTCTTGGATCATGCACCAACCCTTCTTTGATTCGGTCGACCCAAGGACAACTTGGTCGGCTCATCGTGTGGCTCATCAATTCCGTCTTCCGACTCAACGCATCCGCCACGGAGTTGGCCTTCCCTGGCTTGTACTCCAATGCGTAGTCGAACTCCGCCAGGAAGTCTTGCCAACGAGCTTGCTTCGGACTCAGCTTCTTCTGGGTCTGGAAATAACTCGTGGCTACATTGTCCGTCCTTACGACGAACTTCGATCCCAGGATGTAGTGTCTCCACGTCCGAAGGCAGTGCACCACCGCGGTCATCTCCTTCTCTTGGACGGTGTATCGACGCTCGGTGTCGTTCAGCTTTCGGGACTCGAACGCCACCGGATGTCCATCCTGCATAAGAACACCACCGATCGCATAATCCGATGCATCGGTCTCTACCTCGTAGGGCTTGGTGTGGTCGGGTAACGCCAACACCGGCTCTTCCGTCATAGCCTTCTTCAATCGATCGAACGCCCTCTGGCATCGATCCGTCCACTCCCACGACTTCTCCTTCTTCAGCATGTCCGTGAGCGGAGCGGTGATGTTCGAGTAGCTCCGGATGAAACGCCGGTAGTAGTTGGTGAGGCCCAAGAACGACCTCAACCCCGTCACTTTGGTCGGCGGCTCCCATTCAACGATCGACTGGATCTTGGCCTTGTCCATCCGCATATGTCCACCCCCGACGATGTGCCCCAAGAATGGAACTTCTTCTTGTGCGAAGGCACACTTCTCGCGCTTAACGTACAGTTCGTTCTCGCGCAGAACTTGGAAGACCTGTCTTAGATGCTCGACATGCTCTTCTAACGTCCGACTATAGATTACTATATCATCTAGATAAACCACAACAAACCTATCTAGGAAAGGGTGGAGTACCTTATTCATCATTGTACGAAATGTAGCCGGAGCGTTGGTTAAGCCGAACGGCATCACCAGGAACTCATAAGATCCATACCTCGTCACGCAGGCTGTCTTCGGCTCGTCCCCTTCGGCGATCCGAACTTGATAGTAGCCCGATCGGAGATCCAGCTTGGTAAACCATTGCGCTCCACCAAGTTGATCGAATGCAGTCCGCGATGAGCGGGATCGGGTACT
This sequence comes from Eucalyptus marginata, assembly GCA_014182565.1. Taxonomy (NCBI): domain Eukaryota; kingdom Viridiplantae; phylum Streptophyta; class Magnoliopsida; order Myrtales; family Myrtaceae; genus Eucalyptus; species Eucalyptus marginata. Next base: position 1,858,509 of record CM024588.1, on the reverse strand, counting down.
TGTTCTTTACGGTCAACTTGTTCAGCGCCCGGTAGTCGATGCACATCCGGAGTGATCCATCGTGCTTCTTTTGAAATAAGACCGGCGCACCGAACGGGGCCTTAGATGGCCGAATATAACCCGCGTCGAGCAGCTCCTTGAGTTGCCTCCTCAACTCTTCTAGTTCGGGTGGTGCCATGCGGTACGGCGCCATGGCAGGCGGTCGAGCGTCAGGCACAAGCTCGATCCGATGATCCACCTCTCTCTTGGGTGGTAGCTTCTTCGGCGCTCAGAAGGCATCACGTCCTTGAACGATCCGAGGATTTGGGTTACCTCCGTCGGGACTTCCTTCCCTTCACCCTTGTCCTCCTCAATCTTCAAGGCAGCAAGGATGGTCCTCTCACCCTTCCTTGCTCCTTTGGTGAGTTGCATGGCCGAGATCACCCTTCGGTCACGCTCCGACTCACGATGAACCGGGACTACGCATTGACAATGCTTGTCCAACACGCATATGCACTCGGCGAACGGAACAACAACCGCATGGATTTTATCTAAGAATTTCATTCCAATGACTAGTTCATAGTCGTCAAGTGGAATTACCTCGAGAGTCTCCTTGCTCTTCCATGGCCCAAGTTGCAGCTCCACGTCCCGTGCGACACCGATTGCAGGGACTTCCTTCGAGTTCACTGTTTTGAGCCAGCCGGCTCCCTTCTCGACTCGTAGGTTGAGTTTCTTCGCGGTCTCTTCCGAGATGAAGATATCGGACGCTCCCGTGTCCACGAGTGCACTCATCGTGGTTGTACCGATCTTCACATCCGCGAACATCAAGCCCTTAGGCTCCTTCGCCTTCTTGGACTTCATCGTGCTAAGGAGGCGCAGTGAACCCAACCGCGTCTCCTCCTTAGGCTCATCCTCTTTGCAAGCGCAGCCAGCTTTGCCTTGTTCGGGCAATCCCGCGCCATGTGCGGACCATCACAAAAAGCACTTGTACGAGCGTACCTTTCGTTGTCCTCCACCGCTCGATTCCGCATGCGTCTTATGAGGGTTAGCCGGTGGTCTACCTCCGGTCGGGCGGTTGTATCTCCCCCGATCTCCCCCACCAGTGGCTTTCTCCCTCGGACGAGAATCCGATCGGGATGTCGAAGGCGCTTTGTACTCCACAAGCGACTCGGCTACGGTCATGGCCGTCGTGAGATCTCCCACGTTGCATCGCTTCAGCTCTTGCTTGGTCCATGGCTTGAGACCACTCATAAACTGATGATATGCCTCCACTTCATTCATCGAAGGGATCTGGAGTAGCAACTCCGAGAACCGTTTGATGTAGTCGCGCACACCACCTTTCTGCTCGAGACGTTTCAGCTCGTCACGAGCTTCCTCCTCCGCATAAGCGGGAAAGTAGTTCCGTCGGAACTCCTCGACGAATCCACCCCATGTCGTGATAGGGTTCCCACACCTATCATCCGACCGACGACGCCACCACAACAGTGCATTATCTACCAAGTACATGGATGCAGTGTTCACCCGTGATTGCTCGTCGTTGATTCCCATGGCTTGGAAGTACCTCTCCATGTACCATAGGAAGTTGTCCACGTCCTTGGCCACCCGCGAGCCCCGGAATTCCTTTGGCTTCGGTGTGTCCACCCGTGGAGCCACTGCACCGTGATCACCCCGTTCACGCGTGCGACTTCCGATTCAGCCGAGCTTAGTCGTAAGCTCCGCTATCTCCGCGCGCATGGCTGCTATCGTCGCCTCCAAAGGCTCGTACCGTTGCGCCGCTCTTCCCTTAGAGTCCCCGAAGAACTCGTGTCGGAGTTCACCCATGCCGGTCTTGAGCTCTTGCACATCGGCAACCAGCTCCTCCCTTCCAAAGATCTACTCCATCCACGGTGCGGTCGGGTCATCGACCGATCCTTGGACATCGGTGACGAACAACTCCAGCTTCGTCATCCTTTGTGCAAGATCCCCCATCGGGTCACTCGAGGCACCACGATTCTTCTTACCCCTGGTCTTGTCGACGTTCCGCCCACGATCAGCGCAGTCACCACCCATGGCAAGCGCCTCATCAGATCGTGGATCGCCATTGCACTTGCGCTTGGATCACAATCGCTCTGATACCACTTGTCACGGGCCGATCGATCTATCGTTCCCTTGCTGGTGCGGTCTTAGGAATTTCTCCCAAGTCAGCCTTTCTCACACTCACTCACAAGGATCGTAGAGAGAGAAACTTTTAGAGAGAGAAGCTCTGGTTTTCGTATTGCTTGTGAATGAGATAACACAACTGAGGGGAGGAGTCTCCCTTATATACAAATACAGGTAAACCGTATCCGTAGATCTCTTCGGGATCTAACGGTGGAGATTGCATCTCCCAACTACCCACATTTATTCCCAACTACCAGCTACTCGCATTTATAACGTATGCGTACAAATACCGTATTTACCCGCCCCGGGGTATACTCGATAATACTCTAAGTCTCGGGGATATAGGTCGAGGGTCGGATGTGTCACGCCCGTCCTCAAGAACCCTCTTGGCTTTGTATTCTCACGGGCCGTGACACATGTCTATACTTCGTACCTGATCGGTTTCAGCCAAGAGAATCCCTAGTTCACTCTCATGATTCTTTCCACTTTACAACTCATCAAAGTATTATAAATGCTAAATAAACATACTCAGCCATCTACCAATCAATCATTCAATTCCACTCAATTTCAATCAATTTAGGATAAATCCCTAAAATATCACAATTAATTTAATTCCGTGAAGCGTAGAGCTCAAATAAATAAACAGATCGCACCACGACAATCAACACGAAATTTCGGTCGTCTATCCCAAATTTAATTTCCGAAAAATAAATAAATAAATAATTAATTTCGAAAATTAATTAATAAATATTAAAAATTCAATTTAGCTAAAAAAAAAAGCCCAATTAAATAAACGAACTTCACCACAATCATCAGCATAAAATCCAAGTCACCGGCCATCCCAAATTGAATTTCCGGAAAATAAATAATTAAATAATTAATTCCGAAAATTAATATTTAATTACTAAAAATTCCACTTATGCCCGAATTGTGAAATTGAAGCCCGATAGGGGTCGGGAAAAATCCCAAGAAGCATCCAATAAATACTATAGGCAATTCTCTATTTAAGTACACTAACTATTTCACTAATATGCAATGCAATTCACTAATAATCCCTAATCCATTCTAATCTAACTACATAATTATACTTAACTAACACTAATCAACCTTTAAGTGTAATTAGCAAACTAAGAAGGCATTAGTGAGCAAAACTCACCGGATTAAAGATCCGCTCGGATCAAATCGACGAGCGCGCGACCAAGCTTGATTCTCTCCAAAGCGATTCCGCCAACCGGGGTCAAGACGGCTCAAAAACGGGCCACGGGGCCTTCAAACCATTGCTGTAAAAATTTGCTGAAACGGCCGCCTTCGTTAATTCAAGAGGACTTCGATTAAGCTAGATCGATGAAGGCGTGGGCTGGGCCGGCTAAAGAAAACGTGGGGGCTGAAATTACTGCTATTGGAGGCCGTGGAATCCACGCATGGAGAGGGGCTCAGCTCGTGGAGTTGCTGACCGAAGAAGATGGGGACGTCGGTGGCAGTGAAAAGCGAAGGAAACAGACAACACAAAAGAACAAAGAGAAGGGGACCGCAGCTTGTGTGGGACAGCTTTGATGGGGGTGTCAATGGGCTGCTACCGTTTTTCAACCACATCAAATGGGAAAAGAAAAGAAACTGCAGGACCCGAAGGAGGTGGGGCTTCGGTGGGACAGCACACGAGCAAGCGAGTGAAAAATGAAAGAAGACCAACAGAGTAGGAGGGAAAAATCGCTGAATTAGCGTGGCCAGTAAAAAGATCAAGGGAAAAGTAAGAGGGATGAGATTAAAAGATAGAATTGCAGAGGCTGTCGGCCAAGAAGGGAGAAAACCGTGAGAAGGGAAACATGCGCCAATTTAAACGGATAAGAAGAAGTGAGGCCCCATGGTCAACAATCAAGGCAAAAGAAGACCAAAGTCAAAAAGAAAAGAAGACTGGCATGGTTCGTCGACCAAGAGGGAAAAGGGGAGGGGGAGTATGCGCAATTGGTGGGACCAAAGAGAGGATTTTTAAACTAAAAAGAAAACTTCAATTAAAGTCCTATTAATCCCAATTTCAGTTCAACTTCAAAATAATTATGACAATTGGTCAAGCTAGGCCAAATTCTATATCCACTTGTTCAATTTGAAGTCCCGCTGGAAGCCGAATAAAACGGTCTTTAAATCTCACGAATTGCCTTCGAAACCGATTTTTATTTCAATTTTCTCAAAGATCCGATTTTCCGAACAAATAAATTCGGTTGAGGTCCAATTTGAAATCGAGAAAAAGTTCCAAACAACTTCCATTCACCGATTCACTTACACAAGATGCCAAAAGTCTCTTCAAATTGGCCAATCCGAGTTTCCGTTCATTTTCCGAATCGTCAGCAACGATTTTCCGAAAAAATCCCGAACTCACCGGAATTTCCTCAAAACGTGAGTCGACATTCTTAGAATGACTCATGACATGACACGACTTCTAATTTCTGAAATCGAATTCAAATTCACTGTTATTTTCAATTAAACGAGCTTTTAGTGTGACCTTGCCTACTAGGTAGCTTTTAGGATTTTTTAGTGCAATTGACCTGTGGTCGATTTTCTTCGAACCACAATGAACCCATTTGACACATTGGCAACTCTCGGTGGTCGTGAAAATCTCAAGGTTTCAAATACGGACACATGGTACCCAAAACGACAGAAAATTGGTTTAGTGCTGATCGACAAGAATTTTGCAATCAAGTGGAATCACCCACACTTTGATCACTATCTCAGTTGAATCAACCTATCTCCAGTCTCTAATCGATTTTTAATTGTGTCATAATGACCCTTGCAGACTAGCACGGTCGAGCAGTCGATTCCTGGTCGAATTCTCAAGTCTATTGCATTAAAATCCCTTAACGACTTCACCTGATAGGTCAGTTATCTCATGAGTGGCCATCTCAGAGAAAAACACTATAGTCACGTTGATGAAAGGCCCGACTTATTCGATTGAAATTAGAACCTGAAAATCAGGATGTCACAAACCAGATTTGAATTTAAGAACAATGTAAGGGCGTGTTTGATGACGCTCCCGTTCCCCCCTAGAAACATGAATAGAACAAAAACAATTTGTATACATTTTTATTCTCATGAATAGATTTGGAATAAAATAAAAAAGTATAAAAAATTGCTTCATTATTCCTAGGAATAAATCAAGAATTAAGTCCAAACCATTTTCTTCTGTTTTCTTTTCTTTCTTTTTCTCTTCCTCCTCCTCTTCCCCTAGCTAGTTGCCAGTCTCGGCGATGGCCGGCAATCAACTAGGCAAGGTCCGGCAACCTCATCGGCCCCCAGTGAGGTTGCCTTGAGCCTTGCCCAACCACTCAGCAATCGGTTAGAGGAAGAAGAAGAAACGAAAAAAGAAAAGAAAAATGTAATAAAATTAATAAAAAAATACTAAGTCACAAAATTTTTTGGGATTGTACCAAATGCATTTTTATTCTGAGAATATAAATTTTGTACAGTTATCAAACGCATTATCCTGCTCAGAAACATAAACTTGTCTAGAGAACAAAAATAGAAAAATTTGTTTCTGAATAGAAATTGTTCCTAGGAACAGAAATATTATCATATACACCTTAAGTTATCTCAAATTAGTTCCAATGTCATCCTCCCTCTACCCATCTGCCAGCGTACTTCAATGAAATAGGTACTCGTTAGCTTCACGGCTCTCTCTCTCTCTCTCTCTCTCTCTCTCTCTCTCTCTCTCTTCATATTACTCCATGTAAAAGAATTGAACTATACAATTTGGTAGATTGATGTATTCCATTTTCTAAATTTCAAAGGAATTTTCCGTCAAATTATCTTTTTGTATTAAAAAAAAAAAGTAGTTCCCTCCTTAGAAACTCATGCACATTGCACATGTGAAGGGGAAACAGCAATGAAAGTTCATCAAGGCGGTGTGCTATAACGATTGAAAATTCAAGATAAACATGTACTACCACAAAGTTCATTGATATTAATCTAATCTCTCGATTATAATTTAAGTAACTGTCTTATTCAACAATAAATAATTGTATTTCATTAGAAGTAAACGAAACATACAAACTATTAATGTTTTAGTAAGGTGTAAAATGGGTTAAGAAACATATAAATTCCCTATTATTTTTATTTAAGTAATATACTTGATATGCTCCCAACTTTGAGATGAGTTTGACTTTCGTTTAAGACAATGTTGGCTATCTCAAATTGGTTCCAATGTCATTCTTACTCCACCCTGCCACCAAAATTAGCATCATGCCACTTAAAAAATCAACAATTCTTATGAAAGCAAAGTTTATACACTCGAAATCTTGGGAAAAAAAAGGGAGGTTGGGACACTGAAGTGCCAAAACTTGGCACGGAGGAACACTTAAGTGCCAAAACTTCGAAAGATACACTTAAATGCCAATTTTGGAGTAAAGTGGAACACTTAAGTGCCACTTCGGCAAAAATTCAGCCAAATTGCTGACGTGGCAATTTTCCGGCGAGTTGGGTGCAAAACGGTGTCGTTTTGCTCGCCGACGTGGCGAAAAATGCAAAAACGACACATTTTTGTGTCTGATGTGTAAATAATTAATATAAAAATTAATTAAATTAATTTTAAACTTAATTTTATTTAAAATATTCTAAAAGATAAAAAACTTAAAATTAAAAAACCTAAAAAAGTAAAGGGTTAATACCTTAAAAAACCTCAAACTGGTACACTTTGTGATAAATTTACCCCAAATTATTTTTTTGACTTCCAAAAACCCCAAATTGGTATACCTTTGACAAATTTACCCCAAATTGGTACACTTGTAACAAATTTACCCTTTGTTAGTTTTTTTTTTTTAAATTTTACAGTCAAATTATTAAGTTAGTAGAGGGTATATTTGTCACAAATTTACTAATTTGAGGTTTTTTACGGTCGAATAAATTAGTTTGGGGTAAATTTGTCATAAATATACCAGTTTAGGGTTTTTTATGGTTAGTCGGGGTAAATTTATCACATGTATACCAATTTGGGGTTTTTCATGGTCAAAAAAATAGTTTGGAGTAAATTTATCACATGTGTACCAGTTTGGGGTTTTTTAGGGTATTAACCCAAAAGTAAAAAACTTAAAATTAAAAACCTAAAATTAAAAAACCTAATTTTTTTTTAAAAAAAAAAAAGGGAGGGGGAGCCGAAGGGGGTGGCTGAGGGCTGAGACCTCGTCGTTGCCGCCTCCACGCCGCCGCCGGAAGGGTCGGCGACGAAGGGGGAGAGTCGGCCGGGGTCGCCGGCCCCCGGCCGATTGGTGGTGAGGGTCGTGAGCCCTCGCCGCCTCCCCGCATCCGCGGAAGGGCCGATGACGGTGGGGGGAGTATTGGCCGGGTCGCGGGCCACTGGCCGGGGCCGGCGGCGAGGGCTCGCGAGCCCTCGTCGCCTCCCCACCGTCGCCGGAAAGGGCCGGTGACGGTGGGGGAGCATCGGCCGGGGTCACGGGCCCTGGCCAGGGGCCGGCGGCGAGGGCCCGCGAGCCCTTGCCCAGCATCTCGGGGTGAGGGTTGTGGCCCTCGCCCAAATTCGGCGAGGGCTCATGAGCCCTCGTCGCCGGTCGGCCGGGGTCGGCGACCTCGGCCGACCCTCCCCCTCCGTCACCGGCCCTTCCAGGCCCGGCGGCGGCGAGGGCTCGGCCCTCGCCCGCCCACTTCGACTCCCCCTTCATTTTTTTTTAATTTTAGGTTTTTTTAGGTTTTTTAATTTTATTTTTTAAAATTTTTAGAATATTTTAAATAAAATTAAGTTTTAATTTAATTTAATTAATTTATATATTAATTATTTATACATCGGACACAAAACGGCGTCGTTTTTGCATTTTCTCATCACATCGAGAGCAAAATGACGCCGTTTTGCACCCAACTCACCGGAAAATTGCCACGTCAGCAATTTGGCCGGATTTTGGCCGGAGTTGTACTTAAGTGTTCCACTTTACTCCGAAATTGGCACTTAAATGTACATTTCTGAAGTTTTGGCACTTAAGTGTCCCTCCTCCGTGCCAAGTTTTGGCACTTGGGCTGTTCTTCTCAAAAAAAAGGTGAGAACCCTAATTGTTACTATAAAAAATTTTAAAATTCCCCCAATGTAATAATATTTTGTTTTTTTAATTTATTTTTTTATTTTCGTTTTCTTTCTTCTTTTCTTCCTCCTTTTGCTTTTTTTCTCCATAGCGGCAAGGCTTGTCAACCTCTGGATAGGGGCCACGAAGCCCTTGCCCAGCTTTGGATGAGACCTAGGGGCCATAGGCAAGCCCACCCTCGCTCGTAGCCCCCAAGGCCATGGCGAGGCTGGCCGTACGCAAATCTAGGCAAAGTCGTCTCACCGGCAATTGTGGGGGAAAAAGCAAGGAGGGAAGAAAAAAAAAAAGAAAGGAAAAAATTAATTAGTCAAAAAATTCCAAGAAAATATAAATTTATTGAAAATTGTCCACATTAGCGCTAGTTGGCCAAAATTTGCTGAATGGACAAAATTAGCACAATTGCAAAAAGTTTAACACTAAATTAATAAAAAGAAATGTTTAAGATTGAATTGGCATAATTGTAGTATATTTAGGATTTTCTTCGTAATTCTTCCGTGAAATATGTAATATGCCCTGATTGAATGTGGCGATGGACAAACAGCTTCTCTATGGTAAGTGGAGTAGCTTTTTGGCCAAACTACCATCGATTCGTCAACTTCAAGCATTTTCTTCGCCAGTTATCAAGCACCGCTATCGAAATTGCTTCATAGCTGGTACTTTCTTTAGTAATTCAAGTTTTTTTTTCTTATCCTTCTGTGTCAATTGGTTCGATTCTATGTGTTCTAGAGTTGGCTACTCTATTCATTTTCTGCTAGTCGAAACACCAGTTAGTCCATTCACGTGTCTATGAACTTTAGCCTTTAGATGCATTGTATATTGAGGCATTTATTTTGTAACAGGATTGAGAATAAGTTGTTCCATAAAGTCTTACAACTTGTCAAGCTTTCTCATGTTGAGGTCAATAGTCTAAAAGCTCGACTGCGTATTGATTTCTCGAAGATGAGCACTCCTCATTTTGATGCACCTTCATGCTTGCGAACCAGCTCAAGTAAGGGAAATACTACTTGGTAAGGAAGTTGCTATCAATCCCAAACGACATATTGGAAGGCATGAATTGGTGACGAAGGAGAACCTCGCCAAGCAAGGTTAACCCTTTGAAATAGTCTCTCCAATGAATCAATATGATATTTATCTAGAGAAAATTCGTGCATTAAAAAATAATATAACGCAAGGTTGTTTATTACTATTAATGTGGATGCCTTTCTATGTATTGTCACTGGCAATTTTCTCATTCGTTATCTATAAGATTTTTAAAAACTCTCCCCTAAGTCAGCGTTACTCATAATAATGCAAGAAATTCTAGAGAGAAATTTGTCAAGAGAGAAGTTCTAAATTTGGGTTTGTATTGGTATTTATACTACTAGGATCGAAAGGGACCATATTTATACAAGAACCTCTCTTATTACAACCATAGATCTACAATGCTATCTAATGGCGGCCACAAACACCAGCGTCCCGTGTGCTATCTTTATGGCCGATCCTCCTATATGGCTCTAGGAATATTCTAGAAGACATATTGTTCATATTTCCCTCAATAATATTTTAAAGTAATAAAGAACTTTCAAGACTTGCTTGGTTATTTCAACCCACTTCCTCAGCTTATTGGGCCTTAAAACCACTGGTCCATGACGCTATTCTCTTGCTCGTAAAAGACTGGTGCCTTGAATAGATTCGGAAATTGACTTTATTCAAACTTAGTTGAAGTAATATAATAATAATATAATACAAGGCAAACGAAACTTTTGCGCAATTCATACCAATTTTATATTAATCAACAATCAAAAAAATTTATTATCAATATAAACCGTCGCAATACTATTTCATCTTAAGATTCGTGATATACTTGAATGTTCATATTATGTAACATTAATAAAATAATTAAATAAAAGTATTGAACTTTACGAACAAAAGGATGGTTTTATTTTTAAGGGATCTCTTGCCTTTACAATACCTTAATAATTACTAAACTTTATACCAATGAGTGATTTTTTCTTGAATTTTTATTTTGTTCAATGTGACGCTTGAACTATTTCTAAATGTTCAGTGCAATCTCTAAATTTTCAATTTGTTCAATTTAATTCTTCAACTTTCCAAGTATTCCTATTAAATTGATATTTTTGCTATTTTATGGCTAAGTCTTTTCATAAGGATATTTGGAAACAATATCCATTTATCTATAGATGTACTTATGTATATTAATCTAAATCTTGTTCTTTATTTTTGAGATTGATAAAATTTTAATAAGAGTTAATATTACGAAAAACCTCAAAATGGTACATTTATGATAAATTTATCTCAAACTAATTTTTTGACTATCAAAAACCCTAAACCGGTACATTTATAACAAATTTCTCTCCATTAGTTTTCATCAAATTTCAATGACAAATTGCTAGTTGGATGACATGTGACAGTTGATAGATATACCAGTTTAAGATTTTACCATCCGTTTGTCAAAGATGAACCAATTTGTGAATTTCCATGATAATAATCCAATTTAACTTAGGGTTAATTAGTCACAAATATATTAGTTCGGAATTTTTGGGGGTCAAAAAATTAGTTTGAGGTAAATTTATCACAAGTATACTAATTTAAGGTTTTTCAATTTAGATAAATTTATCATAAGCGTACCAATTTGAGATTCTTTGTGGGTCTATCATGTTCCTAATTTATTAATTGATAAAATCTCAATCTTACACTTAGACTTAAAATAGCAAGAAAATAAACCCAATATAACTCTAAATGAGTTTCTACTTTTACTATTCTAGTTTTACTTAAATGGAACTATTGTAATATTTCTAAAGATAAAAAAGGTAGAGATTAAAAAATCCTATCTTTTGTTTATTTAGGAAAATGATTGAAATGAAAAGATATTAAAAAATCTAAGTATTAGTGTAACTGTAAAAACTTGTGAATAGTACGTAAGTACTATAATTTGAGGATTCAATTGAATGAATTAAAAATTTAAGGATGAAATTATACATTAAGCCAAGACGACGCATCATCTTTTTTTATTTCACAAGTTCGGAATTTTGGGGGTCAAAAAATTAGTTTGAGGTAAATTTATCACAAGTATACTAATTTAAGGTTTTTCAATTTAGATAAATTTATCATAAGCGTACCAATTTGAGATTCAACTTAAGGAAAATTAGCTTCAATGGGAAAACTTGATGAACTTTCATTGTTGTTTGCACTTCACATGTGCAATGCGCATGAGTTTTCAAGGAGAGAATTACTTTTTTTTCTCTTTATTATAGAAAAAAGATAATTTAACAAAAAATTCCTTCGAAAATAAGAAATAAAATACATCAATCCACCAAATTGTATAGTTCAATTCTTTTATATGAAGTAATATGAAGAGAGAGAGAGAGAGAGCCGTGGAACTAATGGGTGCCTATTTAGTCAAAGTACGTTGGCTTATGGGTAGAGGGGAGATGACATTGGAACCGGTTTGAGATGACTTACATCGTTCTTAAACACAAACCCTGTTACTCCAGAACTTGTCTCAAAGTTGAAAGCATATTACGTGTACTCTCTTAAAATAAATTTAATAAAGGATTTATATGCTTCTGTTCAGCCCATTTTACACCTTCTTGAAGCATTATGAGTTTATACATTTTGTTTACTCCTCATGACTACATATATTAATTTATAGATGAATAAAGTTACTTCAATAATATTGTAGGTTTTAGAAGAAAACAGATTTCTTTTGGTGAATAAGTAATTGGGTTTGTGTTTTGGGATATTCATTGACGAAATCCAAATGTATTTCAACCCCATTATACAATTCAACATCTCGATTATAATTGATGGCCTGAACGAGAAATCCAATGTAACCTTACTCTTAACCATTTCTGCGGTAGAGATGATCATGAAATCTCTCTTTCTCCAATTGAAGTTTTTCCTTCTTATTTTATGAATGCAAAGAAAAAAGTTACCTTAAGGAAGGTCTGTAATATTGAAAAGATTAGGAGATCAATGTGTACTTCCAAACTTTAGCAGATTCCTTTTGGTTTGGAGATGGTGACATGTGGGCCAGCATAATTGAACGGGATTCATGAGCCATTTCACTACTTTCCTCTTTGAGATCATATACCACTCCAAACAATGGTTTGATAGAAAATGCACGAAATTTTTAGCGATAAAGGCATTGGAAGTTCTAAAATTTGTTATGAAAGTACAATTGAGTTTTAAAATTTTTAAAACGTGCAATTAAGTCTTGAAATTTATTATAAAATGCGATTGGTCCTAAAACTTTAAAAAATGTAATTAAGTCCTAAAATTTATCAAATTGATCCGATCTAAATCCTTTCATTGATTGCACTTATTAAAAGGTTTAGGACTTATTTACACTTTTGTGATAAGTTTTAGGACTTGATTGGACATTTTGAAAGTTTTAGGATTCGATTGAACTTTTGTGACAACTTTTAGAACTTGATTGTTTTTTTTTTTTTTTTTTTTTTTAAATTTTAGGACTCAATTGCATTTTCGTGATAAGTTTTAAAACTTCTTATGCACTTATCCCAAAATTTTATATCCATGTGGTGCAAAATCCACTACCACCCCAAAAGTTTTGCTTTTGTGGCAAATTGTCCCCATAACATGTCAATTTTACAATTAGCACCTTAACATTTCTATAAAAGCTAACATAAGAGAAACACATGAAATAAAATGGTAGATGATGAGGAAGAGAGCCGCTAATTCATCGACAGTCTCTCAAGAATCAATAAAAAGAGGCCTTCCAAATAAGCTATTACATAATAAAAATAGGTAGATGAAGAAAATATCTTAAAATAATAAATTGAAAAATGATTAAAATATGGTAATGAAAAATGATTGGGCATAGCAAAGTGGGGGTATGTTGTTGGTGAAATGATAAGGGTGATTAGTTCATGGTTTGGTCCTATCCAACAGAACCGTCATTTTTTTCCCACTACTTGATGCCTTCTATTAAAAAGAAATTAAAAAAAAAAAAAAAAAAAGCCTATCACTTTTATTTTTTAAAGAAATTTTTAAAAAAGTACATAATTAGTCCGGTCCTCAAAACCGGATTGCCCTTACACCGGTTCCACTTTTAGGAACCGGGAATCGGACCAAACCGGTCGGTTTTGTTAGGTCCGGATGATTCTCGATTCGAGTGGTTTGTTTTGCACATCCCTATGAAATGATACTAAACCCTTTACGAGGAGAGGATGGTGCACTACCTATTCACAACTCTTTTTCATTACTCACTTCTGACTCATTTTTATCTGTTTTTAATTTTTTTGTTCTTCTTTTCTTTTTCTTTTTTTTTGCCTTTTCTATTACTAATACATCTTTTGGTGAAAAAAAAAAATCAGAAATATGCATCTGTTTACCTATCCTGTAAACTAAAGTATATTTTTAGAAGATGTCACTTATGTCACTTTTTCCCTTCTTTCTTCATTCCTGTTTTTCTTTTAACTTTCATTTCACTAATTTTATATCAACTATACCAATACATCTTTTGGTGAAAAAAACATAATCAGAAATATGCATCTATTTACCTATTCTGTAAACTGAAGTAGATTTTTAGAAGATATCACTTATGTCACTTTCTCCCTTCTTACTTGTTTCCTGTTTCCTTTTAACTTTCATTTCACTAATTTTATATCAACTTTCTATTTTGCATGACATTCTCTGGATAAACATAGTAACTTTCCAGGGGTGATTCATCGGAGAGATGATCCTAGAAAGAGTTAACTGAATTGGGAACAAAGTAAACCCTAACTTACAAACACGCATTGTATTATAACCATTAATCAGCACAAAGTAAATTGGAAACAAATAATGTAGGAATGCAGATTTGTAACTCCAAACAATTCATAAAGACAACAGCTAGATCCACCGTTCCTCCAATGCAGATGATGAGCATTAATCTTGTCAGGATCACGGCAACCAAAAAAAAAAAAAACTAAAATTCCTAATAAAGCACTAAGAAAACTGAAGACCGCTGCGTCTCCTCCACCTAAATAGATGCATAGAAGAGGTGCCTTGGTAGCATGGCTCCATTAGCTTTTCACCAGTTGAAAGAAGGCTTCTTTTCTGGAAGAGAGGCAGTGGCAATATCCAGCAAGACTCCTCTACGTTTTTTGGATGGAGAACTTGGACTTCTTCTAAACACAGGAGCGTAAGGCCTTCAAATGAAGAACATTGTGTTCTCCACATCAGCGTGTAGCTTGTAGAATCGCTCTTCACTTGAACCAACTGATGAGAGCGATGAGGACGCCGTTGAGGAGGATGAAGAGGCCATCGAATTAGGAGAGTGCTCCATCACTGCTTCGTGATACAACCTTCCTCTATAGGCGGCAAGATCAGCATAGTACACAGGCGTGACCAGAGATACAGATTTGGTGCATCGAGCTAAGGTAAAACATAAGCTGTAAATCAACTTCTGCAAGTGATCAGAGCTGAACTTGTTCTCGTCCCAGAGGACATGGTAATAGGTCGGCTTGCTCGTCCCGAGGCTGCCATAGTGGCTGCACAGATAGAAGTCGAAATCGATGGGATGCACAACTATTGTGTCCACGACTGTCCCTGGTGACACGTTGCCTGTGGGACCGCCATCAACATCTCTTTCCGGAAAAGACGAGTTTGGTGGCGCTTCCGTGCCACAATGATCGTGATGGTTGGCCTGTAATCTTTCTCATAGAAAGCCTTCTTCAGGTCTTGCAATTCTTCATTCAAAACCATATCGGATTGGCTTTCACTCACTCCATCGCGGAACAATATGAGTTTCCTGGGCCTAACTCCATTCAGACGGGCATATGTCTCGACAAGCTCCAGACACATCTCCCCGATATTGGCAATTTTCTCTTGCCGGTGGATTTGAGGTCGCATCCTTGCAGCATAGCGATTGGCAGCAGGCCAGTTGATGGTACCAACGACTGCAGCAAATGATGGACTGATTGTGTCCCGTGATGCAGGATGGTTGACATCAGCACCGAGGAACATCACATGCCCCTTGTCGTTGATGTGTGGGAATGGATTGAATAGCTCCACGTTGCTGCCTCCAAGCTTGGCATTGATCTTGAGGGCAAGATTTGCTAGATACTGGTCGTTCTTATCCTCGTTCGCTTTATTGGAAAGACAACACTGAGTGATTAACCCAACTCGAGTTTCGGAAATCCATTTGAGGCGCCTGTAGCCGACGTCTTTCCTAGACATGACACAAAGAAGGAATTGAGGACGGCATCTCCCAACTCTACAAGCGCGATTTTTGACCTCCTCTAGCAGCTCAGTCAATCTAGTCATATTGGAGAAAACGCTCATTGTGGCATCTTGATAAAAGAGCGGTTCTTCCATCCAAATCCCCATGTTTCTGCATCGGCTGATAAGCTTTTGGATGAATTTCTTACAGTTGAGCCGATTCCGGTCTGACGCGCTAAAATCAACGACGACCCATCTTTCGATCGGCTTCCCATCCACGACCGATTTCCCCATTAGATTCCAATGGCATTTGTCTTTATCAACCTTTTTCTCGATCATCTCGCCATTCGGAGTCTTCAGTTTCAACTCGGGAGGTTTGATGACACGTCCCACCAATTTCGTCATGTTCCTGTCGACTACAATCCCAAAGTTCATGCTGACGTCTCTGCAGCAATGAAAGAGACATTTTAAATAAAGAGAACAATATCAAAGACAAAAAAATGTAGTGCTAGTCCGGTGCTTACTGTGATATAAATTTATACTTTCTTCATCGGTCGAATGCCATTTTTGTTCTATAGTATATGCCGTTTTGCGCAACTATTTCACCCAAAGAATATAAAATCCAAGTATTTTGTCTATTTGAATATATTCATTTTCATAGTATAATTGTTACCGATTATCACTTACCCAACAGAACGTGTGATATAAATAACTCAAAAACAAGAGCATATATAAAACAGATTATAAATTGACCACACTAAAACATGATGACAAAGGTTCATGAAACAAACACATTGATTTTTTGATCCGCACGTCAAGTTCCAGCAAAACCAATGATAATGATATACAATTTTAGCAAAGAACAAGTGTTGCGTACCCGCTAGGCTCGGCTGTTCGACCTCATCATGTCGTAAATGGACTTCTTTCTGATATGTGGGGCAGGCAAGCAGAGTTTCTTCAGCAAGGTGGAGGCATGTCTCTCCAAATTCTCTTTTGGGTACCTTTGCCCCTCGACCAACATGCACAACTCCATCGGCACAAACTGCTTACTGTTGTTCTTGCTCAAATCTAAGCAAGGAATGTCCCTGTACCTTATCTCGATTTTGTACTTCTCTAAGAAATAGTTTGCAAGATTGATCGTATTCATCTTGCCCTCGGGGCTCTCGCAGCTGAAAGATATCGACCTTGTGTTCTCGTCGGTCAGTCCCATGATCGTATACTTTTGTTTGGTCTCGCGGTGGGTCACTGTGACCTTCAGCCCCTTTAGCGCCTGCTCGACTTCCCTCTTGTACCTCGCAAACTGACCAATGTTGAATGCACGTATGTTCTCTTCGAGGAAATCGATGACCGACATCCTCTTTCGGAAGGCCATGGCCAAGCAATCGAGAGACAGCACAAGGCCCTGGTAGGTCGGCTTCAAGCTGTGTTGGAACCCTCTAAATACTGCGACGCCGCACTTCAGGTCATCCGTCTCCTGATAGTCGTGGGGATAGAAATGCCGCCCGACTGAGATCATGTTCCTCGCAGGGTTCTCCTTCATCACCAGATCCATGCTCTGCAATATATCCCGGGGGACCGACAGCAAGTTTCCAGACAAGTAGTCTTTCAACTCGAGGAGGTTGAACTCGTTCACAAACTTGATTGTGCATTGGAAAGAGGAGTCCTCACTGTCTTTGCCGCAAAATATCTTCACATCGTACGTCCCACAAGGCAACGGAGTCACACTAAAAATGTTCCTCTCGCCATCATAAGCAGTCATGGATAATGGAAACTGTGTGTGGTTGTCAGAGAATAGCTTCTCCTTGATCTGACAAAGAGTGGCTTTTGATAGTCTCACAGGATGGCGGTGCCTCATCGGTGCCTTGGGCTTGATGTCAACATCATAGTGGCTTATAATGGTTTCGGGATTGAAGGTGACGGGAAAGTGGT
Organism: Eucalyptus marginata; assembly: GCA_014182565.1. Lineage (NCBI taxonomy): Eukaryota > Viridiplantae > Streptophyta > Magnoliopsida > Myrtales > Myrtaceae > Eucalyptus > Eucalyptus marginata. The sequence goes on along the minus strand of CM024588.1, from coordinate 1,841,224 downwards.
TGACGAGAAGCCTGACATGCCGAGCAAACAATGAGCCGCCTTTGTCCGGGCGTATAACGGGACAAATCTTATCCCCATTTCCTGAGGAAACCTGATTGAACTCCGGCGCGGAGTTAAACTCCGGCCGGACAGCAATAGTCTGGAGATCTGTCAAGAGAATATAAACCACATCAGTAAACATTCGCTTCAGTCAAGAAGATCTCTTGTGGCTCACTTTTCATTTGTTTGTACTTTTTCTTTTCAGTAGTTATGGTTGTAAAACTAATGAAACATGAAAATCAAATATCAGCACCCATGCCACCATTGTGCATATTACAATCTAGAAAAAAACAATGAAACCAGTGACTTCTTTTTTTTTATCGCAACGACATCTGTCCATTTAACCAATAGAACATGGCTGCAAATTAAATGCAGCAGTCATGCACTTGATCAGGAAAAAACAGTGAAATCAATATCGAATGTGTTGAAACATTATAGTTATTATATATTTGAATAGAATGGAAAATTGACATGATTCACATGCAAAGATCCTACTGGTAGAGCCAAATTGAAAGAAAAATGCAAAATGAAAGCGTTGCTAATGTTACTCTACAAATGCAACCTTAAGAACCCGAGTTTCAGGCCATTTATACCACTTTCTTATTCCAAAGCAAGTCTAGCAATATCCAATCAGTACCCGACAGTAGGGCAACGTCGAAGAGACCAGCTTATACGTACCAGCGATAGGCTCAGGCTCTGGATACAGTGAGGCATCATGACCAAAATGACGAGCATCGGTCTCGGCAAGCGACCGACTCCCATCTCTCTGGTGAGAATCTTGGAGAGCATTTCTCTCCTTTCCATGACCACCTCTTGCACGCCGGTGGCCTCGTTCATAGCCGCGGTGGTGACAATCCCTGTTGTGGTATCTCTCATCATCCTTCTCACGATACATATCGCGTTCACTCCATCGGTTCCCACGTCTGCCCATGACGTCTCTCTTTAAAGGACGGAATTCTTTTACGACCAGAAAGCCGCACGACCGTATAAAGGGAGAGATGAAGAAAGGCAAGCAGATGCAGGACGAGAATGGTTAAACCAGAACGAAAGAGAGAGGTCTCGGATGCTTAGTATTATGGAGCAAGGGAAAATGAAAGCACGGAGGATAAATTATTCAAGGACTTGTGTGGTACAAAAGGCTAGGTGGATCTCTCTTCATATGATGTCTCGCCTATTTATAGGAGAGTTCCCGACTCAACATCACAGAAGTTTCCACCGCCATAGCAATGATACTTCTGGACATTAACAACCAAGAATCTAGACAATTCCTTTGTTGCCGACTTCACGCAGCTTGACTTTACGCAGCTTCATCAGTAAGTAGGTGTCAATGGTTCGGTCAGATTTATAGGAAACCGAACTGAACCATTTTGATGTGTGCTTGCTCTGAACCAAAACGCAACACGACCGGACCAAACCGAACTGAACCGAACCAAAACCGCAGCTCGGATCGGTTTGGTTTTCGATTTTCCTCTTCTTCTTTTTTTTTTTTTTTTTTTTTTTTTTGCCCTTCTTCTTCCATTCGCACTGTCCCCTTCCCATTGGACAAAGGCAGAGTCTTTCACCCGGCGGATCCGCCATTTGCAAGACCCCGAATCCTGTCAGCCTCATCGGACCTCTCCAGTTCCTCTCTCCCTCACTCATGGCCCCTAGATAACCATAGTCCCAAAATCAACCACTCGGCAAAACGCGATTCTAGAGCCGGTAGAGTAGAAAGATGACGCGCTCAATGTGCCGAAGATGGAGAAATCGAGGCCTGGATTGGATGGATCGACGGAGGGAGAGGGGCAGAGAGAAGAGCGGACGCTCGGAGGGCGACGAGAGAAAGAAAGAGAGAGGGGTCGATTTCTAGGGCTTTACAGTGGGGAAGGTGGAGTGAAGTTATAACTGGTAATAATGAGAATGCGAAAGAGATGAAAATGTACTGAAATTTATGTTGTCACTCTTTTGAGATGAAAATGCTGTGAGGGTAGAGGAAGAGAGAATAAAGCAGAAAAGGGAAAGCGAGAGAGAGAGTGACAAAGATGAGAGCAGAATAGTTGTAGTGCGAAGACAGAGGGAGAGAATAATGGTGCGTTTCTCTATCGGGGAATAATTTTTGAACAGAAATAGTTTTTTTTTTGTTTTTACTCTAGGAATAGTAAATACGTTTATGTTTTGTATAATTTTATTTTTTCTTTTAGAAAAAAAAAATTATATTTTTTTTTTTTTTTTCTTTTTTTCCTTCTTTCTCTTTGTGGCCGGTCGCTAATTCTCAGCTCCGAACAATTTCTGAGTATAAGAATACGCTAGTAACTGCAAAAAATTTCTGAGTATAAGAATAAATTTTTTGCTAAACTGCAAAAAGCTTGAAAAGAGAGAAGTGATAAACAAACAGGTTTAAGCAAAAAGCTTGAAAAGAGAGAAGTGAGCAAGAGAAGAACAGTAATGAATTACTTTAGTGAGGGAAGGAAAAAAAAAAAACGAAACTCGATTTGAATCAACGATGAACTAACCAAATTCTTTTACTTATTATCCGAACAAAAATGCACAAATTTTTGGTTCGGTTTGATTCGGTTTTGATTTTGGTTCGGTTCTGACTGCCCTTACCAACAAGTCTCCAATTTGAATGTGTTGACACTTTTCACCGCCTAAACTTTCTTTTTCTTCTTCAATAAGTTATCGACTCTTTTGCCTTACAGCAGGAGTTTGATAAGCAAAATGCTTGCGAACGAAGAAATCGTGTTTCCCACACGTTGATTCCCCTAGATTATTCTAAGATTTCACAAAGATGGATCAAAGTTTAACAATAAAAAAAAAAAAAAAAAAAAATTCAAGAAAAGACATGGGCAGTTTTTTGATAAAATCAATTTCAAGTGGCACGTATGGTAACATTTTCGTTCTTAAATCAATTTTTATTCAAAAATATTTTTTTATATTTCTATTCCTTGGACAAGTTTTTAAACAAAGAACGCGTGAGTTTAGTAACTATACAAAATTTTTATATTCAAAATAGAAAAAGAATATAAATGCGTTTAGTACGACCCTTAAAATTTTTATTTCCAATTTTTTCATGTAATTATAAAAGTGTCAATGGACACTGAACAATTAATGTTTGGATAAAATTGGACTCTTGTAAATATTTAACTAATTGAGATATTTTAATATAGCTTAAGAAAATCCAACATAATAGTTAGTCAAAGATAGATGGTTGAAAATGATAGCAGAAGTTTCCACTGGTTTATAACTCACAATATGAGGAGGTTGGCAGTAAATTTTTGGGCATCACAATAAATAGGTATTTTAACCTTTTGAACTTTTCTAGTTGCAAGAAGAAGAGCAAACGTCACTTGGTGGAATGGGGAAGGACGAAACAAGTAAGGATGGATGCAATCCTAAACTTGGTGTGCTTATTTGCACAAACTCATAAAACCTTCAAGCAAATGACATTGGAAATCCATGGAGCACAACCTTATTCGAGTGCTATAAATACACATAATGCAAAAGACTTGTTTAAAGCCATCTAATATTCTATTAAAACAAAATTGTAAAATGAAGAAGATATCTTCTCTAATTGAAGTCACCAAGCTATCATGGCCTAGCATTATCTTTAAAAGAAAACGAGATTCAAAAATCCATATAGTAAAGCAAGCTTATTCAATTTTGAATCCAATTTTTATCAAAAGCTTTTCACATTTTTTATGCTAAACTTATTCTAAACTAGAAATAACACTAAAATTTAGTAAAACTACTCAAAATCTAATTTGTAAATTTTTTCCTAAATTTTCAATTTTTTTTTTTTTTATTTTGAAAAAATAGGGGATTCAAATTGGGTTAGGAGATCCCATATTTGGGTCTTATTCGGACCTTGTGTTGAATATGTAAAGGCAAGCATTAGATTACACTGAGTTTGTTTCTCTAAAATGGTCTCATTCTCCTTTTGTTCTCATGAATAAAAAATTAGATTTTTTTTTACTTCTTTTTTTCTATTCCAAATCTATCCTTTGACCACTATTCTATTTCGCGGAATAGAAAAATAAACAAATGTATACAAATAAATTTATGTTATTTTTGTTTCGAGAAATAAAAAAATAAAAAAATAAAAATATTACCAAACGCGTCCTTCTTTTTCTTCTTCAATAAGTTCTCGAGTCTTTTGCTTTACAGAGGGAGTTTGATGCAGCGAAATGCTTGCTAATGAAGGAATCGTGTTTACTTTCTTTTGAGAAAGCCACCCACGTCTTCCCACTCTCTCCCACCACGCCTTTGTTCATTCTCTTTTTCCGTTCCTTTTTTATTAAATTATACAAAATCCCCTAAATAAGAATTTACACCGTAACTTTTACCGATCGCTGGCCGTCCATTCCGTCAAAATTGCAATGAACACGATTTTCAAGAGTAGAAAATGGATGTTTTAATCGTTTCTTCATGAGAAATAATTAATTACAAAGTCCCCCGAAATTTAAGTAGCACAAATTGGCTCCCTAATCTTTCCACTACGACATATCTTCCCATACTTTTTTTTTCCATTTTTTTTATAAAAGCAAGTTTAAAAAGTTCAAACCTGGGCATATAGTTGTAATCGAGATTTCAAATTCTATAATGGGTCTGAAAATCCTTTTTAGCAGATCAAATAGGTTTGATTTAGATTTTGTTGCTAAATATCCCGAACACAAACCCAACTAGTTTATATTACCAAAAAGAATCAAATTTCTTCTAAATCACACGATATCTTTTAAGTAACTATCTTGCTCATCTAGGAATTAATGTTTTTTGTCACTAAAAGTAAAAAAAAAAAAAAAAAAAAAAAAAAAAAAAAAAAATTCATTATGTTTTAGGAAGGTGCACAACAGCTTAAAAAGAAACATATAAATTCCTTATTATTTTATTAAAGTAAGAGTATTTAACATGTTCTCAAGTTTGAGATGAGTTTGACTTTCACTCAAAAGTAACTAGGTTCGAGTTTGGACAATGTAGGCTACCTCAAAATAGTTCCAATGTCATCTCTACTCCACCCATCCACCAAAATCATCGCCATGTTGCCTAAAGAAGTGACTGTTCTAGTGAAAACAAAGTTTACATTCTCGAAATCTGGATATATTTGGTTGTTACAATCGACAAATCTAAATATCCGCTACTTTTGAAGATGGTTCTTCTTAGAATTCAATATTCATACTTCGACTCAATAGTCACTAATTAGCTTTGCAGCTCTAATTTTGATCTCTCTTTTCATTTTTCCTTACATGACAAGAAATTGAAGAAACATGCATTTCTCTAGAATTTAGTGGAGTAATGAATACCACCTCTAAAGTTCAATAGGGATGTCGTGTTATATCTTTTCCTAAAAAAAAATTTGAAAAAAAAGTAGTTTTCTCCTTGAAAAATCACATGCCAATGGTAAAATGGGATAAAGCTCTCCTTAAAATATCAAATGTCAGTGGTAAAATTGGATAAAGGGTAAACAACTGTATGACAAAACGAAGGTTCAACTTCGTTTCACCCCGTAACTCACAATCTCCCCTGAGGAACGGGCAAGGGGCGGGGTTATCACATTTTGAATTTTTAACTCTTTTGTTCCTCGACAAATTCGTTAATCATTCTTTTTTATTTTCCCTCTTATTCTGTTAAAATTATTGAGATGCTTTTGCAAGAGAAGAAATTGATTAGGGCTACTATCGACAAACCAAATAGACACTATGAAAGAGAGATGCTCATGCTCATTTGAAAATGGTCAATATAAAGATAAATTTATTTCAAAATAATTTTTTACCACAAAAACTTTAATACATTATATTTGTGACAAATTTACATCAAACTAATTTTTTTACCATAAAAAATCACAAATTGGCCCACCTATAACCAATTTACCATCCATTAATTTTAATTAAATTTATTGTCAAATCAGACACATGATAATTGATGAGTATACCGATTTAGGGTTTTATCCTTTATCACAAGTGTACTAGTTTATATTTTTTGTGATATTAATCCAATTTAATAAAACTTATAGAAGGTAAATTTGTCACAAATGTACCAATTTAGGGTTTTGGGTAATAAAAAAATTAATTTGTAAATTTATAAAAGTACCAATTTGGAATTTTTCCTGTTTTAAAAAAATCTAAGTAAAATCATGAAATTTCTCCCAAGAGTGCCCATCCCTAACACCACATGTGGACTCATCACTGCGCCTCGTGACATCGTCGCTACTACCATCGGAACTGGAGGTCGGCGGAGGTTGGCCACGGAGGTTGTGGTCTTTCTTGATTCACTTGCACCGGCGGTCACTGGACTCGCGTGACCAGAGATCTTAGAGTTGACGGACACCAACAGCCTTCACATGAGCAAATCGACCTCTATGGCTACGGACGAGAGGAGAAGGGGGGAGTGGAAGTCGCATTAACGAGCATGGCAACAACGATGGCAGGGAAGTATATAACTTTCTTTATAGGATTAATACCATGAAAAATTCTAAACTGGTACACTTATGATATTTTTTACCAAAAATCTTATTTGTGACAAATTGACATTCTATTAGCTTCCCTTAAGTTGGATTAATACCTCAAAAACTACAAACTTGTATACTTATGACAAACAAAGGGTAAAACTCTAAATTTGTACACTCGTCAACTGCTATATATCTTCCAACTCCGTAATTTGACGGTAAAATTTAATAAAAATTAACAAGGATAAATTTATTATAGATGCATTAGTTTGGAGTTTTTCGTGGTATTAAATATTTTTCATAAATCTAAGGACATGTATGATAATTTAAAGAAGTGCCGAAAACTGAAAATTCATTACCGCACGTCCACTCATCGTTGCTCTATCCTCTGGAAATACCTCATGGAACCATATTTCTAGTTGCCGTGCATGTATGATGTATCCGATCCGTGCCCTGTCTTCCCATGCGAGCATATTTATTTATGAAATCTAAAAAGTTATCGACGGGCTAGATCTGCTCATGGTTTTACTTTGGTCTAGATGGAACTGATGACTCCTCTTTAGTCATTCACCATCTATTCATCAGCACACTCTTAGATGATCAACAACAGGACTTTTCAGGCATCGCATAAACTCGTGCCGGATGTTTTGCCTTTGGCTAAGTCTAAATGCTACATGAAGATATTATCACTAGTATGCACAAACATGTCAAGAACATTTGAGGGACAGAACTCATTTGATTTTATGCAATGTGTAGCTCACAATTGTTCATATCTCAACAACTATTTCATTGAGTGATAGATCTTATTCCATGTAGACCATCAATAGTACTTTCCTCGAGTAACAAAAGCAGCAATGCTCGCATAACTTTGTCTGGTCACATCAGCTTGCATTTTGCATCGTATGATAATGCTTCTGGTTGAAACTTTGATATAACATCTTACCTCCAAGTGCGCTTCATTTTCCTCTCCTCGTGAATCATCCTCCAAAGTGTACTTCTCGCTCTGCAACACAATCCATTCCAGAACAAGCAACCAATAATGAGTAGACAGGAGTTCTGATGTATCTTATGCACTTTCTTCAACGAAAAAATCAATAACACGATGAAGAAGGAAAATTTTATCTTCCATACCTCTTTTTTGACCTATGTTTTGACGTCATCATCTGCATCAGAGCATCGAGGTGAGAGACATCCTCATAGCATCCAGTTTTAGGTTACATAGTCCAGTCTAATGTTTCCATTGCAAGTTTCTGTCTAACCAAGTGCAACCCCGTTATCAACTAAGAGGTGCTCCATTCATATATGCTAATCTAAAATTTCTTCTCTTACTGGATTTTGGCACATGTACATGTACATGTCTTTAGCTTTTGATCTATTCGAGTTCCATATCGATCTTGGTAATTTATGCACTTTTAGTGATTATATCACTAGATCCTCTAAAAGCTATCCTAAGTTTTTGAAAGGCTGCCATTCTTCTGAAGAGTCTATCTAAGGAGCACGGAGCATATACACCAAAAGTAAACAAAAAACCAAGAAAAAGAAAAGCCCTAACCAAGAGCAAGTAAAAACTGCAAAATGAGAAACTAGTGATCCAGCTGAAATGCACCAAAGGAAAATATGTAAGCATACAATACGAGAAGGGCGCATGCACCGCTCTTCTAATGGATGATCGGTCATTGTTCGCGTTTGCTCTTCTCTTTGGTTCAAGAGAAAAATCAAATTTGAACTGTGAGCAGCCGGACATTTCTTTAACTTGGCAAAGTTAAAAAATACTAGCAGGTCCCATCAATATGTTAGGCTCAAGTGGGTCTAGCTACACGACACATTAAGATTATTGAGCAACCTCAACGGCAGTCTAGTCACTGCATCAATTGAAACAAACAAGTGCAGGATTTGTATCAGGAGATACCTTTCTCTGTCGGAACAATTCTTTGTCGGGAAAATACACTGAACTCTGCATTTCGAAAGGCTTGGCGTCAAGTATGTGGGAATCGTGGAGCATGAAATTTAGAGGCTTTTGAAATTTTCTATAAATTAATCATTTAATGATTAAAAGTAAACGAAACATATAAACTAGTAATATTTTAAGAAGGTGTAAAACAGGTTTAAATAGAAACGTATAAATCACTTATTATTGTTATTCAAGTAAGTATACTTAATATGCTCTCAACTTTGAGAAGAGTTCCTGACACGAAATGTGGGACAATGAAAGTAATGTATTTTGTATTTTCATTGATCTATCGATTGTACAAGCCTAAGGCTGTATATATAGTACAAGAAATAAAAGAAGGAAAGAATACACATAATATTGTCTTCCTTGAAATTTTCCGTGCCCCTGATCTGCTCTATCATCTATGAGATCAGAATCGCAATTAAGAATCAATCAAGGATCAAAACAAAATTCTTTCTCCAACAGTTCCACTTTCATTTGGGAGTAATCGGGTTGGAATTTGTTTATGCCAAAAAATGACCAATCTTTGGTTTTTTATTATTATTATTATTTTTTTTTTTTTTGAGACAGGAGGGAATCGCAAAAATGACCAACCTTTGGTTATTATTGATTAGTGATAGACTTAGTCGATGAGAGCAGAGTTTGCTGAACAACAAAAGTAATCCATGAAAAGAACATTCGACAACCTGATGTAACTGTTTAGTAGCAATATTTTCAAATATGAAAGCTCTTTTAGATAAGTGTCCACAACTTGAAGAGCATTATTGGTAACCAAAAAAGTTATTGATAGTAAATATCACTTATTTGGGATGAAGTCATCGATATCAATGTGTAACTGTTTGATAGCGATGTTTTTAGATATTTAAGCTCTTTTAAATAATTAAGAAGTTTTTTTTTTTTTTTTTGAAGATATGATTGTGAAGTTATCTTTTTGAATTCAAAGATCGTTTATACATGGGTTGAATGCTTTATATAGACATGCTATGTAAAACGACCCTCATCATCCAACAAAAAACCTCTTATCTTTCAATTCTCGTACCTTTTAATTATCTTTCAATTTTTGTACCTTACCTGTGATTTCAAATATCTTATTGTTGATTAAATTCTGATGTGTATCTTAATTGTAGTTTTCAAATTGTCATCGTCGAATAACTTTCAGGCATTCTATCTTTATTACATCATGTTTTGCCGTTGATTAAATTCCAGCAAAACTTTTTATGTCATCGGCTTTAGCATTGATTAAATTTCATTAAAGTGTACATGTTCCTTGCATTCCATTGATACAGTGTCCGGTATCCCCACAAAACTCGTCTCCTCAAAATATAAACCTAAAAATCAATCGGTGAAAAGCATTTGGTTGCGGATCCAATTTCGGCGAAACAGAGTTTCAAGAACAATGTTCAAACGTGTTCCCATGTCATCTTCACTCCACCCGTCCACCTATATCACTATGATGTCGCCAAAAGAAGCGATAATTTTTATAAAAGCAAAGTCTTATAAATAAAATAAAAAAGCTCTGGTTACTACAATCGACAAATTTAATGTGAACTATTTTTGAAGATGCTTCTTTTTGGATATCCATCTTATACTTCGACAATTTAGGCAGCAATTAGGTCCCTAGGACCCTAAATCTCTATCTCTCTCTTTTCATTTTATTCTATATAAAAGAATTGAAGAAACATACACTTCTATAGAATTTGGGGGATTGATATATTCCATTTCTAAAGTTCAAATGAATTTTACATAATTTATCTTCTTCAATAAAATAATTAAAAAAAAAAAAGTAGTCTCCTCCTTCAAAAATCATGTGCATTGCACATATCAATGAAGGATGACAAAGGGTAAACAACGGTAACAAAATGTAGGTTCATCAAGGCTGTGCTATAGCGATTGAAAATTTAATCATATACTACTACTAAAATTTGAGGGGACCTTTGTGCAATTCTTACCGTTTTCTTTATTTTTTGGAAGGCAAATTGACAGTACCTAACATTTGATGCACCGTGCAATGTTGTTATTGAACTTTTAATTCATTTAATGTGGTCCTTGAACTATTCCTAAATGTTCGGTGCGGTTCCTAAATTTTCAATTGTTCAATCTAATCCCGTAACTTTTTATGACAAAGTCAAATTAGTTTTTAGTATTCTTCACAACTTTTCATGACTACACTAATGCCCAAATTTTAGAATATATTTTCATTTCAATTCTTTTCCTAAATAAAGAAAAGTAAGATATCTTTTTGTTACCTTTTTAAATTTTTGGTATTTTATAAATATTATAATATTTCAATTTAAGTAAAATTTAGATCATAAAACTCATCTGGAGTTGTAATGCGCCGACATTCCTGCTATTTTAAGCCTAATTGTACGATTACAATTTTTATTAGTCTCAAATTTATTAATATGATTTAGATTATTGAACTTGAAAAATTAGGAAAGTGAGTTAGATTAAAATATAGAACAAGATTTAAATTGATATGCATAAATATATCTAAATATTTATTAATATCATTTGTAAATATCCTCATGAAATTACTTAGTTACAAAATAGTAGAAATATCAATTTAATAAGAGTAGTTGGAAATTTGAAGGATTAGATTGAACAAATTGAAATGTTAGGGACGCAACTGAAAAATTAAAAATAGGTTAGGGAGTAATTGAACGAATTAAAAGTTTAAGGACGGCATTACAAATTAGGCCAAATTTTAGGGATTATTACTATTTTTCTCTCGAAGAGATCCCTTAAGAACAGAACCATCCTTTTGTATAGTGTAGTCGAATGTGAATTTTAAAACTTTTAGTTATTTATTCAATAAATATTTAATTGGTATTAACATTCAAATAAATACCAAAAATCTTAAGATCAATTTATATTACTAATAAAGCTTTTTGTTTGTTGATTAGTATAAATTTGGTACAAATTTAATCAAAAGTTTCATGCGATTTATAATGTTTGATTATCATGTTACCTAAATTAAATTTGAAGTAGTAAATTTCTGAATCTAAGCAAAGCGCCAGTCTTTAACTAGTAAGAGAATAGTCTCCTTGTAGGAATTGACAGATTTGGCAATTAGAAGAGTAGTTCAGAAAATACTAGAGTATAGAAAGGCATCCACATTAATAGCAGGAAAACCTCTGCATCAGAGCATTTCATATCAATTTTTTTGAAATGCATGAGTATTCACTAGATAACTATTCTAACTTTCCATGTTTAATTCATTGGAAAGATAATCCCATAGTTAACTGAATTGTAAAAAGTAATCTCTAGATTATAAACACGCACTGTATTATAACCAGTAATCAGCACAAAGTAAATTGGAAACAAATAACCTGGGAATGCAGATTTGTAACCAACAAACAATTCATAAAGACAATAACTCGACCCACTGTTCCTCCAATGCACATGATGTGCATTAATCATTTCAGGATCACAAACATGAAAAAAAAAAAAAAAAAAAAAAAAAAAAAAACAAAATTCCTAATAAAGCACGACAAATAATGAACGCCGTTTCATCTCCTCCACCTAAATAGATGCATAGAAGAGGCGCCTGCATAACATGGCTTCATTAGCCTTTCACAAGTTGGAAAAAGGCTTCTTTTCTGGAGGAGAGGCAATGGCAATATCCAGCATCTCTCTTTAACGTTTTTGGAGGGAGAATTCGAACTTTTTCTAAAAACAGGAGCGTAACTTCAAATGAAGAACATCATGTTCTCCACATCAGCGTGCAGCTTGTAGAATCTCTCTTCATTTGAACAAACCGATGAGGACGATGAGGACGCCATTGAGAAGAATGAAGAGGCCATCGACTTGGGAGAGCGCTCCATCACTGATTCGTGATACAAACTTCCTCTATAGGCAGCAAGATCAGCATAGTACACAGGCGTGACCAGAGATACTGATTTGGTGCATCGAGCAAAGGTAAAACATAAACTGTAAATCAACTTCTGCAAGTGATCAGAGCTAAACTTGTGCTCGTCCCAGAGCACATGGTAATGGGTCAGCTTGCTTGTCCCGAGGCTGCCATAGTGGCTGCACAGATAGAAGTCGAATTCAAAAGGATGCACAACTATTGTGTCCAGGATTGTCCCTGGTGGCACGTTGCTTGTGGGATCCCCATCGACATCTCCCTCCATGAAAAGACGAGTTTGGTGGCGCTTCTGTGCCACAACGATCGTGATGGTTGGCCTGTAATCTTTCTCGGAGAAAGCCTTCTTCAAGTCCCGCAATTCTTCATTCAAAACCATATCGAATAGGCTTTCGCTCACCCCATCGCGGAACAATACAAGTTTCCCAGGCCTAACTCGATTCAGACGGGCATATGTCTCGACGAGCTCCAGACACATCTCCCCGATGTTGGCAATTTTCTCTTGCCGGTGGAGCTGAGGTCGCACCCTTGCAGCATAGCGATTGGCTGCAGGCCAGTTGATGGTACCGACGACTGCAGCAAATGATGGACTGATTGTGTTGCGGGAGGCAGGATGGTTGACGTCAGCACCAAGGAACATCACATGCCCCTTGTCGTCGATGTGTGGGAATGGATTGAATAGCTCCACGTTGCTGCCTCCAAGCTTGGCATTGATCTTGAGGGCAAGATATTCTAGATATTGATCGTTCTTATCCATGTTTGCTTTATTCGAAAGGCAACACTGAGTGATTAACCCAACTTTAATCTCGCAAATCCATTTGAGGTGCTTGTAGCCGATGTCTCTCCTAGACACGACGCAAAGAAGGAATTGAGGACGGCATCTCCCAACTTTACAAGCGCGATCGTTGACATCCTCTAGCAGCTCTGTCAATCTAGCCACATTCGAGAAAACGCTCATTGCGGCATCTTGATAAAAAAGTGGTTCTTCCATCCGAATACCCAAGTTTCTGCATCGGCTGATAAGCTTTTGGATGAACGGCTTACAGTTGAGCCAATTGTGGTCCGACGCGCTGAAATCGACGATGACCCATCTTTGGATCGTCTTCCCCTTCACGACCGATTTTCCCCTTAGATTCCAATGACATGTGTCTTTATCAACCTTTACCCTGATCACCTTGCCATTTGGAGTCGCCAGTTTCAACTCGGGAGGTCCAATGACACGTCCCACCACTTTCGTCATGTTCGTGTCGACTTCTATTCCAAAGTTCCGGCTGACGTCTCTGCAGCAATGAAAGTAGCATTTTAAAGAAAGTAACAACATCAAAAGACATTAAAAAAAAAAAAAAAAACATAGTTATGTTAGTCTGGTTCTTACTATGATATATATTAATACTTTTTTTTGTCGGTCAAATGCCATTTTTGTTCTATAGTCTATGCCGTTTCGTGCAACCATTTCCCCAGAAGAATATAGAATCCAAGTAGTCTGTCTATTTGAACATGTTCATTAACATCGTATAATTGTTAAGGATTATTATTAAACCAACAGTACGTGCAATATAAATAAATAAGAAAGATGAGACTATACAAAACAAATTATAAATTGACCACACTACAAAAGGATGACGAAGTCTCATGTAATAACCACATTAATTTTTTGATCCAAACGTCAAGTTTTAACAAAATCAATGATAGTGATATATAATTTTAGCAAAGAACAAGCATTGCATACCCGCACGGTCCAGAGTTCGACCTCATCAAGTCGCAAATGGAACTTTTCCTGACATGGGGGAGGCAAAGACAGGTTCTTCAGCAAGGTGGAGGCATATCTCTCCAAATTCTCTTTTGGGTACCTCTGCCCCTCGACCAACATGCACAACTCCATCGGCACAAACTGCTTGTTGTTGTTCTTGCTCAAATCTAGGCAAGGAATGTCCCTGTACCTTATCTCGATTTTGTACTTCTCTAAGAAATAGTTTGCTAGATTGATCGTATACATCTCTCCCTCGGGGCTCTCGCAGCTGAAAGATATCGAACTTGTGTTCTCGTCGGTCAGTCCCATGATCGTATACTTTTGTTTGGTCTTGCGGTGGGTCACTGCGACCCTTAACCCCTTTAGTGCCTGCTTGACTTCCCTCCTGTACCTCGCAAACTGACCAATGTTGAATCCACGTATATTCTCCTCGAGGAAATCAATGACCGGCATCCTCTTTCGAAAGGCCATGGCTGAGCAATCGAGAGACAGTGCAAGGCCTTGGTAGGTCGGCTTCAAGCTGTGTTGGAACCCTCTAAATGCCGCGATGCTGCACTTCAGATCGTCTGTCTCTTGATACTCGAGGGGATAGAAATGCCGTCCGACTGAGATCATGTGCTTAGTGGGGTTTTCCTTCATCACTAGATTCACGCTCCGCAATATGTCCTGCGGGAACGACAAGAAGTTTCCAGCCAAGTAGTCTTTCAACTTAAGGAGGTTGAACTCGTGCACAAGCTTGATGGTGCATTGGAATGATGAGTCCTCCCTGTCTTCACCGGAAAATATCTTCACCGTGTACATTCCGCAAGGCAGTGGAATTGCACTAAAAATGTTCCTCTCGCCATCATTAGCAATCACCGATAATGGAAACTGCGTGTGGTTGTCAGAGAATAGCTTTTCCTTGATCTGATAAAGAGTGGCTTTTGATAGCCTCACAGGATGGCGGTGCCTCATCGGTGCCTCGGGCTTGATGTCGACATTGTAGTGGCTTATGATGGTTTCGGGATTAAAGGTCACGGAAAAGTGGTTGACAAGAGGCCTGACATTCCGAGCAAGCAACGAGCCACCTTTGTCGGGGCATCTGATGGGGCAAATGTTATCCCTATTTCCTGAGGAAACCTGATTATACTCCAGCACGGGGTTAAACTCCGGCCGGACAGCAATAGTCTGGATATCTGTCAAGAGGATATAAACCACATCAATAAACATTGGCTTCAGTCAAGAAGTTCCCTGTGTGGCTCACTCAAAAGTTCTTTATACTTTTTTTTTTTTTCAAGTACTTACGGTTGTAAAACTGATGAAAAGTGAAAATGAAATATCAGTAGCCATGCCATCATTGTGCATATTAGTATCCAGAAAAAAACAATGAAAACAATGACATCTTTTTTTATTGCAAGATGTTTGTCCATTTAACCGAGGGGTGTGCAAACGGATTGCCCGAATCGGGAACCGCTTGAACTGGACCAAACTGGCCAATTGGGTTCGGTTCTCGGAAATGTCGGTCCAGTTCCCGGTTCTTAAAAGTGGAACGGGTGTTTGGATGGTCCGGTTCCCGGTTCCAAGAAGGAACCGGACCAGACCGACTACATATACATTTTAATTATTTCTTCGAAAATATTAGTAAAATGTAAACTAAGGCTCCGTTCGTTTCACGGAAAATGTGGCGTTTCGGAAAATATCTTCTAGGAAGTCATTTTCCATGAAAATGTAATTATTTTCCGATGTTCGGATGAAACTTGAAAATGAAGTGAAAAATATTTTTCGTTGTTCGGTAAGGAAAATATTTTTCTTCATATACTCTTTTACATTTATTTTATTTTTAAAAATGGATTTTTCATATTTTTTTTAAATTGATTTTTAAAATCTATTATTAATTTTTTCATTTTTTTTTTCTTTTCTTTTTTTTTTGTTTTCCATCTTTTTCTTTCTTGGCCGGTTGCCGGCCACGGCGATGGCCCGCGACAAAGCCATCGGCCAGCCTCAAACTCGCCGACGAGCATGAGGCTCACTACTCACCGGATTGGCGAGTGCGAGCGTCGAGCTCGAAACTCGCCAAATCGACAAGCGCGAGCTTGAGATCGATGAGCTCGAGGTTCGCCTGGCGACGACCGACAACTAGCCAAAAAAGAAGAAGATGGGAAACAAAGAAATGAAAAAGAAAAGAAAATAAAAAGAAATTAAAAATAATTCGAATAAAAAAAGAAAAGAAGAAGAAGAAAGGAGAGGAGGAAGTGAGGACTTGTAAATGTGTGAGATAAGAGAGATCAAGTGAGGAAAATGTTTTCCATTTTTCAAAAGTGGAAAACATTTTCCCCTAATTTAGAAGACATTTTTCCTTTCATGGGAAACATTTTCCCCAAGGAATTCATTTTCCGTGAAACGAATGCCGGAAAATCCAGAAAACGTTTCCCGAAAATTATTTTCCGCGAAACGAACGGAGCCTAAAACACTATCTTTGTCCGGTTCTAAGTAGTAAGAAAATAAAAAAGTGACCGTGTTAGAGATATGATTTGTGCAATTGATTTATCAATTAGTGATTCAAAATGATTTCATATCTTTATATTTTCCTTTTATTGTTTACACTTTGTAATATGAAGGCATGTAAAGTATACATATCAAATCATGGTTGCTTGGCCGGGATAGAACCAGCGCTTAGTAAGCGGCTTAGTAATCCCTTGTATAGGTTGGAGCTATGAAGCTTACCAACAAAGAATTACCTGTTATTGTTAGAAAGATATCTTAGAATAATTAAGTCCTCAAAATGGAACTAAAGAAAACAAAAAAAAAATTTTTGGGGGGGTGGGGGGTTCAAACTAACTTTCTTGAATAACAACAGTTTATTTGTGAAAATGTATGTATATCCAAAAACGGATCCCATCTCAAATCGGGTCAAGTTTTGATAGTGAATACAAAGAAATTCTTCAAGCTCCTTTCTCTTTCACTTCGTGTTAGACCAGTTCCATTGGACTAGGTTCCCATTCCCAGGACCAACCGGTCCAGTCCACGGTTCCCAAAACTGGAAACCAGGAACCGATCACTACTAATTTAACCAATAGAACACGGCTAAAAATTAAATGCAGCAGTCATGCACTTGATCAGGAGAAAACAGTGAAATCAATATCGAATGTGTGAAAATTATTATTATATCTGTTAATAGAATGGAAAATCGACATGATTCACATGCAAATATCCTACTGGTAGAACGAAATTGAAAGCAAAATGCGAAAAGGAAGCGTTGCTAATGACACTCTACAAATGCAACCGAAAGAACCTGAGTTTCAGGCCATTTAAACCACTTTCTTATTCCAAAGCAAGCCCATCGATATCCAATCACGCATCCGACAGTAGGGCAACGTCGAAGAGACGAGCTTGTACGTACCAGGACGACGTGCGTCGGTCTCGGTACACGACCAGCTCCCATCTCTAAGGTGAGATTCTCGGAGAGTGTTTCTCTCCTCTCTGTGACCACCCCTTCCATGCCGGTGGCCTCGTCCATAGCCGCGGTGGCGATGATCTCTATTGCGGTATCTCTCATCATCCTTCTCGCGATTCGTATCGCGTTCACTCCATCGGTTCCCACGTCTGTCCATGCCTTCTCTCTTTAAGGACAGAATGCTTTCACGACCGGAGAGGCGCACGACGGTATAAATAGAGAGATGGAGAAAGGCGAGCAGATGCAGGATGAGAATGGTTGAACTAGGACGAAAGAGAGAGGTCTCGGATGGTATTTTCGAAAAATTTCAAGGAAAGACGAGGGCGGTTTTTTGATAAAATCAGTTTTTACTTTCTTTCTGAGAAAACCGCCCGCGTCTTCCCACTCTCGCCCGCCACGCCTTTGTTCATTCTCTTTTCCCCTTTCTTTCAATTAAATTATATAAAATCCCCTAAATACGAATTTACACCTTAACTTTTACTGATCACTAGCCCTCCATTCTGTCAAAATGTGCAATGAACACGATTTTCAAGAGTAGAAAATGGATGTTTTATTCGTTTCTAAGACAAAGTCCCCTGAAATTTGGAAGTAGCACAAATTGATTCCCTAATCTTTCCAATATGACACATCTTCCTAAATCTTTTGTTTTTATTTTTATTTTTCATTTTTACGAAGGCAAGTAAAAATAAAACTTCAAATCAAGAAAGAGAGATTCCATTGATCATCTTTGCCATAGGAATTATAAAGATTGGGTTAAATTGGATTTCTAACCTGGGCATATAATTGTAATCTATATTTCAAATTGTATGATGGGTCCGAAATTCCTTTTGGAAGATCATATAGATTTGATTTAGATTTCATTCATAAATATCCCGAAACATGAACCCAATTAGTTGTATTACCAAAATGAATCAAATTTCTTCTAAAACACACAATATCATATAAGTAACTATCTGACTCATCTATTAATTAATGTATTTAGTCATTAAAAGTAAACAAAAACATAGGAGCTCATTATGTTTTAAGTAGGTCTAAAACGGGTTATAAACAGAAACATAAAAATTCCTAATTGTTCTTGTTCAAGTAATTGTGTTTAATATGCTCACAACTTTGAGATGAGTTGACTTTCATTCGTAACTAATCGAGTTTGAGTTTAGGACTATATGTCGGCTATATCTCAAACTAGTTCCAATGCCATCCTTACTCCATCCATCCACCAATATCACTATTTTCAGGAGAAACCAAAAAAGTCTTAAACCTATTGCAATTGTGTCAATTCAATCTTATTTTTTTTTTTTTGTCAATTCAATCATAAACCTTTTGTAATGGTGTTAATTCAGTTTATCTAACCAATTTTGGTCAGCTGTCTAGTCGATGTTGACATGAACAATTTTAATAATATTTATTTTTTTCGAATTTTTTTATTTTGCCGAGCCTTGCGGTCCATTGTAGGAAAAAAAAGGAAAAAGAAGGAAGAAGAGAAAGAGAAAAGAAAAAGAAAAAGTAAATAAAATAAAAAAAAAAAAAATTTGAAAAATATAATATTAAAAATTATCCACATGTCAATGCCGATCGACTAAAATTAGTCGGATGGATTGAATTGGCACAAATACAAAAGGTTTATGACTAAATTAATAATTAAAAAAAAAGGTCTAAGGCTGAATTGATACAATTGTAATAGATTTAAGATTTTTTTGGTAATTTTTCCTATCATTTTCTTGAAAGTGAATCTTATGCACTAGAAATTCATAAAAACACTCTTGTCATTAAAACCGACAATTCCAAGTGTTAACTACTTTTGAAGATGTTTAATTTTGGATTTCTATCTCATACTTTGACTCAATAGTCACTACTTAGCTCCGCGGCTCTAATCTCTATCTCTTTCTTTTCACTATTTTCGCATAAAAGAATTGAAGAAACGTAAAATTGGGTGGATTAGTTTATACCATTTTAAAGTGCAAGAGGAGTTCGTGAAATTTATCCTTTTCCTACGAAAAAAATGAAAAAAAGCAGTTTCCCTTTGACAAGTGGTGTGCATTTTGCATATAAATAGAAAAATGGTCGATTGTAGCAAAATGAAAATTCATCAAGAGTGTGTGATTTATATCTACATAAATTCCCGGTTATCGTCCTCGAGAAGGATAGCCTGTAATAGCCTCTAGCTTCAACTTCCTTTCAAGGGTCCTAAATGACACTTAAAATTAAGGATAGGCGCAAGCAGCTAATTCCCCGTGCCTCATGATACTCCGCTGTATTCGACGCAAGTTCGGAAAACGAGGAACGGGGAGGGAATGGGGTGACGGATTGTGGATATTCACTAGCGAGGCGAGGTTTGTACTAGCCTTTGCCTTACGACACCCCGCGTATCCGTCATTCGAAGGATATTGGAAGATGATGGCATGTGGAATACTTGGGCTCGGCCTACTACTCCCTTCCTCTTTGCCCCTTTATCATTTAATTAAAGTTTCTAACAAAACATAAAGTAAAAAAAAAAAGAACACGTTGAAATCCGGACGAAATCCGATTTGATTTGATGTGTCGTGCGGATGCTCGATCACGTGAAAGTGGAAAAAAGAAGAAGAAGAGGGGCACATTAAATGAATGTGGATAAATTTTCTGCACAAGGATTTATACGCAGGTCCCCACGTTCATTTTTCTTCTTCCTCATTAATGCATGCAGGTGAATGTGCATGCATTGTGCGGTCTCTTCTCTACTTTTGGTCATATATTGTGGGCTTCGTTTGTCCTCTTTCACGGAAGCCTCATTAATCTTGCCGCAGAAGGAGTTGATAAAAGTAACCAGCTGCCTTTGATTCTCCTGTACCCAGCCTAGTCTATTAGGATAAGGGCGTCGCGGGTGTCAGGCCCGGGGGGACCAATGTAAGTTGGTTACAAGCTCCCGGCCGTTTATCATTACCTTCATTTTACGTTTGAAGGTTGACTCCGATAGAAACGACTCGATTTAACGTCTCCAGTTCGACGAAGGGAAGAAAAAGAAGAGGAAAGAAGGTCCTACGTCCATTTACTTCCATCCTTTAATGCATGCTAGGGCATGCATGCCCATAAATTTTGGTGGGCTTCCTTCGTCTTTTCTTTCATCTGAAGAAGATTCCCTCGTGCTGCAATCAATGATGGAGACCCTCTTTTTTATTATTAAGGAGAGAGACGTCGAACGGAGAAAACGGGCGTGCCAAGTCCTTGGTAGCCGAGAGAAGAGAGAACTCTCAGGCTACATAGAGGAGTGTGCCAAGAGTTCTCGTGAGGGTTTGCTCGTTGTAATTACATCCGAATAAATTCTTATTAATATTTATTTAATTCCTCAAGTGAGAATTCATTAGAAATTATGATGAGCTAAATACTATATAAATTATTGGGTGTAATTGAGGGCTGAAAAATATCAAGAGAGTGTTTAGTGCTCGAGTGATTGTAATCTCCATTGTATAGTTTATTTCTATAGTGAAAGTCCGTGCTACTCTCCCCGTAAACATAGATTCCGATATTTGAACCGAATCACATAAATTTGGTGTTCGACTCCCTTTCCTTCCTTCCGACTAATTTTATTGATTCGCTTGGACCTCCATATTCCACAACAAAACCAAATCTGGGAAACCTAAGATTTGGCCAAATGCCATCTCGCTCTAGTGGAATTGTGGGTGCTCTACCTCTGCTCCACACACAATCGGTGTGGAGGCATTGAATCCTAAAGTTCATGTTTAAGAAAGTTCTGGAGTGGAAAAATTATCCAGAAAATTTTAAACCTATTGTATAATAGCCAATTCAATCCTAAACTCTTTAATAATATTAATTCGGTTCTAAACCTTTTGACGATTTGTTAAGTTAATCCCGCACCTTTCAATTGTGTCGATTAACCAACTTAGTCATTGCGGACAATTATTCAAATGATAGGTTTATTTTCAAAAGATTTATGATTAAATTAGCACAATTGAAAGGTTTGAGACTAATTAGTAAATCGTTAAAAGGTTTGATATTAAATTGATATAATTAAAAAGTTTATAACTGAATTAGCCACCATACGATAGGTTAAAGACTTTTTGAATAATTATCTCATTTTGGAGAACTGTCTAGTCCATTATGATTTTCCCTACTTTCGTTTCTCCAATTTTTAGTCACATTTTGAATTTGGGATTCTTTTGTTCAGTGATAAATTCTTTTACCCTTTTGTTACTGACCGTCTTATTCGGGAAAAGAGAAATGCTCCTACTCTGTGACAAATCTATATAACACCATGAGATCTCCATCTCTCCACCTTTCCGTCTCCAACTATGCACATCCCTTCCATCGCACGTCGACTTGTCATCATACCTCCTTGCTCATTGCTTCCTCCCCACCACAATCAAACCATCACAAGTGTTAAAATATATCTCGAATTTGAATTTGTGAACGAAACTCGACCTAAAAAAGGAAAGTCAAAATTTTGGATATTTTGCGGATGTCTGAAATTGAATAAAGCAAGATGCCGTGATTTCCTTTGGCAAGTTGAAATTGGCGAAGAAAAGAATATACGTCCGAATTGGTTTCAAGATTGTCGCCCAAATAAAGAAAATAGAAGAGGAAATAACAGGAGTTGCCAACTTCTGTTAGGATTCGGCGAAGGACTTGAAGACTTTGACTCGGTCAAAGTGGGTGCAAGAAAGAAATAAAAATGCAATCTTTTGATTCTGTTGAAGTCACGGCCAAAGAAATGACAGAATAGGAAAGTCTAAAATCTTGGATTTTTTTTACCGAAACTCACTGGAATTTTATATCTTTCTCCAATACGTGGTGGCCGTTGTTAGAAATTGCATGAAGCGCCGCCTTTACCTGAGTGCTTAGAAGAGATCGTTGTAGATGAGAGTGGATAGTGGGTTTTCTCAGTTGGTTTCGTTGGTGCAATTACATCAAGAAGTTTCTAGTGTTGAAATCGATTAAATTCTTGTGGTAAGATTTGTGTATAATCCCTCCGTGAGATCGAGAGACTATTTAGCGATGAATTGTGGGGCTAAATATTGCGTACGATATTTGGCCTTGGGACTTTAGTGTGGCTGTAATGAAATTCATCGTTGCTCTTACCGTGGAGGTAGATCACTATGATCGAACCACATAAATTTTATATCTGATTTATTTTATTAATTGATTGGTCACTTTCCGCAACAATGGGCATGGAGGCTGCTGCCAACGGGCCTCTCTCTCTCTAGGAGTTGAAGTCGCGTTATTGAGGGCAGTGAGGACAACAACACGGGATCGTGCAAGGATGAAGAAGAGAGGAGAAAGAGGAAACATCTCACTCATTGAACATATGCTTATATGCCTCTCATTGCAAAAACAAGGGCCTGTTTGATATCTTTATTTAAGTGCTCATATATGAAAATTCAGCATTTGTTCGATAATCTTAAGAGATTGACTTAATAGACTTAATTAAGTAATAAATAAATAAATCCACATGTAAGTAACGAAGGGGTTTGCATAATTCATCAATAGCAAAAATTATTGAAATCTTGCCAAATGCATTGTTAGAACGTATTAATAATTGTCATTGCTATGTATTTAGTGAAGAATTAACCAAATTTAGCTATTACTTTATCATCAAACGACTTTTTATTTCAGCACTTATGGTTTCTAACTTTCGGCACTTAATTTTTAGCTTTGTCTAACAAGTCCTAAGTTTGAATAAATAAATCTTCCTTATTAAGTCTAAGAAAAATACTGAAAAATTTCCTCATTATTCGATGTGGAAAAAAACATCGGTTCGTGATTCATTTGAATCACAAGTGGAAGTCTAAGTATTTGTTGAAAATATGTAAATTATAACTTGCATTTTCGTCTAATAGCTTAACACTTAGCACTAGTCACATAAAATTTCAGATAATATTAAAACATAATGTCGTGATTAAAACTTTTCATGCTGCTATTTGCCTATATCAGTTCATATTTGTGCTTGAATCTTTAGATCGGTGTCTAATCTACACGTGAGATTCTCATGAATTGATGATAATAAACCTCAAAACCGCGACTCCAACGACAATGAACTGTCGCACGAGCGAAGCTTAAAACGTCAGCTCTCTCTCTCTCTCTCTCTCTCTCTCTCTCTCTCCCCATCGATTCTCAGATCTCTCTCGCATCTAAGTCTAACCTCTAGTAGCATCGCAGCCACATTCACGCATACTCGGGCTTAGTACAGTTAAACCGATGACTTACCAGCGTCAGAAGGCGGGCAATCCGGTCGTTTCGCAAGTCTGATTGTTTTACTACGAAGGGAAAACGCCAATCTGTAAGGCATGAATTACGAATTCTAGATATTATTTACACGCAAAATTAACTGATGACATTAGTGAAAAAAACATGGCCGTCGTTGCCCCCTTATTTCGAGCTTGGGTGATATGACATTTATTTGGAAAGGTGAATATAACATGTGATTTCACTTTCCCAAGAATTCCAGATGCCCTTACCTATGAATGCTATGTAAATGATGCCTTTTTAATCATTTGGCATGCTCATGGAACCACATCTGCGCGGTTAGTGTTTGCACTTAAAATAGCATTCCATCCAGTAGTCGGCTTGTTCGTTCTCCACATTCTGCTGCCAACAGATCGACTTACTCCTAGAGTAATCTAAAAATCAAAGTAAATCACCAGAATTCATTTCGTGACATCTCAACCCTAAAGCTGAAGGACCCGACACATCGTCACTCGAATTTTACCACGACGCATGAAATGTCATCGGCACTTTTTCGGGACAATGCTTCTTTGATCAACGCCTTTGACGCTTCCCGAGCATCATCTATGTCCATTATGCAATCCACTGCCTCTTGATTCGACATAACCTGCAGAGACAAAAAGCTCCAGTACATGAGATGGGAAATTTCAATCCCAGAAAGCGAACAAGTACGTCTAGTACTTGAGAGCTGACGTAAGTAAATGGATTGTGGGGGGTTGGTACCTTCCAGAGGCCGTCACTTGCCAAAAGAATGAACTCGGTGCCTTCGTTGATGTTCTCGATGAATATATCAGGTTCGGATGTGATATGATCCTTCACTTTCTCATCGCCGAAAGCCCTGGCCATCGCAAGTTGACCGTCCACCCGCGGAACGTTTCCTACAGCGCTCAGGAGCAATTAAAACCAAGAAAATTTGTTACACCGCACATCGAGCAATTAGACTTTGAATAGAACTTCGAGATACAGAGTGAGAAACAATAGTAAAACTCTGAATCTCTCAAGTTTGAAGCAGACACCTGGTCTCTGAGATACAAATCCTCCTCTGCTTTCTACGAGCTCCCTTTCCTTTTGCGGTTCATGATCAACCGTTATCTGTTTAGCTTTGCCGTTTTCACATATGATCGCACGAGAGTCACCTACATTAGCTACTATCAGCTTCTCCCTATTGATCAGTATAGCTGTGACTGCCGTCGAACCTCCTCTTGAGCTGACTACACCCTGTAAAACTTCATTGTTCGTCTTTTTGTAGGCCCGCTTGATTGCGCGTGTTGGGTTTGTCCAGAAGTCTGGCTATTTTTATGGGAAAACAAAAGAAAAATTTCTCTCGGTTAGATTCACGACCATCCTTCTGTTCACTAAGCCACATATACAAATACCTCGCTTAGTATATTGTCAAAAAGATGGTGCTGCAAGTACTCTGCAACTTTGCGGCCAGAGTGTCCATCAAAGATGGCATATAGACCTAATTCATCGCCGTCATGCTCTCTCTTTTCTGCGATGATGAAGTCTTCCATTCCGTGAGCCATCTTTCCCTCAACTAAATCAAAACCATGAGTAACTTTGCGACGTGATTCCTCCTGCTCATCCTCCTTGTCCGCCTCATCTTCCTCATCCCCATCGTCCTCGTCCTCGTCCTCGTCCTCTCTATTGTTGTTGCCGTGCATGTCTGATGTATGCGGTGCGTGCCCTTTCTTCCTCTGCGGGCACATTTATTTATGAAATCTAAAAAGTTATCGACAGGCTAGATCTGCTCATTGTTTTACTTTGGTCTAGATGGAACTGACAACCCCACTTTAGTCATTCACCTTCTATTCATCAGCACAATGATCAAGAGCAGGACTCTTCAGGCATCACGTAAACTTGTGCCCAATGTTTTCCCTTTGGTTAAGTCTAAATGCTACTATAAACATTTCATGAACAGAACGTACTTGATCTTATGCAAAGTGTAGCTCACAATCATTCATAGCTCAAGAACTATTTTACTGAGTAACGGATCTATTCCATTTAGAAGATCAAGAGTAATTTCCTCGAGTGACAAAAGCGGCAATGATCCCATAGCTTATCTGGTTACATCAGCTTGCGTTTTGCATCATATTATAATGCTTCTGGTTGAAGCTTTAGTTTAACATCTTACCTTCAAGTGTGCTTCATTTTCTTCTCCTCGGGAATCGTCCTCAAAAGTGTACTCTCTCTGCAACACAATTCAATCCAGAACAAGTGGACAATAATGAGTAGACAGGAGTTCCGACGTATCTTAATGCACTTTCTTCAGCCAAAGCATCGATAACACAGTGAAGAAGGTAAATTTTCTCTTACATATCTCTTTTTTGACATATGTTTTGAGGTCATCATCTGCATCAGAGCATTGAGGCGAGAGGCACCCTCATAGCATCCAGCTTTAGGTTACATATTCCTGGCTAATGTTTCCATTGCAAGGTTCTGTCTAACCAAGTTTCTACACATAAAATATTGTACTATCAACTAAGAGGTACTCCATTCATATATGCTAATCTATATTTCTTCTCTTACTGGATTTTTGCACATCTACTTGTCTTTAGCATTTGATCCACTGGAGTTCCATATCATTCTTAGAACATTAGGAACTTTTATCTAATTCTCTCACTAGATCCTCTAAAAGCAATTTTAAGTTCTTGAAAGGCTTCCACTCTTCTTAAGAGTCTAAGGATCACATACACCAAAACTTAACAAAAGCACCCAGAAAAAGAAAAACCCTAACCAAGACCAACTAAAATTGCAAAATGAGAAAATAGTGATCTAGCTAAAATGCACCAAAGGACAATATGTAAGCATACAATAGGAGAAGGGTGCACGCACCGCTCTTCCAATGGATGATTGGTCATTGGCTGCGTTTGCTTTTCTCTTCTGGTTCAAGGAGAAAAATAAAACTTGAACCGTGAGCAGCCGGACATTTCTTTTGGTTGGAAAAGTTAAAAAATACTAGCAGGTCCTATTTACATGTTAGGCTCAAGTGGGTCTAACCGCACGGCACGTTAAGATTATTGATTGATCTCAACAGCACTATAGTCACTGCATCAATCGAAACAAACTAAGTGCAGGATTTGTATCAGGAGATACCTTGATCTGTCGGAACAATTCTCTGTCAGGAGAGTACACAGAACTCTGCAATTCAAAAGGCTTCGTGTCAAGTATATGGATATCATGGAGCATGAAATCCAGAGGCTTTTGAAATTTTCTGAAGATCAAGCTTATCATCATCATAAGAAGTTGAAATCCCGGATGTAAGGGTGCTTTTGGTCTGATAATCGGGGAAATTTGTCTACCAGCACCTTCATTCAAACCCCCCACCTCAGCCGCCAGGAGCTTTCCCCTCCTTTATTTATATACTTGGATTGGCTAAGTATATACACAAAGTAAAAACAGAGAAAAACACCGACAGCCAAGAATTCGAGAGGCTATGAGAAGGTGAAAAGACCATATACCAATACACGCAAAGGCTGGTACAGCTAAGACAGCCCGAGGTGGCGCATAATCCAAGGCATAATGTAAATAAGGCTTGTAAGGAAGGGTATTCATAGATAGGTGAAAGAGGGTGCAAGAAATCGAACTCGAAACCCTCTTACTCTGATATCGTGATATAGCTTCGATCATGTGAGCGTCTGTTCTAGAATTTTTAACTATGATTACATGAGTCATTAGAGAATGAGGCAGAGTACGCAATATGCAGTTCGAATTTTGAGGTTCCAACATCATGCGAACTTGAAGCAATAGTGGGAATGTGAGAGAAGCGAGTTTATGGTATACCTTCATTGTTTGCAGACAGCGAGAAGCTTGAGATTGGCCTTCACTTCACCGTTACAGTATCAACACCACTGGGAAAGAACGGGGAAGTTAAAACAGTGGCTCTGGAACTTCTTGGGTGCTCGCGCAGCGACACAAGTCACCGAACAGAGAGAGAGAGAGAGGGAGGGAGGGAGGGAGGGAGAGAGACACGTGCTGATTGGTGGCACTTAGGAAGGAGTGCGAACGTCGCACCGCTCACGTGGGGAGGAGCAAGTGTCGACGGTTGCATGATGTAAGAGCCCAGAGAAGGAGCAAGGAGGTGAAGCAGCAACTGTAAACTGTCGTTTAAGGACTAGCTAGGAGATTGTATCATATATAGATTATCAAGCTAGGAGGTGGACTAGTTGAGGTGTACAAAAGCTAGTCTTGTGACATCACCTAACCGCTTAAATTAAAAAAGAAAAAATGAAAAAAAAGATCATTGACCGTTTGTCAATATTACTAGTAGAGATCAAAAAGTTCTCCTTATTACTTTGCTAGGTAAACCATAGAAGAAACCGATACTATCATAACTTTTGTATAATGCTTACTTTAGTACTATAACTATTCTATGTGAGTGCTACTTTTAAAAATTAGTTCCTTAAAGATACATGCGATTTTCTTTATCGGAAGATTTAATATTGAATAATAGGATATGGCTCATCGGAAATTAATGCTATGTTGAATTTTCTGGCAATAAAATTGCCGATTTGTCTTCTTCTTTTGAAAAACTTAATATCACCTAAGTGAACATTTAAAGGATTATAGAGCGCCGAAAGTTACGGCAGTGTTATGTCCTCATGCCAACCATTACCGAGCATACTGAGAGATTAGTCCTACTTAGATGGTCCAACTTGCGATTATTTATGAAAAGCTAGTGTTAAGGCTAAGACTTAGCCTATACAAGAATTTCCAGTTATTAAAATAGTTACAAATCTTTTCTCTTCCAAATGAATACCCAAGAGTTTTTTCAAGAAAAAATGAGAGTTGGGAAAAAAATACAATATAAGTAGTAAAATTGTCTATTTGATTGAGAACATACTTTAAAAAAAAAACACTAAGTCGTAAATTTAACTCTACGAGAGCATGAAAGTAATTTTATATAATTTCACATAAAATTGATTCTAATATGAATAATATGAGATGTGATATATTTACAGAAAAATCTACTCATCTATCTATAGAATAATATAGAGAGAAAATTGACTTTGTCACTTGAAATATAAAACACTTTAGCGAGTAAAATAACTTTGACCTTATCTCATACAACATGTACCGAAATACAGTTTTAGAAGTTCATGATCATTGTCTCTGCTATAACTCTAAAATATACTATTTTCAGAATAGTTTGATGTGCAAGAGTAAGGAAGCAGTTTTAATAAATATTAATTTTCAAAGAAAAGATTGCATAAAAACCGTGCGAAGCATGGAAAATATACTGGAAAATATACTAGTAGTTTTCAAAAGTTACCGGCCACAATGAAAAAGTAATTCCGCATTTTTATCACCTTCTTACTTTAACTATGTTGAAATTTACACGTCATGTAGAAAACTTACCAGCCGCATGGAAGAATTAACAGTTCCCCAGTGTTGATAGTCACTCACTTAACATCACTATTTTTTTTTTTTTTTGGGTCTAAAACATCATGATTGATTTATCATAACTTAGTAGTCAACCATGAATAAGTACATAGTATATTGAAAATATTACTTTTTCGTTGCATATATGGAAAAAGTTACTAATTTCTATAGGTTGCAAATTACTTTTCCTCTTTGAAACTCAGTAATTAATTATTTAAAAGTTGATAACTCGATATATTGATAAGTCAAGCAAGTAAATATTGATAATTTACAAAACCGGTTAGTAATTGAAAAGAATCGACACAATGATCGGTATTTGCAAAAAGCAAAAAAGAACACGAAACACAAGCTCACGCCGCTTCTCTCTCTCTCTCTCTCTCTCTCTCTCCCCACTTCGCTCTGCCGCTTAGTCGCCGCCCACCTCGCTGTCGCCACCTCGTCCATCGCCGCCTCGCCGTCTCGCCGCCGCCGTCGTCCTTAAGGTTGCTCCTCCCTGTCTTTCTCTCGCATGCAGCCAGGCAGTGGCTAGATAATACACAGATTCTGGATTGTTTCCGTGTGGGTGTGATTCTTCTTTGTTTCATGCTTTTCCCAAATGGGTTTTCTTTTTTGGGTTGAAAGTTGCTGACTTTAGGCTGTGTCTGTGGTCATAATTTGTGTGTGATGATTCCGCGGCTGGCTATTTTCTTTCTTGTTTTCCCGTGGGATTTTGTTGTCGATATGCAATTTTCAGCCTTTTAAGTTGAATTGAAACTGGACCTCATGTTGTCCTGGAGATACTGATTCAGGGGCTAGTGATCATTTTTTATGCTTGGAAATCACATGAGCAGGGCCAATTGACCAACTCTGGTTAGCTCGATTTAGTATAATTTAGGCGGGTTTTGCTTCCCCTCTCTTTCTTTCTCCCCTAGCTCACTTTATTGCACTGAATGTGTGAAGTTGTGATTCTGTGCTCTTGTCGAGATTTCTGGGTGCATCCTGCGGAATATGAAGTTAGTGAAGAAGCCGATGTTCCTGAGTGTATGTATCTTTGATGTTGATGGTAGGTATGCTAGGACCAGTCTAGGACCAGTCTATTAGATTGGCTTGCTAGTGATGTGGTAGATTGTTACTGGGCCTTTGAATAAGTGGGTCATTTTCCACACCAAATATAATTTTTTGCATCATTTACGAAACCAATATATTAGACCTGTCTTAGTTAGTATTTCTAGCATTCATCATCTTCATAGGATGAGTTGGACTGCATCGTTGCTAGTTGTTATGATGGCGCTTTGTCTTCTTTGATTGATTCTTAAAAAAGGCATTGATTGTCATTTCACCAAACAGACACTTTGTTGGTCTGTTGTGGCATGTGATTTCGACGAGCTTTTCTCATGTGGTTTCACAATGTATCTTTATCATTGAGATTGTGATAATACATGAAGTTTTTAGCCATGATATACTTACAGCAATATAATGTTTTGAGAAGTTTTTTCCTTTAAGACTCCATGTTTGTACTGATATGTGTGTATGAGTGTCTATTAACTTAAATGGGACAACCAATATAAGTATTTGAATTACTCAGAGGTGTTTAATCCACACACATTTTTCTCATTGACATTAAATATGGTGTTGTGCTTTTGTATTTTGCTGATTTGGTGCAGTTATTAAAATGCCAATGGAGATTGGTGATAAAGATGATTCAGTGGAGATGCTGAAGAATATTCATATCTCTTCCTACGATGACGGCAGGGATGATGATGCAGATCCAGAAGAAGTGGAGGATCTGATGAATGATGATGATGATGATGATGATGAGGACGACGATGAAGTGCAAAAACCGGTAACTCTAGGATTTGTAGAGAAGCCAAAAAATAAATGGTCCCTGCTTCGTCCACTCTTCCCTAGCAAAGCTGGTGGGGCACCGGTGCGTTTTATTTTTGTGAAATTCTCTGCCCTTCAGTTATTTTTTCTTTTTGCCTGAATACTTTTGCATTCTTGCACAAGCTTCCAATTTGCATTTTTATTCCAAGAGTAAAATATGAAATTAAAGACTATATTTTAATGGACAAGTTGTTGAATATTCACTGAAAGTAAAAATGTTGAATTTTACTTGACATCATTGTTGTTTATAGTATTTTTGCCTGAATGCAGGCTTGGTTGGATCCAGATAATCTACCATCTGGTAGGTCTCGTCTTTGCGATATATGTGAACAACCCTTGCAATTTTTGCTTCAGGTATATTATTCTTTTGCTTTAAATGAGTTTCTGTATGGCGTGTGTCCAGCATTGAATTTCCTAAACTCCTAACTGGAGTGGGAATCTTTTTCTTTTTTGTATATTGTTGATTGGAATTCTATTTCTGTTCATTGTTAACAGATACAGGACTATATATGTTCTTGACTTGCATATTCTTTCCCAGACAGTGTATTTACTTGTGTTTTAATCATTTGAATGTGTGTGGAGAATATGCATGTCTAGATGGAGGGTTTTGGTATTCTCTTGTCAGTGTGGTATCCTTTTCTTAATAAATTGTCCTATTTTCTATTTATCTATTTCCTTTGTGATCATGTAAGCAATAAAAGAAGTTTTACTTCTATCATTTGCCACATCTATGAACTCTCTATAGTAGGGTATTTATTTGGTTGGTAGTGTTGTCTCAGTACATGTGTCCCTTTTTTAATTGTCTTTTTGGTTGAAAACCCTTTTTAATGTTGTTTAGTAGATGTTTGTACTTTTTCTCATTGTTCATGACATCCTTAGGTATATGCACCGACCTCTGATAGAGAATCCACGTTTCATCGTACATTATATTTGTTCACGTGTCCATCGATGTCTTGTCTTCTTCATGATCAACATGAACAATGGAAGCGACCTGCAGTAAATGCATCTCGAAGGTACTTTTAATTGTCTTAATTCAGCAAGTCCTGTTTCAATTTATTATTTGTGCACTTGTCTTAATCTAATTTGTCTCATTCTTTTGGTTGTCTGGTGGTGTTCAAGTGTGAAAGTTTTTCGTTGCCAATTGCCTCGTGACAATCCCTTCTACTTAAGTGAACCCCCACGACATGATGGGAGTGACAAACCTTTAGGGAGTGGAGGTAGCTTTTTATGTCTTTTCCCAGTCAGTTATGTTCTGATTTTGTCTTTGGAAGTGGATGGAATACTTTATGACAGTGCACATACATATGAGCAGATGAATATGCTATCCTCTGTTTTTTTATCAGTTATACTTTATGACAGTGCACATACAATGACTTGGTTCTGTTGTTGTCTCCAAGGACCTAATTTCAAAGACTGAACTCATAGATGGGCTTTTGACTACTTGTTTTGTTGTGTTAGTCTCTCAGTAATTATGGTATTAATCCTTCTCTTTTTGGCCAAAATGTATTGTTGTTAAGCAGCTCCACTTTGTAACTGGTGTGGAACATGGAAAGGAGATAAAATTTGTGGTAGCTGCAGAGAAGCACGATACTGCTCTGAAAAACATCAGGTTCTAGGTTATTCATCTCCTTATACAGATTCTCCATCAGTCTGGTCTTTTCCGTGACACTTTTTGTTTTTCACCTGCAGGCCATGCATTGGCGCTCAGGTCATAAAGTTATGTGCCAAAATAGTAGTAGAAATGCAGGGAACTCATCAGCAGAAGACCCCAAACGTGAGCAACTATTTTGGACTTCTTTGGATAAATTATACCAGTATTGCAGGGGAGGCGCTGGTCTATGTGCCTCTTAGGTCTCATGTTCCTTTTTCACATGCACGGCTCTGTTCTTTCTGTCATGGTGGCATTGTAGAGGTCCTATAGGAATATTTTGAACATGCCTTAGTAAGTACACTGCCAGAGATACATGTAGTCATTTAGCTGTGATGATTTTGGTCTGTGGTCTTATGCTTGAAGTTGCAGCTCTGTCCTTTCTGTCATGTTGGTATAGTAGAGGTCCTTTCAGAGTAATTTAAACATGCCGTAGTACGTAGACTGCCGGAGATATATGTAGTCATTTAGCTCTGATGATTTCGGTTTGTAGTCTTATGCTTGAAGTTGAAATTGAACTTGGCATCATGTTTAACTTCCGGTATTTTTTTTCTGTACTTTTAAAATGTTAACTTCTCTATGTTGTAATTCTGCAAACAGCTGCAAGCAGGAGTCTATGGCCTGAACACGAGATCGTCAATGAGGATGAGGCTGAATATGATGTCGATGTGTCTGCTGATTTGGATAATACCAATTGTCTGGTATCCAGAAACCAGATGGATGACTCAATAAATTCACTTGTTGAGAGTTTTAGGTATAATCGCACCATAGTTATTGAAATTTAGTTCTGCTAAATATTTCACATGCTTTATCGTTTGCCTTTTCTGTGAGTAGGGTGACAGTGACAGGAGGAGTTGGGGCAACTTCCAAGAACGCATTGCCAGAGCGCCTGAGCAAGTTTTAAGGTTATATAATTCAAACTGCAATGTATGGTTTTGAAATCCATGAATTCTTGAATAAGGATGTTCATATCTAGTATGCTTATTGGGTATTTTTAATGGATGGAATATGCTTTCTGTGACATCTGAGAAGAGCCTGCCCAGGTTTCTGGAGTCATGATGTCTTGGCAACATTTAGAACTTTACTGGGGGTGTCCTGCTGGGACACATATGAGTTGTGATGAGATCTGTTGCCATTCAGTTGGAAGTAAAATTGTTTGAATAAGTTATAAACAGGTTATACATTAATCAACTTACTGTGGCCTGGGCATTGTTTGTGGTAAATGTAACCAAGTCTAGGTCAGTCATATTATTGTTTTGACACTTTGAAACCACTTTTCGGTAATTTCTCATTGTACATCGTAGAACCATATCTGTTGTTTCTCTTTCCTCTTCCTCAGTCTGAAACAAGAATGGTTTTAATTTGTTTGGAAAGTCAGAAAATCGCAACGCTTATTTGTTTATTCTACTTGTAATGAACAGGTACTGTCGAAATGTATGCTCTAGGCCCTTGTGGCCAATTTCAAGTGGTCAGCCATCGACAGCTGATATTCCCAATTGCAGCTATTGTGGAAAGCCCCAGTGTTTCGAATTTCAGGTTATCTTTTTGATCCTTTTCTTCTGAAAGACCTTGATGTTTCAAAGATTTTATGTCAACGTGCAGTCGCCGAAACCCCTCTGTCTGATGTGCATCTCATTTAGAGCTCTTATTTGTGTACCATCACGCAGTGGATGACATTTTGATTACTGCCCTCTATTTTTCAGGTCTTGCCTCAGCTACTTTACTTTTTCAGCGTGAAGAACGACGTGGATTCACTCGACTGGGCTACTATAGCTGTTTATTCCTGTGAAGCGTCTTGCGATGGGGCTGCGAGTTACAAGGAAGAATTTGCTTGGGTGCAAGTGTCATCCCCATCTCAAGTGGTACCTTGAAAATTTTTGGTACTTTATTCAGCTCCTCTGACCAAAGGGTTTCTATAATTCTCCCCGTCCTCCTGCCTCCTTTTGATGATCGTTTCCGGTAGAGTTGTGTTGTAACTTCTAGAAGTTACTAAAAATTTTGGGGTCTTAGGTCAATAGGATATGTAGTCTTTTGCATTTGCTTGTTACTTTTATATATTTTGTTATTTAATTATATTATTTTGAAGTTTTAAAATTTGATTGGACTTCGAGTTACAAATTTTTAGACTTAAGATGAGTTTATTCTCTCTGTTTTGCTTTACTCAATTAATTTCACTAATTCATGAGTATATAGAATCAAATAGAGAATTTGATTGGATGTCAAGTTATAAATTTTTGCGTGAAATTTCAATGTAGCTTTTTCGACAAATTGCTGTTGGAAATTACTGATATGACATCTGCACCCAATCATTGCTAGCTCCTTACTTCCTTATTGTGGCACTGTCGATATGGATAACTTGTGGATTGTCATGTTAGTGATTTCTAACAGCAATTAATCGGAAGAATTATATTGATAAATTACGACAACAGCAACTACAAGAGTCGCGAGCAAGAGTTGCATAGAAAGAAATGTGTTGAGGACACAAAGACAAGGGTTCTGAAAAAAAGTAGAACCTCGTATGCAGAACAAAAAAAAGGGAGATTGGTCAATGCTTGATGTTGCCGGGAAGTTATAGAGCCATTCTTGTCTTGATTTATTATTTAATTGTGATGACGGGTGCATGAGTACTGATTAAATAAGATGCAAGTCTGGTCGATGTAAGATCTAAATAAACTCATTTGAAAATTTTCATAAGTGACCTGGAAAAAAAGAAGGAAATTTTACGTAAATATACAGTAGGCTTCAAAATCCAAGAAAGGGGTGATACTTGACTCTACACCGTCGACAAAATGGAAACCCCATTCGTATCTACTAGTCAAAAAAATCCACAAAAAAGGAGAAAAAATTAGGCAATTTTAGAGAAAATTACTAAAAAAATTCTAAATCTTTGGTAGTTGTACTCAATTCGTAATGCAAAAAGCTTGCACAAGCAAAGAAGAATTTAGTTTCAGGAACACAAACAATGCTTTAATTGTCGTGATTCTACAGAAAGAAAATGACGCAAGATTGAATAAATAATGGACAACAAATAATTAGTTCTAAATGTCCAAACATAGAAGGAAATCCCTAGTAGGCCATTGAATCTCGAATATCGGTTTCTAGAACTCGGACTAGATCTGATCAACGATGCTCTTGTTGGCTTGGAATGCCTTGGCAAGAATGTCCGTGACAGATATCGGGCTGGATTTGAAAACCGCATTTGCGATCGTGATGACGCTGGGGTTCTGGCTGCCAAGAGCCGCGACAGCGACCGCATTGCCGTATCCTACGTTCCTGTGGTAATGGATGAGTCCCACGGGGAAAACGAGCACGTCGCCCTTGGAGAGGATCTTCATGATGAGACGGCTGTTGAGGTTAAAGGCGATGAACCCAACCTCGAGCTAGTGAGATGCCGAGTGTGTTGAGCCCCGGCAACTGAGCCACGGTCACAGGAGTCCCTTTTGATCCGACTGGGTTCGATCCGTTGCCGGCCAAGTGAAGCCTCCCGAAGTAGAATTCATTGGCTTGGACCATTTTGGGGTCTTTGCATGCGAACCCATGCATAAAAACTTCAGGAGACGACAAATTTATCGTTGTACCTTGCATGCCTTCAGGTATTTTCTATCTTCTATCATATCATTTAAACATTACTTAAGATGTTTACCTCCATTGGAAGGGTCCACTGCACAAAAATCATAAAGGGGACTCTGATCCGCTGTGGCGCTAATAATTACAAGAGCTGTGAGCCCAAGAAAGAGAATGTCGGTTGCCATGAAGAAATGCGTACATGATACAAAAAGAGGACTCTGCAAAAGAATGTCAAGATCGATCGATAATGCTTGATGTTGCTATGAAGCTATAGAATCATGGAAGTCTTCTTTATATATAACCATGTAGAAGGAGCATTTTCTTTTTCATTTGCATGATAATAATAGATATTTAGATTTTTTTTTATGTACTTAACTATGTCACTTTTTTTTTTTTTGAAAGCATCTTTCAAAACATCATGCACTGATAGCATGAAAAATAATTAAAATTTGAATTTATAGAATATATAGAGACTACAACTAGACCCATCAAAATGGGTCATTGATTCATTTCTTAATCCATATAAGTATTAAATAAGTTAGTTATATTAAGTAAATGGGTTGTAGTATAATATAAGTATTAAATGGGTTATAAAATGGTTTACAACTAACTTGCACCCAATTCACTACTATCATTTCATCTTTATTCTTTCTCGTTTTCACTTGATCTCGCGTTTACTTACTCCACACTCTCTTCTCAGTTTGGGTATGAGTTTTTATAATTGGGTTAAATATGAAAATATTTCAATAACATGGATTTGATCGGGTATGAATTACTAAATTTGCATTACATAAAAATGGTCAAAACGGGTTAGATAGGTCTATTTGGGTCGGATCATTTTTGACTCGATCCGACCTACCCAATCGATGAGTGTAGCTGCAATATAATGGCACATATTAAAGTTATAATTAAACGAAATGCGTACTAAAACTTGATAAGTGGTTCTTTTTACTCCTAATTGTGCTTATGTTACTTTTCAAAAAATAGTTTCCTAGTACAAAAAAAAGAAAAGAAAAGAGAACATACAACTCATTAACATAATAACTAGTTACCTATATGCTAAATAAACTACTTTTCAAGAAAGAGGGACACCAATTTTGTTCCAAGGAAAGGAAAAATCCGCAAAAGAAGAAAAGAAGGCAAGAAAATTGAAATCAAGAGTGGGCTCCACGTTTAACCTTTTTTTTTTTTTTTTGGTCAGGTGTTATATATTCCTGACTCAATTTCGTTTTCGGAAATAATTGAAATAAGAAAAAGAAAAAAAGCAAGAATTCATCTTAAATTAAGAGTGGGATTCTCAAAGGATTTAATTCAATGTGATAAGAGGGTCTCATGAGAAAAATGTAGAAATAGCCTAGGCCTTTTTCTCTCTTTTAGATAAACTTCCTTGTATTTTTTTTTTTTTTTAGTTCTATTTTAACTCCCAACTCACTATCAAATTTTTGAACGGTCCTTACCCTAACCTCTGAGAAGTTGGGGATTCAATTTCCTTGTCTTGAAGTGGTAGCTTTCAAACATAAAATTCAGTTTGTGCACGTCTTAAATTGAATTTTTATTCTTTAAGTCGATACGTCTTAAATTAAATGAAGCCGCCCAAACCGCACGTATCAATGTTTCCCTGGTCAGTTCAGTTCCAATTCGTAATTCTCAGAAGTTAACTCGGACTCTGCTTCTTTGATCAATTTCCCTGCCGTTTTCTTCAAAACCTCAGCGACATCGCTCGCTCTGATTGAGAGAGCGAGGCAGAGATCTAGTGGCATCTTGATCACCCGCGGTGGTCGTCTGTCTTGGTTCGGAGTCAGGAGGAGGAGGAGATGGGAGAACAAAAGGTAATAAACATTGCCCGCCAGATTTCGACCCGAAGAAGCTGCCGAGGCTTTGCAGGCCCAAGGATCATCAGATTAAGGTTCGGATGATGCTTCCTATGATTATCCGATGCAACACCTGCGGGAATTACATTTCCAGGGGGACCAAGTTCAATTCCGGGAAGGTCATCGGCGAGGTCAGTTGCACACCTTTTTAATCCTGTTTTCGATTTTCCAAGTTGTGAAACGTCGGCGGTTTTTTTTTTTTTTGGGTATCTGTGGAGTTGACCTTGTTCTTTTCTGGATGTCCTTTTGTTTTGGCATGGCAGGCGTATTTGGGAATCCAAATATTCAAGGTTACTTCAAATGCACCAGCTTCTCTGCTGAGCTCACGTTCAAAACAGATCCGCAGAATTTGGATTACGTCGTGGGGTCGGGGTGACGAGAAATTTTGAGCCCTCGCCTAAGCATGATGAGATAGAAGATCGCGCCTTTCAAATTGTTGGGTTTCTTAGAGTTTGTTGGACTTTGGAAAGAATTGAACGCGACCTGTGCTTTTCTATTTGGGTTTGAGCAGGCGTTGGAGATTGAGAAAAGGAGGAGGGAGGCTGAAGAGATGGGGATGTCATGAAGTCCTTGGAGAATAGGACGTTGGATTCCAAGAGAGAGATGGATATTCTTGCCGAACTTGATGAAATGAAATCAATAAGGATAAGTTGTTTCAACTTTCGGCATTATTTTTTGTTGTTGTTTGAGCATGGAATGCTACGGTCCGTGAATGGGATAATGTATGTATGGCGATTGATTTGTCGTCTAAGTGAGCAAATAACGTTATAATTATGGACATGAAATTGATTTCGTTTATTCTGTTGCTTAGAAAATTTAATATTCTTACGGTGCTAACTGGCGAGGGATTGTCTTTTCAGTCTAGACATGCGAGGGTGAGCGTAGATGCAATGCTAGAGGACTTACAACGTGGATCTGCTGCAAAGGCATGAGATGTTTCCCATCTTCTTTAAGGGTGTATTTGTTTCACGGAAAACGTAACGTTTTTGGAAAATGTTTTTCGGGAAATCATTTTCTAGGAAAATGGTTAGTTTTCTCTTGTTTGGTGATACGTGACTGAAAGTATTTTCTGGTATTTAGATCGCATTTGAAAAATGATTGAATGACATTTGACCTAACAATTAACAATAGTGTGTCTCTTACTTCCAAATTAATTTGTTGAGTCCATCACCTTTTTTAACTTTATAAAAAATATATATATTTTTTTATAAAAATCGAAATTATAATTATTTCCTAAAAAATGTATTCTCGCGAAACAAACACACCTTAAGTCAGCGTTCGTCTTGCCGAATGCATGAAGAATGTAGGGGGCCTTTTCCCAGCATTTTACGGCCCTTGCTCAAAACAGATGTTGATAGAACTTAGGCAGTGCGCAAACATTTCCCAAACATTTTAGCGCCCTCAAGAAGTATTTCTCTCACTTTCAACTTAGAACGATAAATAGTAGAGGTGTTAGAACTAAATTGGAACCGATCTGAACTGAATTGAATTTTCATGCATTTTTGTTTCAGTCAGATAATAAAAAATAACTATTTTTTATTCCAATTTGGATATTTCAGTTCCATTCAATTAACCAAACTGAAAATCGCTCATCTTCTTGATATTATAATTTACACAATTTTTCTCATTTTCCACTAAACCTCTTTTTAATTTTCATAAAAGAAAATTGAATCACCAAAAAACCGAACTGCGTTTTAGGTTCAGGTTATATTTGGTTCAAGACATGATTCGGTTCAAATTTAATGTACACCAAAAAATCCAAACACGAATCAAATTATTGCCACCTCTAATAAATAGGGCCACCGTTCCGCATTTGCTCTTAAGGTGACCAACTCTAACCCTATTTACTTCTTGTTAGGCTCTTAAATCCTTGTTACTAATCCTCGTGATCTTTCTGCAACCTGGTGTAATCGAGAGCAGATTTACGGCGAATGTCAAGCGTGTACGAGTCGAAGAAAAATGGAGGCGACATCAGGTAAGGAATCTAAACACCGATTTAATAAGTATCTTTACGGTGCTAAAACTATGTTTAAAAAAATTAAATATTTAGCCGTTATTGACATGACTCTGTCAATTTCAAAATTAAGCATGCATCATTAATAAATATATCATTCAGTCAATTGCAAGCGCATACACTCGCAGAGTAGGACTAAAGCAAATTTTGCATGTCATTAATCATATTTCTATAACACAAATTTACATGGCACATGAAGTCATGCAAGGGCGCAAACGACAAAAGGATTTCACCTGATTACGTCTACGGGAAAATCAATATTGTATTATAACTCTAGGAAACTGTTTTGATAATTACAGAGAGAATAGTTCGCGGTTCTATCTAGAGGGTTTGGGTAGGGATATGTTTAGCTTTCAATTAAATCCTTGCAACTATCATTTTAATTTCCAACATATGTGCATGTTGCACTCGAGCGTTTGCTTTGTTTTTGTTTGTTTAACGTATGTTGTTAATGTAGCACTAAATTATCTGTGTCTGCTATAGTTCTTGTGATATTGAACTGTCGTGCATGATCTGATCATTCGCATTACAATGCATTTGCACACAGAACGTACAATCGGACCTGAGTCATTTAGGAAAACTTAGGTTAGAATGATGGTGATTAACCTCCGGCATCCATGTCATGTGTCGCCGGATTCTTACGTGAAAAACATATGCTGAACTCCTTTCATTCGACGCCCATCCTCTGAGAAAGATGGGATGTACCGAGTTATGTTATTTGGGGTGACTTTAAGAAAATGCGCAAGACCGTGATTTGAGCTCGGATGTTGAGCATGTATATGAACACACTTCCAACTCCAGCGATTGAAATTATTACGAAAATTAAGGAAAAAGATGATGTGACTACTAGAGCGTTTCGAACAAGATCGCGGGGCTTATTTATGCGAGCCGCAGATCTCAATAGAGAAATAGGGAGAAATGGGGCGGAAAAAGCGCGAGCCGCAAATACATGCCATCATCTCTGAAAAATCAATTGGTTCCTTGGTAAGTGGATGGTTGTGTTGTAAAATATTGTGTTGCGAATATATAATAAAGAGAATAGAGAGATTGAGTAGAGAACATTAGACACCAGAGATAGTAGAGAAAGCTAGAGAAGAGGGTATGACTGTTTATTCTAATGGTTGTTTCGATAATTGTTCACAGTTGTGATTGTACATCAAAACTAAACTCCTATTTATAGGAGAACAAGAATGTACTTATCATTAATATCAATGTATCGAATGATACATGTACTGGATATGGGAGATGAACGTACATTGTATAGGGAGATGTACTTAGAATGTATGATACAAATGTACCATAATAAGTACATTAGATAAGATGAATATAATGAATATTCATTCATGTATTTCATCCATTCATGTATTTTATAACACTCCCCCTTGAATATTCATTGTATTCATTATGATTGTGCATCAAATGATACTGCCTCATTAAAAACCTTAAGCCGGAAAAACCCAGTGGGACAAAAACCGGACAAAAGGGAAAAAGAGTGCAGAGCACAAATGTTATGATCTCTCCCTTTTATGGATGCATTAATTGCCTCGTTAAAAACTTTTAGCCGGAAAAACCCTGTGGGAAAAAACCGGACAAAAAGAAAAAAGAGTGCAATGCATATATAGCCACTATAGGGGCTAATCAATCTTGCATCTTGTGAACTCGCCGCATATCAATGCTGCAATGTATAGTTCATAATATCTCCCCCTCAATTGAGCCATATAGCCACTTCTGGGGCTAATCAATCTTGCATCTTAGTTATAGAGTCAAATAAATATTATATAAGATTCATAAGCATTTCATAATCATATGAAATAACAATAATAAGTAAAATCATCATCCACCAATCTGATGCCTCATCAAAGCAATCAAAGGTCCTCACATTTGCTACTTCAGGAGCAAGAGGAGTCCCACCAACAAAAATATTGTTGGTCTCAACAGTGGTTATGGCAGTAAGATTGATTTCAATGGCATGAGATTCACCACGCTTGCTCGTATTATTTAAAGATGCCTAGTATAGGTCAACAAAGTGCCTTGGTGTACGACAGGTACGTGCCCAATGCCCAGTCATGCCATAGCGATGACAAATACTTTCATTAATCACCTTCTTTGGCTTCTTTTCTTTGCCATGATTCAGGCCAAAGTTTGATTTCATAAGGCGGTTAAATTTCCTGCCATTCCTTCTAGGATTATGTTCTTACCTGCACTTATAGCTCTTAAAATGGCTAGTATTTTTCTCAAAGTTAGCATGTGCTTCAGGCAATGCTTTTGAGCCAGTAGGTCTAATATCATGATTTTTGAACAGCAATTTATTAGTTTGCTCGGCAGTTTTAGCTAACTCTTCTGGAGTTCCAATCAAATTTATATTGTCGATATAAACTGCTACAATAGCAAATCCGGTTTCTAATTTCTTAATAAACAAGCATGGGCAGATAGGATCATTCTTGTACCTTTCCTTAGTTAGGTACTCACTTAGGCGTTGATACCACATGCGACCGGATTGCTTTAACCCGTACAAGGATCTTTGCAATTTTATTGAGAATAAATTGCGGGAGTGCATGCTTCGGGCATTTTGAATCCCTCGGAATTTTCATATAAATATTAGAATCTAATGAGCCATATAAATATGCCGTCACAACGTCCATAAGGCGCATTTCCAATCTTTCAAAGATTGCTAGGCTAATGAGAAAACGAAATGTAATCATATCCATCACAGGTGAATATGTCTCATTATAATCAATCCCAAGTCTCTGGGAGAATCCTTGGGCAACGAGTCGGGCTTTATAC
Source organism: Eucalyptus marginata (assembly GCA_014182565.1). NCBI lineage: Eukaryota > Viridiplantae > Streptophyta > Magnoliopsida > Myrtales > Myrtaceae > Eucalyptus > Eucalyptus marginata. The sequence continues at coordinate 1,798,426 of CM024588.1, read as the reverse complement.
CTGACAATCTCGTTTTTCTCATTTCGTTTTCGGATAAATACCCATTCATATCCAACAGGCTTTACATTATCGGGGATACGAGTTACAGGTCCAAAAACCTCTCGTTTAGTTAGGGAAGCTAATTCAGCCTTAATTGCTTCCTCCCACTTAGGCCAATCTTGCCTTTGACGACATTCAATAATAGATTGCGGCTCACAATTATCATCCATAATTTTATGGGTAACTGAGAATGCAAAAGCATCATCAATGATGATTTCATTTCGATCCCAAATTTCATTATAATATGTAATGGAATTCTCAGTATTCCCGGGATTGATGTTCCTTTCATGGGTTTGCGCCTCTTCAGGGGCAATAAGCTCTTCAGGAGCAAGCATAACGCCAAGCTCTTCTGGAGCGGATTCTTGATTATTTCCCCTTCATTTTCGAGGAGTAGTATATTTTGATCCTATCGATCTACCACACTCCAAGTCCGGGGGGGTTTGATCCATTTTATCCTGTCCTTCAGGAACAACTATCCTAGCTGGAGCATTTGCAGCTGGAATATGATAATAGTGCAAATAAACATACAAATGTGTCATTGCGCGTAAATAATAGGCAAACATGGAACCATCTACAGGATGCGTCCACTAATACCATAAAATATCAAAATAGTCCACTTAGTGGTTGTATTGGTCCACAAATATCACCCTGAATTCTTTGTAAGAATAAAGGGGATTCAAGATTAACCTTTGTTATAGAAGGTTTGATAATGAGCTTTCCTTGTGAGCAAGCCTCACAATTATAATCCTTGGACAACAATACCTTTATACCCTTTAAAGGGTGCCATTTTCTATTTTGAATTATCCTACGCATCATTGAAGCGCCAGGATGACCAAGGCGATCATGCCACAGTCCAAATTGATCAGGGCTTACCAATCTTCAGGATGTGGTGGCGTAGGTTTCAACAGCCTTAATCATGACACAATACAAACCCATAGAAGAAGCTTCTAGCTTCTCATGGATGGTCTTCAGGCCCATCTTATAAGAGGAAATGCCAATGTATTCCTTATCTTGCTCATAAATAGTCTCGATATGGTACCCATTACGGCGTACATCTTTGAAACTAAGCAGATTCATTTTTTATATAATGCTTAGAAACGCATCCTCAATATGCAGGATGGTGCCATTTGGCGAAACAATTGTGGCATTCCTAAAACCATCAATAATCAGAACGGGACCTGATATTGTATGGATTTGTGCCTTACGCAATATCATACTCGAGAAAAAGTGTCTACTACGAAATATAGTATGTGTTGTTGCACTATCAAGCAAACAAACATCTCCCTTTTTCTCAGTATTTTCCATTTGCATTTACGGTGACAACTTCAGGTGTCAAGTATCATAAAATTTGCATATAATCCTTGCAAAATCAAATCCTTAAATTAATTAAAAGGATTTACAAATATCCATTGCCACTTCAAGAGCAGAAAGATACTTTTAGATTTGAAATTTGGCTTCGGGCCAAGAAAAATAAAAATGAAGAATTGATAGAAGAAGATGAAGTATAAGTTAATTAATAAAAAGAATACCCACCTTGCAAAATATACTTACTTAGTTGGTAGAACTTCATGTTGACAAAAATTACTTACTCAATCGGTAAATCCTCGTGCTTGCAAAAATTACTTACTCAGTCGGTAGATCCTCGTGCTTGCAAACATTACTTACTCAGTCGGTAGATCCTCGTGCTGATAACGTGTTGTAAAATATTGCGTTGCGAATATATAATAAAGAGAATAGAGAGATTGAGTAGAGAACATTAGACACCAGAGATAGTAGATAAAGCTAGAGAAGAGGGTATGACTGTTTATTCTAATGGTTGTTTCGATAATTGTTCACAGTTGTGATTGTACATCAAAACTAAACTCCTATTTATAGGAGAACAAGAATGTACTTATCATTAATATCAATGTATCGAATGATACATGTACTAGATATGGGAGATGAACGTACATTGTATAGGGAGATGTACTTAGAATGTATGATACAAATATACCATAATAAGTACATTAGATAAGATGAATATAATGAATATTCATTCATGTATTTCATCCATTCATGTATTTTATAACAGGTTGCTGGGTGGTTATTATTAATAAAAACTAGTTTTCCTTCAAGCACCGAGCATATTGACCTTCGGCCTCTCGGTGTCGTTTGTTTTACGATAAATTATTTAAAAATAATATTCAAAAATGATCGCTTGTATTATTTAAAATAGTCAATTAATAAAAAAATATTTTCGTTACTCATAATAATTTTTGTCTAAATGTTTTTGTAGATGATGAAAATATATTTCATTCTTTGATTTTTATAGCTCATACAAGAGATCACTTTATAAGAAAATGTTGTTTAAATGATTCATTTTTTGCCAAATAAACAAACGCTTTAATGGATAGTTATTTTTTAAGTGGATGACATGAGTTCTTTTGATCTATTTATTTATTAGACCATACAATATTTTTTCTTTATTAACCTTTGTTCTACGGAGCCTTTTCCATTTTTCTTAGAAGAGATTACTTTTTTCCTTTTAGTCGACATAATGATTCCTGACTGCAGTAAATAACCAAGTACTAAATATATTTAATGTGATGTGGTTTCTTAGACAGATTGACCCTATGCAAAGAATTTATGACTCTCTTATCCAAAACACAATTTGATTGAATCAAAGTAGGGATCAATTCATTTCACTATACGTTCAGAACGATAGAGACGTTGAAATACAAAATATAGATAAGAAACAAGTGGCAAATATGCAGCGATGTAATGCTTTTTGGTAGACAAATTATTCATGCAAATATAATATAATTAATATATGACCCAATTATATATTTCATATAAAATTAAATACTACAAAGAACTTATTAAACTGTCCTAGAATACTTTAGCAAGATGTGATATAATAAGTACTGACTAGGTAAATTCTATCTAAAACACAATATAAGGAAAAAAATTAGCAGTTCCACCTAATCGAGTTTCTGTGGCCCCATGCTTTTAAGTTTTCAAAAAAAAAAAAATGGTGTTAAGATTCGGTACACAATCACAAGAAGATAGAGAATAAAAGTGAGAAAGAGAATTTGAGACATAGGATTTATCCCGATTCACTCTTAAACTAAGGTTACATTTAGTAGATGATTTAACTATAATTAGCATATCGTATCTTTATGTTACATCCCTTAAATACAAAAAATAAAAGAAAAGAGATTATATATATCCAAAAGTTATTTATGGGCCAAAGTTCAAATTATCAATAAAATATAGGCTATAAGATCCCTTTGGTAGCTCGAGGGCTCTACCCTAAAGATCTTCATGCATTCCTATCGATGGGGAATATGAACCAGATCTCAACAAGAGGCATCACAATCATTTTACATATTGGCATTATTATATTAGCAATGGTATAAACTAGTCGATGCGACAGTTGTTCTGGCTATTTTTGGTTTGTCGTTGATTACTCACCTAACAAATAAAGGTGGTTTAACTGTTGGTGCCGTGAGTTTGGGAAATGAAATGAATCTACCACATTAGTTTCTCACTTGTTTTAGAGATTTGATTTGAGAGTGTAGCGACGCCACGTCAAACAAATTAAAATACTAGAAGATTAAATGTAATAAACCAGATAAAATAGAAACACTTAAAGAACTTGAAAGCAGCCATCTACAAACGACATAACTGGCAATAGATGACAACACGAACAGACAAAAGGACACGCTCTCAAATATAACGACAAGAAGCAACAGCTTCAAGAGGCAGCTCAGTTCTAGAGTGATTCAGCCTCATCTCTAGAACTTTGACTGGATTTGAGTAATCAGATTGTTATCCACTTGGAATGCCTTGGCAAGAATGTCGGTTGCAATATCGGGCACCGACCCGAAAACAGCGTTGCCAATCGTGATTGCGCCGGGGTTTTGGCTGCTGAAAGCGGAGATGGCGATGGCATTCATCGTCCCGGCATTCCTCTGGAAGTGGATGAGCCCCTCGGGGAAGACGAACACGTCGCCCTTGGAGAGGACCTTCGAGATGAAGCGGTTGTCGGGGTTGGAGATGACGAACCCGACCTCAAGGCTCCCCTCAATGACCGTCAGGAGCTCGGTGACACCGAATGTGTTGAGCCCTGGCAACTGAGCTGCGGTCACTGGAGTTACTTTCGACCCGACTGGGTTGGACGTGTTGCCAGCCAAGTGAAGCCCGCTAAAGAAGAAGTCATCGGCTCCGACCATCTTAGGGTCCTTGCATGCGAAGCCATTCACCTGAACTGCAAGAATGAACAATGCAATTTCATCAAATGAGATACGACTGTATTTAGTAGAAAGTTGTGCGTGCACTTAAAAGTGCAGATTGATGTCCATAGTGTATCTATCATTAGTGGATGGATAACAAGGAAGAGGTGGCACGGCTTGAGTTGACGAAGGATGTTGACTCCACTGTATTAACCTAGGCACTTTGAAAATACAATTTAGGAAATTACTTGACTACTTGACACTACCCCTACTCTTGGCTTAATGCTGAGACATTCAAAGGTCGTATTCGGACATGCCATCCACTCAACTAATCATCAAACATTTATGACGATAAATCGACACCCTCTTTTTGTCTAAATTAAGAGATCGCAATCCTAATGTTCATAGTTCGATGGACGTGCGGACCCCTGGAGTGCCTTAACTTTGCACAAAGGGACACTTAAGTGCCATAACTTACGAAAGGTATACTTAAGTGCCAAAATCGGAGTAAAATTGATTACTTGAGTGCCAATCCGGCCAAAGTCCGGCCAAAACGCTGACCGTGGCATTTTTCCGGCGAAGCGAGCCCAAAACGACGCCGTTTTGCTCCGATGTTGCCAAAATAATGCAAAAATGGCGTCATTTTGGGCTGATGTAGTAAAAAAATAAAAATAAAAATTAATTAAATTAAATTAAAAATTAAATTTAGTTAAAATATTAAAAAATAATTATTTTAAAATTAGAAAAATTAAAAAAAATTAAAAAAAAAAAAGGGGGAGGCGGGCCGAGGGATCGGTCCTCGCCCGCCACAGCCGCCGCCCCCGCCACCGCCGGAAGGGCCGGGCGACGGCGCGATGAGGGTCGGCCGCCGTCGCCGGCCTTGGCTAGGGGCCGACGACCCCGTTGGCCGGGCGGTGAGGGCTCGCGAGCCCTCGCCCCCGCATCGGGCGAGGGTCACGCCCTCGCCCAAATCCGACGAGGGTCGGCGGCCCGCCCGGATCGGCCGGTGGCGACCGGCGAGGGCTTGCGAGCCCTGCGCCGCCGACCGGGTCGCCGGGCCCTTGGCTAGGGCCCTGACCCCCGGCCGACCCTCCCCGCCATTGCCGGCCCTTCCCGGCGGCGGGGCGGCGGCGGCCGAGGGCCGATCCCTCAACCGCCTCCCCAACACCACCACCCCCCTTTATTATTATTATTATTATTATTATTATTATTATTATTATTATTATTATTTAATAAATTTAATTTTAAAATTATTATTTTTAAATATTTTAACTAAATTTAATTTTTAATTTAATTTAATTAATTTTTTACCACGTTAGCCCAAAACGACGCCGTTTTTGCATTATTTAACCACGCGTCAGCAAAACGGCGTCGTTTTGGGCTCGCCTCTTCGGAAAAATGCCACGTCGGCGTTTTGGCCGGACTTTGGCCGAAGTGGCACTTAAGTGATCCGTTTTTCTTCAAATGTGACACTTAAGTGTACCTTTCGTAAGTTATGGCACTTAAGTGTCCATTTGTGCCAAGTTATGGCACTTGAAGCGTTCTTATCCCTAGTTCGATGTGTTGCCAGTCAAACATTTCCTTGGCTTTTTTACCTGCATTACTCCGGTCAGCAACACAAAAATCCTGAAGGGGACTCTATTCGGCTACAACAACCGTGGCGATCAAAAAGAGCGCAAGTCCAGCGATAGAAATGCGAGCCGCCATCCCGAAACAATGCGACTATAAAATAAAAGATGCTTCTAAAATCTTACAAGAAGAAACGCTAGGCATCCGAATGCTTAATTAAATGCCGGTGTGAAGATTTAGGGTTTCCGATCGCCTCTTTATAGAGAGCTCGATCAAGTGCCTTCACCATGCCAAACTTGAAAATGATGAATAAGAAATCCTTTTTAGAATGCCGTCTCCCGCAAACCGTAAAGCGTTCAAGTCCAAAAGCGCGGGACAGAGAGTTTTAGGTAAGAAGCACGTAATAAATAAAAAGCAAGATTTGCTTAAAATAAAGAACTTTACATAATTAATAAGTAAAGGACCTAGGAATGATTCGAGAGGTCGGCTACTGTCGCATACGAAGTAATTATATCACAAGGGAAGAATCTGGATATTATTTTGACCAGGTGACCCAATACGTGGAAATGGGAGGACGGTATGACATGACAAATGTGTCAAGGCAATTCGATGTTAAATCGCGATTCTATCCGAAAGAGATTAAGTTTTGGATATGGTTGATTTGTCATCATTGGAAGATGCTCACACAGTTGTTGCTCCCACATTTTTATGGCATAAACTTTTCTTTCTTTTCAGTGGCTTAAAGTTTGGATGATTTGATGTTGGCCTCAAACTTTCGGAATGGGTTCGATGGGAGTACGCACTCTTTGCATCCTAAATCTTCTTAGATAATTACTGAGAAAAATACTTAAGTAGCTATCACTCACCGTGACATTTGGACATCAAAAACACTATTTCATTTCCTTTTTTGGCAAATCAAACATAATCTTGACCTTGTTAACAAATAAAAGTGCTTCCTCCAAAATTCGCCGATGGATGTTGGCCCCCTTAAGGAAGATTCCCAAAGCTGAGCAAATATGAAAATTGTTATTATTATTATTATTAAATCCAATGCCAATATAATATTTTTTTTACACATTTATCATCGAATGAGTAATATATGGATATCGAGTTAGTTTTGTAACAAATTGTTTCGTATGTCAATCATCCAACGGCAAATGTATTTTTTCCATCAGCAATAGACCTAATAAAAACCTATATGAAAAACACATAGTCCTTATAATATTGGTCATGTAATTACACCTAAGAAAGGAACAGTTTGGCAAAGTAAAGAATAAGTCGTATAGTGCGGTTTGGTTGAGTGGGCATGCTATTCTTCTTGTCTAATTCTGGCTTTTGTACATTTTATTCCTTGCCGCCACGCCACTAGTGATTTCTAAGTGCCTTTTTGCTTATCGACCATGCTTGTGTTCCCCTTTTCTCCCCTTTTTCGTTCCCTATTCTTCAGAGTTGACACTGAAATCTTTCATGATCAATGGGTCGGAATCGTGGGACATTTCAAGACTGTTCTGCAATTAAATTTGATTTTGTCGAGTTGCTGGTATCTTAATTGGCTTGAGATTTTGAAGATTGTTATTCATATTCGATTTTTTTCAGGCTGCTATCATCGTGATTTGGTATCGCACACCTACTTTTTCAAGATTCAGGCGATTTTTTTCATAACTTCTTATTTTGAATTTTATCTTTTTAAATCCAACAACGCTTTGTCGCTAACCCTTATTTTTCCTCATTGATGCTAGAGGTCTTTCTTGTGCTGGCCGTGTCAAATTTTGGTGCCAACATAAACATGAGGACTCTGTCGAAAGAGTTGGGCTTTTGACCCTCTTTACGTAAACTCATGCTTTTATCTTTCCAATTAATTGTCATACTCAATCCGTCATTGAATGACAAACAAACCTATGCTTTCAGTCCTAGATTATGGTCAACATCATACTTAATTTTGCAATAAAACTAGCTAGTGCACTTCTCCTACATCGAACGTGACAGAGGTCGAGATCAAGCCTTGATTGCACATACCTCAAAAGGTTCACAATTCAAATAACCAAAATAGAACTCCAAAACTCAGTCGACTAACTGTCAAACTGTAAGACTCTCATTCGTTTCTTCTTGCATGTAGATGTGACAAAATGGGTCTAGAATCCATAATTAAACTCAAATTTAATGATATGGGTCATAAATGAGTTGCCTTAAATTATAAAAATGGGTTATAAAGGGGTTGCCTTAAATACTTTCTCTTTTACTAAATCCAGCAAGGTTAGCTGCCCTTGAGGGCCATGAAGCCCTTGTCGACAATAGATGTCCGGGCAAGGGCCTGAGCCCTTGCTCGATGCCGGTGAGGGCTTCACAGCCCTCGTTTGTGGCCGGCGAGGGTGCTACCGACCCCCGCTGATTTAGAAGGAATAAAAGAAAATATAAAAAATTTAATTTAATATTTTTTAAAATTATACAAGTTGTCCACGAGATTTGTATTATATATATGTATGTATGTATGTATGTATGTATATAATATCATAAAAATAAGTTTTCCTAAATTTGGTTAAATATAGAAATGCTTTAACAATATAGGTCGGGTCAATTATGAGTCGAGCACGGGTCGGGTTAGTTCGGGTTGGGTATGGGTCATTAGATTTGTATTAAATGGAAATTAATCAAAACGGGTCAAATAGGTCAAATATGGATTGGACCATTTTTGACTTGATCCAAACTCAACCCTAACTCTTTATCACTATCCAAAATTCTTAGAGAACCTATCCAGCCTTATTGGTCACAATGAGTGATTAATCAGCCATCAACTTGATAAACGTTAAGGGTATTCTTCAAGAACTTACATTAATTTGAAACCTCCTTTGATAACAAAAAACCTAAAACAGCGAGCGAACATAAGAGGGGACAGAACCTGACTATTACCGTCTATGCGGAAGCGGGGCAACAAAATGGTCTCACGCAAACAAGGTGGCTGGGGGGGCCTGCGATAGAGTCAGGAAAAGATGTTGTCTCTCATCAAATTTTGATAGGACCCAATGAGAAACATTCTTGTGGTCGAAGTCGAACCAAGCTCATCAAATTCACCGAAACTCAGTATATACACCCGCATAACCCATACATATGAGCGTGTGTTTGTATAGAAGATCATAAAGTGTATCCTATTCTTGGTGTGGCATAAATCCTATGTTTGCCATGGATAAGATCCATCATCGAAAGCATGCGGCCATTTATCCTGAGAAAGAATTTTGTTGTTGGATTACAGCCTCCAACGAATGGAAAGTCTATATCCTAATATGATGCTACAGCCATCTACCGGGTGGCTAAAAGGTCACGAAGACCCTACGATTTTTGTCGCTGAATCCAGCATCCTCCCGAGTCCCTCCAGGTTACAGACGACCATTATATCTGAATGCACGTGTGCTGGAAGGGCAAGAATTGGCCACATGCTAGACAAGAGATATAGCTTTTGTTCTGTGGTTCTATGGGAGAATCTTGCAGACTCCAGGGAAGCATTTGAATATACTTTTCTTACTGTGAGACATTTTGAACTCACATGGCAAGAACCAGTTTTCTCATGTGCAAGTCATCTTGGATAATGCGTCCTGAGAACCTTTTTAAAGCTGGTGATGTTCATGCGAGAAATGTTATCGATGTGTTATGCACCCCCTACTTTGTGCACATGTACGGGTATACTTATGCAGGCCAAGAGCCCATAAGTTTCAAGATTCTTGGTTTCCTCAGGTACTGATAATTTCCCCTAAATCATGTGTTCCTTTCAATTACAACGTATCAAGGTTCTGTGCGACTAAATTCTGGAACGATCGAGTGATAAATAAAACAAAGAGATGCTGATGGCCCAGGGCATCTGAGGACGAGCGTTCTGCGATTTGGTGTTGAACCCAGGTTCACCAATCTCGCCAAAAGCAAGATAAGAGCGATTTTGTGCTTTATTTGTTCCTAATTGCTGCTCCCCCAAAACGTTCATGAATCATGTCTTAGAAACTTCATCCGTTCTTTGAGAACTACAATGATTGTGAAAAGTAGCTACCAGCAGATGCTGATCACTGTTGGATAAATTCTTCTCAGAGATTTTGAAGTTGACAAAACATTTCTCTCGCCTAGTCCGAAGACTTTGCATTCTACCTGAGAAAGTCGAAGATCAAAGTCTCAAAGCCTAACAAGACTCAAGTTTCAAAGTCTATTCATGGGCGGTTTGGGCACCGAATCGACAAAGATAAAAACTTCTATTCCGATTCTATATAGTCTTTATCTAAATGGCTAAGGAATATCTTTCGATTGGATTCAGCACTACAATATTTTATATTCGTATCCGAATTTATATAGATTCTCTAAAATATTCATAACTTATTTGGAAAGTTCTACTTATGGAAACCAAGATCCCGATTGTATGGGCGAGCGACAGGATTGATGGGCTATCTACACTTACCTTAAAGAGCTCGAGATCTCTTAATTGATTCTGTCCAACGGGTTGATTGGAAGAACTTTTTGGAAGGTGCCAACGGTAATGAAGGCATGAAGAAGTGTATAAAGAGAGACGCTTAAGTTGTTGAAGAGTGCTGGATAGAAGAATTCCAAAGTCCGAATCTCCATATTATGTTTGTGATCTTATTCTTCGAGCAATACATGTAATCAAAAAGAGAGACCATAGAGTGGTGAGACCTTGAGGAAGTGTAGTAAAGTTTTTACACCGTGGACTCAAGAGCGTGAGACCGTAAAACACTCTTTTTGATTCTTAGTGAAATCCAAAGAAGGGCTGTCCGTGCGGGAGAGTGGACGTGGCTTGGTTTAAGCCGAACCACTATAAATCCTGTCTTGATTCTCTATCCCTAATCCTTTTATCTTTCATTACTTTTATTTGCTGCGATTGTTGTTTTTAATTCATTAATCTCTTATTCGGATTTAATTGCTAAAATCACTTTAGTCACCTATTCACCCCCCTCTAGGTGCTAATTCTAGTCCTAACAATCACTAGTTTGGCTGCAAGCAATTGATGCTTCAATGATAATTGAACTCAAGAGTTCTAAAGAGCACTGAGAGTCTAAGACTATGAGTTAATGCATGGCGGAGCTATGCATTCCTTTCTCACGTGCCTTACACAACTGAAATTTGAAATCTTGGGTTCAAATGTTCGATGGCAGTAGGCTTCTCTTGTGACTTCACTGTGTTATCGACTTTCCAAACAGCTAAAAGGGAAGACTATCTACAGATGCAGTGATATTACCGACGGTTTGATGCAAGAAACTTCTCGGCAATCTTAGTTCCATCCTCACTCAAGCCACATTTCCAAAGGAAATTACCGGACAAAGCCGAGGCATCACACGACAGTCCATCCTATGGGGTAAATCGAGTACAAGACGTCCTATGGGGTACATTGAAGATAACCCTTCCATGAGAATCAAGTGTAACCTCATCAGACAATCACCTGGCTAGCATCGACCAGCAAATGTCGGGAGCCGAACTCATCGTGCCAGAAATCAGATAGGCTTTACTGTCTATCTATGCTCAACTCCATGATACTTGGGGGATGTTCGATCCTCCCTGCAAAATGCTTCTCTCTCTCTCTCTCTCTCTCTCTCTCTCTCTCACATTTATCACTATGAGTACCTATTGACTTAAGCATCGAAGAGTCTACAAGGGCAAAAGTGCATGGGACTTCTTTCCTTTATGATGTGCATATTACGGTCCATGGAGCACGTTAATCAGCCACAAAATTTTGTGCACCATCAGTCTTCCACTGTTTTCTATTTTGATTCCATTCTAACTAAAGTCGCTTCTCAATTAGAGAAATCAATCAAGCTGCTGATTGGATCGCAAAAACCCATCACAACAAAACCCTTCCTCTCGATTGGTTATCTTTACCCTTTCAACCCCTTTGGAATATTTTATGTTCAGAAACTCACTCGTCTAGCTCTTGTAGAGCTCTTTTTATGAATGAACTGAACGAAAGTACTACTCTAAACATAAAATTAAAAAACCTGAGTCATTCCTGAGATTTAAGAAACTACCAAGTTTCATTTATCTTCTCCTCAGTGAAAATATTCATGGTCTGTTTTGTTCCCAAGACCAGATAAGTTTCCACGAAAGTTCTAAGGTTTTCTTTCCCAGCACCAAATCTCGCTGGCCAATAGAAAGCAGAAAGAAATTGCAATTCGGTTCTTGCCAAATTAAATACGATCTAGGTAGTGACCTCGGACTAGACCTGGCAATTGGGCAGGCTTGGGCAGTCTCACGCGGGCCTGCTTGGGCTTAAACCTCTAGAGCCATGCCCAGGTCCGAACTTTACCTATGACTTTCACACTATTCTTCATTCATATATTGGAACTCTGCCTTGTTTTTTCCTATTAGCATTTGCACATTTCAGAAACTCAGTTAGAACTATTAATAGAAAATAATTTAATAAATTCTTAGCGAAATATACAGGTGGGGTTGGAATTTCCGCCTGAGCTAGTCCGGCGAACTTAAAATTTTCATCCAGACACGACCGTTTGATTGGTAGTTTGCAGGCTATCCATTGATCAATAAATGAGAAATCATATAAAAGAGTATCTAATATAACAGGACAAAAATCTCCTTCGGATCTGTCAACTATTATACAATTCCTTTTGGTCAAAGTTGGAGGTTGCTGTTGCAATGCCATGAAGCTTTTCTTTAGTCCTATCGAAAGATGTCCCTTGACGGAACCGGGACAAAAAAAAAGAAATGATCATTGAGCAACTATTTAAATCAATTGGACCACTGGATTGAGTCAAATACAAGTACGGTTTGAGCCCTCGGGGCGAGTCAGCCCAATTCTATAAGCAAATAGCTGTACGGCAACTCCAGAATTGGTCCCCTGAAAATTCTAGATTTGCTAAAACAAGATCCAGTTGATCCCATTCGAATTGGGCTTAGCGAATGTCGGGTTCGCTGGTTCGAGGGTTCTTTTGGCCACTATCAACCCGGATTCAAACCAATGATGAATTACGACTTAAAAGTTAGAAGAATGAGAATTAATGAATGGAACTATTCATCGTTTAATCAATTTTTGAGTCTTTTTTAGACCGAGAGATTGTTTAGTTACATATCTAGATTTCATCATTGACTATAGTGAGTGTTTCTAAACAAATCAACAATGGTGGCTATGAGATTAAGTGGGACAGAGAAGGTGACTCTTGAGTAGTTGAATGACTATGGTGTGCCCTGAGAATTATGGTCCAAGGGTTCCATGGTCATAGAATAAAACCGATCTTTGATAACGAAGTTGGTTGATTTCTTAACCGATGATCGTGGGCTAAAAAACTGCAAGCATTCAGCTTGATTTGGAAGCGATGCGGACTCGAGGCTTGATCCGCAACGGAAGGAAGGACATCCTACTGGGAGTGGTTAGCGTTTGATGCGACGGTAAATGGATGTCGTGCTAGGGTTGGTGTCTCGTCCATGACATGACAACCTCAATACAATGTACGCAACTTTTGATCTGAAAAGCATGCCAAATTTCAGAAGAAAAGCAACAGTGATCTCGAACCCTAATTTAATGCACAGAACTAAAGTGGGGCAGTCGAGAGGATAGGTGGGAAGAACAGAGAGAAAAGCAGAGAAAAAGTTAGGAATCTCTAAAGCTAAACACAAGGCATTAAAAAATACTCGAACGCTAGGCCGATACGAAAAGAACCGGCGTTAGAAAATCCAATCAAATTAGGAAGTAAAACCCAGCAAGAAACATCTCGGAACGACAGCTGCAAAGTGCAAACACTACTAGACACATGTCCTAATGAAATCACGAATCTCCGGTCCGCACGACTTAGTCGTGCCACTTTATGTACTCTCCATCGGAAGATATTTTGGAAAGGGGACCAACAGTTGAATTTTCGATGGGGGGCCAACCCATCTTTTAGAAACGGAGTTAGAAACATGGCATCTCCAGGAAAGGCAATTAGGTAGAAGGCAGTAGAAACCGACGCGTTATTGCCATTAAAAGTCTCGAACTGACATATCGCGGTACATTTATTATTTCTAATTTTTGCCTAAGGAAGAAACTTACCTTTAACCCATCTCGATTCTTGCATGGCAGCCGGCTGCGAATATTATAGGTGATTGGTTCTCTAGTCAAGTACCTTTTTTTCCCACTATTTGATGTAACAAAAACTAGTTACCATCATGTTTTCTGAAGAAATGACATAAAAAAGAAGAAGTACATGCAGACTGTTTCAGTTTTAGGAATTTAGACATCGTTTTCACTTTTAGAAATTTGGAATTGGACTGATCTGTTCTACATGCCCCTAGCAAAGATGGATCCGACATCCGCATTTCAATGGGGTACCGGACGGCATGTCGACGGGAAGATGTTTTGAATAAAATTTGCGATTTTTGTCGTCGAATCGAACTGAATTTTGAAATCCGTTGAGGAAAAACCCTGAAGCCGATCGAAAACCCCTGTCGAAACGGAGCGGAACCGAAGGCATAGATGAATGGAAACCCAAGAAATGCGCGAACGGAAGAAACTGATACGACAACCAAAAAAAAACAACTGCAGAGAAACGCGTCAGTTGAACACTCCCTCCTCTCCGTTCACATCGGGCCCCACTCGCTCCCCGCGCACGCACACGCGCCTCCCCCACCACCCCCATCATTTCCTCCCACTTTCCATCCCGCCTCACGCGTCCTTTGTCTCGCCGCTAGCGCCAGTTTCGGAGCAATACTTCCGTGGACAGGACGTACGTGAGCCCAACGAGTGTCCACCGTCGGATGAGCGGGTCCCGGCCACGGATCGTGCGATTAGACGGGCGAGATCGAGCGGGGCTCGCGTGGGCGCGGAGCACGGCGCGATTGCCCCTCCCACTCTCCCCAATTCGGGTCACGTGACAAACATCCTCTGAGAGAGAGAGAGAGAGAGAGGGAGAAACAGCGAGGAAAATAAGAAGTTAAAAAAACAAAACGTTGAATCCCTCTCCACTTCACCGAACCATTCCATCGATCTTTCCTTATTTTCCTTCTTCTTCTTCTTCTTCTTCTTCATCGTCATCATTCCCCTTCAACCTCCTCCCTCCACCATCTCGACCGTCTCGACCGTCTCTCTCTCCTTTTCGATCACGCTCTGCGCGTGTCGCAGAAGGCGGGGATCATGCCCCTGCCATGGAAGAAGTCGAGGGTCACCCGCATCTCCCGCCTCGTCGCCGACCTCCAGTCCTCCCCGCGCCGCGGCGGCTCCCTCGTCGTCGAGACCGGCTTCCCCACCTCCCTCATCGACCTCTTCGTCAAGAACCGCGACCGCCTCCGCAAGTCCTCCCGCCGGAAGGCGGCGGACGAGGAGGAGGAGGAGCCGCGCGAGCTCCAGATCTCCGACCCCGTCCTCACCTCCCCCTGCCCGCCCACCTGGTCGTCCGCGGCCCCGACCCCCTCGACGATCCCCCGCCCCCCGCGGCTCCGGAGGCTCCGGCGGCGGAGGCGGCGGCGGCGGCGGCGGCGGAGCGGGGCGGTCGATGACGGGGCGGACGGGGACTGTGTCGGCGGCGGGTCGGGTAAGAGCAACAGTGTTTTCTGGGCGGTCTTCAAGGTGTTTGTTGTTGTGGTGCTGGCGCTGAGCACCAAGGGGCTCGTGATCGGCGTCATGATGAGCGCTTTCTTGCTTCTGTTTCTCGAGTTCGTGGGCAAGCGCGTCGTTTGTTTCTGGAGACCCTGTCCCGATGCGCGGATGGGTTTCGAGGGCTCGATCGGAAGGGTTTGTGCGATCTTGTCATCTGTTTGGCCCCAAAGGGGGTTGTTGGTTCGCCCGGCGGTTGCCAATTCTGATCCTGCGGAGCCGAGCCGAGATGCCGGCGGAGGACCGGCCAATTCGAGCCCGGCTGTGGTGGAGGAAACTCGGGTGGTGGAGTATAAGTTTGAGAGGGTAGCGGTGCCTGTTGAGAACGATTCGAGTTTGAGGCCGGACGGCGATGAACGGCTTAGCCAAGACCCGAGATGGAGGTGTGTGTATGCTGAGGGAGAGGTGAGGGTCGTGGAGGAGGTTGAGGAGGATGGGCGTGCGGGTCTGGGGGCCGATGATCGCAAGCAGAACTGGAAGATCAAATCGAAGATCATCAAGAGGATTGTGCCGAAGAAGCTGAGGACCTCGAAGAAAGGCAAGAAGAAAGAGTGCGAGCCTGACCCTGATGCGTCGAACACGCTGGCTGTCTACTTGGGAGACTTTGGTACTGTGGCAGCTCGAGAGGGAGAGGCAGAGGAAGAGTATGGCGAGCAGGGCGAAAATGCAGATAAATCTTGCAAGTCGAAGGCTGGAGTTGAAGAAATTCAACAACGGGCACGGTGTAGTAACAAAGGAGCCGACCGGCTGTTGGCAGCCGAAACGAATTTGACGTTGGCTACAATTTCGCAGGGTTGCCCTGAATTAGAAACCGGTGCTGAAACTGCGAGGAGCGAAAAGAAGCGGAAATTGGGATTAGTCGTTGTCCTGCTGGTTGTGCTTGCCGGACTTCTCGGCGGACGGTTTCTGGCCTTTGTGCTTACATTTGGATGCGCTATCACGATATCCATTTGGGCTAGGAGACGAAGCTTTCGTTCAGCAAAGGATCGATCTTAACATTCTGATCTCATCTTTGAACTTTGACGAGTTTGAAGGAAGCTTCTTCCAGCTTGTTCTTCGTCTTGAAGATCAAATGCATTGGAGATTTCAGGGGTTCGAGAAGCTTAAATTGTATTTAGAGAGCTCAAAAGTTATCGGCCAATCGGTTGCATCATCTGTAATTCCAAGTGTAAATTTTATACAGATACGGACTGAATGAGTATACCCTGAGGTTGCTGTCTGTTCATGTATGATGCAGCAAGCTTTCTATCGGATTTACATGTGATTGATACTCCTTGCGATTTTGAAACAACTACTACTACAGTCACTCGAGGCTTCAACATGACAATTTCGAACGAATAAGAATCCGATCTACTGGGTTCTTTACTGCAGACTACGTGCGCTCGGATTGATAGCAACTATTTGAAATCGAGTTGAGTGACCGCAGATTCCGAAAACAGAGCAGATTTTTCAGTCCGATTAATGAGCTCCTCTCTCTTCCTTTCTCTCTTCAGAAAGTATAGTGACACCATTTGGTGGAGAATGAAATTAGTAGGAAGGGAGAGTTTCTAAGTTCATACAACAAAATTAATCGACGTGTATATCATATAGGCGTCTAGCTGACGGGAGAGTCTTCCTATCGAGCTTTAGCTGACTGGAGCAAAACCCCAACCTGGTCCGAGCGTCAGCATCCCTGGCAAGACCCTACAAAGTGACGGAAATCGACAATTAGAACTTGGAAAGTCATAAGGCTAAATGCTACTCGAAGCAAGACGGGAGGATCCACTGCAACAAAAGGTAAAGAGTCGGAAACTGAGTTTTCAAGGCAAGACGGGATTGGAGAGGCCGTGGAGATACCTTCGTTAAACCGAGGCGAGAAAGGACCGAGATCGGTTCCAACGGCATCTAGCACCAGCTCTTTCTCTCGTGATCTAAGTACTAGGCGGAATGCTTGTAATGGTCTTTATTTATAACAATACACTTCGTCAGGACACTGCATTGTCCCGACGGAGATTCTCCTAGTAAAATCATTGTCTCCTCCAACGAAGGGCTTCAGGAGCCTATTGATGTTGAAAAAGATGGCTGGGAATTCACTTTCTCGCCCGCGGAAGGCAAGAATAGAACCTATTGTGTACCTGATGGCATCAGGGATAAGTTAACCTGGCGGGACGCTAATGGCGCAGAGCACGCCACCGCCACCTAGATGTTAAGGAATGGGAAGTTTTTGTCCAGCAACTAAGAGCGCATTTGGTAATCATTATATTCTAGAGAACAATTTTTTTTATGAGAAATGATTTTTTCTGTTTCTATTCTCGCGAATAATTTCTGAGCAAAAAAACGCAGTTTTGTAACTTACCAAAATTTCTATTCTTGGGATAGAAATATGTTTGATAAAATTCTTAGATTTTTTTAAAATTTTTTAAATTTTTTTAAATTTTTTCCTTTTTCTTTTTGCTCTTTGGCCGGTTGTTGGCCACCGCCGTGGTCGGCAACTGGCTGGGCGACGTCCGGTGTGCTCGCCAGGCTATGGAAGAATAAGAAGAAAAAAAAGAGAGAAAAATATTGATTTTAGAAATTGTTCTCGGGAACAATAAGTTACTTTTTTCTACTTCTTGTTTTTGTTCTAAATCTATTATTTGGGAACAAAAGTTTTATTAAGCACGATTCTATTCTTTTTGCGTTCCCTAGAACAAAATAATAGAAATTTTTGTTCCGGGGAACAAAAATTATTTTTAACAAACATGCCCTAAATGCTTTTCGTAGATGCCTAAGCAACCGGATTTAGACGTGCAAGCCCACTCCCAAAAGCCTAGGCGAAGAAGGGTGTGATTCCCTAACTAAAGTCACCACAAGTAAATTCGAGCAAACTCGAGTAACCATCTACGCAAAATCTAAGGTTTGCTCGAGATCCTGCGTGGAGGGTCCATAGGAGCGTCGGGGACCTTTGGGTTGGAGGTTGCGAGTGGTGCGGCGAGTTTAGATCGCAACGAAGAAAGGCAGCTCCGGGGGGCCTAGGTTGAAGCAAAGAAGACTGGCTTGTAGGAACCACAATGTTGGGCTGAGAGCTTAACCCAACCATTTGACCGTAGTATAAGTAGCTTGAAGAAGAGGAAAAAGGGGAATTTGGTTTTGAACAGAGGAGTTATTTGTAAATTTTGCAAAAAAAAAAAAAAAAAAAAAGCAGAGTTTGAAAGATGAATGGTGATGAAGGAAGATAGAATGCAGACCTTGAATACATGAGAAATGGACCCCGCAGATCAGGCTATTTGAAAAATCGGTCCTCCAAAATTAGCCTAAGAAATCGGTCATGGTTATTGGAGAAGTCAAAGGGTCACAATGGTTGTCAGTTTCTCAACCATCGATGGGCTAGAGTGCACTACTAAATCCAACATTTAAGAGCAAATGTTGATATAACTTTCTCTACACACTAGGGGTGATCGGGTCCAGGGTGGGTAGGGTCTAGACTTGGACTATTTACCCGACCCTGTTATAACCGGTTCCTCTTTTCTGAACCTTATACCCTACCCTGTTTGTATTGGACCCTGTACCCGACCCATCCTGTTTTTTCGATTCGGTTCCAGGGTCAACCCTGTTTCTACTGGAACCTATTTTGCAATCTCCCGATATCCTATACAACTTCGAATTTTATATTAATAAGCGAGAAAATAACGTAATCCTCCAAATTTATATTGAAACATTAAGCACTGGTAATAAATTAATACATGAACTTTTTGACTAAATGAAAAATTAAGGATCCATAGGGCTAATTATAGTAAATAAAATCATAAGGCAAAGAATTAGCAACAAACATGGATCTAATATTAGTCTTATTCCCACAACTACTACATGAAGCTACTCATTTACGCAAGCATAACTCCTCCTACAAAAGAGAAATTAGGTAAGCCAATCCATGTGATACACAAGAATTTGGCGGCGACGAACACCGTCCGTTCATCAGACGGTGCGAGAGGGAGTCGATGAGGGAGGGAAGCAAGTGAGGAAGATGAATGACAAAGGAGCAGTGACGTTCGTGTTTGAGAGAGTCAAGAGGAAAAATATCGTGTGATTGCGTGAGTAAGAATATAAATCGGGAGAAAAAAAAGGCTTTGGACCTCTACTTACAAAACCGGTTCCAAAACCGGTTCGGGAACCGATTTCCAGGTGGGTAATCACTCGGAACCTGTTCCCGGATCGGTTTCAATGGAAACCAGTTCCTGACCCTGTTTTCTGGGTGAGCCGGTCCGGGAACCGGGTATACCCAGTTCGGTTGCACACCCCTACTACACACCTTGTACAAATCTCGGTGTAGAAATAGAAGTTAATGCGATTTGCTACCTCATAGAGAAAATAACATAATAAGGTGGAATACTATATACATATGTATTTTAGAGTTACTTCGCCGAGGTATTTGTACACATAAGAATAATCCATGGAAAGTCAATCGTGAAGTTGACCGTTTGACAAATCAATGTAGCTGTTGTAGATCTCAATAAAATCACCTGGAGATTTGGTTGCCCATACAATCGGATCTTCTAGCAATCTTCCCATTTTCTGTAAATAGAACCCGAGTTAGGAAACAATGGTTGTCCAGCGGCATGATAGATTTGATTCTCTTCGAAGCAATTACATGTAATTCCAGACTTGTGATTGACTATAATATTTCTTTGAATGTGCAACAACAATCAAGGAATGTCTGGGTCTTCATCATATCACTCATGTAAAAGAATTCTTCTAAGTTTGGTATGAGCCATAGCTTCTATCAGCTTTCCTTAGTTTTGCCCAATGATCCAATTAACAATTCTTGTGTCTATCAACCTCCATCAATTTTTCTCGAGTGCACATGTTGATTAGACTTCCACAGATCTATTCACCTATGGATATCCCCAGTCCTCACGAATTTCTCGTTCTCATTGACTTCTTCATCCTTAAGGTTTTTCGAGTCTTTCAAGCTCTTTCACATTTTGTCAAAGAAGTTGGGAAAACCCCATATGTTGTTTTGATGATAGTAAAGACAATCAAAGGTTACTAATGTGAATATCAATTGAGTATTACTAGGTGCTACATACACAAGCCGCAAAAGCATATGGTATCATAATTAATATGAGGTGTGATACTAAGAGCTCCATCACACTCGGAAATGCTTTATCACACTCGCATTGGGTGTCGAAATGTTTACAAGCTGGAAGGATCTTTACAAAGGTGAACAAAATGGAAAGACCTTGATTAGAACGTGGATGTTCGTGATGGCTTAAAAGGACCATGATAAGGTGAATAGTTGGATGGGCCTTGGTGATGGTGAATAAGCCTCGTTGCAACTTGGACATTTGTGAACAAGTCTAGAACAGGGATGTTCAATAGAGCTTGGAAGTACAATTCGGATAAACAACTTGGTAGAGTCATGATCACCAATATTCTTAGAAAGACTAGAAGATAGAAGATCAGATCATCATCGAGACAACAAATTGTTGGTTGGAGTAATTATTTTAAGATGACGTGGGAAGATAGTGACAATGCCGATGATCCAGTGAATTAAGTGAAGACAAGGAACCGATGGGAATGCTAATGTCTTCAGAGGTCTTTAGATGCTGACTCAATCAATTAGTGAAGACAAGGAATCGATGGAGATGCTAATGTCCTTGGAAGTTATTGGAAGTTGATAAACCCAAGAGGATCATTGGATGATGGATCGAAAGTCATTCTATAGGAGTTTGTCAAAGGAAAGCATCAATAGACTGATAATAATCAGTAGTCTTTATTATGGGTAAGGGATCATGCTGATGTCAAGTCTTGGAAGGCCGGTCATCTACTCGTTCAATTGGAACATAGGTCAAGATGAGCCGTTACAAAGACTTGGAATTCGCATCAAGAGCACTAGAGAAATCAGAGTACTTACGACAATGCTGACAAAAGACAAACAATAACAGAAGCAATTTGACTGGCTTAGAAAAACCGCCACAGTTAGTAGTTGTTTTGATGCTGATGATGGTAGAACTACAGCTACTTCATGGGGTTTAGTTGCAAACAGTCATCTAAAGTTGGATGGCTATATATATATATATATGCAACCCGAGAGAAGTAGTGAGGTTGGGTGGAAACTCACAAATTAAGAGTGCATTTAGCAATATTTATGTTATGGGAAATAATTTACTTTCAAAAATAGTCTTTTTCTATTTATATTCCTTGGAACAATTGTTGAGCAAAAAGAACACATTTGGTAACTACATAAAATTTTTATTTTTCGAATAGAAAAAGAATTGAAATACGTTTGGTACAACCCATACATTTTTTTTTGTAACCTAGAATTTCTTTTAATTTTTTTTAATATTTTTTAGATTTTTTTCTCTCTTGTTCTTCTTGCTCCTCCTCTAGCTAGCGACTGGCGGCGGGCGGCAAGAGGTGGCGAACAGCGGGGGGCGATGAGCGGCGAGGAAGAAGAAGAAAAGAAAAAAAGAAAAGAAAGAAAATGATTTATTTCTAGAAATTGCTTCCGTGAATAAGAAGTTACTTTTTTCTACTTTTAATTTCCATTCCAAATCTATTCCCCGGCTACTTTTCTATTTCAGGGAATAGAAAAATTAGATAATGTTATCAAATAGATTTATGTTTTTTTTTTCTTCGGGGAACAAAAGAACAAAAAAACAGATAAATTGACAAGTTACCATGTGCACCATAGTCTATAGCTTTGAGTGTTCTTTTTTTGTTGTTAGTAGATGTGTTGCTAATAATGTCTTTTTGTGGTACTACTACGTTGTAATCATAGATTCATAGTAGAGTCAAGTGTACAAGTGGAAGAGCATTAATTGTATCCTAATAGTGTGATTTATTGTTTGGAAGGAACGGTCGGTTGTGTGATATCCCCAAATTTGACCTTATTTCGAATAATATAAAGTGGTTATTTCATCGATGCACTTATAATTATTTCATCGACGTATTTATGATTATTTCATTCTGAACTGATCACTCACAAGTTAATTAATCTAGCGGGTGAGGCTATAAAGGATTAAGACAAGAAAGACCAAAGAATTCGATCAGAGATCAATTGCTCAACCATAAGAATCGACAACAGTCAATACTACACTATTATAAGTTAATTATCAAACGGATATAAATCGATTCGACAGAAGTACATAGTCGGTTCGCGAGTGATTTTGCACGATTACGATATTTGCGTCAAACAATAATAAATTGATTTTCTATTGATATTATATTTAAACCCTCGCGATTACATGACAACTGAGGGTCATTCAAGATTTGGAAAATGCATAAACATGGATAGAAAATTATCGATTATGGGTCAACTGTGCGAGAACTCCTAAAAGTCACTGAATAGTTTATGTTATATAAAAGTCGCATTCAATCAATTTTTAACCATGAAATTTAATTCGATTTCGGGTACCAAACTTTTGAGGATTGTAAGACTAATTTATTTGACGTCACCTCATCGTTTGTCGAATTATTGGCAAGTTCGAAATTTTTGAAAAATGAATTATCGGACAAAAAATTGGAAATCGAAAAGAAAATCGGACCCGGCGGCAAAATTGCGAGTTGGCCAAAGCTTGGCTTTTAAAGAAAAAAAAAGAAAAAAAAAAGGGAAATAAATGGTTGGAGGAGACGGGATTAAGGAAGATATTTTTGAAAAAAAGTATTTTATTCTCTCACTTTTCCTTCCTCTTCACGCCACCGCTTCGGCTCACCCGCCCCCCTCTCTTTTATTTTATTTTATTTTATTTTTTCTCTCTTTTTCTCTTCTTCCTCTCCCCCACGCCACTCTCTTCCCCCTGCTGTAGTCCCCACCCTTTTTCCTTTCTTTTCTCCCTCTCCTCTTTTTCTCTTCTTCCCTCACGCTTTTCTCTTCACCCCACCAGCAGAACAGCCCCTCTCCATTTTCTTTCTTCCTCCTTTATTTTTTTTTTTAACTTTCTTTGCGCCATCTCCTCCTTCCATTTCCTTGTTGAGCTGCACATCCCATCCTCACCATCATCCTCCATTTCCACCACCACGCCACCATCATCATCACCATCTCTTGGCCGCCGAATCACCACCACTCACTGCTTGTTTGTCAAGTCGCCGCGCCGCCGCTTGCTCGATGCTGCCCCTCGCCATTTGTCACCTCCACCAAGCCGAACCACCCTTGGAGGCTGTGAGGTTGAGGAGCCGCCGTCAAGTTTCCGTTGCAGGCCTCATGTTTTTGTCGCCATCGCACCACTGTCGTCGCGAGCTCGCCATTGTTGGAAACCCTTGAGTTAACCTCCTAATCGTGGATTAATGTGTTAATTACGTTTAGGGGTAGATTAGTATAATATTAATGGCGATTAATATTAGTTAATTTTAGTTTAGCCTTAATTGTGATTTAATGATGGTTTAGATTAAATTTAAGTATGATTAGTCTAAGAATTACAATTAGATTAATAATTGTAATTATATTAATTAATTGAGTTTATTTTAATTAATTGTGATTTATTTAATTAATTGTAATTATTTTAGTTAACATCGATTAATTTTTAATTAATTATAGTTAGGCTAATTAATTGATTTTAGTTTAATTAATTGTAATTACCCTAATTAATCGCCATTAACCTAATTAATCGCGATTAGCTTGAGTAATGATAGATTAGCTGTTAAGTATAATTTTATGCTCATTTTCCTGGATGAGTTTGTGCATAATTCCGACTGTTTGCACATGTAATGCTATGTTATTGATTGCCCAATTATAGATTTTATTTATTATTTTCAAAAATGATTTTATGGGCAAGAAAATAAAGAATTTTGAGGTGTCGGGTTTCGACGCTACATTTTACGTGCTAAATAAAATAATGGGCTTTTAAAATAGAAGTGTGTAAAGTTTGATGGGTTGATTTCAAATATGTGACCACGTACGAATATTTTACTAGGATTTTTAACTATGAAAAATTGCCGAAGTTAATTATTTGAAACAAATTCTTTTGTTCTTGGCTAATTAATGACAATAAAAATCGGCTTGATTGTTGATGTGCTTAAATGGTCATTTAATTGAACCCGTCACCTAATAGGAGTTTGGGGGTGATGCTTGATTTTTATCGGATACCCAGCGGGGGTTCAGATGCTGAGTAGCGGTTGAGGCTGGACCGATGCTCCTTTATGGAGTGCCGTATAGGCGGGGGTTCTAGAAGATGCGGTGCCTAATGGGGCGAGACGATGCTTGGTCATACCGGAAGACCGCCGACTCTTGTGTTGGTCGTGGCCCGATGGGTCGTAATAATTGAAACACGTGTGTTGGCAATGTGTTTGGAATATTTCGAATGTGTTCTGATTATTATTTATGTGCGTTACACTAATATTGCTATTTGAGATATACTAATATACAGGGGGTGTGCCAATGCGAGGTAAGATTGTATGCCATTGCATGTTTAGGCTGCCTTCGAGATGAATTAACTTCCTAATCGAGGTTTAGGAAGTTGACTCGCTAAGATTTATATCTCACCTCATTGTTGTTAATTATTTTCAAGGCCGTAGCATGGAGAACTGCCAAGTACATTTGTAGTGAGCGCGAGATACGACACTTTTTGGCTGGCTTTGCCGTTAGTGAAGTTTAGGTTAACCTTGACCCTAATAGGTTTTTGAGTTGATTGGTAAGAAGTCGCCCTTTTGAATGGTTTTGAAATTGTTAAACTTCCTAGGGTTAACAAGTAATTAATAAAGGGTGTGCCTTTGGAAACATTCAATGTCTTTTACTATCCTTGCTATGATGATTGACTAGGTGTTGACACCTATTTTTAAACAAACAAAAAAACAAACACAAACAAAAAGTACCCAAAAAAAAAGTAAAATATTAAATAATTAATTGTTATTATTTTTTTAGAAAAAGAAAAAAGAGAAAAAAAGAAAAAAAGGGGTTTAGGGGTTGGGTTGGGCAGGATTTGGCTTTGGCTCGGCCCGCCCCTCTTCCTTTCTTTTTCCTCTTGCCTGGGCCCAGGCCCAGCCCAGCATCCTTTCCTCCACGGCCCATCTCATCTGTCTTCTTCCTCTTCGTGCGTGAAACCCTAAAAGGGGGAGGAAAAGAATGAAGAAAAAAGGGCAATAGAGGAGAGCTAGAGAGGGAGCTTGGGGAAGAGAGGGAGCTCGAGAGAGAGAGAGAGCTTCCTAATCGAGGTTTAGAAAGTTGACTCACTAAGATTTATATTTAACCTCATTGTTGTTAATTATTTTTAGGGCCGTAGCATGGAGAACTGCCAAGTACAGTTGTAGTGAGCGCGAGATGTGACACTTTTTGGCTGGCTTTGCCGTTTGTGAAGTTTAGGTTAACCTTGACCCTAATAGGTCTTTGAGTTGATTGGTAGGAAGTCGCCCTTTTGAATGGGTTTGAAATTGTTAAACTTCCTAGGGTTAACAAGTAATTAATAAAGGGTGTGCCTTTGGAAACATTCAATGTCTTTTACTATCCTTGCTGTGATGATTGACTAGATATTGTTTATTTGAGTTGCTTCCGCATGTGTTTAATCGAAAGATAAAAAGAATGGGTCGGTGACGCATCCTGGGACGTCGCAATTTAATTGATTACCAATGGATGTTTGCGTGCTCGGGGTTCGGGCATGATAGGCAGTAACTTGCAATGCCGATTATTAGTGGATTTCAGTTAGTTGTGGCTGCTAGTCTAACGAATAGTTGTAGGCTGGGGATAAAGCTGAACTATGATAAATATCAATTTACTATTTTCTATCTCTTTATTATCAACATTACTATTATTTGTTTATTAGCACCACTCCTGAGTATGTATTTGTTCATTAGCAAAACTCCCAATTATATTAAACTATTTCCACTCTTGCTAAATTTTTAACTTGTTAAATTTTGCAAAAAATCTTCATATTTTTTTTTTGTTTAACCTATTCACCCCATTTGAGTTGTATTGTTAGCCCCAAAAAGGATGGATTTAATGGTATTAAGTTATCAATAAATACCTGGATAGAAAAAACACTCGCATCAATAAAATAATAATTTGTATGAGATAGTTTTATTATTATTAAAATCTTAATGGGCCTTCTCAGTAATTCGGATGTCAAATCATAAGACCAATTAGGAATTATGATTTTTACCTAGATTGAAGTTTCCTTCACAGACTTGAACTCCAGACACATATATATATAATCTACATTGTGACATGACGCTCAAGCCAAGCCATTGTGCTCATCGTCCATTATGGCTCTTCGATTGCCCTAATAGATGCTCAATCATCACACACATCCATCTAACCTCAGCTAAGCTTGAACTTGTGTAGAGGAATGAACTTGGTCAAAATGTTCGCAAGTTTTTTTGCCACACGAAACTTCTTTATGATCACATCCTCTCTTGGCATGCTATTTTTGTTGTAGAAATATCATTCACCAATAAACTTGATTCTCCAATGATATTTCTAGCTTCCATTGAACGTTGTATCAACCTAATGTTCTACACCAACATCATTAACTAAGTTATTAGACCACATCGCCTCTTCAGCTCTTTACGATGTCACCATGTTTCGGCCTCATTCGTCGATGAAATCATCATGTCTCTCAATGACGTATTCAAACTCACTACACAATTAATAGAAACAAAGGCACAACCGCTTAGATTTTGACTATATTTCAATTCCCTACATTACTCAAGTTCAAAAATCTAGTTACTATCACACTATTTGACCAGCATTCTCGAAAACATTCCCAACATCTATCGTCCCTAATAAAACTAGGAGGATCCACTTCACAACAATACAATGTACACATAAATTAATCATATACATTCTCTTGATTGTACTTGATAGATCGAGCCTAGAATGATCCACAATATAACTCAAATAACCAAGAGTACAAGCATGGACAAGTGCTTCACCTCCATTTGAGTACACAATGATAATCTAGACAATTTGTGATATGAAACATGTGGAGTACTTACAAAATTTTTTAACTACATGTTGAAGGGTCTCAATGCTTTCCAAACATGGCTTCTCTAAGCAACTTGCAATGTTCTAATAGTTTCCGCTCATAGCATCCCCATAGCATCCCCATACCCGAAGCTATCTCTTCTACACTCAAATAATTTATTTCAATTCACTCTATCTCATCCACCATCATTGATCACCTCATTCATGACCTTAGAATATAGGTAATCTCCTATGATATCTAGCAACTTTGCAAACATTGTCACTTGTACTGCACTTTGAACATTTCTAGTCTCTCCCAGATGATTTTGTATACTAGCCATATCTTTTACTACAATAGAGCATATTTATCAAATGTAACATCTCTGCTAAATATAAAACCCAAGTGAATCTTTTTAATGCACCCCAACCAATGTCCCTTCACTCCTATGCATACTTTAAGAACATGCATTTCTTCACCCCCGCCTCCAACGTACCATCAAAGTAAGCACACCTCAAAGATCTTTAAAGCTCCATTTCCAATGGAGATCCAACATTCAAACTTGTCAAGGGCACTAAATGAGACAATCGGTCAATGATCTCACCACTCCATCGTGCATCTTATTTGAATTGTTTCAATCCTTACCACTACACAAGCAACACTATAACTATTGTCTATTGTAGTAAAAACATTAGGATCCCCTACAGACTCTTCCTTAACTCCTTTACCCCTTCATTTTGAACAATCTCTCCTGTAGTGCCCTACCCATCATAGTGATAACATCAATGGTTCCGAACGTTGAACCTTGATTGACAACGACTCTTCTATTTGCTACCTCCAAATCCTCCATGTTCCTCTCTACCTCAAATAACCAAACTTTGCGCCATATCCTACGCTAAGTTATCTTCTCGTAACTTCCTTTGCCGCTTTTTAGAAAATAAAGTGGATTCTACCTCTTACAGAGTAATCGTAGTATGCCTTCATGAAAATGAATCAATAAAATATTCAAAAGAATCATCTAAAGACACTAATAGCATTATGCTTATTTCCCACTAGGTAAGGCCTTGTTGACATTCTTCAATTCCATCGTGAATTCGTTATACTCATCTAAATGGGCCCTAGTAGGTGTATCTTGAACTACCACGATTCAAAATATCCTTATAAGAATCTTCAAGAGATTATTCAAACTCTTCACCATAAAAAATAACTCAAGTTTTGCCCACAATGCAGTTGCCTCATTCTCCTTGGCCGCTTCCATCAACACCTCATTTATCAACCTCTTTCATCATTTTGGTAATTTATCATTGCCATCCATTACCTTTGCCAAACCTTGGGTTGTTAGTAGGACACGCATCTTAATGCCTTACAACCCAAACTTGATTCTCCTATTGAATTTCTCATTCTCAACTCTTGCTCCGGACATAATTGCAAGTTACGATATTTTCGGGAAGTAGTCAAATAAGCAAAAGCTCCAAAGTAACCCTAGAAACCCTAACCTTGGCCCTAACAGTTCAAATCTAATGCAAAAACAAGAAATTATTGGAGAAATCAAATGAGGAATGTTAAGGACACCATATATTTACATAATTCGATCCAAGAGTTGGTACCTAATCCGCAAGAAGAGCCAATTGCAAACTCCACTTTGAATCCAAAGAATTGCTGAATTACAATTGATCAAGTTTTTCTTAATCCTAGATTACACCCAAAGCAAACCCAGAATTGTTATGGCACAATCTATCACAGAACCCACTTAGGAAACTCGCAGAGCGAAAACCTTAAGACTCATATTGTTTTCTATAGTGTTCAATAACCGAGTAGAATTCTGTTTTATATGTTTTATATGACTTGCCGACTCAAACTAGAAAATCTACTCAAATTAGGAATTGAACTCCAAATGCGAAGTATTTCAATAATTTCTTGCCTGTTCAAACGTTAAACCATAAGTCCTATTTGGATTTAGAATTTCTATTTCAATCAAGTTTTCTCGGTGTTTTTAAATTCAATACATATTCTCAACGCTATAAATCGTAGTAGGAAGTCTTGGCATCCCTAACATGCCTCTTAATATATTCATGTATCGCATGTCTACATTGACGCTGTACACTATGGGCACAGCATAAGAATCACATAAAACCAACTAAGACAAACCACTTAAACCAATGATACGCTTTGATATGGACACTGAAAAGCATTTGATTTGACACAAGCATGTGTTTTTATTTAGCCACAGACACACCATATAAATAATAACCCAACAATTTCTGTCGCATTTTTTCCAAGCAAACTAAACACAAGAACATGAATCGTTCCCTAGAATTTCGCTTCAATCTGGTCAACTATGGCCTTATTGTTGAATCTTGCGGAAATGTGGTACAAATATAATTTACAAAATATAACTTTCACTATTACAATATTTTCTCACACCACATACAATACTCACACAACTCTACACAATTTCTCGCACTCACGTGCATACATAGCACACTCTACTCAACACACTCTCAAGACCCCTACACACACCCACACACCCCCTTGGACCTCTTACTCACATACTCTTGGTTAGACACACAAGGGGCAAGAACCCCTATTTATAGGAGGCAAAGTGGCTTTCTACACTATTCTAGAAGTATTATTTTATTATAGCCCGACAACTAGATTTCTATGGAGAAGTCTAGAAGTGGCGCAGCTTATGGATTTTGCTAGAAGATTCTGGAGAAGGGAGAGATATGGAGAA
This sequence comes from Eucalyptus marginata, assembly GCA_014182565.1. Lineage (NCBI taxonomy): Eukaryota > Viridiplantae > Streptophyta > Magnoliopsida > Myrtales > Myrtaceae > Eucalyptus > Eucalyptus marginata. The sequence goes on along the minus strand of CM024588.1, from coordinate 1,768,456 downwards.
CTCTAGAGAGAGATCTAGAGAACTCCGAGAAGAGAGAGAGGCGGTGATCTTCAACACTCCCCCTCACCGACTACTCTCTCTCAATTTAGATATAGTAGCCATGCCGATATTGTTTTTGGACTCTTCAACTATCTCCCTCCATTCAGCATATTGCGAAGCTTCCTCGATGTGGATGGCTCTATGGCTCCATCTTCGCTTGCTTCTCTTGCTGCGACTTTCCATTGAGTTTTGTGATTCTTGAATTTTTGTAATGCCAATTCATTCTGCCCTTTGGTCTCCTTTTCCTTCTTCTCATTCGATTCGATCTTCGTATTCAGCATATCTCCTCTAAGAATTTTGAGATTGGAACTCATTCGATCAAGCCTCTCATTTGTGACTTTCATTTCGTGCTTCAACCGATTCAATCCCATCCGAAGCACTTCAATGTAGACCTTTTGATCCTTTTCCTCATAAAATTTCTTCCCCTTGATCTTATTCCACCGATCCTTATACCATGGGATGTAGGGTGTAGATGGCCTCCTTTTCTCAAAGAAAACTTTATTTTTCTCCTTCATTTGTTCGCTGTCTCTTCCGATATGATTAATTCGGAACATCATAGTGGGCTTGAGGTCCTGAAGCTTCTGCGGCTTTTTGAACTCACATCGGAACTTTTCTAGCTCTCTTTCTTTTGCCTTGAGCTCTCGATCCTTCTGCCTTATCATCTCATCCCTTTTCTTCAACATATTCTCCATCTTTGCCTTCTCAACTTTTAGCTTCTTTATCATCTCTTGCATCTCTTGTAGTTTCTTTTCACGACTACTTGTTGGCATTGTTAGTTGCTTCTTCAAGTTCTCCCTTGTCTTGCTCTTATTTAGGGTCGTGATAGAACCTGTCGAATTATCCAACTCAATTATACAAGCGGTTGCAAGCTCTTCTTGTTCCTTAATTGCAACAGGCGCTTGAAAGTCCCATTCTTCTTCGCTTTCAATCTCCTTCTTGCGGGAAGTGACAACATTTCCTTCTTCCCGCCTATACCAACAAAATCTAGCAATATGTCCTACCTTGCCACAAACGTAGCACCGTTTGCTACGCCTTTTCTTGCTCTTGTCTTCATCTTCATCGTCGTCGCGATCTTGACGAGCTCCCCCTGGCTGATAACCCTTCTCGTCTGGTTGCCTTCGCCAATCTCCATGATTTTTCCATGGTTTGCCATCTCTTGCACCTTTATTTCTATTCTGGCCCTTGAACCCTCTTTTATTACTGAAGAGGGCACTTTCATCCTCCTTAATTGAGACCTTAGAAATTTGTCTATCTAAGGCCTCTTGGTTGGCCAATATATTCTCCAACTCTGTTAGAGTTGGCTCATTTGCCCATCCACGGGTGGCCGTAACAATACCATTATATTCCGGCCTTAACCCATGAATTATTATTCTTCTCATTCTTGTCTCAGAGATGGCATTCTCAGGATCTAATTTTGAAATTTCTTCGCAAATAGATTTAACTTTAGAAAAGTATTGACTCACCGTCATATTTTGTTGCGAGATTGAGAGGAGCTCGTTCTCTAGGCATTGTAACTTGGCGTCGTTTGTCCTTGCAAACAGCGTCGCCAAGTTATCCCAAGCCTCCTTCGGGGTCGTCGCACTCTTTATGTGTTGCAGTAATTCATCTTCAACAGTCACGGCAAGAACATAAAGAGCCTTACCTGATTTTATGCTCCATTTTCTTAATTCGCTATCATTCGTGGGTGGTGTGGTGTTGCTCCCGCCAATGATATCCCATAAATCTTGTCCAAGCAAATAATACTGCATACGAGTACTCCAATTATTATAATTGAAGTTGTTGAGCTTCTCCATGCCGTTCACATAACTCGAGAAATCCGCCATCGTGACTTGAGTATAATGCCCCGCACTATACCAAGTAAGCCTGGTCCCGGACCAACCGACTTCACAATCCCGGATTGTGCACTGGCAGAACTCCGACGTCCTTCGCTTCTTCGCTCAACGATCCCTGACCGCCTACTTACTTACAATGGTCCCCGACCACTGTCTTCGCACGGTCTCCGACAACCTGCTCTGATACCACTTGTTGAATCTTGCGGAAATGTGGTACAAATATAATTTACAAAATATAACTTTCACTATTACAATATTTTCTCACACCACATACAATACTCACACAACTCTACACAATTTCTCGCACTCACGTGCATACATAGCACACTCTACTCAACACACTCTCAAGACCCCTACACACACCCACACACCCCCTTGGACCTCTTACTCACATACTCTTGGTTAGACACACAAGGGGCAAGAACCCCTATTTATAGGAGGCAAAGTGGCTTTCTACACTATTCTAGAAGTATTATTTTATTATAGCCCGACAACTAGATTTCTATGGAGAAGTCTAGAAGTGGCGCAGCTTATGGATTTTGCTAGAAGATTCTGGAGAAGGGAGAGATATGGAGAACTCTAGAGAGAGATCTAGAGAACTCCAGAAGAGAGAGAGGCGGTGATCTTCAACACTTATCACCTGGAAAGCCTTGGCGAGAACATCAGTGGCCATGTGCGGAGATGACCCGAAGACCGTATCTGGAACCAGAACCACACCCGGGTTCTGGCTGCTTAGGCCAGAGAAGGAGAAGGCGTTCCCGTAGCCCACATTCTGTTGGAAGTGAATGAGTCCCTCGGGCAACACGAACACGTCACCCTTCTGGAGAACCTTGGGGATCAGCTTGTTGTCGAGGTTGGACGTGATGAAGCCGACGAGCAGAGTCCCTTCAATGACCACCAAAATCTCGGTGGCACGGGGGTGGGTATGGGGGAGACGACACCCCACGGGGCATAGTCAATCCTTACCAAGGAGATGCCCAGAGTGTTGAGCCCGGGTATCTGTCCGACTGTGGCTGGGGTGATCGCTGAGCCCTGCGGGTTTGACACATTGCCTGGCTTGTCGAGCCCGGACAAAAAGAAATTGTCTGCGGTCACAAGCTTGGGGTCCAAGCAAGCAACACCATTAACCAGTACTGCTCACAAGCAAAATAAAGAAAAAAAGAGAAGACGTCAGTAAACATGTCTACAAGATACCTAGAACAATTTAACAATTATTCGTAGCGTTCGTTCAGACTTCCGTACTTGAACATGACTCACGCTTCCCTAAATACTTAGATTTTCTATTGTTATAAGTCTAAAATATACCGTTAAAGTTTGACGAGTCCTTAATAAACCAATTTTCGTAAGTCGATAAGCAGATTCAGAACGAGAATATGGTAAAGATGGTGTTAAACTTGGCTATTGAAATCTGCAACACAGAAATCTTGCAAGGGTGCAGGATCAGAGGCCACTGCAAGGGTGCATGTGATGGCGAGGATGCAACAAAGGAGAATGTTCTTTGCCATATCTTAAACTTCCTTTTCGTGCTGCTATATATGCTAATAGAATCAGGAAGATAATGAAAAACTCTGCTTAACTGAGGACTTTGCAGGAGTTAGATGTGAAGCAAAATGATACTCCACTTCCCTATTTACAAGCCTCACGTATGGTTGGTGAAGAACCGAGGATTTGGAAGAAGAGAACCAGTCTTGTCTTTAGCCGTCCGTGTTTTAGAGGAACAAGATAGAGTCAAAAACATCTGTTTTGAGTATCAGTTTCGGACATAGTTATCTGGTGAAAGCTTGCACTGTAAATTAACAAAGAAATCAAATATTACTTTCATGCAAGATTTAGTATAACACATCTCCGGCTTCCTCGAGTAACGATTCTTTGAATGCTGCTTCGGAATATGAACGGAATTAAGTTAATGAATGTAATAAGGTTGATCGCGTTGAATAGTTGAGTATAGAATGCATTATATGAACTTGGGAGTAGTGTAGTTTTAAGCCGGAGTAGGTTTGATGTGTAGAGCGGGTTTTGAGGCACGATAGAAAGAAAGAACAAAAAAACAATCTCTCAGATTATATCCTTGGGCTGGCTGATGTTTCCTTTGTGAAGGAGATATATCCATAGACGACATTGTCAAATTAGAATTTTTTTTTTTTTTTAAATTTCCTATGAAAGGTTTGAGAATGAGTAGGAATAAATCAATGCAAAAGTTTAAAATTGTTTTATTTTCTCCCAGAAACAATCATACCACAATAGTCCCTCTATATGTATATTGTGTTCCCTAGCAATTACTGTGAAAAAATCACTTTCATATCTTTGGGAGAAGAAACTAATCAATTTAACCCGTTGTCTTATACAAGTCAAAGAAGCAATCGGTTGATTGATCGAATGAAAGTGGAGAGTGATTTGGAAGTGATTTTGCGCAAATGTGTTTGACAGTGAATATATAGTCCGGTGGCTAAGCACGAGCCGCTTATGTCCGCTATGCTGTTCTTCTATGCTCACAAAATTTGAAGATTACTCACCCGCTATGCAAAAACTTTGAGTTATCATGTTAAAAGAAAAAAATATTTCTGAGATATAAATGAGTTACAATTAGATAGTAAAATAATAAAGAGGGGGAAGAATGATGTAAGGGGCAATAAATTCCTGCAATCCCAACCTGGTAATGCATATCCACAAGTTGGATAATGCAAGCACGCACGCCCCTGGTGGTCATGAACCGTTGATGAGAAACATAATTGAATGGATTATGTAAGCCGATCTCAAACACTGCTGATTTAAAACTTGTTTATGATATTTTATTTATATTTATATTAGTCATTGATAAGAACGATAGAGACCGAGTGAGTATGACAAGAGGACTGTCATACAAAGCATATTTTCAATCTTTTTCGTTGATATAGTGAATTATTCTTGAAATATAAATGTATTGTTGTTTCGAAAGTAATACATTTTGATTTTTGAAACAAGGTGGTAATATAAAGTGAATTGATAAAAAGTTGTTACATGAATTTGTATATACAATTTAACAGCACAAAATTTGCCCACCTTTTGGCAAAAATAAGAAAAAGAATGTTCTATGTCCATCCTTGAGGTGATACGGCAAAGATGAATATACCGCAAAAGTTCCATTAAAAGTCGATTTTTGTTTTGTAAGATGTAGCGTGTTAGATGTAAGTTTAATTAATGTAGTTAATCAATTGATGACTTACTCCAAAGTATATTAATTTCAAAATAAAGCTCAACTCTCTCATCTTACAAATATTAAAATGTCATATTAAACTAATTCACATTTTTAAACTTTTCCTCTAATCAATTTTTCTTTTCTTTTTTACATTTATACATGCATCTAGATATATTTAGACTTAAGATATATTACGATAGAAAATTTTTACATTTACAATCACAAAAATTAAAATAAAATAAAAAATGCTCACAAGTCGCTGTTTGATAAATTTGTTTTACATTGACGAAAATAGGAGTGCTTTTGTAAAGCCAAAAATAATCAGTAGAGACATTATACCTGGGGGCAAGTCCGGGCTGATTTGAAAATTAATGCAGGAGATAAGTATTCAAGTCCTAGCCATTAAGATTCAACGGCTGATCCAAGAAGGCGAAAAAGGAAAGTATTCGAAACTTACAAGCGTGTTCCTCAGACGCAATTAAGGCGGTTGCTACTTTGATTTAAGAAAATCTTCTTGACATAATCCTGAATCCACGGTAGATCATATATAAAATTCACTTGTTCGCCAAAACATTCACCATCTACTTCAATACTATTCAAGAAACTACTTGCTGAAAATCTCTCCCTGCTTGTCTCTTTCATCATCATACAATTGTGTCTCCTCAAATCCTACCCCACTCATGGCTCGTCGAGTTATGTTATGCGCCAACGTATTTGCAACTGCCAAAGACACGCACGATGTGTCGTATGATGATCAAGAGTTAGTTCAAAGTGACGATGGCTATCTGAAGTTCACTCGGATGTGTTTCTTCGTGGTCGAGCGAGGCAACCACCAGCGTTACGTCGAGGATCTCCTCTCGCTGAAGCATAGGTTGTGTCGCCACGGCTCATATCTGGTCGCCGACCGCGATACTGATTCCTATGTCTCGCTCGATCGGCTCCAGATTGAGAACGTCATCCGAACCATAGCCGTGCGCGTAGAGAGGATGATGATGCAAAACCCGCACCGCGAGAAGATATCATTTGTCGCGACTTGCGAGGTGATTTTGGTGAGGCACGGACAGCCGTGGCAAAGGGAGGCGACACCGGGATCCGCGGTTTTCTCAGACTTCGGGATTGTTCCCCTGATCGAAGTGGCTGCTGATGTGATCAAGAAGAGGAAACGCGACGAGGGTTTCGACGACGACGACTTGAAATCGAAGATGGAGCTCGACTGATTCGTGAGCGGATGCTAAAGATCGAGGGAATGCTAAAAGGAGCAATTAGAGACAAATCGAGTCAACATGTAAAAACAAGTCGATTAGCACTCTTCTTTAGATGCATGCGATATAGTACGGATGTAAATAATTTCCTTTACATTCTCAATTTGAAGTTTCTGAATTAAATTGGATTCTGTCTGTTTTTCATATGTGCTTCGTTATAGAATTGCTGCCTCCGCTGCCGAATTTTATTATTTTATAAACCACGACAACTATTTAAAGGGTATTAACAAGCAGCAAAATAAGCTTTCACTTGTTTCAAACTAGAGTCAGCAAATAAAACTGCCATTTATCGAAAATTCTTTTTTTAACGTACTTGGGACAAAAAAATAATATGAAAAAAACAGGTTAAGTAAAAAGAATCAATGCAAAAGTTTGAAATTGTTTTATTTTCTCCTGGAAACAATCATACCACAATAGTCCCCCAATATATATATAATGTGTCCCTTAGCAATTACAATAAAAAAAATCACTTTTATATCTTTGAGAAAAGAAACTAACTAGTTTAACCAATCGTCATATACAAGCCGAAGAAGCGATCGATCGATAGAAGATTTTGCATAAACATGTATCATAGTGAATGTGTAGTAGTCCGGGGCGAAGCATGACCCACCTGTGTCCGGCATGTTGTCTTTCTATGCTCACAATTTTTTTTTAATGGTTAGGCGGATGAAAATAAAAGTGTTTTATTTTAAGCCAAAAAAATCAACGGGATCCTCTTTTTTTGGCCTATAGACAATTTGAATTGGTTTGAAACACATGATACTTAGGCTGCATTTAGTAATCATTCTATACCCAAGAACAATTTTTATTCAGAAATGATTTTTTTTTATTCTGTTCCTAGAAACAATTTCTGAGTTTTTGAAAGCACCTGGTAACTGTCCTAAATTTCTATTATTATGATAGAAATATGTTTGGTAAAATTCATAATTTTTTTAAAATTTTTAATACTTTTATTATATTTTTCTTATTTTTCTCTTTTTTCCTTTTTCTTTTCTCGTCTTCTTCCTCCTTCTTTGTGGTCGATTGTCGGCCATGATGTTCGGCGAGCTCATTGGAGCCTCACCAGGCCAGGGTGAGGTTTGGCCAGGTCCAGCGAGCTCGCCGGAGGCTTGCGTGGCCACCATGAGCCTTGGCCTCACCCTAGCCTAGTGAGGCCTAACCTCATGCTGATTGGCAAGGCCGATCCTCACCGTGACTCGGAGTCGCTGGAGGGCGATGCTCCGACAAGATCATCGGCTCTTATCTAATTCTGTTCCAAATCTATTTTTGGGAATAAAAAAAATGAATTTTTGCTTTGGGGAACAAAAATTTACTAAACGGATTTCTGTTTTTTTTTTTTTTTTTTTTTTTTTTTTTTTTTGGTTCCCGGTAACAAAAGAATGGAATTAATTGTTCCCAGGAGTGTTACGAAACAGGGCCTTAGCAGCCTATCAATAAATTGGAAAAGGAAAGTAGTTAGAATGTGTGGTCGTCAAGTCTTAAATTTTCTTTTTAATTAGGGGAAAATAAAGAATTGAGGAAGAATCCTACTCGACCTCGAACAGGAAAGATGTAACCGATTTATGTAACACTTTATAAAACATATAAGTTTGTCCACACAAGACTCAATTCCATCCTCGTGAAAGCCCTCCAAAATTCCAACACAACCCTAATCTTGAAACTCCTCTGGAGTCCCTAATCCTTCCATCATCAAGAACCAAGAAAATCTCTTGAAATTTCCATTCCATTCACCGATGGACACAGATATTCACGTCCATACCCAGATATGCCGTCGGAAGGCAAATGGGGATGCATTACTTGAAGGGCACGAGCTCATCTAGAGAGGTGACACCGTGGACAAGTTCACTTGAGTTTTTCATGTCACTCTTAATCAATTCAACTCTCGAATCAACCCAAACGTCAAATGAAACAAAGATTGCTATACTAACGTTATCGCATTATCTTTGGAGACGGCAAACCCCATCATCACGTTACCATGGAACAGCACAAAATTCTATAACAAAAAAATAAAGTTCAATTGAGTGCCATAAGTTTCAACAGATCACTTATGTACAAAATTTTTTGAAAAATATTCACTCAAGTGCTGGCAATTTCACGTGGTATAACACTTATGATAAACGTTTTTAAATTGTTATGGAACTCAAGTGATTGATGAAAAAGTTATATGGCACTCAAATAGACGGAAAAAAAAAAGTTATGGTAGTTAAATTAGCTCTATATATAAGTTCGTATTAATATCACAAAAAACGCTAAACTAATATACTTGTAACAAATTTATCCTAAATTAATTTTTTTAACACCTAAAATACTAAACCAGTACATTTGTGACAAATTTATCTCAAACTAATTTTTTTACCACAAAAAATCTAAATTGATATGTTTGTGATAAATTTCTAAAAATACCCATCATAACTTCTAGAAAAAATTAAATTAAACTAATGCACTTATAATAAATTTACCCCAATCTAAATTTTTCGACCACATAAATCTTAATTTGGTACATTTGTGACAAATTTAACCTTCCTTAATTTTCATTAAATTGAATAATATCACAAAAATCCATAAGCTAGTACACTTATGACAAACGGAGGGTAAAACCTTAGACTGGTACATTTGTCAAGTGCCATACATCATCCAACTCAACAATTTGATGGTAAAAATTAATAGAAACTAAAAGAATGTAAATTTGTCACAGATACATCGATTGAGGATTTGTAAAAATATTAGTTTGAGTTAAATTTGTCCCAAGTATACCAGTTTATGGCTTTTCGTGGTATTATCCCTATAAGTTATGATAGTCAAGTGATTGAAAATAAAGTTATAATAATCAAGTGAGCACCGTATGAAATTGATGACACTCGTGATGTCCTTATTACTAAAGGAATAGCCTTAAAATTGTGGGCAACATGCGGGAGGTCAAGAGTTAGCACATAAAGTAATGCGGCGGGGCTATTATTGCCGTGGAGGCACATGCTGGTCAAGGCACTTGTTAAGCATTACCCTATAGTCCACTAAAGGAATAGCCTTAAAATTGTGGCTCAGGCATGTAGGTGAAAGGTTGGTCATTTTCATCTCCTTAATTCTCTGTCTCACACGCACATACACAAACACTAACTTAAGTGTCAGGGGCCGATCCAGATTTCCAGATGCCTTAACCCAATTTTCATGGTGTAAGTCAATTTTAGGTGAAAGCTTCGGCTAAGGTCGCACTTTGAGAACAATAGTTATTAATGACTTTATGCATGGATCTTTAATCATTATACCACATCAAAGAACAAATTACACTAATCTTAGGAGGAAGTCCTAGCATTTCTAGCATGCCATCTTCATATATTTTATTGTCCCATGTAGGGGTGAGCATCGGTCTAAGGCCAATACTAAACCGACCCTAGACCAGCCCAACTCGATCAATCTTGGTCCGATTCTTAGGGAGATCGAGTCAGTCCTTGGTTCTTAAACCATTGGACTGTCCACTGTGCAAGTTGATCCCTGGTCCTAGCAGTTTGGGATTGGACCAACGTGGACCAACCCTATACATAGTATATATTACATATCTAATATATTATACATTACATGCTTTTGTCTACTCTAAATTCTAACACCACCTTCTTTATTTTCTTCATAATTTAATTTGTTGTAAATTAGAAAGTAGAAAGAAGCATAGTCCTAGTTCGACAAAAAAAGAAAAAAAAGAAACCCTCTTCACTCACCTTGGCCTGGCTCACCCATCTTGGCCTTGCTCACCTTGTCAATCACCGCTTGCCTCTATTTGCTTGCCTAGCGTGTTCGTTTTTATGGTTTGTTGCCTCTATTCACTTGACTATCACGTAAATATAAGATATGGTAACAATAGAAGTTTACGCTTCTTTCTACTTTCTAATTTACAAACATATTATTTCAAATTAAATATCCACTAACAATGTTGAAATAATATGTTTGTCATTTTAAGGAATACCAAAATGAAACAAAAAAATAATTGACTGGTCCTGAGTTAACCTTGGAACCGGATCGGACCATAGGGTCGGTCTGGTCCTTGGTCCCAAGCTCTACAGGGCTGGTCCTCGGTCTCAAAATTGGGGACCAACACTATATGGATTGGTCATTGGCTTAGGTGCTCGACCGGCTCAACTTGGACCATGCTCTTCTCTAGTCCCATGTTTAACCTAACATTCTACACTATGGGCACAACATCAAAACCATAGAAAACGAACTAGGACAAGCCACTCGAACCAATGACATGCATTGATACGGACATTGAAAAGCATACAAATATGTCTTCTTAATTTGCCAGAGGCACACAATAAAAATAATATAACCCACCAATTTCTGTCACATCTTCTCCAAGCAAACTAAACACAAGAACATAAATCATTCACTAGAATTTCGCTTCAATCTGGTCAACTATGGACTTGTCCACCTGGAAAGCCTTGGCGAGAACATCAGTGGCGATGTGCGGAGTCGACCCGAAGACCGTATCTGGAACCAGAACCACACCCGGGTTCTGGCTGCTTAGGCCGGAGAAGGAGAAGGCATTCCCGTAGCCCACATTCTGTTGGAAGTGAATGAGTCCCTCGGGGAACACGAACACGTCACCCTTCTGGAGAACCTTGGTGATCAGCTTGTTGTCGGGGTTGGACGTGACGAAGCCGACGAGCAGCGTCCCTTCAATGACCACCAAAATCTCGGTGGCACGGGGGTGGGTGTGGGGGGAGACGATACCCCACGGGGCAAAGTCAATCCTTACCAAGGAGATGCCCAGAGTGTTGAGCCCGGGTATCTGTCCGACTGTGGCTGGGGTGATCGCGGAGCCCTGCGGGTTCGATACATTGCCTGGCTTGTCGAGCCCGGACAAAAAGAAGTTGTCGGCTGTCACAAGCTTGGGGTCCAAGCAAGCAAAACCATTAACCAGTACTGCCCACAAACAAACAAAAATGAGAAGACGTCGGTAAACATGTCTACAAGATACCTAGAAATATTTAACAATTGTTCGTAGCATTAGTTCAGACTTCCGTGCTTGAACATGACTCACACTTCTTTTATACTTCTTCTTTTGTTATAAGTTATGATACACAGTTTAAGTCTGCCGGATTCCTTAATAAATCAGTTTTTTTAAATCAATGGGACGAAAATAAGCAGATTCAGACCGAGAATATGGCAGAGATGGTGCTAACCTTGGCTATTGAGATCTGCAACACAGAAATCTTGCAAGGGTGCAGGATCAGAGGCCACCGCTATGGCGCATGCAATGGCGAGGATGCAGCAAAGGAGAATGTTCTTTGCCATAACTCAAACTTCCTTTTTGTACTGCTATATAAGCGAATGTCAGGAAGATGATGAAAGCTCTGCTTAAGTTAGCTCTGCTTAAGTTAGCACTTTGCAGGAGTTGAATGTGAAGCAAAATGATACTCGGACTTCCCTATTTATAAGCGTCACATACGGTTTGTGAAGAACCGAAGAGATGGAAGAAGAGGACAAGTCGTGTCTTCAGCCGTCCGGGTTTTGAAAAAACAGGACACATTCAAAAACACATGTTTTGAGTTTCGATTTCGGACATAGTTATCTGGGGAAAGTTTTTTACTGTAAATTAACAAAGACAACTATATCACTTTCATGCGAGATTGAACATATAACAGACCGATTTTCTCGGATAACGATTCTAAATGGTTCTTCGGAATATGAACGGAATTAAGTTAATCAATCTCATTACGTCGATCGCGCTGAATAATGGAATATAGAATGCACTGCACCAGATGAACTTGGGAATAACGCAGTTTCAACACGGCACAAATTAGACGTGTGGAGCGGGTGTTAAGGTTCCGCTATTCGACATCTGTCTAAAATCCCGAAGAGTTGACCTAGTTGATGGAAGGGGAGAAAAAACAATTAATCAGATTATATCCATTGGCTGACTGATATGTCCTTTTTAAATGAGATATATTTATAGACGGCATCATCAAAGTAAAAAGTTCCTCCCTGTTTCCTATGAAAGGGTTGACAATTGGTGAGAATATATCTCGAATTTGAATCGGTTAAGAGAACCTGGTCCATATAGGTTTTCTACTTTAATTGGGTTTTTAAGTTGAGTAGGTTTCTTAAGGTGGGTTTTCTTTTTTGGATACCAACATGAATTCTACTCAGTTATCGCACTAGAGCAAAATAAGAGGAGCGATAGGATTTTCTCTGAGTTGGTGAGTACTATGTGAAAAATTGTGAGGTAACACATGTGAGATTCCTTTGAGTGAGATCTAGGGTCACGAAAAATTTGAGAGACTAAAGCTTTGTTTTTTTTTTTTTTTTTTTGGTGGAAAAGGAATGATTAAAAAAATATTTTCCTAAAATGTATTGGTCACAAAAATGAATGAATAAGAAATATTTTATTGTTTACAACAATAAACATAACTTATTGTCCATAATGAAAATATATTTCATTGACTAATTATTTCAAGTGATTATATTTAGGGAAAATCTTAAATAAAGACCCAAAGTGAGCCTACTTTCTTAAATAAAGACCCAAAGTGATCGTTATTCCAAATAAGGAGCCGAAGTGACTAACAAGTCTCAAATAAGGACTTGAACCCGCCCACCAGCGAGTGTGTGACATTTCCGATGCCGGAATATGGGCAATTTTGTCCCAAAAATATATATATAGAAATTAACAAACCCTAAAAACAAAACCCCTAAACTCTTCACATTCTTCTTCTTCTACTCTTCATCTTTTTCGTTCTTTGTCCCCTCTCGTTTGGAGAACTCAAATTCTCTATTAATGGAGCAAGATCCCTAGCTCCCTAAGTTTCAAAGGTACGTGCCCTCCCTCATTCTCTCTCTCTCTCTCTCTCTCTCTCTGTTGGGTCCATGGATGTCGACGAGCTTGAGATGTTACCAAAAGTTGAAGCAAGAAATTCAACTATCTCAGGATGTGATTCTGATGGGGCTAAAGGGGCTAAAGATGCTGATGCTACTTTGTTGTTGCTGCTGCCATCGATACTATTGATGGATTATTGCAATGATACCCGTTATGGCCTATGCCGCCACATTTCCTACAAGTGATTGTAGTATTTTGTCTCTTCAACTTTATTCCCCCAGGCTCTTGCACAACTTTCTTCTTTCTTGTCTTCAAATTTTTATTAGTTGTTTCATTCACTGATTTTGTTCTTTGTTTCTTCTTTCTGCCAACTTGCTTGGGCACATCTGGTGGGAGTAATGGCTCTCTAGCAGGCGATGTGTCCATAGAATCTACAACATGCACAACATGGCTATAAGTTTGCATGAATGTTTCCTTATTAAAACTTGTGTGAACCCATTTTTCAAGCTCTTCTCTCATGTATATAAGAGCTGCCACAACATGACAGCAAGGGATTCCGCTGATGTCCCATCTTCTACAACTACAAGATCTATGTCTAATATTAACAACTCTTTTGTCACCATATGGGCCACTCAATTCAAATTCATCATCCCCATTCCAGCTAGGAATCCATGATGCTGAAAATTGTTTTTGAAGATCTAATATCTTTTGGATATTATGACATATTATACCAGTGTACTTAGCCATCCCATCTCTTTGATTATGAATTCTTTCCATGAGTTGTACTCTTATAGCTTCAAGCATTGTGATGATAGGTTTGTCCCTTGCATCAATGATGTTTTTGTTGAAACTTTCACACCAATTGTTCAAGGAAATATCACATTTTGAGCTTGTCCTGAAGTAGGACTTTCTCCATTGCACCAAAGGCCTTTGAGACAACCATTCATAAGCTTTCTTATTAATTGCCTTAAGCTCTTCCATTGCCAAGTCAAAATCACATACCCTAGTCGCCATGGCAGCCTTCCAAAGGAGCTTTTTAAGTTCTACCCCTCTATGATGCAGCTTGAAGTTTTCATAAAGATGCCTTAAGCAAAATCTATGTCCTGCTTCAAGCATTAGATTTGCTAGTGCTTGCACCAATCCCTTATGTTTGTCACACAAGAAAGTCCAATACTTTGAATTTTCAAGGTCGGTAATCCCTAAGTCTCTGCAATCAAACTAATAATCCAATGCCATGTCTTGTATGTTTCTTGTTCGACAACTGCCCATGCGAAGGGATACATTTGATTGTTGCCATCTATGCCCACCGCTGCTAGAAGTATACCCTTGTAGCCTAATGACAAATGGCAACCATCAAAAACCACAAAGCGCCTACATCCTTCTACAAAGCCCCTTCTTAATGCATCCAGACAAATATAGACTGCCTTAAACTTGCATTGGTCTTGATATTGCTCGGTTTTGATTATACACGTGGATCCCGGGTTGGCATCAAGAAGTGCTTGACAATAGCTCTTGAGCATCCGAAATTGCTCTTCCTCATTCCCAGTGATCATACTCATTGCCGTTGCCCTAGCTCTATAAACCATTGTCCTCGACAACTTTAAAACATTCTCAGACTCCATTGTTTTTTTCATTGAAGCACCTAGCCATGTAGGATTGTTTCTCAACCTGTCACAGTACTTGTTTGCTAACCATTTAATGCTTATTTGAGGAATATGTAGAGCTCTATTACATGTATGTATGGGGTTAAAGGTTTTGACTTGTAAAGTATGCTCTCTTTGCACTTTGGAAGCATATATAAGCCAATCACAACCATCATAACACACTGCCCTCAATTTATTAGGTGTATTCTTAACAAACCTCACCTTTTTCCCATTTTTTATGGCATGGTTCCTAACGGCCTTTCTAAACTCCTCAGCATTACTAAAGCACATTCCTAACTTGAAGACAGGATTTTCCATATCAACCTCAGCATTAAACTCAGGATGTGTATACTCATTTTCGCCATTCATATTCAAGAAATCTACATTGTTAGCTAACACATCTACGTACTGACTGATGTCTCCAACCTCCATATCCCTCTCCATTGAACCATCACCATCAGCACAACTTACATTTCTTATGTATAACTCGTCAAGATCAACAAAAGCGAACCCATCTTCTCTAGCAACGCCATCATACCCACCATCATACATTGAATAATTTAGTTCTTCACATCCCTCAACTAGTGCAAAATGAAACAAAAATAAAGTCAATATATTTCCATGCAAAACGTACACCGGGAAAAAACAAAACAAAAATAGTAAACAATTGCAATAAAATTGTACCATGCTTTGATTAATGAAAGAAAACTAGGCACACTAGTGACTACATACCACACTTTTATTGGATACCGTTTGTCAAAATATTGTGCATTATGGAGTTAAAATGTTTTCAATGTCGCCATAACTTTCTCCTTAGGCGAGCCAACCATGGTGGCCCAAGAACCAAACTTAGAGATATATACCATAAGGAAAAGAAAACTGATCCCATTCAAAGCATTTTCTAGGCTCATATGTTATTGGCTTGAAAATTATGGAAACGACTACTAAGTTTGGTCGACTCAACTTTTGTCTGGATTCTCTCTTTCTTGTTCAACAAACAAGGCTGAAACACAATCCTATCAAGAAGACTTAATTGCAAATTTACTAAGTAATTATGGAATGATAACTAGCAGGATCTACGATGCATCTTGACACAAAGATTAAATAGTCTTCATATTAATAACTTGGGAAGAAGAACTTCTAACAAGTAATCTAACAAATTGCTACTTTAGAAGTTACGTCCATTATAGTGCACAAAAACTACAGAAAACAAGACACCTCCAATTCCTAATAACTAGTGCGCACAAAAATTATTGGAAACAAGATGTCCCCATCCTCTAACTGTAAACTCATGCGCACGTAGACTCAAATTGATTTTGTCTCAATGTGCTTCCACCAAATTTCCTCCTCTAAATACTTTCCATCAGAGAACCCATATAAGAGTAATTATAGCTTTTTTTTTTTTAAATGTCTATCTACTTTCCCTGTGAGAATCTATGTGGGCTTTTAAATTCCATGACAGGCCGTGAGCTCCGACCATCAACGACAGAATATAAACCAAAAAAAAAACAAAAAGAGATTATTAAAAAACTGCAAAACAGGGACCACCATCACAACATGTAGGACCCCAACGGCAGTAATATCTAATTAAAAATCCATAGTGGGCACAACTCATATGCATTTTTTTCGGACAAAAGAGACATTAACTTAGAAATCTGACCCTCTTTCTTCCTGCAATGAAGATGCATCTTCAAAAGGCCATCAAAGATAAAGCTATGACGTTCAATCATGTCCCTGACGTGCCCATGAATAGAAGACTTCAACGGAGCTGGGATATCCATCCTTCTATCTTTGACTGATGGAGGTTCGCTAGGGTTGTTGTCTTTTGGTCCTTGTATTTTCTGCTTTTCCTTTTGGGAACCACGGCACCCTTACACTCTCCTTAGACCTTCGTCTTCTTGAGTGTTTGTTTTGTTGGTGCCGGGCCTCCCTCTTGTATTCTTTTCTGCAAAATCAATATACTACTTACCTTTACCAAAAAAAAAAAAAAAAACTTAGAAATCTGACAAAACAAGCAAAAAGAACACCATAAAACAAAAGAATTCGTCCTACCATCACCATCCTTGCTACCATCTGTGTGATATTCCACTACATGCCCACGCCTTGTTGACATGTTGCTTCGACAAGTTACAACCACTTTGAACGAACGAAGGATCGATTGCACCAATTTGAACAAAATTGACCTCGGTTGAACAGGAGTGTGAATCAAAGTGTATGGCGAACCTAGGAAAAGATAATGAAGAATCGAGGCCCTCGTGTTACACACGAGTGTCTCAATAACGAAAATGTGGCTTTACTCGAGATTTGTCTTCTTCGTTGGAAAGAAACGAAGATAGAAAACAAAAAAAAGAAGAAGATGTGAAGAAACAAAGGTAGGGGTTTCTTGTTGTGTTTCAATTCGTGTTCCATTAACAGAAAATTTCAGTGCTCCAAGCGAGAGAGGACAAAGAATGGAGAAGATGAAGAGCAAAAGAAGAAAAATGTGAGAACGTGAAGAGTTTTTTTTAGGTCAAAAGAACGTGAAAAGTTTGGGGGGGTTTTGTTTTTAGGGTTTATTAATCTCTATCTATATTTTGTGGACAAAATTGCCCATATTCCGGCCACCGAAAATGTCACACGCTCGCTGATCGGCGGGTTCAGGTCCTTATTTGAGACTTGTTAGCCACTTCGGATCCTTATTTGGGACAACGACCACTTTGGGTCCTTATTTGAGAAAATAGGCTCACTTTGGGTCATTATTTGAGATTTTCCCTTATATTTATGAAGATATTTTTCAAATTATTTATTATCATGAAACAAATGGAGCATAAAATTTAAAAACTTCTGGATTCATAATGGATTTCTTGACAGCTGGTTTTTTTACATGAAGCACCAACACTATAATCGAAGCATGTAAAGGCCTGTTTGTTTGTGTTTTTTTTTTTTTGTCATGAACACAATTTCTATTTTTTTGTTCCGGGGAATAAAAAAGAACAAAAACACGTTTGTTTACGTTTTTGTTCCAAATCTATTTTTTTGTTCCCGGGAACAAATTTGGAACAGAAACAAGAAACTAGAAAAACTTGTTTTTTGTTCTCGGAACACTTCCAAGAAACAATTTTTCTCTCTCCTAATTTTTTCTTCTCTTTCTTTTCTTCTTCTTCTTCTTTTCTTCTTTTTCTTTGGCCGGTCGCCGGCCTTGGCCATGGCCGGCGATCGACCGTCGAGGCCGAGCGTCGCCTAGATCCGGCGAGGCGAGCCTTGCCGGGGCCGGCGAGCCTCACCATGGTTGGGCAAGGCCGCCGGCCCTCATCGGCCGATCACCGACCATGGCTGAGGCCGATGACAGGCCAAAATGAAGAAAGAAGAAAAAAAAAGAAAAAAAGGAAAAAAAGGAAAAAGAAAGAAGAAAAAAAGGAAAATTAAAATTAAAATATTAAAAATATTAAAAAAAAAAAAAAAAAATTATACAAGTTTACCAAACGTGTTTATGTTCTTTTTCTATTCCAAGAACAGAAATTTTGTGCAATTACCAAACACGTTCTTCTATTCAAAATTGTTCCTCGGAACAATTTTTAAACAAAAACGTTAACAAACGCACCCTAAATCTCTAATGCCTTATTTTTTCTCATTGATTTTTTTAGTAATTTTTCTTCTCACGTTAAAATTGAATTGTAAAATCCATTAGTTTCCACATACTTTCATAACGGCAATGAATAGCAAGTGCATTTCGAGAACTGATGAAAGCTTTTGTTGAAGGAACTTGTAGACATCTCACTCTTTGCTGAGTTTGATTGACACTTTTACTATTGAAAAACCGATTAAAAGGACGTCATCAAGGTGGCAAATGTGCATATGCGTTGCATGTATACAAAAAATTGCCATTCGAAAGATTAAGCAAAAAAAAAAAAAAATCGACCAAAAAAGGATTAATTGTCTTATTACTAAATATTTGAATTATTAAATGAATGGAAAAAAATTATTGATAAAAATACTCAATTTACGAAGGAAACTTAGAGTGATATGTGGAAAGATAGGAGTATTTCAAGATTTGAGATCTACGAGTGTTGTTATTAGATTGAAAGATTCAAATTTTTATATCAAATTTGCGAGGGATTATATGAAATTATTAACTTACACATTTGCACATAGATTCCATATTTGTAAAATAAGCAATTAAGGATATTTCAGGAAGGAAAAAAGATTGCGATGCCATAAAAGTAGGAGGTCGTCTTTGCTTCGTAGAATTATATAAATGAGGTTAGTCGAAGTTTCAATTCAGTTGATTTTCGTACATAGGTACGTGATGCTATAGGTACATGGTGCTAGTGCTCATATATCGGGTGAGGCTTCATCGGGTGGGGAATTTTATGTCCAAGGAAATCATCTTGTTTGGGGGTGTTCATGAAAATGGGAGGAAAATAATCTTCATGTGTTTGGACTTCTCATCCTAAAATATTTTTCCAAGTTTTCTAAAAAGCTGAAAAGTTCTAAAACAGAAAAGAAAAATTTCAAGAAAAATAAAATGACAAACGAAAAAAAAAAAAAAAAAGAAGAGAAAAATCTAAAAAGTTAGAAAGGAAAAAAATCTCTCACTATAATTAGGTCATCGCTCGTTGTTGCTGCTTTCGCTGGTGGCCGAGGCTCTAGCTATGACAGTAGTTGTTGACATCTAGTGGAAGTTTCATCTTTCAGATGAAAACACTTTTTAAGAGTGCGTTTAGTAACGTTTCTATTACGATGAATAATTTTTTTCAGAAACACATTTTTTTTTTTTTTTCGTTCCCGAAAATGGTTTCCGAGTATTTGAACGCGTTTGGTAACTATACAAAATTTCTATTCTCGGGAGAGAAATGCGTTTAGTACGACCCCATATATTTTTATGATTTAGAATTTCTTTTTAATTTATTAATAATTTTATTACATTTTTCTTTTCTTTTTTTTTTTTCTTCTCTTCCTCCAACCGACCGGCTAGATAAGGGCTGGCAAGGTTTGTCACGCCCCGACCTTCTCAAGATGCGTGACAACCTGCGCTTGTTGTCATTCATTTCCTTTAGGTCATTCGATTGCGACGTCCTAAGAGGTGCCGTCGACCCAATCGCTTTATTCGATTAAATATGCAAACAAAAGCATAAACAATTCACCCAATCAACAAACATGGATAGTTTCAAAAACACCTATATTTGCATATATGCATCCATAACGTCATTACAACATACCAGCTATTTATATCCAAATTTGAACATCACTCATTACGCCATTTCATGTTCAATCAAAGTGCGCAGTCATTTGCACTTCCAAAAGGTTTCAAGGTTAGCTTAGCTCCTCTATGCTACAAAGCGACTTGAAAATGGTGGTATCCCCCACGCGCCTAATACGCGTCCAAACTCAAAATACCATAGCTCGGGCTTGGTTAGTCACGATTAGGGTATGAAAAAAGTTAAACAACGAGGAATAAAATAAACTCAATAAGTGAACTCCCTAGACCTCGCGCACAGAAGTCATTCACCTCGGAAACGCCCTAAATGTACAAGTTATCTATCGACGGTAGATCAATAGCAAGCAACCTCTACTTTGCCTTTACTATAACATGAATGATTATTCCACTTCCTCAAAGTCATCAATATGAACATATAAACAATTCTTGAAACACTTCCTACACTTAGGAGCCAAACATAAAAATGTGCAATATAACATAGTCATGCGCCCATGCATGCAATAATCCAGACTTGCTCATATATTAATCTCATGTCACACGTGTAGACTATAGCATCGCCTATCGCTTCTCAAAATATGCATTCATGCACTCATGCCATGCAATAATCCAGAACTGCTCATATATCAATCTCAGATCACACGTGTGCCGACTATAGCATCACTTCTCAAAATATGCATTCATACACTCATACACTTTTCACACAACCATGTCTAGATTATTACAGCCACTCAGGACCTAAGGCCAACCCGAAAGTTCATAGTCATTCGACGTAACCAAGAATTGTCCCATCCCATCGGGCACGGCATCATCCCGCATATGCATACGGCTCAAGATGGCATTCCAATAAGGGGCTTCGTTCCAAAATCCATCCGCGAACGGCATCCCGTTGACTTGGGGGCATCCAACCTTAATCGGGCTTCGTCCCGCATAATCATACGCATCAGGGTATTTAAGTTATCACACAAGCATACAATCATCCCGCATAATCATACTCATCAGGGTATTTAAGTGATCACACAAGCATACAATCCCTCAAGCTCATTTCATATCTTTCTCATTAATCAATGGAAGAGTGTGTAATCCTCATACAATATGCGACAGCACAAATTACATACAATCATATCATGATGTCATGCCACGTGATCACATCCCAATAATGCATTTGTCGATTTAATCATACTTCTATATCATGGCATATTATCTCATAACAGCACTTTAAACACTTCATCATATTATCTTTTCACATATTCATACGTATGCGCTAATTAGTCACATGCCATCATGTCATACTTGTATCTGATATCATATCACCCAAATACATCACTTGAACACTTCAAAATGCCATCTTTCCACATACCTCACATGCTTGTTTAATTGGCTAGAATTAACGAATACCATAACCTTTATTATTTTCCCATTCTAACAAGTACATAAGCATGCACTATATTCATCTTTAGCAACCAACAATACATCAATCAAATTAGGACTCACAGCATATAGAACTCTCATCAAGGTAAGATAAATCATTACAATTGTGTATAAGTTATTAGAATAATCTATCACATGCCGTCCTAACCTATACAATGGCTTATTTCATATTATTATAACATGTCATCATAACTTAACACTTATCACATATCACAACATAATAACTTATCACATCTCAATAGCTTATCGGATATTAGAAAGGCTTATCACGATAACCTATCGTAGCCTACGATATGTTATTACGATAACCTATCAGAAGGATATGATAACCTATCGGCAAAGCATGATAATCTATCATAACCCTATGATCACTTATCATGCAAAACTCACTTATCACATCAACAAAACATCATTTAACATTAATTTAGCCCTAAACTAACTCCAAAATGCAATAACAACCCTATTCAAGGGCTAGAAAGCCACTTACTCCCGATTCCAAGCTTGGCAAGTGATGGCGAAGGTGCGACAAGGGTTGGATGGTTGCTGTAGAGCTCGGCGGTGGCTAGTCACCTTCCAAACAGATTATGGCAAGGCTGGGGCCGGTGACACGGCTCACGATGAGGCTCGGTGAGACTTAACGGTGGCTGGTCGGTGCTTAGCAACCCACGATAAGGCCAAAATAGCCAAGGGACAATGGCGTGAGGTGGTAAGGACAATGGTTCAGCCATGATGACGATAAGGGCGTGCGGCTTTCGATGGTTCACGGTGGCTCTAACCAAGAGGAAAAGATAGGGATATGGGTGTGAGATGAGAGATGAGGAGGATGAGAGGATTCAGCTAGTGTAAGGAAATGGAGAGAGAGAGAGAGAGAGAGAGAGAGAGAGAGAGAGAGAGTGAGTGAGAGAAATGAGAGAGAAAAGAGGTGGCTCAATGAGCTAGGGGAGAGAGAGAAAGATTGCTGCACAAGTCTAGGTCATTGAATGGCCAAGATACATCATTACTCCCCAAGACAAGAATGGAAGGCCAAGATTGCTTCTTGCTTTACTTCCTCCACAAGTTCCATTAATGTCATTTATTGTACATCAAATGAACTCATCATGCCTAGGTTAGAAAATAGGATAGGTAGGCTTAGCTAGGTAGGGTAGGCTAGGTATGGCATCATCTTCTCTCTCCTCCCCTCATTGGGCGATTTCTTGTTTTATTAAGTAGAAGGGCAAAATGGTAATTTCACAAGCCATAGGTATTGTTCATGCACATGGGCATTAATGAGAGACTTGAAAAGACCAAAAGGGCTTGGGTGGCCCATGGGCTCCTTTAGGTTGCCCATCTTGGGTGTGAGGCCCATTGGGCTGCCCACCTTAGGCTTAGGCCCATTAGGCCATCCTTCATGGGTCCAATGGCCCATTGGGCCCACTTGTGGGCCTGGGCTCACGTGAGTTCTCATCCATGGCCCATTTTCACATTTCCTAATTTTCATGTCCTATTGATGAAAAATCAAGTTTTTGCCCTAAAGTGGCATTCTCGGTGTTTCTGTGGTCTATCGATCTCCATTGCAATCCCGCTCTAAAGATGTGCCACTATCGTAATCCTGTTCCGAAAATTGGGATTGGATTGAGGATATCACAAGGTCGGCCTCGGGGGAGGCTTGCCGGCCATCGTCGAGGTCACCCCGAGCCTCACTTTGGCTGGGCAAGTCTCGGCCTCGCCCGGCTAAGGCGAGGTCAAGCCTCGCTTAGCCACGGCGAGGCTTGGGGGGGCCTCGCTAGTGGCCGGCGAGCTTGGGGCAACCTAGCCGAGCCTCGTCTAGTCGGTCGCCGGCCGACACTAAGGCTAGCGACTGGCTAGGGGAAGAATGGAGGAAGAGAAAGAAAAAAGGAGAAAATGAAGAAAAGAAAATGAAAAAAAAAAGGCTTGATTTTTTATTTTTATTTCTTGAGTTGTTCCCGGGAATAAGAAGCAACTTTTTTTTTCTATTTATGTTTCAAATCTGTTTTCGAGAATAAATTTGTTTACGAGAATAAAAAACTTACCAAATGCATTTTTATTCTATTTATACTCCCGGGAACAAAAGAATAGAAACATCTATTTTCGAGAGCATTACCAAATGCGACCTAAGTTTTTACACTTGATTTGGCTCAATCTCATGCATACAAGCTCATGCCCTTATTCTTGTTGTTACCAAATTCATATAGTGAACTCAGCTAATAAGCTGCACAGACCCTCTTGTCAACCGGTGAGTTTACACTTTGAGATCCTAGCTTTACTGGAGGCGTGCTGGTATCTAAGGAAGAGAGAGCACTTCTCTGAACTCAAGTGTGGAGTCAAACAACCTAAATGTGATAAGGACAATGACAGATCAAGAAAAAGCTTCGTGAGAAGAGAATGCTATTATCAATGCCTACAAATTAGAGATGGCCCATTTTGAAAACCTGAGTTTAGCCCATTGTTCGAGAGAGAAGTAAATAAAGTAGCGAACTGAGTAGCTAAAGTCTATAAATGTAATTACCTTCCTAGAGACTGGCTTACTTTATGGGACGTCATTGTTTCCAAGGCTCATGTTTTTTGTTTTGGAGAAACTACCAGAAGTAATGAAACTTAGTTATATTTTCTAAGCCCCACCCCCTCCAAAAAAAAAAAAAAAAAAAACTCAGCTAATAAAGGGAGCATGACCCGCTACCAGAATAGAACTTTTGAGAAAAAGAAATTAACTTTCATGGCTTCACGAAATTGATGTGTTTATAAGTTAATATGAATGCTAAAACCCGACTAAATTATTTAGGGAATAATTCAATAACATCACGAACTTTTTTTTTTTTTTTTTGCTTAATAAATGGAAAAGCCCACTTTTCATTCTAATTAACATGAAAGAAGTTTTTATAGTTTTGATCCCTGATTAAAATAAAAAATTACTTTGACCAATATATATATATATATAAAATGACGTGTCAATATCCATCTCTATTATAGTCATTAGTAGAAAAGAAATATATAAATGCTTTAAATTACATACGTCAATGTACTCAATTCAATAATTTGTGTTTTGTTCGAAAATCACTCTCTTCAAATCATCCTTTGATCCATTCAAATAAATGGGTTGGGCGGGTCAATTCTCGGGTTACATGAATTGGTCCCGAGCCAGAACCGTTTTTCAATTGTACCAAACACTCATTCACGATTATGACATGATCACAATCAACATAACCTCAAAACAGCACATTTCATATCGTGTTCGTTTCGTTTGATCGTGCCTCGTCATTATCGTGAGTTGCCTCCCTAACTTGAGGTCGCATGTCTTGGATGCTAGATCGATTGAGTTTGGATGGGCGCATGGATGAAGCGAGAAACGTGTCAAGGAGGAGAAAAGTAGGAGCGATCTGTTCTCGGTCCGATCCAATGGAACTGTGACTATTTTTTGTCATGTTTTTATCCGGATATCTTATTATTCAAAGCATTACCAGATACAAATGCAGAGTTCGAGACAAATCTTATGCTTCTATCCGGATATGTTATTGTCTAATTAGATGCTTCTATTTCCTTGAAAACAATATACTAAATTCACTAATTTTTTTGAAGAAATAAAAATAATAAGAAAAAGTATATGTAGTTGGTTGGTCCAGTTCCTCCCTAGAGCCGGAAACTGGACCCCCCGGACACTAGTTTTATTTTTAGGAATCGAGAATTTGATTGATACTCCCGAGAACCAGATCAAACTGGCCGATCCAATAAGATCCAGGCAGTTTCCGATTGGGGCCGTTCATTTTGCCCACCTCTAGGGAAAAGTCTCTATCTTGTGCAGAGGCTATTAAAACAACCGGAGATCGGAGGAGCATACCACGACAAATTCGATTTTCATGTGGCAAATTGGAGATATCTTAAAACCTGAGGGAGCCAACCGTAAATTTCTTTTTCTCCCTTAACCCACGGAAAAAAATCTACCACCAGGACAGAACCAGACAGCCTCCTCACTTCTCAGTGCTCAGCTCACTAGGAATACCGTTGTTTACTCGTCTTGCTTCGTTTCCATGTCCTCTTCAATGTCTTCATGCCCGACGGTCACAGCATACCGTCATTGAGCGAGCGGTGAGAGCACTCTCCAACTTTTCGGTCGAATTCGACTCGACCCGGGACTCGGAAAATGCTTGCGAAGCTCGACGCCAAATGCTTCCACGGGCTCGGTGCTCCAACGACACCTCCTGACGTGATGATCTCAATCCCTATCCCTCAGGGAAAGGCGAAACCGGTCGAGAAGCAAAGGGAATGCAGGGTTCCGGGAAAACCCACGACGAGGAAGAGGTTTATCTGGACTCGCGAGCATAGACACGACGGGGGAAGTTCGGTTCATGGTGAAATTGGAACGGAGAAGAGGAGTTTGAGGAAAAATGAGAACTGGGAACTGAGGAGGAACGGTGGGAGCGATGATGGAATCGTGAATGGAAGTGAGGTCGGGGTCCAAGGTTGTCCGGGTAGTGGGAGTTCTATGGTGAGGAATGTGCAGACCAAGTGTTCGACGAAATGGGTGGGTTATGGTGGATGTATACCCGCGATTCTGCGAGCTTTAGATGCTATTGAGAACTTGGATGAGGCTTTCAGGCCATGGGAAGAGCGGCTTGGCAATAAAGAGAGAAGCATAATTTTGAAGGAGCAAACTCGATGGGAGAGAGCTATGGAGATATTCGGATGGTTCAAGAAAAAGGGTTGCTTTGAACTGAATGTGATTCATTATAACATCATGCTCAGGATTCTGGGGAAGGCATATCAATGGCGCCATTTGGAGAGTTTGTGGGATGAGATGAATGACAAAGGGATCATCCCGATCAACTCGACATATGGTACACTTATCGATGTTTACAGCAAAGGTGGGCGGAGAGAAGTGGCACTCGTTTGGCTTGGAAGAATGAGCAAGCAAGGGATTGAACCGGACGAGGTGACAATGGGGATTGTCATCCAAATGTACAAAAAGGGTGGAGAATTTCACAAGGCTGAGGACTTCTTCAGAAGATGGTCTCTAGGTGAATCACTAAAGCTGAGAGTCAATAGGACAAGGAGAGAGAGTAAATTTCCGTTGTCTTCTCAAGAAAATGTTTGTTTAAGCTCGCATACATATAACACATTGATTGATAATTATGGTAAAGCTGGGCAACTTCAAGAAGCATCTGCAACATTCTTGCAGATGCTTAAAGAAGGGATAAAACCTACTACAGTTACTTTTAACACAATGATCCACATTAATGGAAAAAATGGCCGGTTAAAAGAAGTAAATATGCTGACGCAGAAGATGGAGGAGCTCGGTTGTGCGCCAGATACAAGAACTTATAATATACTGATTTCGATTTATACTAAGCACGACAATGTTAGAGTGGCTGGAGCTTACTTTAGAATGATGAAGGATGCCTGCCTTAAACCAGACCTGGTGAGTTATCGCACTCTTCTGTATGCATATTCCATAAGGCGAATGGTTCATGAAGCTGAAGAACTTGTGTGTGAAATGGATGAAAGGGATCTGGTGATTGATGAATACACACAATCAGCACTTCTTAGAATGTACATAGAAGCTGGGATGCTTGAAAAATCATGGTTATGGTTCAGGCGATTTCATCTTGAAGGGAATATGAGTTCTGAGTGTTATTCAGCCAATATCGATGCATATGGAGAGCGTGGTTATATTTCTGAGGCCGAGAGAGTTTTTCTATGTTGCCAAGAGCAGAGAAAGCAGACAGTTCTTGAGTACAATGTGATAATTAAAGCCTATGGGATAGCAAATAATTATGATAAAGCATGTCAAATTTTTGATAGCATGGAAGGCCAAGGGATATCTCCCGACAAATGTAGCTACAGTTCCATTATACAAATCTTAGCTGGTGCTGATTTTCCATACAGAGCATTACCCTATTTGAGGAAGATGCAGGAGATGGGTTTAGTAGAAGATTGCATCCCCTATTGTGCTTTGATCTCAAGCTTTGTGAAGATAGGGCAGTTAGAAATGGCAGAGGGACTTTACAGGGAGATGATTCAGTGTAATATACTACCTGATGTTGTTGTGTATGGTGTACTAATAAACGCTTGTGCTGATGCTGGAAGTGTTCAGGAAGCTCATGGTTATGTTAACGCTATGAAAGAAGCAGGCTTGACTGGAAATAATGTAATATACAACTCCCTGATAAAACTCTATACCAAAGTTGGTTTGTTGAGAGAAGCAGAAGAAACATACAGAATGCTTCAGTTGTCAGAGGGAGGTCCTGATGTTTTCTCATCGAATTGTATGATTGATCTGTACAGTGAGAGATCTATGGTTGAACAAGCCGAGCAGATCTTTGACAGAATGAAGCACGAGGGGGATGCCAATGAGTTCACATATGCAATGATGTTATGCATGTACAAGAGAATAGGAAGATTAGATAAGGCCCTACAAATTGCAAATCAGATGAGAGAATTAGGACTCCTAACAGATCAGTTAAGTTATAATAATGTGCTTGGACTGTATGTGCTAGATGGAAGAGTCAAGGACATGGTAGGAACCTTTAGGGAAATGATGGAAGCTGCAATTCAGCCTGATGATTCTACATTTAAATCACTTGGACACGTTCTAATGAAATATGGAGTTTCAAAGCACGCTGTTGGCAAACTGGAAGTGTTGGCAAAGAAGGATGCCCAAAGGGGGTTACAAGCATGGATGTCAGCTATATCAGCTGTGGTAGACAGCAACTATGACGGCTGATGTGCAGAAGTCATTGTAAATCTTAGCAACCGAGGTTGTGCATAGGTCTCACTTTTATAATGATTTTACCCATGTTATGTCACAGCTATGGGTTTGACTTTGAGCAAAATCAATGTGCATATTTGGAGATGACTGGTTGCAGAGGGAGAGGTGACTTAATGTTCCAAATAAGCCAACCTCATAATGGAAAACTCGATCTTTAGTATGAAGCCAGAACAATATGTTGAAATCCTTATTCAGCATGGTGAGTATCATAGACAATAGAAAAGTGCCATTAAAATGCAGATAGCTTTCGCAGCATAGAATCATCTTTGTAGGTTCTTGCATCCAAAACTATTAAAAATGCCTCTGGTTGGTGGATGTTGCCAATGGATTCTTAGTGAAACTGTCGATTCAAACTATACTCTAAGCTTTTTCATTCATAAATTGAAGTCCTGGGTTTTGCAGCTCCAGACCTTTTCAGTTTACCAATTATCTAAAGGAACTGTATTTTGATATGTTAAGTTTTTTGTGGTGGGGTATTTGAACTGCGTATCTTTCCTTGTAGATTAGTTGTTTGTGTATTGCTGTCCATGATATAACTTTTCATCTGTTTCTTTTGATATCTGTGGTGTTCAAAAATTGTTGAAGAATGCAGCTGCAGAACCTTTGTAGTTTACAAATTCTCCAAAGGCAATGTATTTTGATATGTTAAGTTTTTTGTGGTGGGTATTTGAACTGCGTATCTTTCCTTGTAGATTAGTTCTTTGTGAATTGCTGTCCATTAAATAACTTTTCATCTGCTTCTTTCAATTTCCATGGTGTTCCAAAATTGTTGAAGAATGTAACTGATTTATACATTTGACTTATCTTCAGCCTTTTGGAAGCTTGTGGGCATAATTAAAAAGCATTATGCCAGGAAATTGTAAATAAAAATTAAAAGCTTTTATGCGTTTGAATGCATGTTCTATGTAAACCAATCAAATGTACGTTGAAAATTGTAGGATGTTAACTTCTTGAATGATGGGCTTGCTTTAAAATGTTATAAATTTTTATTTCCTTTTTTCTTATGAGAAAGGATTTTTTATTTTAGAACTTGAAGAACTTTTTTATCTCCATGCCTTCAAAAACATCTTGCTCAAAAAGCATGATAATGTGCTATATTAGATTCTTCATTCTGTGTTTTTAGCTTCCTCAACAGGCTTAAGCACACCGTAAAACTTGATACGGGTGTTACTTCTTTGCTAAATGAATTATTTAACATTACTTTGTTAATAAAGTAGTCTGCTGCCTCCTAATACTCAGTAGATAGATTGACCAACTGTCCCTATAACTTTATTTTTGTGGCTCTTTTCTTGCATACTAAATGCACAGTCTCAGTGTTTCCTGCTTCAGATGGGCATGCTGTTGTAATATAAGCTGACACCACTTCTTTTTCTTTTTTTTCTTTTTTTTTCCCTTTGAAATTCACAGAGCTTATACTGCTTAGCACTTTGATTATTACCTGCTACTGGTCCTCTTGCGAAAATATATTTGAACTGTTGAAAATGGCGACTATTGCGTAGTGACATTTTACATTGATTGCACCATAATGATTTTATATTGAATTAATGCCACTGGGATTTCAAAGTGAGATTTTTAATATTGAAGAAGAGACAAGCATTGTTATTCCATACTATTATCTTCAAGGAAGCTCACTTAGCTCCGGACTAAGTGTATAACAGACATGTAAACCAATGTGTTTGAGGCTGTGCTTACTAGAACAACATTGAAGGAAAAGGGAGGTAATATAGCTCTTTTGGAGGTGAATAACATGACCATGTAGGAAATGTTAATGGATTCCAGGCTTACTTTGCTGCTAGAATTATTGTAAATAAGGACAATGTCTTGAAACTTAGTTGCATCTAGGTTTTGAACTTATAACTGATGCTATGTTCTTGCCTCAGGAGACGTGATTCTTTTGGCCAGGTTGTTATTTTGATTCTCAATCACTTTGACCTTGATTATTAACGTTGGTCTTCCTTAATAAACCATTAAATCATTGATTTATCCTTTCAAATTTTTTAAGTAATGGCTTATTCTTGATCTTGACATTAAATTTTGAATTTTTTCCAGGGAGTGATCTTTGGAAGTACATCCACCTAATAGATAAAGGGGTAAATGGTAGCCAGAGGAATCTATCTCAAGCATTACAATCACGGAAAGGTTTTTGGGCTGTAACTAGTAGTGGTACCTTCTCCATGGTTCATTTTTTCTCTGCGAAATTACCATATAAGTTCGATATGTTGTATATCTGCATGAATTTCCTTATGTGTAATTTTTCACAACTGGGCGGAAACTCTCCCTTCTGCCACTCTTGCATTGACCTAGGAACCCTGAATAACCAGCAATAGGGAAATATGTGGTCGAGTTTCTTGAGAACTACTTGTAGGTGGTGGATGTTGTGATATTGGCCTGTTTTACCCCAAAAATGGAGCCATTCCCTCAAACAACATGGTTTGAAGAATGTCAGGCTCTCATAAGTTTTTGGTTGGCCATGACAGTGTATTGGATATATGGTATACAGTAAGAACTTATGGTAGCGTCATTTTATGTGGGAGGCACTCCGGTGGTGCCATCATCACTGCTATATTGATGGCATTTCACTCACACTCAGAAAGATAACAGTGCACGAAAGTCGTCTCTGTTTAACTGGCAGAATTGGTGTTGTGCTGTAACTATACTATTGTCTAACTCCACTGCAATATATTTGATTAATTGTGCCCCTGTGCGGCTCCATAGCATGGTTGCTTGACGTGCTATCAAATGTTGTCCTGATAGGTAAGTTAGATTTTATCTTGGACTATCGATGTAGGTGAACCAACTGTAAGCCTGTATGATTTGGTTTCAGATTGTGATGTCCCGAGTGGAGCATAATCGAAAATGCATGAGACAATTGCCCTTTTAATATGAGCACTCTTTCGCGATCTATCTTGAACAACAGTTTCCTGAAATCTGCACCTTTCAAGGTCAAGGTTACCCAGCAAAACCCCGGAGTCCTAATTCCAGGATCTCTTGATGAAACTTATTTGAAGAACCCATCGGCACCAAGGAAAAGATGTCACATTCGAACGATTCTTTAGATTCGATCTTGTTAGTTGCAAGCGACGCCGGACCAGCAATTTGAGACCTGTCTTCTGACGCTATCTGATGTTTGAAGTCTATCGAAAATCAACAACCACGAGAGATGACCCAAAATTCAAGGAAATTTAAAGGTAAAGATACCAAATAGATGACAATTCGCTTTTAGACTCTGTTTTTCGAGCAATACAGGTTAAAGAGGCAAAGCAGAAAAAAATTATTGCTCGCTGTTCTTAGAAGCAGTGACAGTTACCTTGTTCCGCAAGAGAATCTGATACCCACCTCACAAACGAGCTAATTCATAATCAAATCCATAAGCTCCAGCTTTAAAGAGTTGAGATGCGAAGCAGAATCATAAACCCCTTTGTTTAGAAAAGTTCCCAAAAAATCGAGTATGCCTACAAATAATTTTTATACCCAATGAACATTCTAAATGTAATTGTTGCATTATCACTTTTAAATTGTCTAATCCAAAAAGTTAGACATTGAGTTGGATCTTCTAACATGGTATCAGAGGGGTATATGAAGTGGAAGTAGACGATAGTGCGGCTCTCGTTACTCCAACAAATGTGGAGAAATATTCAATGAGCGATTCCTTAGACAACAAGAGCTCTAACCCAGTTTATTTTGCGTTTGTGAGGCCTGTTCATCAATTTAATTTGTTATTCCTAATCTGGCTTGCACGCGAAACTCATGTTTTAAAGTATTTTACGTTGCTTGTCTACGGAATTTATATGCTTACGTACCATGTTACACTGTCTAACTCTTAATTTGCAGATTGGTTTTTCTAGCAATCACCTAGGTGATGGAGAGGGAGGCATTAGAGTACCTGAGTCGGCGTCTCCTTAAGGCTTTCCGGTGCCTCTATCAACCGCTGCAAATGAGGCTAACTCGAAGCAATTTCCTCTAGGCACATGCGCAATCGGAATCACATTGAACAGGACGAGATGCTCACGGGTAGTAGTATACAGCTTGATAAAACGGCATTCGTGGTAATCTGATACTATTGCTAGATCATTCCCATTTTCCCATTTGTAATTCTAGTGAATTAATAAAGACTTTAATCTCGAAATTAGCATTTCATTAAGCAAATCAAACCACAATATATCTATATCGTGCTGTTAGCACCGTGCTCTCTTGTCGAGAAACTTAATATGAGAAATTCAGGAAATTTTAAAATAAAATAAAAAAGTCATACATGTATTATGCGATGTCAATTCACTGATAGACTTTTTAATTTGATCAATTTAGTCCTAAATATTTTGATGATTTACCAATATAATCCTTTCGGCCAATTTTGACTCTGTCACAACCCTCCCAAAAATAATTGTAATTTGTTTATGGGGGAATGAGGGTTTAGCGGTATTGCCCAAAAGCAAGCCAATGACCCTTGATTAGGTGTGGACTATCTGAAGTCTATACCTTGCATGACGTTGGTTTTTTAAGTTCGATTTAACCGAAGGGATTATAGGTGTCGCTACTAACCCTATTGGGGTTAGTTAGAAACAAATGAGATATGAGAGTTTGGTTGAGATGTGAGAGTTTGGTTTAGTTTTCTACGCAACCAAAAATTAGCTATGTCCAAAGACTTGATTATGCTAATATTTTAATTAGTGTTCTTTCAGTACCTCTAGATTGGTAGGACGTTAATCTAAGTGATCAAACGACTTTTGTCAATTATGCGTCCTAAAGGTCTTGATGTCTCCACGTGTTCATGCAATGTTCTTTTTGGGGTTTATTATCATCCTAAAAATTGTCCTAACCATTCTAGAAGAAGAACAAGCAAGGTATTGAAATTGAGGGAATTAAACACCCAGGTATTTTAAACCTCAAAGTAAAGTGCAGAAATGAAAATCCAATACTTGTCGGGTAAAGAATATTACATGCTCATGTTATAAGTCTCAGGATATAACCCCCGTAAGTTTGACCTGATGCAAAGTCCGGCGAATAATAAACGTTGCTCTACTATAAGCCTTTGGAGATGAACCCCCCAAAAGATTGAGTTTAGAGATTAATCATAATAGCCACAAATGGGCTAGATTATAGGGCAAGCCTAAATTCTACTCATTTTATTGAAATGATGGTACTAATCTAGATTACACTAATAATTTATTAAAATGGTTTATGCTTAATTTAAGAGTCTATTTAGTAACCAGCTAAATAGTGTCTGATTCCATATTTTGCTTTCCCAAAAAAAAAAAAAAACTATTTGGCAAAATTTTTGTTTAGAAATTTTGCATAGTTATCAAACGCCTTTAAATGATCAAAAACTCGTCCACGGAATAAAATTTAAAAAAAAAATCATTTTTGAGCAGAAATCATTCATTATAATAGAATGGTTACCAAACAAGTTCTAAATTGATTTTATTAACTAGAACCTATGCTTATTTGATTATTAATTTCTATATTTATTAACAAAACTAACCTAATTGATTCTAAGCTAAACTAATGAACCTATTTCTATCACCATGGACCACCGCCGCGGGCCACCATGTTGGACGCCTCCTTGGACTCTTGGCAGTTGGCCTCGATTATCAATTCACTCATTCAACCATGCATTTATTCAACCCAAGCATTAGCAGGCTCACCTAATTAATCAAGAACATTGCATTTGGCTCGGGAATTTGATAGATTATGCTATTCAATTATCCATCCTCCTCATAAGAACTAAGGATTGAATAGTTAATACTAAGTGGTTGTTAATATCCACTAGCATTTCACAAAGTGTTGAGGTTAATGGTACAACCTAGAAGGCAAGTTGAGTAGGTCATGTGATAATATTATAAATCTTTCACAGAATATCAAACTATCAACACACAAAATGGTGTCAAATGCAAGTTAGCGTGGGTGAAGTGAGACAAGTAGATCACTTAGTAATATAGTGATTCGGCTCTATATTCAAGCCTACATCCATTCTCTAACTAACACCTTAATAGTAGTTGGATTCCACTAGTAATCAGTAAAGCAAGTTACAATTGGCTAGTGATGTTCCTTTCACTTGATAGATCACACTATCAGGACACACTCACTTGACTTTCACTTGTACACTTGACTATCAACTATTACAATGCCAAACCAATACAAAGAGAAGTATAGAACAAGATCATAAACAATTTCTAACTTAGATTATACTAGCAGTATTCAATGTGTCTAACCCTCTTCTTAGCATCGTTGCTCCTTATATACTGAAGTCTTCAATCTATCCATTGGAGACCTTCAAAGATACTTAGCTAGCTATTTGAGAGTCGTTAGAAACCTTAGATATAATTGGGACTGCTCCTACAATCAATTTGTCTTATTATCGCAAGTTTCCTAAAACAGAGTCTACTGAACTACCCTTAAGTTGAAAAACTGGCAAATGCTAGTCCAATTTATTTCCCGATTTTCCATTTACGGAGTCTAGTCTTGTAACAACTATTTTTTGTACCATCAACGGTAATCAATGCATCACCATCACAATCTCTTGCACATTATCACCAATGTGGATTGCGAGTGATTTGGTTGATGATCTTCAGTGACGATACCAACCAAATGACACGTGATGTTAGGACAAATGATATTCTACCTTTATCAGTACCAGAAGACTCTCGAGAACACTAGCTTGACTGATCCTTTCAAGCTACCATGAGATATCACATTGATACTTGTTCTCCTGAATGTCAAAGCCTAGTTTCTCGTCATGGTTGTTGATATTTAATTTTTAGCTGACATGTCATATTAATTAAAATTTTGAAATTGGAGTTCCTAAACGCAATATGGCTTGTTTCTCACCGAAAAGAATTATTTTAGTGTTTTTCAAGTTAATTTTAGTTTCATAACGTTTTGTTTAAATCCAGAAATTTATTTCATCGATAATCCAAGAAAATTTTTAGAGTTGATCATTAACATCAACCTTGATCAAAATTCTCAAAAAAAAAAAAAAAAAAAAAAATCAATTTCTTTTTACCTTAATTTGACTCAAAACTCATCAATTTTGCAAAAATTGATTAGAAACCAACTTTTCCCCAAATTAAGAATTTTGAATTTTGATCAACAAAATCAAAATTCATTCATTTTTAGTCATTTTCTAAGAAAATTTCCTTTACAACATTTGATCAAAAGGTCATTCCGCATTCAATTGTCAAGCCAATTTTGGAATTCCAAGCTTAAGACAAAATTTCCCCAATTTGAGTTCTAATTAGGAGTTTTGATCAATTCCTCATGATTAATGCAAACTAACCAAAATTGAATACAAGTAACTCAATCTAATTGGGTGTTGGTTCAATTAACCTAATTCATTTTGACCCATGCTTGACTATCATTCAATTGAATCAATTGATGCTCAATTAGGCCACTTGAACATCAATTGTATATGTTGTTGTAACTCATGGTGTCACTTAAGGAGATTTGAATGAGGTTGGGAGAAATTGATGTGTTATATGTCAATTCGATCGACCCAAGCCAACCTAGTTTGAAACTAGGTTGTTAACACCTAAATATTAACAATCCATTTAGTTAATTATTACTTAGAAAATTAGGGATTGATTTCGACCCCTAAACAAAAATAATATAATTAAATTGCATATCATATAGTGTTTAGGAGCATTCATCATTTATTGTATTGAATTGGCGTAACCTAAGTTCCCAAACCCATCGATCTTTGGTTCCATAGAAATTGATGAAACACTCTCGATCCTCGATTGAATAATCTATGCGACCCCACAAAAACAAGGCTAGTGGCAAGTCCTGGTTGATGTTTAGTTTGTCTAAAAAATTGTAAAACGAACTCCTGTCACACGAGGTATGAATTTGGGAAAACCCATGTTTACGATTGATAGTCTGTTTGTGGTGTTTGCAAATGACAGCCCATTCGAGACGCCATTTATATGAACCATTTGGACCATCTCGTAAACGATTACCTCTAAACCCACTCCACTTGGCCAGGTCGTAATAGTTGTGAATTGAAGAAATTACGTCAACAATATGAAGGGCTAGCTGAAGGCCTTGATGTAGGGCCAAGTGCATGGTAACCTCTAAGTCAACTACTACATAAACGAGGAGTAAATACCTCGTTAGTCGTACGAGTTGTGTTTGTGTTGTTTTATGGGATGATTTTGGTAAAGTTTAATTTTGTTATATCTTGACAAATTGCAAGGTTGCTAAAAGCAAGGCACTACATCAAACTTGAGGGGCTCTTGGGAAAGGGATAAGGTAATATGGTTATAGTCTTTATACGAACTTCCATATTGGAATGAATATTTTGAATGTAAGTTTTATAGGTCTCATGCATGAAATTTATGTTATTGAACTTTGTTGACAATATGAATATGTTGTTGTAACTTGGGAGAAGTTCTGAGGTGTTGATCTCTCAAGGTAACCCAAGTCAAGGGTAATGGGTTGCATCTAAAAGAAGAAACTAACCAAAGTCAAGTGAAGCACAAGCCAATTAGAATCCATGCAATGATGCTCCAAAATAAACAACACAAGCGGTAGGTCCAAAGACAAGAGTGATTGCTTCAAAGAAGATGACATTGGGTGTAGCTCTCAAATAGCCATAATGAAGAATGTAGCACCTCATTCATCTCAACCAATTGATGCCGACGGCTCAAAAATAGCCATCAACATCACCACTAAAGAGCATTACAGATAACTCCTATCAAATGACCTTAAATTCTCCTAGAAAGAATATGGTTGCTACTAGGAAAAAAATACATGGGATAGGAAGGCTGATATTAACAACCTGCACATCTAGTTGCAGTTAGAAAGAGTGCAAGGATTATGAATCCAACCAAAAGTCCGTCAAAAGAAAAATGAATTGGGTGGGGTGGGGGAGGGCGGATTGGGCATTTTAACAAATGAGAGGGTGCTAGATATGATATTTGTTTTTTGGTTGAGATGGGGAGCTTGACTGATGAACGTACTGCCCATGTTTTTGGTTAATACCGTTTGGTGGGAAGGGAAGTTGGATGTTCTTCTTTTATTAGTGTTGGAATGTGTTGCTATTAATTAGTGTTAGCTGTCATTGCAATTAATTAGTGATAGTTGTATCTATTAGCTACCAACTACCTATTAAATAGGTTCTATTTCCAACTGAGTTCCTAATGTATATAAGTAGAGACTTATTGTATCTATAGAGAACAACCAATACACACATCAGTATTTTTCAACTATTAGTTAGATTGACAAAATGTAAAGAAACAATTGAATATCGATGGCAATGATGTTTATTTTGTTTATGCTATTACTAGTTCCATTTTTTGTCTTGTTGGTTTGTGCTGGTTTGTACTAGCATGGTGGATTGTGCTTGTGATACACTTCTTTTTGTAAGTGATACAAGCAAAACGCTACTAAGATTGCACCAGCCAATTGATCTTGCTGGTTTTGTCTATTCTTTTGCCAATGCCCATTTTTCATCTTGCTTTTGGCTTGCTTGGTCTTGTGCTGCTAGTGCAAGTTTATTTTGGGACTACTAGTGTTGTTGGTTTGTGATTACACTAGCAGTGTTTGTGCCACTGGTGTAAGTAACAAACTACTCTAGCACTTGTTTGTGCCGATGCATGCTTGGCATTGAAGAGATCACTTTTCAACAATAACTAGCATTGAACTAATCATTTTAAACAAAAATTGGCATTCAAACAATCATTATTTATAACTTTCTAAGGTCAGGGGCTTTTGGGATTTTTAATATATCATCTTCCACAAAGAAGGTTCTTTCAACTGATAGATGATATATTTCAAAAGCCTTTATTCTCCTGTTTCAAATGCTCGACTCGTTCCCACATCAACTACTGAATTAGCTTTCCCCGCTTGAAGTCGATAAGTGGGAGTAGTCCACTGCTTTCTAATTCGATCTAGGTGGTCCCTCATCGAGGAAAGTAGCATTCGATGAAACTTCTTCTCGCCTTCAAGCAGCATATGACATCAGATCCCCCTTTCAGTGCACACCTCTAAGCTCCCTCCCCAATCTATTTTTGAAATGGCTTGGTTGATCCTTTGTCTTAAGGACAGAAAGATCAAGAGTTCTTAGATCCAACTAAGAGTCATTCTTTTGGAAAAGTCCTTTCCTTTCCTTCCTTTCTAGTGAAAGTGGAAGTTTGTAAATCTTTAGGGCAACAAACCCATCACCCACTGAAGCCATAGGACAGCTAGCAACCTCAATAGCTATTAACTCCCTACCACGCATACCCTCGCTAGGAAAGAGATTCCGTCGACTTTTCTCTCGTATGAAGACCAAGAACAGCAACTTCTTACCCCCACACGGTCACGAGAACAAACATCATGTTACCATTTTCCCTTTTCTTTGTTGCCTTAGTACGGCTATGTCAATCACTCACGAACTTGTTACCACTTGCTAACTTTACTAGCGTTTGCAACAAATATTACAACAAACTAACAAATTATACAGGAATCATAATACACAACTAAGTAAGAGAAATTGTTAATTTCACAAGGATTGATTTTCAATCACATTTCCACCAAAAGACCAAAAATTGCAGCAATGAAGATCAATTGCATCACATGGTAAACAACCCATCATTAATTGAATTGCAATCGCATTCCACTGCATATGGGTTTGCTTTCCACCAAATATTTTAGCAAGCCAATAACACACTTAATTTTACAAATTACCCTAATAAAATTACATGTTCCACAAGTTTTCAACGATGGCGAATTGAGAAATTTCTTCTCATTGCTTACACTACATTTTAGGATAAGATAGGTCAAACAACGGAACAATGCAATCACCATTCAATAACACTTTTTTTCCCTTTTCAGCCTTGAAACTTCCTTCTTCACTCCAAGATAACCTTTGTTGCTCGAACTTAGAATTTGGCATCAACTCATTTGAAATATTTGCACTTTGAGTCTTTGCTATACTTGGTGCAAGGCTCATAAGCTTCTACACTCCATTTGCAAGATTGAGTTGTCAAATTTTGTGGCAAATTGAGTTGGGGTTGGGATTTTGGGTTGAATGGTTGTTAGGGTTCGACATTGGAAATTGCTTCAAATTACCGATTTAGGGTTTTTAATTGGGGTAAATATTCTGAACGATGTTGTTTAAAGTTTATATATTGACTAGACACGCTAACAAGCCATGTCAGATTAATACATTAATAAGACATGGCCATGTCGAATTTCCGTGGATCCTCATCAGAGTTAGCATATGAATGATCGTTTTTTTTTTTAAATGGCACTTAAGTGATCATATTTTAGAATAGATATTCCGTAAATCTAGTACATATATCAAAATGAATTTAAACTGTCGCATTTTGTAAGATGAACATTTTCAAGGATCCAGATTTAAACAATATTGGACCCATTCTTTGACCTTACAAACAGGAATTCTCAATATTATATTTGATATTCATATACATCCCTAAATAAGTATTTCATCTTATTTAAATATAATGAAATACCCCCAATGTGATACGAAGAATTGTGAGTTTCCCATCATTAGCGTAGTCTTCCAGGGCTCTCTCCTTTGCCGACTGAACCACTCTAATTCATTTACTCCTTCTTTGTGTGTCATTACAGAGAAAACTGTCAATGTCGCTCAAGGATCAACAACAGGCCCAAGTAATGAAAGAAGCAGTCGTGCTGTATCCATCACCGGCCATCGGCCACCTCATCTCCATGGTGGAGCTCGCCAAGCTCCTCCTCGCCTACCGCCCTTCCCTCTCCATTCACATCCTCATCACCAACCAAGCTTACGACGTCGGCTCCACGACCGCCTACATCACCTCTGTCTCCGCCACCGCCCCCTCCATCGTCTTTCACTTCTTCCCTGCAACCATCCTCCCTCCAGATTTCTCCACCACCTCCCCCCACCACGAGACCCTCGCGTTCGAGCTCCTCCGCCTCAACAACCCAAATGTCCACCATACCCTCACGGCTTCATCATTGACTTCTTCTGCGCCCCCGCCGTTGCCGTTGCGCATGAGCTCAAAATCCCCTGCTACTATTTCTTCACTTCCGGCGCCTGTTTCCTCAACTTCTTCCTCTACACCCCAACTCTTCACGACAAGTTTGACAAAAGCATTAAAGACTTCGATGCCCCCATAGATGTCCCCGGCACACCGTCGATACCGCCCTCCGATGTTTGCAAGCCATTGCAAGATCGATATGACGAGGCCTACAAAGGCTTCTTGGATTCATCCCTGAAGATGCAGACTTCGACCGGGATCATAGTCAACACCTTCGAGAAGCTCGAGCCAAGAGCCATACGAGCCATCGTGGACGGCGAGTGTGTGCCCAACGGGCCCACTCCGCCGCTTTATTGCATCGGGCCACAGACCTCTAGCAGTGGACACGACGATGGCAGATCGCCAGAGTCTCTGACGTGGCTGGACTCGCAGCCTAGAGGGAGCGTTGTGTTCCTGTGTTTCGGGAGCTTGGGCGTGTTCGCGGTGGAACAACTGAAGGAAATAGCTTTGGGGCTGGAGAGGAGCGGTCACCGGTTCTTGTGGGTGGTCCGTAACCCGACAAATGACAAGAACCAAAAGGCCGCTACGTCGTCGACGGTGGCCGACCTGGACTTGAGCTCCCTGCTTCCGGAGGGCTTTTTGGAACGTACCAAAGAGAGGGGGCTCGTGGTAAAGAAATGGGCCCCGCAGGTGGCAGTGTTGAGCCACCCCTCGGTGGGCGGATTCGTGACTCACTGCGGGTGGAACTCGGTGCTCGAGGCTGTGCGCGCGGGCGTGCCGATGCTGGCGTGGCCACTCTACGCGGAGCAGGGGCACAACAAGGTGGTGCTGGTGCAGGAGATGAAAATCGCCCTGCCGGTGGACGAGTCAGAGGACGGGCTGGTGAGTTCGGAGGAAGTGGAGAAGCGAGTCGGACAGTTGATGGAGAGGGAGGAGGGCGAGATCGTGAGAGAGCGAGTGCTTGCCATGAAGGAAGAAGCTGAGGCAGCGCTGAGGCCCGGCGGGTCATCTCGGTTGGCGTTGGCCAAACTCATTGAGTCGTGGAAGCGCGAGTGAAATCCGCTGGACTTTGTGGGTCGTCGTCCGTCATCGTTCGTCTTTTGACGAGTCTTTCTTTCTAGTCGTCCTTTAGGTTTTGCAGTATATGATGGCGGCGAATTGACGTGCCAGGCCCACGAGCAAAGTCGCACGTGCTTGATCTATTTTTCTTTTTCCCTAAATGTCCAACAGAATAACGTGCGATGGTCGAATATAATCTTGTAGATTATGCTTTGAGTAAAAGATATTATTATCTACTAAAAGGAAATCGTTAATGTTATCATATAGATCTATCAAAAAAAAAATGGTCAAAGATCTATCAAACTTAAAAGATAAAAAAAGCACTTGAAAAATTGCCTTTGCAACTAATGACAAAATCATTATGCAATGAATTGGCTTCTTAGTCCTTTCGCCCAAATCAAATTGTTCTAGAAGGTCTCTTTGGTAATCTAAAATTAAGACCATCATTATCAATTATGCATAAGAAAAAGTAGAGATTAACTAAAATTCAACAACAATGAGTACCTCTTACTTTCTTGCAATAAGAAAAGTAGAGATTAACAAACCTTTCTCCACAATTATGAATTATTCAATTACAAAATCCTAAAAAAAAATTGGAAGTTCAAAGCGTGCAAGATAATTACACATTTTGCGAAAAAAGAAGAAGAAGATAATTACATTCCTTTTTTAAGTGATTAAGATAATCTTTTTTTCTTTGGCCAAATAATAATATCCACTTTTTTAAAAGTTGCAACTGAGTTCTTCATATATTTCTTATCATTGGAAGAGGATTTGTTTCTTATTGCGTGAATATTATTACTTTGATTTGTTTCTCAATTTGAACTTGCAACAATAAAGAATTAAACAAATCTTAAAAAAAAAGAAGAACAACAAAATAGAGTAAAAATGAAATTAGTTGAGGAAGTCAACGGTTTTCACATAAATCTTTATATCTTTGACCGTCACTTCGTTATTTTACAAAGGACAGTCAGCTAAGCATTATTATATAAAAATAATAAATCCAGCACTTTATATCCCAGTTACAACATAACACTCTTAAATATAAACTATCGAAAAAAAAATATGTAAAGGACCGCTATGTATGCGGGTGTAAATATATATATATATAATTTTTTTTTTGGGGGGGGAGGGGATTAGAATTTTCTGACGATGGGCCCCAAACCATTTAATCCGGGCTAATCGTCACTTAAGTGGGCCCACCCGTCCACACCAAAGATCTCTGTCCACCTTGACTCCATTTGGAAGGAGACGGCAGGTCATCGTCAGATAACGGGCGAGCGGTGACATGGCTGAGCACGGAACGCTGCTCCATCCACAGAGAATGGCCATTATTCGGTCAAATGGGCCGGAAAGACCGTGTATGCGGGTCCGTGACTTGGTCTAGTGCAGGCAGTTGGGTTTGGAGCTTTAGATCGTGTGATTAGCCAGTTTTTTTTTTCCTCTGAGGGCCTGTTTGTTTGTGTTTTTTTTATTATTCCCCAGAACACAATTTCTATTCTTTTATTCTGGGAAAAAAAAAAACGAACGTTTTCTTTACATTTTTGTTCCAAATCTTTTTTTTTTTTGTTCCGGAAACAAATTTGAAACAAAAACAAAAAAACAAGAAAACTTGTTTATTGCTTCCGGAACATTTCCAAAAAATAAATTTTCTCTCTCCTATTTGTTTCCTCTTTCTTTTATTCTTCTTTTTTTCTTTGGCCGGCGACCTCGTCGGAGCGTTGCCGGCCCCTGGCGAGGCTCGGCCTCGCCTTGGCTGGGCGAGCTCGCCGGATTTGGGCGAACTCGAGCTCGCCCAGCCAAGGCGAGCTCGACCTCGCGCCGGCCCCGGAGGCCATCGGCCAAAAGGAAGAAAAAAGAAAAAAGGAAAAAGAAAATAAAAATATTAAAAAATTAAAAGAAACAAAAAAATTATACAAGTTTACCAAACATGTTTATGTTCTTTTTCTATTCCAAGAACAGAAATTTTGTGCAGTTACAAAATGCGTTTTTTTCTCGTTGAAAAATTGTTTCCCGGAATAAAAATAGTTTTTTCTATTTCTATCCCTAGAACAATTTTTAAACAGAAATGTTACCAAATGCACCATAAATAATCAATTTTGAAGGTTCATAAATATTATTCTAGTCCCATCTTACTTCGATCGACCAAAACATAACTTCAAGA
Source organism: Eucalyptus marginata (assembly GCA_014182565.1). Classification (NCBI taxonomy): domain Eukaryota; kingdom Viridiplantae; phylum Streptophyta; class Magnoliopsida; order Myrtales; family Myrtaceae; genus Eucalyptus; species Eucalyptus marginata. The sequence continues at coordinate 1,725,141 of CM024588.1, read as the reverse complement.
AGAAGGGTTGTTTTGAGTCGAATGTGATTCATTATAACACCATGCTCAAGATTCTGGGGAAGGCACATAAGTGGTGGCATATAGGGGGTGCATGACAAATCAAAATTTACGTTCCGAAACAATTTTTTATTTCGGATCTGTTTCGGAATAAAATCCGTTTGATAAACTTATTCCGTTTTTCTATTTCTGGAATAGATTTCTATTTCAAAATAGGTTTGGAATAAAATCAAAAGTAGAAATTTTCCACTTCTCTATTTCTGTCTCTATTTCTGGAACAGAAATGAGAAATAAAAATTTTTCTCATCGTTCATCAATCGGTCCTTCATCCGTTGCCGTCGACCATCGTTCGTTAGTTGCCGCCCGCTCGCCAGCCCCCGCTGCCACCGCCATCGGGCCACCGCCGCGTCGCCGATCACCGACCGCCGGCCGCCGCCGTCATCATCCGTCACCGCTATCCGCCGCCGTCCGAAAGGAAGAAATTTTGTGTCATTATCAAATAAATTTCTATTTTTATAATAGAAATTTTGTGTTGTTATCAAACGGTTATTTTTGCTTAGAAACTCTTCTAGAAATAGAAATAGAAAAATTTATTTCTATTCCAGAAACTATTTCTGAAATAAAACGTTTGTGGGATGAGATGAATGACAAAGGGATCGTCCCGATCAGCTCGTCATATGGTGCACTTATTGATGTTTACAGCAAAGGTGGGCGGAGAGAAGTGGCACTCGTTTAGCTTGGAAGAATGAGCAAGCTAGGGATTGAACCTGACGAGGTGACAATGGGGACTATCATCCAAATGTACAAGAAGGGTGGAGAGTTTCACAAGGCTTAGGACTTTTTCAGAAGATGGTCTTTAGGTGAATCACTGAAGCTGAGAGTCGATAGGACAAGGAGAGAAAGTAAGGTTCCATTGTCTTCTCGAGAGAATGTTTGTTTAAGCTCGCATACATATAACACGTCGATTGATAATTATAGTAAAGCTGGGCAACTTCAAGAAGCATCTGCAACATCCTTGCAGATGCTTAAAAAAGGAATAACACCTACTACATATACTTATAACGCAATGATCCACATTAATGGTAAAAATGGCCACTTAAAAGAATTAGATATGCTGATGCGGAAGATGGAGGAGCTAGGTTGAGCGCCTGATACAAGAACTTATAATAAACTGATTTCAATTTATACTAAGTACGGCAATGTTAGAGTGGCTGGCGCTTACTTTAGAATGATGAAAGATGCCTGCCTTAAACCACACCTGGTGAGTTATCGCACTCTTCTGTATGCATGTTCCATAAGGCGGATGGTTCATCAAGCTGAAGAACTTGTCTGTGAAATAGATGAAAGGGATCTGGTGATTGATAAAAACACACAATCAGCACTTCTTAGAATGTACATAGAAGCTGGGATGCTCGAAAAATCATGGTTATGGTTCAGATGATTTCATCTTGAAGGGAATATGAGTTTTAAATGTTATTCAGCCAATATCGATGCATATGGAGAGTGGTTATATTTCTGAGGCTGAGAGAGTTTTCCTATGGTGCCAAGAGCAGAGAAGGCAGACAGTTCTTGAGTACAATGTGATAATCAAAGCTTATGGGATAGCAAATAATTATGATAAAGCATGTCACATTTTTGATAGCATGGAAGGCCAAGGGATATCTCTGGACAAATGTAGCTACGGTTCCATTCTACAAATCTTAGCTGGTGCTGATTTTCCATACAGAGCATTACCCTATTTGAGGAAGATGTAGGAGATGGGTTTAGTAAAAGATTGCATCCCCTATTTGTTCTTTGAGGGCAGTTAGAAATGGCAGAGGGACTTTACAGGGAGATGATTCAGTGTAATATACTACCTGATGTTGTTGTGTATGGTGTACTAATAAATGCTTGTGCTGATGCCAGAAGTGTTCAGGAAGCTTATGGTTATGTCAACACTATGAAAGAAGCAGGCTTGACTGGAAATAATGTACTATACAACTCCCTGGTCAAACCTTATACCAAAGTCGGTTTATTTGAGAGAAGCGGAAGAAACATACAGAATGCCTCAGTTGTCAGAGTTAGGTCCTGATGTTTTCTCATCGAATTGTATGATTGATCTGTACAGGGAGATCTATGGTTGAACAAGCCGGACAGATCTTTGCCGGAATGAAGCACAATGGGGATGCCGATGAGTTCACATATGCAATGATGTTATGCATGTACAAGAGAATAGGAAGATTAGATTAAGGCCCTACAAATTGCAAATCAGATGAGAGAATTAGGACTCCTAACAGATCAGCTAAGTTACAGTAATGTGCTTGGTCTCTACGTGCTAGATGGAAGAGTTAAGGACATGGTAGGAACCTTCAGGGCAATGATGGAAGCTGCAATTCAGCCTGATGATTCTACATATAAATCACTTGGACACGTTCCAATGAAAAATGGAGTTTCAAAGCACGCTGTTGGTAAAGTGGAAGTGTTGGCAAAGAAGGATGCCCAAAGGGGGGTACGAGCATGGATGTCAGCTATGTCAGCTGTGGTAGACCGCAGCTACAACAACTGATGTGCAGAAGTCTTTGTAAATCTTAGGAACCAAGGTGGCATAGGTCTCACTTTTATGATGATTTTACCCATGTAATGTCACAGCTATGGGTTTGACTTTGAGCAAAATTAATGTGTAAATTTGGACATGACTGGTTGCAGAGGCAGAGGTGACTTAATGTTCCACACAAGACAATCTCATAATGGAAAACTCGATCTTTAGGATGAAGCCAGAACAATATGTTGAAATCCTTATGCAGCATGTTGAGTATCATAGACAATAGAAATGTGCCATCAAAATGACAGATAGCTTTTGCAGCATAGAATCATCTTAGTAGGTTCTTGCATCCAAAACCGTTAAAATTGCCTCTGTTTGATGGATGTTGCCATTGGATTCTTAGTGCAACTGTTGATGCAAACTGTACTCTTAGTTTTTCATTCATAAATGGAGTCCTGGGTTTTGCAGCTGCAGAACCTTTTTAGTTTACCAATTCTCAAAAGGCATTGTATTTTGATATGTTAAGTATTTTGTGGTGGGGTATTTGAACTGCATATCTTTCCTTGTAGATTAGTTCTTTGTGAATTGCTGTCCGTGATGTAACATTTCATCTGTTTTTATTTATTTATTTCCGTGGTGTTCCAAAATTGTTGAAGAATGTAACTGATACATTTGACTTATCTTCAGTATTTTTAAAGCTGTGCACATAACTAAAAAGCATTATGCCAGGAAATTGTAAATAACAATTAAGAGCTTTTATGCGTTTGAATGCATGTTGTATGTAAACCAATCAAATGTATGTCGAAAATTGTAGGATGTTTAACTTCTTGAATGATGGGCTTGCTTTAAAAATGTTATCATTTTTTATTTCCTTTTTTTCTGATGAGAAAGGATTTTTTATTTTAGAACTTGAAGAACTTTTTTCGATCTTCATGCCTTCAAGAAGATCTTGCTCAAAAAGCATGACAATGTGCTATATTAGATTCTTGATTCTGTGTTTTTAGCTTCCTCAATAGGCTTAAGCATTAGACACCCCCCCCCACAAAAAAAAAAAGGCTTAAGTGCAAGCACACTGTAAAACTTGATATGGGTCTTACTTATTTGCTAAATGAAATATTGGACATTACTTTGTTAATAAAGTAGTCTGCTGCCTCCTAATGCTTAGTAGATAGATTGATCTACTGTCCCTGAAACATTCTTTTGTGTGGCTCTTTTTTTGCGTACTAAATGTACAATCTCAGTTGTTTCCTGCTTCAGATGGGCTTGCTGTGGTAATATGAGCTGATATTGCTTAGCACTTTGATTATTACCTGCTATGAGCCCTCTTGGGAAAATATCTTTGAACTGTTGAAAATGGCGACTATTGCGTGGTGAGATTTTACATTGATTGCACCATAATATTGAAGAAGAGACAAGCATTGTTATTCCATACTATTATCGTCAAGGAAGCTCTCTTAGCTCAGGACCAAGCGTGTAACAGACATGTAAACCACCGTGTTTGAGGCTTTGCAAAATTGAGGGAAAAGGGGAGGTGATATAGCTCTTTTAAAGTGAATAACAGGAACATGTAGGAAAATGTTAATGGATTCCAAGCTCACTTCGCAGCGAGAATTATTGTGAATAAGGACAATGCCTTGAAATTTAGCTGTATCAAGGTTTTGGACTTATATCTGATGCCATGTTCTTGCCTCAGGAGACGTGATTCATTGCTTTATCCTTTCAAATTTTTTTAGTCGATAGCTCATTCTTGATCTTGACATTTAGTTTCGAAATTTTGCGAGGGAGAGATCTTTGCAAGTACATCCACCTGATAGATGAAGAGGTAAACGGTGGTCAGAGGAATCTATCTCAAGAGGTACAGTCACTAAAAGGTTTTTGGGCTGTAAGTTGTAGTTGCATCTTCTCGATGGTTCATTTTTTCTCTGCAAAATTACTATATAAGTTCGATAAGTTGTATATCTACATGAATTCCTTATTTATGTGTAATTTTTCCCATACGGACGGAAATTCTCCCTTCTGTCACTCTTGCATTGACCTTAACAAGGAGTACAGTAAATATATGGTTGAGTTTCCCGAGAACTACTTGTAGGTGGTAAACGATATTGGCTTCTTATACTGGAAAGATCGAGCCATTCCCTCGAACGACATGGTTTGAAGAATATTTTTTGGATTATCAAATGTAGCCTGTGCAACTTGATTTCGTATTGCAATGTCCCGAGCGAAGCATAATTGAAAACGCACGAGATAATTGTCGTTTCGATGCGAGCACTCCTCGCGGTCTAGCTTGAACAATAGTTTCTTGAAATCTGCACCTTTCAAGCTCAGATTCACCCGCAAAAACCCAAGAGGGTCTCTTGATGAAACACAGTTAAAATACCCATCGGCAAACCAAGGAAAAGATATCGCACTCAAACGGTTCTTTGGATTCAATTTTCTTAGTTGCAAGCGACGCCCGACTAGTGAATTCGAAACCTGTCTTCTAACTCTATCCGGTGTTGGAAGTCTATCGAAAAACAACAACCAAGAGATGATACAAAATTTAGGGAAATTTGAAGGAAAAGAAACCAAATAAGACGATGCCAATCGGCTCAACAAATTTGTTTAGGGGCACTCCTGGCAAGTGAAAATAACTCTCTTCCACAAGAGGATTTGAGATAGACCTCACAAAAGAGCTTATTCGTTAACTAATAATTGAGATGCCAAGTAAAATCTTAAATCACTTTTTTTGGAAAAAAAAAATCTCTCCAAGAACTGATTATGTATGTTTCTGTTAACACTTTTAAATTGTCCAATCCATTTATCTAATGGGCAATTCCTCATATAATAAGAACTCTCATCCAAATAATTTTGCATTGTTAGTCACGTGTCATTCTTAATCCGACTTGTAAGTGAAAATCGCGTTAAAGTATTTCACAATTCGTATAGTGATATTATATTAAATTATCCAACTGTTAATTTTTGGATTGAATTTTCTTGACAGGCACCTTAAAAGGGACCAGCCCCTCCTCTTTTAGCAGTCCGACATTCCAAGTTAGGGAGGGAGAGGAAAATAAGGGAGAAACAAGCCTGAGCCCAAGGACGTTGAAGTAAATACGAGAGTCACATGTCCCAAATTGCAAATTCTCGAAAAAGATTACGCTGCTCTGCATTTCGCCGGTAAACCCTACCTCCACCTCCGGCCCTGAGCTTCTCCGGCGAGACAGAGCTTTCTGATTCCAGCTCACGGAGAAACAATGGTGATTTATTCTTCTTCTTCTTCTTCTTCTTCTTCTTCTTCTTCTGCTTCTTATTCTTCGTTGTGGCGGAGATGCCAGTGAGATTGACTAACAATGGTGCGTGCTCTCTGGTCATGCAGGCGGAGGCGGCAGTCGCGGGGGCAGCCGAAGAAGAGGACGTTCAAGAAGTTCTCCTGCCTCTCCTCGACATGTTCTCCGATGAGCTCGTCAGCTCTTCCATGCCCGAGATCGCCGAAGGTATGTGCGTCTACACTCTTTCTGACTGCAGTACCAAAAGCCTCGAGAAAAAGACAAAGTCGGAGATGGGTTCTCTTTGCCCTAACTTTTTGTTGGCTGTGATGTCCCGTGGGTTAGGTTCCTGAGAGGTCTCAAGAGGAAGCCAATGGCTCTCATTAAGAAGCTGCGCAAGGCGGTAATGCTGGTTTTCATTGGTTAATTCTTGCTCTGATGAGTTCTCTTGTGGTTCAGACTGAAGTGGCATGCCCTTTTCGATTGATGAGGTCTATTATTTCAAGCTGTGAATGTGGTGGTTTTTCTTTTTGAATCTGAAATTGGGTGCCTTTCTTGCGAATGTTTCTCTGCTTCAAGTTGTTGCTTGAGAAATTCAATGGCTCGCCTGTCGTATGGGGGTTTAGTAGCTCTGGTGGAATCAGCATCGGTCGTGAGTTGTTGCTCTTGATTCAATGGAACTCTGAGCAATTAGTTGGAAGTGATCCTGGGTGTTGGTTGATGACTGAAATGGTTTTGCACTTATCCATCGGCCTCTCCTAATTGGGTGGTGGGGCCTTTGAGCTAGGGTGCATATATCAATAGCTGTTAAATCAGCAGCGGCCAGACAACCGTTGAGATGGATCCACAGGTGAATGGCTTAAAGTGCTGCTTGCCTACTGAATCCATCTTACATGTTGCTCTCGAATATGCTATTTTCTCTCAAAGGAGAAATCTTTTTTTTTTTTTTTTTTTTTTTGGGAAATGGTTTACTGAGTATTTGGTTGACGGATGGTCAAGGTGCATCTTCTTTTGTTAAATGGATTGATTAAGGATGATATATGAGGTCTAATTCTCTAAAAGGAAAAAGAAAGCTTTGACACTGATTGAGCTGACTCTGGATGCTGTAATGCTCAAACGCTTATGTAATGTCCATGAACTGATATCATGGACCTATGAGCTGACTCTGAATGCTGTAATGCTCAAACGCTTATGTAATGTCCATGAACTGATATCATGGACCTATGTGCAATTTCTAGGCCTAAATATTTTGCTTGCTTCGAATTTTAGAGACTGAATCTTAGTGTCTAGTAACTTGTTCCTGTTCTGTATGTCCAGATCATATTTTACACCATCATATTGCATTTCTTTCTTTCTTTTCTTCTGTTACTTTTGGATGATGCTGCCTTTCAATATGCCTGGTTGCTGTTCATGTTTGTTTTAGGGAAGATAAGCTCCTGATTGATTGTATAACTTATCTTGCATTGATAAGACAAATCTAATCATTAAATCTATCATATCATGGCTTAAAAAAGGGAGGCTCCGCCTGGTGAGAAACCTGAACCAGTTCGAACTCACCTGTGCAATGTGACTATTGTTCCAGAAATGATTGGAAGCATCATTGGAGTGTATAATGGTGAAACCTTCAATCAAGTGCTCGTTGAGGTTCATTCCTTTCAAGTGAGTCCATGGGGGCAAACTTCGATGTCATCTTGTATTCTTTCTTTATACCAGAGCAATCATGAATGCCATATGTCAATTTCTCTGTTTTTTCGCTTTACATTGAATGAGTTTAGAGACAATCTGAAGAGTAATCCCTCACATTTTCAAATATAAGGTTTGATATTAGTTGATTATTGAGGATACATGGGATTGCTCTTCATTTCCTGTTAGCATGCCCACATAATTATAATGCGGTGCAGAACTTTACTGGTTGACTTAGGCTGCATCTGCTAAAGATGCAGTTAAACTTTCAGGTTAATGGATTTTCATTCTCCCATCTTGTCTGCAATAGCAATGAATGGAGGAACATACATTTGTCTGATCTCTCTATATCTTTGTGTACTCTCAGGCATTCTTATCCTCTTTTGTTTGCATTACTTAATTTCAAAATGCCTATCCCGTATGCTAAAAGAATTGTGATGAATCAAGGAAATCCATGCAAACATTGAGAAAGAGGTTATCTGAAAATTTTCAAATATAAAGTCTGTTGGTTCTCTTGAGTAAAGAAAGGACTGGTGTCAAAAAGTGAATCGTGGAAGAAAGGACTACTGTCAAAAGGTGAATCGCGAAAGAAAGCATTCACTGATCTAGGATCAATAATTTAACATCACTGATCTAGGAACAAGTGGAGAATTTGAAGTGCATTTCACAATAATATATGTAATGGAATCATTATCTACTCTAGGAGGCTCCATTGGTTTATTAGAATAAACAGTAGATTCAAAGAAGGAAACATTTGCAATTGCAAAATACTTATGCAAAGGACAATAACAACCGTAACCCTTTTGCGCAAGAGACTATCCCACAAAAATGCATTTAAGAGATCGAGTCTAGTTTGGAAAGCCCTGAACAATGGCCATTAATATAGACACAACCAAATATACAAGGTAGTAAATAAAACAAGGATTTAGAAGGAAAAGAAGAGAGTGAGGAGTTGCACCTTTAATAATAAAGTACGACATGCAATTGATAAGATAATATGCGGTCATAACAGTGTCAACCCAAAAGGATTTGTTTACCTTAATTTCAAATATCAATGATCAAGCAACTTCTAACAAGTAATAATTCTTCCTTTCGAGGACACCATTTTATTGTGGTGTATCTGTACAAGAAGATTGATGAAGGATGCCTTGTTCATGGATTAAAAAGAAAGGATTAGAAAAATATTCTTTAGCATTATCATTTCGAAGAATACGAATAGGAAGTAAAAATTGAGTACGTACTTCGTTAACAAATGCACAAAACATAGAAAATAACTCAGAACGACCTTTAATTAGAGATGGCCAAGTGGCTCTTGAATAATCATCTGCAAAAGTAACAAAGTACTTGAAATCCAACTTAGAAAAAGTAGGACATGGAAATCATACATCAAAATGAACTAACACAAATGGCTTGGAAGCCAAAACATAAGGGACTATACTTATTTGATGATACTACCAATATTGCTTGTTCTGCAGCTTACCCACATCGGATTTATTGTTGTTTGGGCCACTTGTCCTTTGAAAGTTTAAAGAAGTTAAATTCATGAAAGTTACATGAAAAATTGGGCGATACGTGACTGAAGATAAAGATATGGAAGATGTCAGGGGAGTTGTGCATATCCCCTTTATTGTGGCTAGAGAACGATCAGCTAATGTAACACTAGACATAAACTCATGAAAGTTAGAAAAGATACCTTAAACTTCAGTCATATAATCGGTAGCATCTGAATTAATGATCCATGGGCGAGAGGCAAGAGAAAGATGTTATCGTATTACTTGTCTAGACAAAACTAGTTGTAGAGGAGGACTGTGAAATTGACCAGGAAATCTAAAATTGATTATACCTAGCAAATTCCTCCTTCACCATATTGATCACCTTTCCTCCTTCAGAGGACTGCAAAGAAATACTAGGCTCTAATGCATAGTTGCAACCGATTGAGGGGGCTTTCCATGAAGCTTATAACGGGATCTCTGAATGTATCCAAGTAAACCACAATAATCCAATATTATCCCCATCACTAGAAGTGTTACTAGATGAGGGTGGTTAGCATCCACCATAACCACAGCCACCACCACTACTTTGGCTACCACTACGATCTCGACCACCATCATGATTTCCTTTGGCTGCCAAGGTTGAGTTATCACTTGTAGAGAATGCATCTTTAGGTGGTTCACATGAGACCCTCAAGACACGAGCAAATGTCTTAGTAAGTGAAGTCACCTTATCTCTATCAAGTATTTAGGAGCAGACTACATCCTACTTTAGTCCTAATCCTCCCAAAAATCCCATAACAGCCAATTGCTCTCGTTGTTCTTGCATTTTCTTAACATAAGAGGCAATGGGTAGCAGAGTGGCTGACTCTTTCTATCAGCCCTATAAAATTCCTAGGATAGTTTATAAATCCTTGAAAGATTATCTTGTTTAGAATAAAAGACATTCAAGTAGTCCCACGGCTTCTTTACTTTATCAATATGTGTAACCAAAATGCAACTTGAGATTCCATAAAGTTCAACATTTGACCAAGAATTCTAGTCCTCACAATTTCCCAAGTTGGGGGTAGATACACAAGGAGTGCCATAACTTTTATATGACGCTCATTTGAGTACCATAACTTTTTTTCGCTCACTAAAGTGTCTCAAACTTGAAAAATCAATCGCTTAATTGCCATTGGTGAATTGCCTCGTCAGAAAATCCAACGTGGATGCCAATCGTCTTATGTGGCATCGTTGGCGCTAACGTGGACATTAAATAAAAAATTGAAAAATGAAAAAATCTACGTTGAAATGGAAAATTAAGAAATAAATAAATCCATGTAGGATGATTTGCTGGGAAATGTTACTCAAATGATCGATTTTACTCTAATGTAATACGTGACTAAGCAAAAAAAAAAAAGTTAAGGTACTTAAGTGAGCTTCATAGCACTCCAATTGTTGCAATGGAAAATTGTTCCACTATGATGATGCACTCTCATATCTCTTAGTAGTCACAGTAACCATAATAACTTCGATGTCGTATCAGCAAAAGCTCGATATTTTTCTTCTATACTAGAGTGAGCAACAATAGTCTACTTCTTGTTACGCTGTGAGATAAGTGAGTTACCCAAAAAGAAACAATAGGCTATAGTAGAGCAATGGTCTTGAGGGTCACCAGCCTCATCAACATCAGAATAAGTTGTCAACTCCAAAGTAGAATGAGCAGAAAAGTGAAGACTATGAAACAACATACTCTTGATGTAGTGAAGAATTCAAAGAACTGCAACAAAATGAGTTGTATGAGGAATAGTCATTTATTGACTAACAATATGAACAACATAAGCGATGTCAGGACAAGTAACAGTAAGATGTATAAGGCTACCAACCAACTGCCAATAAAATGTAAGATTCAGAAGAAGAGTTTCATCCCGTCATTGAATCTTGCATTCGACTTAATGGGAGTAGAAGCAATCTTGTTATTAGTGAGCCCAACTCAAGAAACAAGATCCGTAGCATATTTTACTTGCGAGAGATAATAACCACAAACATCATACACAACCTCCACGTCAAGAAAATAGCTAAGTCGCCCAAAATCCTTCATTTCAAACTATGTACTAAGATACTATTGGAGTTTCGTAATGCTAGTATGATCATCGCTAATGACAACCATATCATCCTTGTATAAAAGGAGCATAATATGTCCATGATGCATGCGCTAAACAAAGAGAATATGGTCATAAGAACTAGACTTAAAATCATTCCATGGCTGAGCTAAACATGGAGTACCATAAACAAGGAGCTTGCTTTCAATCCGTAAAATGCTTGACGTAATTAGCACACTTTATTAGATGAATGATTGTATTCAAGAGGAGATACCATATAAACTTCCTCTATGAGATCGCCATTAAGAAATGCATTTTTAACATTCATTTGAAATAGAGGTCAATGTTTACTAGCAACAATAGTAAGAAGACTACGAACAAAAGTAAGACGAGCAACATGGGCAAATGTTTCGTCATAATCAATGTTGTACTCCTAAGTAAAGCCTTCTGCTACTAGCCAAGTTTTATAGCGATCCACAATACCATCTACCTTGGTTTTAATCTTATATACCTATTTACTACGAGAGCAAACTTACTAGGAGGCAAATCAACCAAATCCCATGTGTGAGTTTTCCAAGGCTTGCAACTCATCTACCATTGCATTGCATGCTACCAAAGATAATTAGAACTAGCTTCTTTATAGGTGCAAGGTTCGTGAAGAGAAGCAATGGTAGAGTAATAATGATAATCACGAAGATGAGCTAGAAGTTGACTTAATCTGGTGAAGCGACAAACATAAGTGGATGGAATGGTTGAAGGCATAGGGATCCTCGGTTAGCGCATACATGTCAGAAGTTGCTGAAGTGAAATCACTAGACGAGCTTGCATCAAGATGAGAAGAAGGCAATTTTGGAGAGGAAGATTCACCAATGAATGGTAGTACGGGATCTTTTGAAAATAAGTCCACTGAAGCATTGGAAAAGAAAGGAACATAAGTAGAAGATTCAAAGAGATGAAGGGACGATAACATCTCATGTTCCAAAATGAAACATGACGAGATGCACGAAGACGCTTGGAAATAGGTCCTAACATTGATATGCATTGTGCTCAATACCATACCCAAGCAATTGACATACGACACAAGGTTCTAACTTCGTCCATTAATGTGGAGGAAGGTGCATAAAGCAAGCACTACCAAAGACTCTTAAGACAATCGTAAAAAGGAACCTTGCCATATAAGTGATCACAAGGAGAAATGTTATCTATGCCAGGAGACAAGGTACAATTGATAGTATAAACAATAGTGAGACAAGCATCCCCCAAAAACTTTTCTAGCAAGAGACAGAGATTAAAAGAGTTCGTGTAACATCTAAAATATGCCTATGTTTACGTTCCGCGTGGTCATTTTGTTGGGAAGTGCGTGGACATGAACAATGAATAATAGTACCTTTTTGGGAGAGGATTCTAAGAAATTCTATGTCTTGGGGCCTGTTTGGTAACCATCCCAACAGTGTTAGATTCTGATTTTTTTGTTTCCGGGAGTAGTTTTGGAACAGAATCGTATTTAGTAAAATTTTTGTTCCCGGGAACAAATTTCTATTTTTTTGTTCCCGGAAGTAAATTTAGAACAAAATCAAGAATAAAAAAAAAAGTTGATTCTTGTTCCCGAAAACAAATCTAATAATCAAGCAATTTTCTTCTTCTTCTTCCCTTTTCTCTTCTTCTTCTTCCCTTTTCTTCTTCTTCATCTACCGCCACCACCGCGGTTGCCGTCCACCGCCGCCCGCTGCCTTTGGTCGCCGGCAACTGATCCAGCGAGCTCGCCGGAGGCAAGCCCAGCCACCGGCGAGGCCGAGCCTCGGTGGGGCTGGGCGAGCCTCTCGATCGGCGAGGCCGAGCCTCGGCGGGGCTAGGCGAGCTTCGCCGAGGGCCGGCAACGTTTCGGTGAGATCGCCGGCCACTTGAAGAAGAAGAATAGGAGAGAGAAAGGAAAAAAAAAAGAAAAGAAAAAGTAAAAAAAGTAAAAAAAATTATTTAAAAATTAAAAGAAATTGATAAGGAGTAGAAATTTTGAGCACGGTACCAAACACAATTCTATTCCAAAATTAGAAATTTTGGACAGTTACCAAACGGCTTAAAATGCTTAAAAATTGTTTCCGGGAACGGAATAAAAAGAATCATTTCTGATCAGAAATTGTTTCCGGGAACAAAATCATTACCAAATGCACTCTTGGTATTCCATGGCATTATGAGTACAAAAACCCTTGATATTTTTAGAAAATTGTGTTTTTATCATAGCAACAAAATCGTGATAAATACAAGTAAGCTCATATCGATTTGTCATAAGATAAAGTCAAGTATAACAAGAGTAATCATCAACAAAAATGACAAAATAGCGAGAGCCTCCCATGGTGGGTGTTGTATAAGGTCCCTAAATGTCATAATGAATTAGATCAAACAAAGCATGAGAGATAGATTCACCAAGATCAAATGGCAATGCGTGATGTTTTCCTAATTGACAAGGCAAACAATTAAAATGTTTGTCATCAACAAAGCCTAAATTACCACTTGAAATCAAAGATTTTAATCTAGAAGAAGAATGATGTCCTAACTGAGAATGCCAAGTTTCATATGACACTATGTTAGCAAAACCAACACCTGTTGGGAATATTTAAGGAAACGAGCTCAAATAGGCATCCCACTCTACAACCAAGTTCCAATGGCATTCCTGTATGGATCCTGCATATGACAACTATGAGGAGAGAAGTAGACATCAAAACCAAGTTCACATAATTGTCCAACTAAAATTAAATTTAGAGAGAGTTTGTGAACCATAAAAGAATTAGGTAAGGACAAAGTGGATGCGGAAAGGTGTCCAGTATAGTTGAAATTATTTGCTATGTAAATAGTCAGTGTATGTGAAGGGAAGGATTTTGATCGAAACAAATTAAAATTTGATGTCATATGATTGCAAATAAGTGAAGTTAAAATACCATGAATCGAAATTACCTAAAGCAACAGACATAGTAGGAGAGATAGATGAGCTAAAAGTACATGCTTCTTGAAGAACGAAATGGAAATCCTCTATTGAAAAAGTGATCGATAATCCATTAGGAGAAGAAATCTCTATAGCAACAATATTGGCAGATGGATGTGCACGTGAACCCTAAGTAGCATCGACACTGATAACCGATAACCGACAACCGACACGCGACACACAACACGCGACGAGATGATACGTCGATGTGTCGTTTCTTAAAAAATAGAGAATTTCAATACATTGAAATACAATGTATATTAAATGTATATTTTTATATATATACATAGCAAACTATCGTTTTTATGATTATTTTAATTAAATTAATTTGATTTAAATTCACAAATTAATAAATAACAAAAAAGAGCTTAAAATGAATTTACACTAACAATAATAATCTACCATTTGTTAATATAATTCATTGTTCATTTTGATAAATTCAACTTCATTCCAATAATCCATAAAACTTAAAGGAAAAAACAAGCAATCCACATTCTGGACTCGCGTGTCAAAACGTGTGGAAAGCAAAGAGGAAAAAAAACAAACTTCAAGGGTGAATTGTGCGTTATGGGAAATGAGAATTAGAAGAGACGAAAAGACTAAGTTTGTCTTCTTTCCCCCATTATTATTTTATTATTTTTAACTTTTTTACATAAACCATAGCTAATGATTGGAGATGTTCTGCTTAGATAGTACATAGCTTACATATTTACATTTTGATCCCCCATTTATTGAAAAAATTTAAAATTGATCCTATGCATGCTAGAATCACGTGTTGGAATTCTAAACTCGCATGTCAAAATTCCTGACTCATGTGTCAGAAAGTGTCAAGAAAGTTGATCCGATACCTATTGATTGAGTGTCGGAGAATGTTGAACACATGTCGAAGCGTCTGACATGACATGAACGCTTTTGGAGAATGTTAGTACTTCCTAATTTGAACCTCAACTTTGGAGTCGATTGTTCAACCTAGTATCACGCTGGGATGCCATATGTTCACATTGGCAATAGTGCTTACAAGATGTCTCCATTGTATGCACTTTTATGTGTTAAACATCAACTTTCACATCCTACAAAGAGGTAAAACAAAAATGAGAGTAAGTACTAGAATAGGATAAGAGTAGACTGACAAAAAAAGCGTGTTAAACATAGTAGGTTGCACAATAAATGCGAGGAAAACAGTACCCGGAGAGCATATATGGAGAAAGTAAGGTTAAAAATGAACTCAACATGCCAAAATGCCTTCGGAACCAGTCACAAATCACCAAAAACCAGTTAGAGTACGATCGAACCAGTCAAAAAAGTGGCGGGACGGTCTGACTGATCCGGTTTGAACTGGTCAATGGTCCGGTTTGACCTGATCAACAGTCAGCGTTAGAGGGATGTAGCGCTGATGTGGCGGATGACTTTGCACTGGCATGTCAGATCACGTGGCGCTAACACGTCAGATGACGTTAGCCTGAGACGGTGGTGCGTGCAGACAAGTGGATCTCACGCACAAAATCATTTGGCAGCGCGTAGGGGGCACGTCCGTCAATTTTTTTGGCAGCAAAACTTCATGGGCTGCCTCATCGAAGGACGGTGAGTCGTGGGGTGATGTTTGTTCTTCGAAAAACTCGGCAAAAGGCATCCAAATTACTACAGAACAGCGGGGGGTTTCCTAGGTCCGAGACGCGACTGCCCGTGGCGGAGTGTGTGGCAGCGTTTGGCGTCAATTGGCAACAAAATTTCAGTATTTCACTTGTTTGAGGGCGATGAGCCTGACGGTGGTGATGATTTTTTGAAATGAGCAGTGAAAGTATGCTGAACATCACCTAAAGGCTTCGGTCTTGGTTGAGATAATTGTTTTTTGCAAACTTCACCGATAAATAAAAATAATTCACTGTTATTATCCTCTCGCCAAAGATTCCTTTCTGCCGTTTTTTTTTTTTTTTTTTTTTGGGGGGGGAATATAAGATGCAAAACTAAGAAAATATAACGTCTAAATTCTACAATTCCGACTTTATCGCTAAACAAAACATGAGACAATTCTTTAAGAGGCTGCAAGTAGAACGTAGTACTCAAATGCTTTGCTATGCCAACATTGACAAGCATATCAGCACGCTGATTGCCTTTCTGCTTTTACTTTGATCTCCAGTTTGTCGACGATGACAACAAGTGTTACCTCGAGATCAGTTGCACTTTTGACATCCGACTGGAATTCAACTTTTCCACTCTATCAAAGATGGCCCTAAACTTGCTTGTTTCCCAGCTTGATATACTAGACGGATTACCATTGCTGTGCAACTTATCTTCAGTTTCGTTGTAGATGGTCATCCAGACAGTTCAGAACAGATATTTGTGC
This sequence comes from Eucalyptus marginata, assembly GCA_014182565.1. Classification (NCBI taxonomy): domain Eukaryota; kingdom Viridiplantae; phylum Streptophyta; class Magnoliopsida; order Myrtales; family Myrtaceae; genus Eucalyptus; species Eucalyptus marginata. Next base: position 1,708,800 of record CM024588.1, on the reverse strand, counting down.
GAAGTTTTATTGGGATGAAGAAAATCAGTATGAAGAAAGATGCTGGTTTTCCTTGATTAGTATTTTGGAAGTGGTGCATCTGACCGTATTCTCAGTCCCTCGGTCTTAATTAGTACTATGGTCGTGAGATTGAGTGGTGAAGAGCAATGTAGGTTTTCATCATCTATACCTTTTTTGCATCATTTAGCTGATTCTTTGTGCAAGGAAGCGGTGAAGGAAAGGCCCATTCGCTACTGTATATGCTTTCTGCACACTAATGAATTTGCTCAAATTAGTTGAAGACACTGCTTTTGTGACTCTCTTTCTCTTCCCCTTATATTTTTATTCTGCACTTAAGTTGCCATTTGATGATTGGCGACGGTCAGATTTGTCAGCTTGGAACCTGTTTGCGCTCTGTGGATTCTGTAATAGCTTTTAACTCTTGGAAGGGAGATAGCTTGTGATGAGAAGGAGAAGACAAGTATGACTCCTATGATGCAGGGTGGAAACAGAATTGACGAACGAATGCAGTGGGGAAAAAGGGAATGTACGGGAATGAGTATTTTAATTTCTGTGTCTATTTTGATGGAGAAACATATGAGAATCCAAGAAAAACAATAATTTTAATAGTAGAAAACAAAGAGAGAATGGCCGTTGGACATGCCTTCACGTAGAGAAAGTGACGACAATTCCATTCTTTTGAATTGCTTCAGCTAATATAAGGGCCTTGGCTGGTTTTGGAGGTACCATTCAAATAATGGCATCATATTTATACAACTGCAATGTGCAAGGGCTGTTTCTATTGAGTTTCTTGAATCTTGTCTGTCTATAAAAACAGCCCTAGATCTGCAACAGCTTAGTTCCGACTTGTAGAAATTAATCTTTTATTGCACTGCAAACCAAACAATCTTCGCACATATATATTATCAGTCTTCCATGCCTTATCTCACATTTCAGTATCAGCAATATTATTTTTTTCTGAGGGCTATCAAAAGAAGAAACTTTGTTCGTTTGACGATTCTCCTCCGTGTCCTTGGCTATGTTATAGGAGCAGCCGCACATGGCATGCTTAAGGCTCCGTTGACTCAACATAAAAAATTATTAGTTCATCAGATGCAAAGCTAAGCACGATAGCCATTACTGAATTCAACATCATGTGTCATTCCTAAACAAAATAAGAAGGTACAGTCAAGCATGCTCAGATAATAAACAAAAAATAAGAGCAGGCAAGTAGCTTCCCGGGTCTTGCTTATTGAAGACGCAAATGGCCTTCTCTTGTCAACATTTTGATTGTCAAACTTGCGCAAAACTCTAAAACTGTCGGCTGTCCAGCGAAAAGATTGAAAGACAGAAGAGCAGAAAATTAAGGAACAGGGAAGGAAGAGAGGGGGCCAGGAAATGGAAGGAGAGATTTACAACGCCTTCAAGGTATGTATCACAGCTTTGATGTCTCTGTGCTATTGCTACATGGTTGGCAGGATCATCCCAAAAGGCACTCAAAGACTGTTAGCGATACTACCCGTTGTGGCTCTCTTTCTTTATCTTCCTCTCAATCTCTCTGCAGTGAATCTTAGTGGCCAAATTGGCTTCATGCTTTCATGGCTTGGCAACTCCAAGCTCCTCCTTTTGCCTTCGGCAAAGGGCCTTTATCTTCGGATCCTCCCATCTCTCTTCCATGCTTTTGGCCATTGCTTGCTTCCCCATCAAGATCCAACAGACCACACTTCAAGAATCACCACAGAGGGCACACAGCACCAAAAATCACACACACCCACCTCAAGAAGGCCATCATAAAGAAAACCCACTTCCTCAAAATACTGAAAACATTAGACGTAAAGCTATCTTGTTCCTGAACTATCCCACAAAAGCGTTGCTTTTTGTGATGCTGTTACATCTATACAATTATGGCGACCATTTCCATCCAAACCTAATGTTGTTACTCTATTGCTGCCACATATACCTTGCCCTTGAGGTGACCTTAGCCTCCATACAAGCTGCAGCTCGAGCAGGCTTCGGGATGGAGTTGGAGCCGCAGTTCCGTGAGCCGTACCTCTCATCTTCACTTCAAGACTTCTGGGGGAAGCGGTGGAACCTCATGGTCACCAATATCCTGCGATTGACTGTATACGAACCGGTCCACAACGCTGCGTCAGCGGTTGTTGGGCGTAAGTGGGCGGCACTGCTAGCAGTGATGGCCGCCTTCCTGGTGTCAGGGCTCATGCACGAGCTGATTTTTTCTACATGGGGCGCATGAAGCCCACTTGGGAGGTCATGTGGTTTTTCGTGCTCCATGGGGCATGTTTGGTGGTCGAGGTGGTGGTGAAAAGGAAGTGCGACACAAAGTGGCGGTTGCCGAGGGCTTTGACCGGTCTGATGACGGTGACATTTGTGATGGTGACTGCATCTTGGCTGTTTTTCCACAGCTCCTGAGGGATGGTGTCGACAAGAAGGGGTTGGAAGAGTACGCAGCTGCAGGCGCGTTCATTAAGGACATCGGTCAAGCTGTGATGTCTCGGATTTTATAGAATGTGTTGATTCTATGTTTCATGATTCTAACCAATCAGAGAGTTGGGAATGTAGACATTTCTTTGCCTAAATTTGATGGAAGAAAATAGGAGATCATATTTGGAATAGGTCTCTCTTGTTTCTTCATGAGAATTTCAGCATCGATTTTCCTTTTTTTGCTTTGTTATTCCTGTGGCTTATTCATGCAATACAAGATCATCCTTATCATTCTCTTCTTCTTTTCTTCAGTCTGTACCGGCTGTAAAGGATGTGATTCCGTTGTCGATCTTGAGGACTGAAAGTTTTCATTTTAAATGCATTTGGCTACTGCCAGAAGCCCAGTACTCGCTACTTGTTTGGGGCAGCAGATGTTTCGGCTCTTATGAAACCCAGCTTATCTGCATTTTACGACCATTAGGCCCTCTAACGGGTTTTTGGAAACGCCAGCTTCTAGAGTTCAGCTCCAGTAGCTTCAAAATATTTAATGGAGGCTTCTCCAAGATCTTGAGATTGTCCTATTGCTAGCACTATTGCAAAATTTATGGTTGATGAGCTTTTGACATCAAGAAACAAAGGTTCAATGATATGGGGCAAGTGTCTAAGTTAAGGATAAGCCGAGGTAACAAGGGCTTGTAACCAATCATCAAAGTGATTTCTATAAATCAAGTACTTATTATCACATATCAAAAGTTAGATGATGGCCTATCAGTGTACCGGAAATTTTTGAGTTTAACTCCTTTAATGGAAAAAACTCAACTTAAGGCTTAATCTCAATTCTATCTCGAATTTTTTTATCTAAAAAAATTACCAACTTTCACTATAATCTCAAATCCACACCACATCCAAAAATCGCCATTGATTTATTCAAAATTACTAATATCAAGAGAATATTGTTATTCCATAAAAGTGGACCCAATGGTCGTAATGGTCGTAAAATGCAGAAGTTAAGCTCTTGTGCACAATCTAACGGGTCTTTGGAAACACCAGCTTCTACAGTCAAGCTCAAGTAGCTTCAAGATGTGTAATGGAGGTTCCTCTAAGATCTTGAGATTATCCTATTGCTAGCACTGTCGCAAAATTTATGGTTGATGAGCTTTTGACATCAAGGAAAAAAGGTTCAATGATAGGGGGCAATTATATATGTTAAGGATAATCGAGGGGCACAGGCTTGTAACCTGTCATCAAAGCTAATTTTATAATAAAGTACTTATATTCACATATCAAAAGTTAGATGATGGCCCCTTAGTATATCACAAATTTCTAAATTTAATTCCTGTAAAAATAAATAAATAAAAAAACACTCAGCTTTAAGTCTAATCTCAAATTTGTTTCAAATTTTTCAAAAAAACTCACCAACTTTCACTATAGTCTCAAATATACACCACATCCAAAAATCGCCACTTATTTATTCAAAATTATTAATATCAAGAGGATATTGCTATTCCATACGAAAGTGAATCACAAATTTCTGAATTTAAACTTAACTTTAGGTCTAATCTCAAATCTATCTCAAACTTTTTTAATTAAAAGTATTACAAACTTTCACTATAATCCCAAATCTACATGACATCCAAAAATCGCCACTGATTTATTGAAAATTATTAATATCAGGAGAATATTCATATCCCATATGCAGATGAAAAGCATTGGTGAAGATGAGGGTTCTAATAATAAACCTCTATTTATCCCTAATTTTGGAAATGAATTTAAAGTCAGAGGTTTTTTTAGGGAAAATTTCCCTAGGAGACCAATGAAATGAGATATCATACTTTGCAGCAAATTCGACAAGAACATCTATTAATCAAGTAGAAATTTCGGAATAAAATTCCCTGTAAGACAATGACTATGCTGATAAAAAAAAAAGGGAGAGATGCTCTTGCAAGGGAGGAAATCAAGTCCTTGAACTGCAAAAGCTATGACAAGGACAGGTAGAACATGTGGAGCGGCTAATCTTAACCTTCACCTCAACATTTATATCAATATAGGTACTAGATCGGCATTTTTATGTGTATTATGCATTTTGTGATATGTTTTCATCCATATTTTATTTACCCCTTTAATAATATACAAATGTGTACCACTGACACTTACCATATAAGAACATGAATAAGTAAAAAAGACTAATAAAAAGCTTATAATAAATATATATTTATCGATATTAGACAACAAATCTTAAAAATATTATAATTTGTCCATTGTCATACTAAAATGAATAGTAACAGCTACATTTAGGGGTGTACAAAGAAATTGGGAATTGTCCGGAACTGGACTGGATCGGCTTGGAATCGATAGTTATCATAGGGATCGGTCCGATTCCCGATTCCAATTTACTAGAACCAATGAGTATCAGTTCGGTTCCTAATTCCAGACATAGAACTGCCCACCCACCCACTTGGACTGGACTTGTGTGTGCGTGTGTATATATATATTAAAAAAGGGAAATTCAAACTCAATTTCTTAATCATTTTATAGTTTTTTGACCAATATATATGTACATATATATTTGCAGAATCGGATGGATATGATTGACTAATTTTGTTTCTCGGGTGCGTAATAGGATTAGCCTCTACTTTTTATTCATTCTAATAATTCATTTACTTACTTTCTTAACCAAAAAATATAGATGGACGAAAAAGATGGAGGAGACTAATTAGAGATGTCCATACATGTTGCGGCACTTGATTGTTATAATACAAAATTAAGAGCCAGTAGCTTACTTTAAAAGCATAATTAGGTCTATCATTAGTCATCCCCATGATTAAATTAGGTTGATGTTGAAAAAAAGATAGATCAAATGATTATAGGTTTCTGTGGAGGTTAGGACTTCTAATATAGAGCCCAACTCTTCATATATTCCTAGTATCGAGAAACCCTAAGAGAATCGCACCATAATTTTTTGAGAAATTAAGTTCCTAACTAACAAGTATCATCCTAAAGGATCTGTTTGTTTTTCGCTCACACTGTTTCGATCTCCTTATTGGCTTCTAATATCCATTTTCACATTGAATTGATTACATCATCCGTTTCAAGTCCCATTCTTGATTTAATATTATTTCTTTTCTTCTTCTTCTTTTCTTTTGTTTCAATTTTTCTAAAAACAATACTATCAAACAACATTTATTAAGACATGGGGCCCACTATTACTTTAATATTATTGCTTGCCTTTTTTCTTCTTTTATGGTTTTTTTCCTTTTCTTTCTCTATATGAAATAAAATTGGTGTACCTTTTCTCCCAGAAGAAGAAGAAGAAGAAGAAGATATATTCAGTAGATAGCTAATTGATAAAAAGTTCCGACCAAAAAAAAAAATTGATAAAAAAGTTAGTTATTGTGTTAACTATTTATTTGTATATGTCTTTTTTTTACTAGGAACCTGTTATTCAAAAAAAAAAAAAAATCTAAGCACAAGTAAAAGTGAAAAGAACTATCGACTAGTTTTAGTACCCATTTCATTTAATAATAAATTTTATAAGCATCATCACATTATAATCCGTGTGTTTTAACTGCTAAACTTTCATTATATTTAGTGAATCCATTGTAAAGTTTTTAATATTTTATTGTGTGATGCATTTGATGAAAGCATGATGCTAATATGTTTTTCTATTTATAGCAACAAATTTCAAAAGGATAATTAATTAAACAAGATCCAATATTTCTTCTCAGACATGTAGTATAAATATTATGTCGATCATGATAACTATTCCCCCATTGAAACCATGAAAAACATAGTTTGTCTTTCTCTGAATTTTTTTGTAGACACAATATAACCTTAAACAAGAAAATGCATCCGTACATTACTCAAAAGACTCTTATGTTAAAAAACTTACCTAATAAAATTTCAAATGAACTTTTTGACATGATTAACTTGTGTTTTTCATTTGCAATTTCATCATCAATGAATACATTTAAGCAAAAAACAATATTGCCTATGCACTACAAAAAACAATGCAATGAAAGAAAATGATGTATAATGCATAGATCAACTACATTATTGAAATCGAAAAATTCACGACCATGAAGATAATTTAGGAAAATAAAGTAAACAGTCTACAAATAGAACTAACTTTTCTCTACTCCGATATATAATTAGTGTTTGCTTAGACTATAACAATGGAGAATAAGTTTAGAATTAGACAAACATGGAGGAAATGTTGAAATGTAATGAGTGCAAAAAAATTGGCTAGAATGAAAAAAAAAAATGAAAGGAATGTGGGTAGTTTTGTTATTTAATAAAATTCAAATAAAAAGAAGAAGAAAAAAGGTAGGAAATAATTTTAAATCAAGATTGGAATCTATTATGAATGGTAGTCAATTCACTATGAGGGGGGTATTAGGAGCCTATAAGACAATGGAAATAGCGTAACCCTTTTTTTGGGAAAATGAATAATTGAAAAATATTTTCCTAATTATGATCTCTTACAATAAATAAATAAATATATTTTTATTGTTTTCGAAATGTTTAGATGTAAATTGTTAGGGATAATTAATTTTTTTGTTTGATGAGCTTGCATAGTATTAGGTAGTTGGTCAAGTAAAGGTTGACTAAGCCAATAATGCTTAGTTGGTCTTTTGGGATGATTGGCCTTTGGGATTGAAACACAGCCCAGACTCCCCAAGATACGTAGTGGGGAATGTTGGATAATGGGCAAAAGCTTGATCCAGCAATATTGCATGAGTGAAGAAGGGCAATGTCACTTCTAAAGCTCTTTTGTCGAGTGTGTGATCATGATAGAACTCAAGGAAGAAACCTTGGCTAACTTTGTGCCAGCAATAGCGGGAAGATGAGGGGGAGGCAAGTGTTCTTTGGAATAACTGGGCAGATAGGGCACGTAGGCGTTTTCCAAATCATTTAGTTTTCATTAAACAAACAAAACTAAGTGTTTGATAGGCCAAATATTTTGAAATTCATTAAAAATTAAATTGTCCAAAAATTCGAAAGTTTGCATAGGTGGGTACTCGTGCAAGATGCGAATACAAATATGTCTTGAGCTCATTCTACGTGACACATGAACCAACTATGAATTTAAATTAATTAGATGAAGGTGCGATTCATCTCCTTATATATTAAATAATGTCATTTAGACCTCTTGATAATTGACATCATCCGCACACATCATAAGCCCCGTTATAATTTTAGACAAAATTATACAAAAAGGCCTTGTAAAACATGCTTAAGCCTTGCCCTAGAGGAGCGAATTCCGAATCGTTTATCTCATCCGACCCGATCCGTTACTCGGATCTGCCGCGACCCGCGAGGAGATACCGCCGTCAACGTTTCGGGTCGGACCTTCTAGGGTTCTACGCAAGCAGGGAGGCCCTTCCTTCAACGGGCTGCAGAGGCGGTCATCGGGGTTTTCTTCAAATCTTGCCGCTCTCTCGTCTCTCTCTCTCTCTCTACCTGCGAACGCAGCAAGCAGCAAGGGCGAGGCTTTAGGGTCTTGTCGTCAATGCGCCTCTTCTTCCTGGGTCGATCCGAGGCTGAACTGGCGGCTCCTCGCTTTTATTAGCTGCCATGGCGGCGGATGTTTCACTGAAGGTGGAGCCGGAGAACGTCTGTTGCAGAGCGGTACGGTTGATGGGTGCATTTAGACGCGCTTGTTGTTTGGCTTTTTGGGTTCCTTAGAGTGAAGGGTTTTGTTGGGTTTCGATAGTCCTTCGAGCTGACGACTCTTCTTGGGTGTGTTGTGTGCGCATGCAGTGGAAGGTCAAGTACTCGAAGTTGGAGGAGAAGCGGAACGCTCTCAGGCAAGCCGTGAAGCTTCTGGAGCAGCAGCTCGATAAGGTTCAGACCGAAAGCCTCAATCTCAAGAAAGGTAATGGAAAAACTACTGCTTTGATCATACAAGAAGGTCATGTTGGATACTATCTTGCTGTGTATGATTCTGAGAGTTGAAAAATCGAGTGGGTTTTGATGTCGAATCTGAAATGTGTTTATTCAATACTTTGCTCGATGATATTGTTTTGTGAGGGGCTTTATGCTTTTATTTTGGTATTCAATTCCTTAAGGAAGAACAGATTTGGCGCTGCCACTGACGTGTAGTATGTTTACTTATGTCTCTTTTTCTTCTTGCAGCATGTGATGCGGAACGGGCTCGTGCAGACCTTGAGAAAGAGGAAAAGGAGAGAGCTTTATCTGTCAGAGTTTCGTTGGAGAATGAAGTCGCCGCCTTGAAGTCCGAGATAGCGTCATTGAGGACAAGTGTCGGTTCTGATGATCAAGACGGGAAGGAGAAAATCAAGTTGCTTGAGGCCCAGGTCTCTAAAGGGGAAGTGGAAATCAAACGTCTTAAGGAACTTGCAAAGAAGGAGAAAACTAGGGCAGATTCAGAAAGGAAGAGTGCAGAGTCCGAGAAAAGAAGAGCTGTGGAAGCCTGGAAAATGTTGCACACTGAGAAAAGTAAGGCTGATGAAGAGAGAAAGATCTATGCTATTGAGCAGAGAAAGGCTGAAGAATCTAGGCTTCAGTTGCAGAACTTGAGAAAAGAAATTGATGAAGCGAGATCAAAATTAGTCTCTGAGACTTTAAGGTGTGAAGAGACAAAGAAAGAACTTGAATTAGAGAAGCAAAGAACAATGAAAGAGAGACAGCGTGCCAATTTGGAGAAGGCTAAAGCAGCTGATCAAAGAAAGCTAGCTGAAGATAATTACAGGAAGCTGATGGAAGAGAAAGATCACGCTAAAAAATTGTCTGGCGAAGTTGAGGGAGGCAAAAAGCGCATTGAGAAATTGCAGGAAGAGCTTCATGACGTTATGTCTTCTATCAGAATGAGTAACTGTCCTGTAGCAGGAGCTGACCAGAAAGTGGATTTTGAGATGGCAAGGCAGAATGATGAGCTTTGCAAACGGCTAAGCTGATTTTCACAGGTGAGAAAGCAGCCATTGATGTTGAGAAACAGAGACAGTCAAGTAAGAAGAAACAGACAGCTTTGGAAATGTTGAAAGGAAATGGTCAAACTGGAGGGCATATTAAGGCTTTGGATGACAGAGATAGTGATAAATCATCTAAATTGTCAGAGAAAAAGAGGCGAAGGAGTGGAAAGTTCCAGTTAGATCATCAGATACATGGATCTGGGAAACTGTTGGAGGCTCCTTCTGCCTTGCCTATGAGGGATGCTGAATCTACCAAACTGAAGCTGTTGAAAGAAAGATTGAAGCTTGAAAAGACGAGAGCTAAACATGCCAAAGAAGTGGTGGAATTGGAAAAATGCCGAAACAATCTTCTGATGCAAGAAATCCTTCGTATGAAGATGGAGTTTGGTGAATTTTCACATCGCCTGGATTTACTAAGCAGCTGTTACTCGCCCGGCTGTGGAGATATGCCTGATCTTGAAAAGGTATGTTTCCTAATCAGTAAATTCTAACTCCTGTCACTTATAGTTTCTTCATAAACATCATCAAGGGTGGACTAACATCTTTTTCTCGTTTGCTTACCTGATGGTTTGATGAACTCTGTAGAATGCAAGAACCACCGGTACAACTGGAAGGAGGCAAAATTTGTGTGTCCCAGAATCGTTTTATGTATGCTGTCAAAGCGACAATGCAATTTTCAAGCCTAGCTGTATATCTGTGGCATCTGTTGCCACATGTGATGATTTGAGACAGCTTCCGCACAGAGAAGTTGGGCCGCCTACACCTAGAGGCAGTTCTACTGATTTTGTATCAGGTACTGATTCTAAATCGGAGCTTCCGCCTAGAGGCTCTAACAGAAAAAAATTACAGCGTTCTGCCATAAATTCTGCTATGGCATCTTTTTCTGATAGAGAGTTGGTGGGATCACAGGACAGGGGATGCATTGTTGCTTCATCAGCAAAACTGAGGGAAGATAACTTGAATCAGCAAAGAACCATTTCGACCCTATCCAATGGAGATACCAAAGTGAGGGCCAATGAAAAATTTCCTGAGGTTTGTGACGATAGTGTGAGAAGTCCTCATGTGGGTCTTCATGGATCAAAAGTATGTGGACAGAAGAGGAAGGACCTTCTTGATTTACTTGAATCGGTTGATTATATGAGTGTAAGAAGTAGGAAGTTGCATGGTATTTTAAGTCAACAAACAAATGAACCCTTGAATGATGCTGGATATTTGCTTGATAGTAAACAAGTGGAGCATGAGAGCAGGCGGAAGAAGAGAAAGGTTTTTCATGAAAAGGACATTGGAAAGGGGCTACAACATGGCAAAAGGATACTGCAGAACAAAAGTAACCGTGAATCTGAAATTTGCACTGAAGCAAATATCAGTGGACAGGTTCCCAATGAATTAAATGGAGGAGTTTGCTTTGTACAGAGGGAGGATGTTGGTGGTTCCTTTGGCTGTAACAATGATAGAGTTGAAATCTTTGATACTATGGATGGCAGTTATATGAAATTGCTGGAGTTGGATGATCCGACTGATGAGCAGCGCTACAGGAGAGCAATTGGAAGGCTTGTTTCTCCAGCACTTCCTGAGATGGACTTCGAGATCACTGAATCTTCTGATAAGGAAGAGAAAGACTTCATCCATGGAATAGTGTGTGAGAAAGAGAATACAGCAACTTCCTGCTGTCTTGGTTTGGTAGAAGGGAGAGTTGATTCAAACAGTTTGAGATCTATTATTTCAGGAGATGGGGATAAATATTCATTTGAGAGCCAACATGGATCTGCATACGATACTCTTCCAAAATATTGTGTTATCTCTTCGGATGTTAAGGAAATTGAAAGCATATATAGGATAATTCTTGCAATCGACAGTTGTGTGGTTCGGAGTTCTTTGCTATCTCACCCAGGCTGGATGCTGCAAAAATTTCTGATTGAACTGAGGAAGGAAGAAAATCTCCTGCAGAAGTGAGTTATTCTTCTGCTTCCATGTACTTATGTTGATCCTCTGAAAGTAACAGTATCAGAAAAAGAGAAAAACAAATATGTTACATGTTGTGCCTGTTCAAATGTTCTATCGGTTCCATGTGCGGACATTTCTAGTTTGTTTCTGCATTTTGCACCTGCTTTTATTATAACTGCTTGCTTTTTAATAGTTGTTGCCCTATCCACTTGAGAAAATCGAACGTAATGATTTAATTTCCTTTTTGTACTAATTTCAGGGAAAGGGTCTGTGTGCTGTTTTCATTATTGCTGGTCAACTACTCTGTAGTGGCATCGGGAACATCTGGGTACTCATTTGACGGAGACTTTTTCAATTTGGTAGATTCATTTGCTGAGCATATAAAGTCTGGTAAGTTATCTTCATGTGATTATTAAATGTACTCCATGAAGTCAAATATGATAACCGTGGAAGTAAATTTTTTTGTTAGTTACATTTGTTATGCTGAATGTAAATTTGATTTTGTTTGGTTTGTTTGTTCGTGGAAACAGTGATGTCAAACGCAGAGACAAGACAACTATTTATGGAATTATGTCAAGTTGATGGACTTCTTTGTCTCATTGAGGATTTCCTCGTTCATGGAAAGATTATTTTCTGTAATAGTGTACCTTCTAAATATTCAATCTCAGCTGATAGAACAGTGGAAATGAATTTGAACAATGTTGATGGTCTCCTGTCATCAAGAACTGCATCAAGGGATCTATTGGTGGCTGGCAGTATTATTTTTGCATCAATATGTGTGGCGGACAATAAGATTGGTTTTTCATGTGAAGCTTCCTACAAGATTTGTCATACGAATGGATCAAATCCTTTATTGGTCCTTAGCATTCTTCATGTGTTTGCTTATTTATGTGGAAGTGAATATCTTACATCAAGTAGATATAGTTTGCTGATGACCGTCTTGAAGTCAGTGGTTATGCTTTTTGAGCAATCTAATTTGTCAGTGGGTTCTCAATGTCCGTTGTTGGTGGGGGAGGTGGGAGCTGTAGTACCTCCGTGCACCAGGTGCCCATTCAGTATCGGAGCAACTTCTGTGGATGATGTCATATCACAATTATTAGAGAGGCTTCAAAAGATTGCTCTTTGTGGAAGACTGCAACCTGTCACATGTGAACCGATCAATTCAGGAAATACTCTAGATAATTTTAGTGCTCAGCTTGATGCATTTGAAATTCTGCCTGAGAAGGGAAACAATGGGGTTCCCCCTATCGAAACACAAATCAGAAGTGCTGAGGATCTCTTTGATCTTGGTGAATTACTTTCTTTGGTGGAGCTAATTGCAATGAATGCAGTAAGTCTTCTGCTGAATCTACTGATCTGTCCTTTATGACTAACATATTGTATCTGACCACCCTAGTTCTGTTTGATCTAAGCATCTTTCTGATGATGCAGGGCTGGGAGTCCACACAAAGTAAAATCATCCCGCCGCTATTAAAATTTTTTGAATCTCCTGTGCTGGAAAGCATTTCTACAGCTGTCATAGTTCTTGTTGGTCAACTTGGAAGGTAAGATGTTGCTGACTTGTTTTTATCAAACAAAAGAATAAATTGGATTTTCCCCCTTTCTGGAGGTATATTGTCTAATCCTGAAAAATTGAAGTGGAAAGATCAGACTAGCCGTTTATGACATATATTGGTGTTGAGCTATAATATGTTTGTAGGTTGCATTGGTTTTGGGTCGATATCGTTCTGAAAATTTTGTCAATTGATAAATGCCACTTGTGGAGATTCCACAGAGCAAGTCTTTCTGACAGATACTTGGAGAGAAGATTTTGTCGGACTTGTTTATGGGAAGTTTGCTGAGTAGATCCATGTCAGGCACCTTTATTTGTTATTTGATCTTGTGCACAATGCTCGAATGTCTCTGTGGAGAGAGTTCCATGTACCTCATTTCAAGCAAAGTAGATTAATGTAAGGCCAGACTGCAAAACCCACCTATACGTCTGTTAGGGAATGGAAGAGGAAACTGCTTTTCTGTGTGGCGTGTCATGGTCTTTTATTACACCTTTGCTGTCTAATGCTTCTTGGATTTATATATCTATAGATTAGAAGGTATTAGGGGTGCATATGCAAATTGGTGCACCGGTTTAATTTGTGAAGATCTCAGCCAAGCAGATGGTTAATTGAGAATGGTTTTATCAGTCAATGTTGATTGGGGAGATATGAAAGTGTAAAATTCCTCTAAAGAAGATGTGATTCAACTTTTATTTCTCAACGATGCACTCTTGAGAGTATGAAGAGATTGCTGGCGACTTGTCTCTTTAAACATCTTGAAAACTTTGTTTCAGAAAACCAGACAAAGTAATATTATCTATCTCTATCTGTGAATTTGCTCACAATGATGACTATGCAGTGTCCACTGGTCTGAATTATGTCCATCTGATTTTACAAGTTGATTAAATCCTAGTTTTCTTCATCTTTAGTGCTTAATGAGTTTGGCCAGTCCTCCACACATGGTTCCCAAACAAATATTGGCAGAAAACAACTAAGCTCAATTGAGGACATAATGGTTACTTTTGGAAGGATTGACAATGGAAAACTTTGATTGACTTAAATTATTGAAGTGGCATGGCAAAGTTCCATACTTCAAAGAGAGAGAAATTGGGAAAAATTGTCAAATAATGGGATGGACATCTGACTTGCAGGCTTATTAGTGTGTCAATTGTTAGACGTAGATAGTAGTAATATAATTAAGAGATATGTTTATAACTGATATATGGTCATATGGTGTTACGTGTGCGAGGGCTGAATAGTAGGCTGCGCTGTTGTCATGGACATCTGGAATGAATAATTGCAAAACTAAGTGAAGGTTGTGGCTTGAACAGGATGATAATAAATGAAACAGTACTCCTTTAACGTTAATTTGTGGCAAATTGCCTATAGCTTTTCCCTTGATCGTCTTTCTTGTATGTGCTTTGTTTCGTATGCATTAACTATGTTTTGTTCTAATTTCAGGCTTGGAGTTAAAGCCAGTGGCTTTGACGATGTTGGAGTCCAAAGTTTGAGGTCTTCCTTGTATAGCTTTCTCCGACAGGCCACCACCTTGAACATGGGCTTCTCTACTCAGACTGCTATCGCAACTGCTCTGCTTCGGCTTGTGCCCCTAGATTTTGAGAATATTTTGCAGGGTAATGCGAGTGTGAGTCAGTCTGCCCCTGCCTGTGGTGTCAGAAAATGGTTTTCTTCTTTAACAAGAGAACAGAAAACCTTGATTTGTAATCTTCTCCAATCAGCAACTGTAGATAGAATCTGAGCTTCATGTGCCGACTCGCTTTTCTTGTTCTAGAAGATCAGTCAATTCACAAGCTCTACACAGAATTGTCAGGTTTAAGTTATTGAAGCAGAGCGGAAATAGCGGTAACTTTCACTTTTTGTAGATTATTGCAATGCGGTTGGTGGCATGACAATTTTGGATCTGATGGGAGAAGCTTTTTGTTGTCGATATCGCAATTTGGCTTGTCATACTGCAATTTTTGTAACTGGAATGTTCGGGGAAGGATTGCTCAGAGGATGAGAATGGAAAGCCTTTTTGTCCATTTTCTTGCTGACTAAATATATTTATCTATTGATTCTGGTCTTTCACATGCCATCTGCTAGCTTATTTTGAGGCCTTGGGCGTGGACGCACATGCATCAGACCTAAAAACATATCCTAATTCGGAGGAGGAAAGCTAACGCGCCTGACATATTTCATTGATGCTGAGGTTGTCGCCCATTTGCAGGTCGGTGGAATGCAATACCTCTGGAGATGTAACAATGTGTGCG
This sequence comes from Eucalyptus marginata, assembly GCA_014182565.1. Taxonomy (NCBI): domain Eukaryota; kingdom Viridiplantae; phylum Streptophyta; class Magnoliopsida; order Myrtales; family Myrtaceae; genus Eucalyptus; species Eucalyptus marginata. The sequence continues at coordinate 1,693,701 of CM024588.1, read as the reverse complement.
AGCTGCGGTAATAGCTTGTACTTGAATGCGATGAAGCTACTGGGGAGTGGAAACAGTAATTCATTTTGCAGTGGTGTTCAGTACTTCCAGCTCAGCGCTAGTGAATTTACGAAAGGAGGGGCAAAGCGTTTGAGCAATTACTTATAGACCTTTCGCATTGAAATCTATGACCCAACCTGTTAGATGAGATGAAGCCGAGATTCAATTTTGACTGAGATGATTGGTTTTGGTTACTAATGTAGGAGGTTGCTATTGACTGATCGATAGTTTGAGAAATTCAACATACATTTGTGAAAAGCGGGAGTTTGTCGTGATAAGCCTGCCTGGGCCATGGGAAATTCGACATCTATATCTGCGACAACTTTGAATTGTGACTTTTGGAAATGTTTCGTTTGAAAATTCTTTAAAGGGACGGAGGGAAGTTTCTAAATATTTAGAAAACATCGTTTGAAATGAAGACAGTATGAAGAGATGCACGTGCAAGATTAGAGCTAGATGTTCATATTGCGGGCATAATGCAGTGATCATATTCGTACACAAGTCGATTATGCATATGGGGAATTACGTGTTGAAAGGTCATGCGGACGAATGAGGCAAACAAGTGCTCGCAGAAGAATGACGCAGAAGAGTGAAGACAGAAGAAAGATGCAGGAAATAATATAGGCATGTAAAGAGTTCAAATCAAATGCTCATGAGAAAGAAGTTCTAGCTGAAACAAATTTGAATATTGGGACCTGATACTAGAGATGTCGAGATTTGAATGTTAGAACAATTTCGATTACTCTTACTTAGGGTGCATATATCATAAATAGTTCGCTCGAACTCTTGAATGGAGTTGTTAGGCAAAAGGTCCTCGAGACAGACCTTCAAGTTGTGTGATCGCCGATCTTTGACCAGTCGACAGGTCTTGCATCAAGGACATAACGTAAGCCTGTCCGAGGTCTTGAAATGGAAAGGGGATCCTTTGGGGAGAAGGATAAAAAGGCTCGAACGATGTCCAGTTAGAGCAATCAGAACAAACGTTCTTGGGTTTCTGAAATTAGAGATTTCATTCGATGGGCATGAACTTTCTTCCAGGTAGAATGTCCGTCCAGGCTTTTCGAACTCCGACTGCTACGTTCGGCTGCCGGGACTTGGTACGTTATTACATCAAAAGCTACCTTCTCGGGGAAATTTTGTACTGATTGTTTTTCTGCGCTTCCGACATTCACCTTTGATTTCGAGCGGCACTGCTTTTACGAGTCATGGCTCTTTGTTTTCTTTTTTTCTTTTATTTTCTGCCTTTCTAATCTTTCTTATAAATAAATGGAAGTATAACATTCAGGACGTGACTTTGATGTCGTATTACATAAAAGGAATTCTCGACTTTTTTTTTCTTCTCTTTTTGAATGAGAGCTGAAAGATTGAATTCCAGGAGAGGGATGAATTTGAAGTCACATTGTATGGCATTCAAAAGGAAAAGTCTCCCTTGAGGATGAATGTCCTGGAATATTTCATTTGGGAATCGTGGAAGCTCGCCTTCGAGTTCCTGTTCATGTAATGCTCCGTTGTGGAATTTGAAATGCTTGAAGATGAAAGAACTTGAAATTTGTGTACGGCGCCCTGGTCTGGGGATGGGGTTTGCCTTTTCTTAGGCTAATTAGAGGAAGTGTCCCACAAAGTTTGCATAGGCAATTTGATCTCTTTCCAATCTCTTCTATCCCTCGCTCTATTTATATATTCGCAATGTAGATTTCCTCTACAAGCATAATTTCATCTTCTATACATGAACTTATATACCAATCCGGAGTGATCACTAATCAATTCAGAAAAGCCTAAGTCGATTGGACGTCTAAAGGTTTAGGTAGTGTTTGAAACTGATTGAACTTTAACAATTAAAGAGATGGTGAAATGGTTGCGTTAAAATCTTAAACTTCTTGGCGCAAAACAGTTTTAGCCATGCGTTTGGTCGCCAAATGACACCGAGAAAATGTCATGCGGCAAAGCAATCATTTAAATCTATGACTGTCACGCAACAGCTGCGACACAGCTATGTAATCTTGAAGCTGACACGTAGTCACACGAAGAGGAATCCTTCTCCCAAAGAGATTCTGAATCAAAGGTTAATTCGCAGTTATGCAATCCAAAGCCTGATACACAACCACAAACTGTCATGGAAGTGAAAACTTATACACGGCTATGCAATCTGAGGTTGACACACAGTCATGCAATCTAAGGCTGACAGCCAGTCACCTCCCCTTCTTGAGTGCAGGATATGGCGGAATACTCTGCTCGCTCCTGAGAAAGTTCTCTGGATCGACCCGACCCTTCACGATGGCCAGCCTCTTGAAGTTGTCCTTGAAGTATTTTACGCCCCAAACGCTCGCTCCTGAGTAACTCTCTTCGGCCTTCCCGTTGATTCCCAAGTCGAGATCTCTGTAATTCAAATACGCGGCTCTAGGTGACGCAGAGACATATGGTGTCATGTAATTGTACAGCATTCTCATCCAGTGCAAATGCTTTTTGGACGCTTTAACCCCACTTTGGACCCACTTCACCAGGTACTGTACGTTGTACAAATTGCCCCTCCTGTGAGGAAATGGTAGTTCTGACTCTGGTATCTCATTCATTTTCCCACCATAGGGGTCCATTATCATGAACACGATCTCCTCTTCCAAAAACCTTTCCCATATTCCTCTCAATCCGACTTCGGGGATGGGTTCCTGCACGAAATCCGACTTCGCTTTGAAGTAGCTCTTGTATAGCGTGTTCCTGTCTAACAATACCTCCAGTGGGTCGTCCTTCTTGTAGCCGGCGAAATAGAGCACGGACTCAATCCAAGTCATTTCGGTGCAATTGTCGACCTTCAGTCCCAGCTCAGGAAAGCTTTGGTTCATCAGTGGCATAAGACAATCCAATTTACCAAGGAACAAACTGTTAAATGCGGCTTGTACGGTTCTTGCGCCCCCGTTATTTGGATCATCCACATCCTGAATTATCACCCTAATGAAGAGATCCTCAGATAGCTCGTGTGCAATGTATTGCCACCTGTGCACCAGCTCGATTGCGCCTTGTTCAAGCGATCTCGATACTATGAAGACCGTCACGGTTGGTGGGACTCTGACCAACTTGATTTTCCATGACAATATGATCCCGAAGCTAGCTCCACCACCACCTCTTATGGCCCAAAACAAGTCCTCACCCATTAATTCTCTGTCAAGGATTCTCCCATTGACATCAATTAAATAAGCATCAATGACATTATCAGCTGCTAGGCCATGCTTTCTCAACATAGTACCAAACCCACCTCCACTAAGATGCCCACCAATCCCAACACTAGGACATATACCAGCAGGGAACCCATGGACTTTGCTCTCCATGGCAATGCTATAATAGAGTTCCCCGAGCGTTGCACCGGATTGAACCTGTTGAGATAGAGGGAAGGAAGAAAATAAATCGACAATCATGGATCTATAGACTTAGCAAGTATGCCTTCCCACAAAGTGGGCGAACAACCCGTTCAAGCCCTTCGGGGATTGCCTTTTAGCAGAAAATTACTCGCCCTTTAGTTCGAGCCTAGGGACACCATGAGAACCAGGGATGGAAACGCTTCTAATCTACCCGAGCTGCATTTCCTAGCGGATTCTAACCAGTGGAGAAGAAGAAGAGTTTAGAAAGCCATAGAGGTTTTACAAAACACTCACTTTACTTCGGGGGACTCGCCCAACACAATACACCCTCCTTGCCTTTATAGACAATAAGAGGTCACAAACGAACAAGGACCAAGCTCATGGGTCCGGAACAAACAGGGCACCCGAAACTTTCGGGAGGGAATTATTCGCACGATATGAATGCACAGAATCGCATCGTGAACAAGACTTTCCCTAGCCTAGTGCTACAAAAAAAGTGAACAAAGTGCAATGCTACGGTGAAATTGTACGGACAAATGGTTTTCGCGGTCTCGTCCGTCATGAGCATTGTAGTCATAGTCCGAGTCATCTGAGCTGTGTGCTGTTGCTAGAAGATGCGCCTCATACTTTTGTTCAAGAGCTTCAAGATCTTCTGGTGAGAGGATCTGTTTTAGCTGATGTGATGAGGATGCTTCTTCGTGAGCATGGTGGGATGCTTCTTCTTGAGCCCAGTTTGTATTGTCATCTTCTGTAGTGTCGGCAGGAATGCTTGGTTGAGGCCAATGAGATGGTCTGTGCATAATAGGAAGTGTCTATTTGAGATAAGGACAAGGGTCCTTGGCTGTAGGGATCTTGAGAAAGAGGACCTCCCCAACGGTCATAGGGGTCCTGGGTGGATTGGACAGTGTCATGTGCGCTTGTCATTTCATCATCTTGGGATGATTCTCGCTTGTCTCGAATTGCCCGAGTGCCTCTTTAGCCTCGGAACTAGGTCATAATGATCCCATGCGTAGGTTCATTATAGTTCCACACATTTTCGGAATGGTTTTGTTCTCTTGGCACAAAATTCTCTCGGGAGTTCTCGGTATTGGAGTTGACAGATCGGACAGGACATTGGATAGGATTTGTGAATCCGAGCCTCTTTTCTATCCGAATGGGGTTTGTAGGATGTGGTTCCGATCTCCGTGGGAACATCAATGATGTTGCCATTATTTCGGCAAAAATGCCATGGACGTCTAAAGAACAGGATGGTATGGACTTCGTGGATTTGGTGTTGTGGTTCTTAGTTCTTTTCCAAAAGATGTTTCCAAAGTGAGTGGGAGGGTAGAACCAATTGAGAAAGTCTAAAAGATTCTGATCACTTTCTCTTTCAATATTTCTTCCAAGTAAGAATATCCCGGTGAGGTTGGCAATGAATCTTCTTTGGAATTTCAAACGCTATTAAGTACTTATTGGTTAAGTACCACAATAGTGTTTTGAGCCGATCGGGAAATCATCTTCTTTCCAGATAAGAGGATGTATGAATGGATAATCTGGATTTAATCCACAAGGATAAAGAATCGAACCTGCATTAAATCTGAACAGATCTGTGTGGCATTGCCACATGAGGTTTCCCAGATTTTCAGTGAGATTGTCATTTTGGATTTGCTCAATAATCTCCTGGGGATATTTCCAGCTTGGCAAGTCTTTGATCTTTTCAATCTTGTATTTCACACCATGGTTGAGCATATGAAAAGCAGGTGTCTTTTGATGTACATGTTAATTTCAGCTGGTGCTTTTGGTCTTGACAAGAAATCGCAAGAACATTTTTCTTCCCCGGAATGTGTTTGGTTTCAAAAGAGTATTTTGAAAACCATTCAGCCCATCGAAGCGCTTGAGAATTCGGGATCTGTTTTTGTTTAAACTTGGTCATCCGAGGAAAGGATGCCATGTCTAATTCTACCAGAAGTGATGGCCGATGAGATGGAATTCAAACTTTTGATTCCATTTTTTACTGCTAAGATTTCTTTAAAAGTGGAATGGTAATGCATTTCGGATTGAGAAAACTTTCCACTTTTGTGAGCACAAAGGTGTCTCTTACCATCAATTTCTTCAAGGAGAATGGCTGCCCAAGTATTCATCACTGGCATCGCTTGAAGAATTCTTTTACCCGTTGATGGTATTTTCAATGGTGGGAGATTCTGCATAATCTCCTTTAGTTCAAGAACTCGCTTTTGTCTGAATTTTTCCCCAAGGTGGAGGATTCTTCTTCAGCATGGCTTGCAAAGGGATCAAGAGCTTTGCAATATTTGGGACAAAATCCCTGAGATAATTAATTATCCCAAGAAATTGCTGAACTTCCTTTTTTGTGAGATTTTCTTCAGGAAATTTTAGCAATTCCTGAGCAATATGCGGCCCTGGGTAGTATGTACCTTTGTTGAGGTGCATACCAAGAAATTCGATTTCTGTTTGGGCAATATTCATCTTTCGTTGAGAAAGCATGATGCCATGCTTTCTGACAATTTCTGCAAACTGTTCAAGGAGTTGGCAGTGTGACTGCTCATCAGGACTGTAGAGCAGGATATCATCAATGTATACCGCAAAGACTTGAGAGAATTGGTTGGAAGATACGACACATGGCCTTTTGGAAAAGGGATGGTGCTACCTTTAGACCAAAAGGAAGAACTTTCCACCGGAAGTGCTGGTTCGGAATACGTAAATCCTTTTTTGGATCTGTCTTCGGGATGGATGCCCAATTGCCAAAATCCGGCTTTGAGGTCGAATTTGGAATAGATATGGGCCTTTGTTAATCCAAGAAAGAGAGAAACTCGGATGGTAAAGGGAATTTGTCATCCTGGAGGAAAAGATTGAGAGGTTGATAGTTGATTACCAATCTCATTTTTCCTCTCGTTTTGCTCGGCACGCTTATTGACATAAAAGGCTTCACAAGCCCATTGAGAGTTGGAGATTTCAATAAGGCCTTGTTGCAATAGTTCTCAGCATTCCCTTTGGGCTAAAGCCAAGTGTTCGGCTTCATTCCCATGTGGCTCGCCTTGGTTGGATTTATATCTTCATTCTTTTTAAAAGGAAGGCGAACAAAGAATTCTGATTTTCCCATAAAGGATGGGAACACTTTTTGGCAAATTCCGAGTGGGATTCTCGAACAAGATTCTAACAACTTTTGCATAATTGGATCCAAGAAGCTCATCCGAATGGAAAAGAGTCTCTCGAATATTGACAAATTCAGAGAATTGGTCCTTGTACCTAAGACCTTTTCCAGGAATAATACGAAGCTGTGAGATCTGAGTCATGACGTCCCAACCAATGATTAAGTCTTTGTTGGGAAGATTGGATCCAAAGATTTTCGTGGTTACTGAGCATTGGGGAAAGAACTGAAGATTTGGAGTAGTTCTTACATTTGTGGAGAAAGTATCTCCCGAGGCGAGTTGAAGTATCGGACATAAGGAGTCCAATACTCATCGGGAAGAACTTTGGTATCCAAAATTGAACAACTTGCTCCCGTATCAATAAGGGCAATAACAAAGTGATAGGCTTAGCAAACTTTGAGGTGAGGATTTTGACCGGAAAATGAGGACAAAGTGAGTTTGACTTGAGAATATGTCAAGGCTTTGTTCTCGAGATGTGGGTGATATGTGAAAATATCTTCGATTCTCGAGTCCGAATCTTCGCCGGTGTGATAACAAGGAATGATACAAAGGGTTTGTTCGACTGTTCTTCATCGCCAGAGAATAATGATTCAACATCATCATTTTCAAGAGAGATACCTGTTTCATTCTCAATTTGATGTATCAAATGATGCTGACCTTTTTTGGCTTGGGGACGCTTTTGGCAAAATGTCCTTTCTTGTTGCAAACGTAGCAACGGTTCGATTTTTTATGGCCCGTGCGATCCTTTCTTTTCGTAGGTATCGCCATTTCTTCTTTCGGAAGTTCTTGTGGCCATATTTGGACTTCTTCATCGAGAACTTCTTGAAGTGTTTCTTCTTTTGAGAATACTTTCCGCAAGTACCATCACGCCTTGTTTGGAACATTTGATCTTCAGCTTTTGGCGAGAGCAAGTGCCGTCTCGAGGCCTTTATCCTTGTTGATGTAGGATTGGACCATTCGGCGCTTTAGACATATTTCTTCAAGACATAGATGGATCTCTTGTTGTATTTCTCCTGTGGGAATATCCCGTACTCTCTTTTGTCTTGCAACAAAGGATCTTTCGACCATTTGGGACAGCTTCTTTAGGAACAAGTCGAAAAACATGCTTCGATTTGAATCGGCTCCAATTTGGTAAAAGAGTCGGAGCATTATTCGATAATGCTTATCAAGATGTTTCTTCTGGAAAGAACAACATTTTCTTTCGAAGAACTCTCTTCTTTTCATCTCTATGAGATCGGTGGGTTTTCCCACGAAGAAGTGGTATAGGATGGTAATGGCTTGGCTAAAATTTGGTGACATCAAAAAATGAATCTGGTCTTGTTCTGATACTGATTTCCACCAAAGCTTAAGGCTTCCTGTGAACCTGGTAACGAAGTTGTAAAGGACATCATTCATGTCATGGTTGGTGATGGACTGGGTATTTAACCAGGTATGGAATTCCTCAAGTCTTTCTGGCCATTTTTGATAGGGAATATCATCGATGGAGAAAAACCGCTTTGATGCCATGGACACATGATTTCTTGGATTGTCCCGAACAATCTCCGGATCGAGTAGTTTGATTCCATTTCCGATCTGGAGGATCACCATGAATATGGAAGAGGTTACCGGTACAATAGGAAGGGGATCAAGTTCGGGGTGAGAAGGATGAAGAGGATGATACTAAATCGATTCGCATCGAAGTGGGAGAATCGCTTGTTCTAAGAGAGTTTGCTCATTTGGGGGAGGTGGATCAGTCTTGTGGACGGGATCAGGTTGTTGGATACTCAAATCCTTTAGAAAGGATTCTAATGGATTTGCTAGCATCATCTGATCTGGTTTTTCTCTTATAACCACCGAACATGATTCTGCAGGAATTTTCTCTTTTCCTCTTTTCTTTGGATCGATTCAACTCTTTGATCCGATCTCGTATATCCGTTTCCTTTACTGAGAGATCTTGTGGGATTGCAAAAAGATAGATGTCCGGGTGGCGGAGGTGAGTATCCAGTTCTTACTGGAGTTGCAAATGGATCAAAAGGTCTGAATCTTCCTTCTTCAAGGAGTTGGATTTGTCTTTTGAGCTTTTCTATCTCCGGTTCTGGGCTTTCTAGGTAATGATAGCCTAGTCGTTGCCCTGATTCCAAGGCATTTAGCCTCTTCTGGAATTCAAAAATCATCTTCTTGGTAGTCTCATCATATTTTCTGAGGTCTTGTTGCACAATTCCTATCTTGGAATCAATTGCTTTGAAAGCATTGTTTTGTGCTAGCAGAGTCTCTGATTGCCAGTTTAATACGGCTTCAGCGGCAGAGGTCTTTTTCTGTCTCCCATGTTCATCCACATCAGTGGGGGTAGGTATTTTAGGAACATGGCGGTATCTGCCTTGTGGGTCAATGAATTCCTCTGGGTTGGGAAATGAGAGTTTAGAACCTTCTCTCGACCGAGGGGGAAAATCGAGTCTTGAAACATGGCAATAGAGGAAATAGGTGGTGTTTCTGCTGGAGCTTCAAATGGGTAAGAGTGTTTCTTGGCCCATTTTAAGATTGGCTTATAGAACGGAGAAAGAGCTTGTTTTTTCTGAGGTGGTGATGGTGGAGGTGATTTTGGTGGATCTGGTGAAACTTGGGGTGTAGTACGAACCTCTGGTGGCGGAGGTGGTGCATAAGAAACCATGAACCGGGTATTTATCACACTCACCAAGGGTATCAACGGAGGGGTCTCCGTTTAAATACCTTTGGTATACCTTATCCTTTGGCCTTTTGCGTCGAGGTGGAGGCCTATCATATGGATTTACCTCATCGGGGAATTCATACAATAGGAACATTGGCAAAAAGGATCCCGAAACAAAGGACCATCTTTGTCTTTATAGTAATGGACAGGATGTCCATCACCATTAAAGTGTCGAACAAGCTTTTTTTGGGTCCTGGTTCGGAAATGGATTCGAGAACACATGGTTCGATCATGAAGAGTGTTTGGAAGATAGAGGGACTTTCTTCCTTTTCCTTGCCAAATTTGATGGAAACAGTTCCATCTTTTTTCCGAATGAACTCAGAGTCCGTAGACTGGACTGGCTTGTTATGTTGGTGCGAGCTTTTCGTAGTTGGTGATCCAAGTCTCGGGAGGAGCTTGGCCAACGTGTCCTTCGGTATTTGTCGAGGGACATGAATACATGATGCCCGATCATTCTCGCATGGAGATAAACAAAGCATCTTCATTACCATTGTTGAAGTTTAGATCAAGAGCATGGTTCTCAGTACTCGATAAACCATCTGGTAGTGCGAGTTGCAGCTACGAGTCGGCTTTGAGGAGCTCCGGTGAGCTGGACTTGAACCTTTAAGAAAGATAGTAGTCGGGGATCGACAAAGCAATGTTAAAGTTGGGATACAGAGTAACAAAAACTGTTCCGGCATTTAGAGTAGTCTGAACAGTACCAATACATGCATGCTGGTATTGTAAAAATCTGGTATCTAACAACGCAATTCTGGCTACAACAGGTAGACCTTTTCGGCCATGAAAAGTGAGAGCAAGACGAACAGCGCCATAATGAACATGGCTGTATCCTTGTTGGACCCATTGTCCGGGGAATTCGGAGGGATCCAAGGGTAACGAAGTACTCCTTTTCAGTAGCAGGAATGGGATGCTGGTCGAACTTAGAGGACTGGACGTACTCTTTTACTTGCTTTGGAGTTTGATGAATAAGCTGGCGGATGGAGCGGATGGGTGAGAATGATGAGTTGGGTTTAGCAAAAGCGAGTACGGGTTCATGAGAGGGAGCTGGGTTTCGAGATTTTGGTTTCATCACTAAGAGAGACTTCATAAAGATAATCTATCTTAGAAGCATTAGAAACACGAAACTCGGAGGGGTTGAAGATGATGTAGAAGGAGCAAGAGTAACAGTGCTTCGAGAATTTCAGGTTCTCAGACATGATGTAAGAAGATCTTCTCAAAGACTGGAATTCACCTACTAGGCGCATGGAACGGATAATATTACAAACAAAACCCTGGCTCTGATACCATAATGGAACTAGACTTAGAACCAGGGAAGGAAGAGACAATTTTCTGCAAGTATGCCTTCCCACAGTGGGCGAACAACCCGTTCAAGCCCTTCAAGGATTGCCTTTTAGCAGAGAATTACGCTGCCCTTTAGTTCAGAGCCTAGGGACACCATGAGAACCAGGATGGAAATGTTCCTAATCTACCCGAGCTGCATTTCCTAGCGGATTATGGTATCAGAGCCATGGTTTTGTTTGTAATATTATCCGTTCCATGCGCCTAGTAGGTGAATTCCAAAGGTCTTGAGAAGATCTTCTTACATCATGTCTACGTAACCTGAAATTCTCGAAGCACCCGTTACTCTTGCTCCTTCTACATCATCTTCAACCCTCCGTAGTTTCGTGTTTCTAATGCTTCTAAGATAGATTATCTTTATGAAGTCTCTCTTAGTGATGAAACCAAAATCTCCGAAACCCAACACCTCCCTCTCATGAACCCGTACTCGCTTTTGCTAAACCCAACTCATCATTCTCACCCATCCGCTCCATCCGCCAGCTTATTCATCAAACTCCAAAGCAAGTAAAAGAGTACGTCCAGTCCTCTAAGTTCGACCAAAGATCCCATTTCATCGCCACCGAAAAGGAGTACTTCGTTACCCTTCGATCCCCTCCACTTCCCTGCACAATGGGTCCAACAAGGATACACTCATGTTCATTATGGCGCTGTTCGTCTTGCTCTCACTTTTCATGGCCGTAAAGGTCTACCCGTTGTAGCGAATTGCGTTATTAGATACCAGATTTTTACAATACCAAAGATGCCCGTATTGGTACCGCTCGAACTACTCTAAATGCCTAACAGTTTTTGTAACTCGTATCCCAACTTTAACATTGCTTTGTCGATCCCCGCCTACTATCTTTCTTAAAGGTTCAAGTCCAAATTTCACCGGAGCTCCTCAAACCGCCGACTCTCAGTAGCCGCAACTCGCACTACCCGATGGTTTATCGAGTACGTAACCATGCTCTTGATCTAAACTTCAACAATGGTAATGAAGATGCTTTGTTTATCTCCATGCATAATGATCGTGCATCCTGTATTCATGTCCCTCGACAAATACCGAAGGACACGTTGGCCAAGCTCCTCCCGAGACTTGGATCACCAACTACGAAAAGCCGCACCAACATAACAAGCCGCGGTCCAGTCTACGGACTCGAGTTCATTCTAAAAAAGATGGAACTGTTTCCATCAAATTTGGCAAGGAAAAGGAAGAAAGTCCCTCTATCTTCCAAACACTCTTCATGATCGAACCATGTGTTCCCGAATCCATTTCCGAACACCCAAAAAGCTTGTTCGACACTTTAATGGTGATGGACATCCTGTCCATTACTATAAAGACAAAGATGGTCACACGTTTTTGATCCTTTTTGCCAATGTTCCTATTGTATGAATTCCCGATGAGGTAAATCCATATGATAGGCCTCCACCTCGACGCAAAAGGCCAAAGGATAAGGTATACCAAAGGTATTTAAACGGAGACCCTCCGTTGATACCCTTGGTGAGTGTGATAAATACCGCTCATGGTTTCTTATGCACCACCTCCGCCACCGTAGGTTCGTACTACACCCCAAGCTTCACCAGATCGACCAAAATCACCTCCGCCATCACCACCTCAGAAAAAACAAGCTCTTTCTCCGTTCTATAAGCCAATCTTAAAATGGGCCAAGAAACACTCTTACCCATTTGAAGCTCCAGCAGAAACACCACCTATTTCCTCTATTGCCATGTTTCAAGACTCGACTTTCCCCTCGGTCGAGAAGGTTCTAAACTCTCGTTTCCCAACCCGTAGGAATTCATTGACCCACAAGGCGATACCGCCATATTCCTAAAATACCTACCCCACCGATGTGGATGAACATGGGAGATTTAAAAGACCTCTCACCGAAGCCGTATTAAACTGGCAATCAGAGACTCTGCTGGCACAAAACAATGCTTTTAAAGCAATTGATTCCAAGATAGGAATTGTGCAACAAGACCTCATAAAATATGATGAGACTACCAAGAAGATGATTTTTGAATTCCAGAAGAGGCTAAATGCCTTGGAATCGTGGCAACGACTAGGCTATCATTACCTAGAAAGCCCGTAGAACCGGAGATAGAAAAGCTCAAAAGACAAATCCAACTCCTTGAAGAAGGAAGATTCGACCTTGATCCATTTGCAACTCCGCAAGAACCGGATACTCACCTCCGCCACCCTGCATCTATCTTTGCCGCAATCCCACCGGATCTGGCCCGTAAAGGAAACGGATATACGAGATCGGATCAAAGAATTGAATCAGATCCAGAAGAAAAGAGGAAAAGAGAAAATTCCTGCAGAATCATGTTCGGTGGTTATAAGAGAAAAACCAGATCAGATGATGCTAGCAAATCCATTAGAATCCTTTCTAAAGGATTTGAGTATCCAACAACCCGATCCCGTCCACAAGACCGATCCACCTCCCCCAAATGAGCAAACTCTCTTAGAACAAACCGATTCTCCCACTTCGATGCCGAATCGATTTAGTATCATCCTCTTCATCCTTCTCACCCCGAACTTGATCCCCTTCCTATTGTACCAAGAACCTCTTCCATATTCGTGGCCGATCCTCCGTATCGGAAATGGAATCAAACTACTCGATCCGAGAGATTGTTCGGGACAATCCAAGAAATCATGTGTCCATGGCATCAAAGCGCTTTTCTCCATCGATGATATTCCCTATCAAAAATGGCCGTAAAGACTTGAGGAATTCCATACCGGTTAAATACCCAGTCATCACCAACCATGACATGAATGATGTCATTTACAACTTCATTACCAGTTCACAGAAGCCTTAAGCTTTGGTGGAAATCGCATCGAACAAGACCACGATTCATTTTCTGATGTCACCAAATTTTAGCCAAGCCATTACCATCCTATACCACTTCTTCGTGGGAAAACCCACCGATCTCATAGAGATGAAAAGAAGAGAGTTCTTCGAAAGAAAATGTTGTTCTTTCCAGAAGAAACATCTTGATAAGCATTATCGAATAATGCTCCAGCTCTTTTACCAAATTGGAGCCGATTCAAATCCGAAGCATGTTTTCTTGACTTCTGTTCCTAAAGAACTGTCCCAAATGGTCGAAAGATCCTTTGTTGCAAGACAAAAGAGAGTACAGATATTCCCCCTGGAGAAATACAACAAGAGATCCATCTATGTCTTGAAGAAATATGTCTAAAGCGCCGAATGGTCCAATCCTACATCAACAAGGATAAAGGCCTCGAAACAAACACTCTCGCCGTAAGTCAAGATTAAATGTTCCAAACAAGACCGTGATGGTACTTGCGGAAAGTATTCTCAAAAGAAGAAACACTTCAAGAAGTTCTCGATGAAGAAGTCCAAATATGGCCACAAGAACTTCCGAAAGAAGAAATGGCGATACCTACGAAAAGAAAGGATCGCACGGGCCATAAAAAATCGAACCGTTGCTACGTTTGCAACAAGAAAGGACATTTTGCCAAAAACTGTCCCCAAGCCAAAAAGGTCGCATCATTTGATACATCAAATTGAGAATGAAACAGTATCTCTTTGAAAATGATGATGTCGAATCATTATTCTCGCTGATGAAGAACAGCCCTCAACAAACCCTTTGTATCATTCCTTGTTATCACACCAAATAAGATTCACTCAGAATCAAGATATTTTTCACATATCACCCACATCTCGCGTAACAAAGCCTTGACATATTCTCAAGTCAAACTCACCGTCCTCATTTTCCCCGTCAAAATCCTCACCTCAAAGTTTGCTAAGCCTATCACCGTTATTGCCCTTATTGATACAGAGCAAGTTGTTCAATTTGGATACCAAAGTTCTTCCCGATGAGTATTGGACTCCTTATGTCCGATACTTCAACTCGCCCTCGGAGATACTTTCTCCACAAATGTAAGAACTACTCCGGAATCGTCCAGCTTCTTTCCCCAATGCTCAAGAACTACGAAAATCTTTAGATCCAATCTTCCCAACAAAGACTTAATCATTGGTTGGGACGTCATGACTCGATCTCACAAATCGTATTATTCCCCGGAAAAGGTCTTAGGTACAAGGACCAATTCTCAATTTGTCAATATTCGTAGACTCTTTTCCATTCGATGAGCTTACTCGGATCCATTATGCAAAAGTGTTAGAATCTTGTTCGTAATCCCACTGAATTTGCCAAAAAGTGTTCCCATCCTTTATGGGAAAATCCAGAATTCTTTGTTCGCCTTCCTTTTAAAAAAGAATGAAGATATAAATCCAACCAAGGCGAGCCACATGGGAATGAAGCGAACACTTGGCTTTTAGCCCAAAGGGAATGCTCGAACTATTGCAACAAGGCCTTATTGAAATCTCCAACTCTCAATGGGCTTGTGAAGCCTTTTATGTCAATAAGCGTGCCGAGCAAAAAAGAGGAAAAATGAGATTGGTAATCAAAATACAAAAAGGCCGGCTCAAGAAGAAGCATCCCACCATGCTCACGAAGAAGCATCCTCATCACATCGCCTAAAAAAAGGAAGTTCAGGGATAATTAATTATCTCATTCTCTCACCGGAGATTATGCGAATCTCCCACCATTGAAAATACCATCAACAGGTAAAAGAATTCTTCAAACCGATGCCCGTGATGAATAAGATCTTGAAGCTCTTGAACAAAAGTATGAGGCACATCTTCTAGCAACAAAGACACGCTTCCGATTTCTTGTCAAGACCAAAAGCACCAAGCCTCATGTATATCAAAAGACCCGCTTTCATATGATGACTCGACTATGACTACAATGCTCATGACGGACGAGACCGCTTACGAAAACCCGCATCTTTTGTCCGTACAATTTCACCGTAGCATTGCACCGTTCACCTTTACCGTAGCACTAGGCTAGGAAAGTACAATGTTCACGTCCACCCAGGACCCCTATCCTCTTTCTCAGATCCCTACAGCGATTCAAATTGTTCATATCGTGCGAATAATTCACTCCCGAAAGTTTCGTGTGCCCCTGTTTGTTCCCGGACCCATGAGCTTGGTCCTTGTTCGTTTGTAACCTCTTATTGTCTATATAAGGCAAGGAGGGTGTAATGTGTTGGGCAGAGTCCCCTGAAGTAAAGTAAGTGTTTTGTAAAACCTCTATGGCTTTCTAAACTCTTCTTCTTCTCCAGCCTGGTTAGAATCCGCTAGGAAATGCAGCTCGGGTAGATTAGAAGCATTTCCATCCTGGTTCTCATGGTGTCCCTAGGCTCTGAACTAAAGGGCAGAGTAATTCTCTGCTAAAAGGCAATCCCTGAAGGGCTTGAACGGGTTGTTCGCCCACTGTGGGAAGGCATACTTGCAGAAAATTGTCTCTTCCTTCCCTGGTTCTAAGTCTACAAGGAGATTACACACTCAAGTCACTCAAACACTCTCTCGGTGTTTCCCAAAAACAATTTAACCCCAAACCCACCTCACGGCACAAAATTATCACACAAGCTCAAAAACAAACGCTGAAAAAGAACTCATTTTCTTGATCGCGCTTCAGCTTGAAGACATGCGGCTCCCTTTTCTCCGTAGGTTTGTACGTGCAGCAACCCACCGAAAAGAAGAAACCCTCTCGTTCGCCGCTCACGCCTTCAACCAGAGAAGGAAATTATATCAATATATATATATGTGTGCCCAGGTCAAAGTTTGACCCGGGCCCACCACCACTTTTGGTTCTTGCACAAGTAGAAGACTTCACGCCAAGGTACAGTGGAATTCGGCCATCGACGTGGAGTGTGTGCGCGCGACCCCGGGCCCCACCAACTTCCTCTTCACGTGCAAACTCCTTCGGCGTGGATTGGATGAGGAAACTTGCTCCTTTTAATTTTATTTCCTCTTTTTGTAATTCCTTCGCGAGTCCACCAAATTTCGCATTTTAGCAAACGCTCAAACTCGAGTCATATTTAACAATCTCCACCTTGGCTCGACGTTTGAGCCAAATTACACCGCTTCGTAAAATTCAAACTCGTCGTTACTTTCCCATAGCCCCCGATGGGCTCAACCGCCACAGATATTATCCAAGTCCAAGTCTCGCTTGAACTTCGCCATAACCGAGGACCTCATCAGAATACCAATTCCACATGCACCTTTAACTTCGCAAGAATTTTCTGACGCAACCTCCTTAACCGCAGATAAAGCAAAACCATTGTTGCATCCATATCTGTCAGGAGATCGAATACGTACCTTGTCAATTTCAGCAGTTACAGCAATCATTGGCTCTATAGGCTCCACCTCACTACAAGCACCATCTGTGTCGATTACTTTGCTAATACTCGTACTCGCTATCTCAGGAGTTTCTGGTTGCAACTCCACCTCAAGCTGAACACCGTTCAGATCTGTTTGAACACTGCTATAATTACTCCTAGTCAAAAGTACTGGAGACTCATCAAGGGTAACTTCTCTGTTGTCAATAGGTGAATTTATATTCGGGCACCACAACTGATTGCCCCACTCACCTTGTGCATAGCTATGGAATATGCACCTTGCCCTCCAATCAAGCTTACCATCACTCACTCGAAAATAACACGGGCAACTAAACATTCTAATAATAGAATAATCAGCAACGTTACCTGACCATACTTCTTTAGGAGTCCACCATTCAATAGCAGTTGATGGAGATCTATTCACCAGGTAGCTTACCATACTTAGCACATCAGCTAGAATTCTCCTAGCAATACCAGTACTAGAGATAATTTTACGGGCCATCTCTAGTAATGTTCTTCTCGTCAATTCTGCAAATTGTTGTGATTTATCGGCACTAGTGCGGTGTTTTACTATGCTCTCTTTCATGCAGAATTTATTTGCCAGCTCCGAGCGTAACTCCATGCTATTGTCGGTCTCGCACATGTTTGATCGACTTACCGCCTCCATCTCGATCAAAGCTCTTGACTGCGTGATCCTGACATCAGCATCAAACTTGTGCCTTGGCACAAACACCCAGGTCTTCCTCGAGTAGTCAAAAGACTCTCGAACAGATGCATCCAACGTCTCCGCAGCGAAATTTGTCACTGTCTTACCTTGAAGTTTATACAGGCCTCCGTGCTTGATTCCTTTCATTATCACCAAGGCACCTCGTACAACCTTCGAACTCCACCTTTTGAAGAATACCCGCAACCAGCCTGAATCTAGGGCACCCAAGGAAATTAAGTTCTTTTTCAACTCTGGAGCATGCCTTACTCTAGTCAATGTCCTCACAATACCATCATGCATTCTAATTTTAACATCACCAACACCCACAACATCGCACCAGCGTTGTTCCCTAACTGGACTTTACCACTACCCGTGCACTGATAAGTGATAAACCAGTCTCTATTTGGTGTGACATGAAAAGAACAACCAGAATCCATAATCCATCCATCAAACGATGAATAATCAGTGACAGACAAGACATAATCGGCATTATCTGCTACAGCTGCAACATTATCTGTAGAATCAACTATAATTCCCTTACCCTTCTCATTCTTCAGCTTGAGGCAATCCCTTCTAAGATGCCCCCTCTTGCCACAGCTCCAACAGACAACATTAGCAGTCCTAGACTGACTACGCATGTTTATATTAGTACTACTATTACCCACACGTGTTATAACTCTTCCTCTATTTTCACCTACTAAAGCGACGATACGAGGTTCGCGCATTCTCTTCTACGAATGTCCTCACTCGTAATTAAATCTCGAACCCCATCAAACGTCAAACTTGTTGACCCGGAGGAATTACTAACAAAGAAGCAATGTAGTATTCCAACTATTAGGCAATGAGGATAACAGAATCAAAGCACGTATCTCATCTTCAAAATCAATCTCAACTGAACTCAATTGACTAACAATCACATTGAATTCATTAATATGATCTGCAACTGACGCACCTTCGCTCATCTTCAAATTAAACAAACATCGCATCAAATGGACCTTGTTGATTGCAGAGAGCTTCTCGTACATATCCGACGTGGCTTGTATCAGTCGGCGGTGGTCTTCTCCTTCAGATGTTAAACGCGACGTTACGAGCCAACGTCGCCCGAATAACACCCATAGCTCGTCTATCCAGCAAATCCCAATCAGCTTGCTTCATCGACTCGGTTTCTCCCCCAGCATAAGGGCAAGTGCGGTTTCATCTCGGTAAAGATAATCTTCAATCTGCATCTTCCGTAAACTAAAATCCTTCCCATCAAATCTGTCGACTCTCACTTTTACTTCTTCTGTCGCCATCGATTCGCTTCAACTCAGCCAAGCCTGGCTCTGATACCAATTGTTGAGATAGAACGAGCAATTGAACAATAATATAGACAGAAAAAGAAAATAAATCGGACACCAAATTTACGTGGTTCGCCGTAAAGACCTACGTCCACGGGAGAGCGAAGAAATAATTTCACTATAGATCAAGCGATACAAGGAGATTACACACTCAAGTCACTCAAACACTCTCTCTAAGGTTTTAAAACAATTTAATCCCAAACCCACCTCACGGCACAAAATTATCACACAAGCTCAAAAACAAACGCTGAAAAAGAACTCATTTTCTTGATCGCGCTTCAGCTTGAAGACATGCGGCTCCCTTTTCTCCGTAGGTTTGTACGTGCAGCAACCCACCGAAAAGAAGAAACCCTCTCGTTCTGCCGCTCACGCCTTCAACCAGAGAAGGAAATTATATCAATATATATATGTGTGCCCAGGTCAAAGTTTGACCTGGGCCCACCACCACTTTTGGATTCTTGCACAAGCAGAAGACTTCACGCCAAGGTACAGTGGAATTCGGCCATCGACGTGGAGTGTGTGCGCGCGACCCTGGGCCCCACCAACTTCCTCTTCACGTGCAAACTCCTTCGGCGTGGATTGGATGAGGAAACTTGCTCCTTTTAATTTTATTTTCTCTTTTTGTAATTCCTTCGCGAGTCCACCAAATTTCGCATTTTAGCAAACGCTCAAACTCGAGTCATATTTAACAGAACCCAAGCTGCTCCCTCTTCGAGGTTGATGTCCACCGAACGGAGGTTGACCAAGTCGACAAGGATGAACGGGGTTTTGCAGCGATAGGACAGGCCTTCATAGTCGTGGCCTCCGCTGCGGACCCTGATCTGTAGGCCATGTTTTTTGGTGCAAAGTATGGCTGCTTGGATTTCAGATTCGTGGAAAGGCGTGACGATGAGGAGGGGCTTCAAAGTTGACCTAGAAGAGTTGACCCATCTGGGGTTCTGTTCAGAAGATTGCAAGAGGTGCGGATAGGAGGAGGAGTTGGAGGAGTATATGATTTCGAAGGTCTTCGTGTAGTCACTGAATCGAGTTTTGATGCATTGCATGAAACTTTCTTGGGTCGTGGTTGAAGCCACGAGGGGAAAGAAGAGCAGAACAAACGCGAGCACGAGAGGGTTCATGTTGTGTTGTGTACTGACAGATACGATGTTAATGTTGCAGAAAGTATCGTGGCATCTTGATAGAAGATTGCACAGATATTTTGGAACAGGTTTGGCGTTTACCGAGGTGGAATATTTCCAGTAAAGATCTGCAGAAGACGGCTAATTGACACTAAATTTGGCAGGGCAAGAACAAATTTATGATGATAATTCCAATGCCAGCAATTTCATTACATTATAGTTTGGGCCTTCTGTCCCCGTCGGTTGGCGAATTTGAACCATCCCATGTCTTTGCTCAAAAGCCTTAGAGACTATAGTACGACTTGGGGCAATCACTTGGTACATGATTGAAATTTTCCTCGCGAATTTCCTATTTGCTGCCGTGGGTAACTTGCCTTTGATCGGACCTAAGACGTGGCCTTGGCTTGGTGAAAACTGGTCTAGAATATCACTTAATGGGAAAAAAGGGCCTCTAAAGGAGTTGCACTTCCTTTGCGCAAGTGACAAACATAGTATTCGGTCAATCTCCAACCGCTTAGCCCCGCTATTGTTTGCGAGTGAGTTTTAAAGAGTCTTGGTCCTCTTCTAATGGCTTCCGAAGAATCTAATCGAACACCAAACAAGCCTCAAACAAAGATCTGTCAGTTTAATTTTCCAATTAAAGGATGTTCTGGTATCACTTAGATGTGATCAATTTATAAAGGTTGCTTTAATTTCTTCGACGCCGGATTGTGAATTTAGTGATTATAGAGGTCCTTCTACTGTCCCCGTAAGAGAAAATGGGACTAGGTCTAGCGTGAAATATTGACCTACGAAAGCAGGTTGCAAAACTTACAATTATAGAGGTATTTATGAACGGAAAAAAAGGAAATTATGACCAATCTGATATTTTGGTGTTGCAAAAACTTACAAGATGAGAAAGGTTATATACGACATTTTACGGACCCACACGAACTTATCGTTCATGAATGGGCGAGGTATTTTACGAATCCAAATGGAATATGAACTCGAATTAGCAATTATGATAACAAAGAGATAATCGTGAGTACCGTTCTTTTTTTATGCTAAAATCGTACCGTTTTTTATGCTACATTCTGTTCTTTTTTATGCAAATTGCTTTAATTCTTGATTTCATGTATGTTGAGATAGAATAGTTAAAGAAACTTGTCACGGGTCAATCGATATAATATTTCCTAACTCATGCAGCTTTAGGATTTCTCCCAAGTTAGCTTTATCCATACTCGACTTATAATGATCATAGAGAGGAACTCTTAAGAGAGAATTTTTAGTATATTTTATTTGTGAATGAGATGATATAATTCATGGAGAGGAAGTCCCTATTCATACAAGTACAGGATCAATTCGTAACTGTAGATCTCCTCTTTGATCTAACGATGATGTTTAAATCTTCTACGATCACTACATCATCATGTAGATGTATAACTACCACATTGCCCCTTTCCGAGGAGTATTCTAGAATACCCTAAGGTTTTAGGA
This sequence comes from Eucalyptus marginata, assembly GCA_014182565.1. Lineage (NCBI taxonomy): Eukaryota > Viridiplantae > Streptophyta > Magnoliopsida > Myrtales > Myrtaceae > Eucalyptus > Eucalyptus marginata. The sequence goes on along the minus strand of CM024588.1, from coordinate 1,672,306 downwards.
AGCTAGAGGGTTGCTTGCTCATGAATGGGCCACGGTCCTTTGTTTCAAAACTTCTAGAACACATCAATTTATCAGGCCGTGATATATGCCCCCCTCTCTATATATATTTATATTTTTTTGGGAAAAAGCCACCAAAAACCCTAAACTTTGTCAAGAGTGACAAATTTACCCCAAACTTTTTTTTGTGACATGAAAAACTCCAAACTTTGCAAACTGTGACGCATTTACCCTATTAAGGGCATTTTCGTCTTATTTTTTCTTTTCTTTTTTAATTTTTTTTCTTCTCTCTTCCCTCCACCGGCCATGGTGGAGCCCTTGCCCGACGCCGTGAGGGCGGCCCTCGCCGGACGCCAGCGGAGGGAAGAAAAAACAAAGAAAAAACAAATAAAAAATAAAAAAAGTAAAAAAAATGTAAAAAGACCAAAATGCCCCTATGATTTGGGGTAAATGTGTCACATAAATGAAAATTTAGGGTTTTTTGTGTTACAAATAAAAGTTTGGGATAAATGTGTCACAGTTAGCAAACTTCGGGGTTTTTCATGTTACAAAAAAAAAGCTTGGGGTAAATTTGTCACTTTGGACAAAGTTTGGGGTTTTTAGTGGCTTTTTCCTTTTTTTTTTTATCGGGCCGTAATATATATTTTTGTAAGAGATATAAGTAATCATTTTTTGAAAAAGTTGTTCAAATGATTAATTTTTCGTGAAACAAGCACATTCTCAATCTAGCAAGTATAGGCCTCTAACCTCCATCACAACAAAGCAGTTTATGTCCAAAGGTTGTGTTTGATAGTCAAGACAAAATTTAGGATATTTAATCATGCATTTATATCGGCTTGAGACAAGATTAAATTGGATATAAGAGGGATGTAGTCTAGATAAAATTAATAAGAAAATTATTTTTCTCGAATAACAAACTTCTTAAATTAATAAAATTAAAAAAATACACTAATTTATTTTTTATATTTAATATTATTTTTATTTATATATTGAATTTAATTATATCTTATAATATATATTTAACACATAGATAAAAATAAATATTTATATTTATTATATATTATCGTATTTTATTATTTTAGTTACATTAGTACAATTTGCTAATTAATAAAATTTTATTAGAAATGATGGAAGGGAAAAAATAAAAAATAAAATAATTAAATGAGAGGAAAAATATGTGAAAAACTATTTGAAACTCGCAATTTGCGAAAAAATTCGTCAGACACGTGTGCTTGTCAATGAAAATGCTCAGAGGAAATGTATTATAATGACTCTCTTCTTTGCTTGTTTTTTAAAAAATAAATTATCTTTTTACTAACTAAATTTTTCCATAGATGTTGATTTTATCGTGATAAGAAAAAAAAACATTTGTAAATGCTACAAATTTCAACGATATAAATTACTTTTTCCAATGTGAATATGTACTTTCTCTCAGTGGCTCTTGACGTTGATTCATACGTTCCTATCATAATTTTCTTAAAAAATCAAAGAGAGAATCGAAAATAAAATTACTGAAACGAAAGGCTTTGGGAAGAAATATCCTTGGTGATGATATGGTTATATATATTTTTGCGATATTTCCGAGATCAGACCTCGTGGGGTTTAAGAGATTGCTAGGCCAGCTAGAAAAGTCCTCTTGCAGAGGATTCTTTCAAAACCTAATGATTGCAAGTTGGTTCCTCTTTTATTATTAATCAAATAGTTTTAAAGTCACCATTAATTTATTTTAGATAGTTCAGGAACTGAGTAAAGCACAAGAGGGCGACCTACTCCAACGAACCAGAAATTTCGAGTTGAGACTTGATTATGCGAATTTACTAATGTTTGCTATTGGTATATTTTCTTTTTAGGAAAGAACAATGTTTTTTCTTGCAATTTATTTTTGAATTTATTCCTAATATCCAAATCTAAACCAATCCATATTAGGCACAATTAATGCAAAACCTTATCATAATACCCCGACGTAAGACCCCTTCAACAATGCTTATAAAAGTAAGTACGCTTAAAAACGAGAAATAGAATATGAGTGAGCATCTTAATTTCTGATGCAGAACAATTCTAAAGATGGTTTATGACAAAAGTAAGAAATTAATCTCGACTATCCCTAGCATGAATTTTTTTTAAAAAGGGATATGTTCAGCAGAAGTCCTAAAACTTGTTAATAAAGTGCAATTGAGTCTTAAAACTTACAAAAGTGTAATCAAATCTTAAAACTTGTCAAGTTGGTTCAATTGAGTCCTAAAGTTAAGACCGTCAAGAAAGTTAACGAAAATTGTTGACGTGGCGCTAAAGTCATATTTTAAATGAATTTTTATTTTCCATATGGCTTTTTAAAATTATTTTTTATTCAAAATCTTTAAAAATTAGATTAAAAACTAAAAAGAAAAGCTAAATTTATTTAAAAAAAAAAACTGTTCAAAAAAAAAAAAAAAAAAAAGGCCATCGGTGGATCTTCCACCGTCACCCATCGTCGGAGGGGCCGGCAACCGTCACCGCCCCCGGCGGGCGAGGCCTTGCTAGCCCCAGTGAGGGCCGACCACCCTCGCCGAGGTTGGACGAGGACGCCCAAATGGGGCACGCCGGCCCTCGTAGGGGGCCGGCGACCATCGCTTGCCCCGGCGAGGCCTCGCCGGCCCTCGCCCGGGTTGGTGATGCTCGCCTAGATCTGGTGAGCAGCGGCGTCGTCCCTACGAGGCCCCGTCGAACGGGTCCGAGGGGGAGGAGCAGCCGCAGCTCAACGAGTTGGTCAACGAGGAGGAGCTCGAGGCCGTCGCCCGCTTCACCAGCTGCCCGCCGACGAGGACGACGCCGCCCCCACCGCCGACGACAACGCCGATAAGAATAGCGAGGCCGAGGAGGACCATGAGGTTCGGTTGCTCGGCGCCCGATCTGGGTGAGCATCGTCGACCCCAAGCGAGGGCCGGCGAGGCCTCGCCCAAGGCGGGTGATGGTCGCCGCCCCCCCCCGCGAGGGCCGGCGTCCCCGATCTCGGGCGTCCTCGCCCGACCTAGCGGGGTGGTCGCCCTCACCGGGGTCGGTGAGGCCTTGCCCGGGGAGGGCTAACCTCCGGTGATCGTCACTAGCCCCTCCGATGATGGGCGGCGGCAAAAGCTCCATCGGTGCCTTTTTTTTTTTTTAAAGTTTTTTTTTTGAATAAATTTAGCTTTTTCTTTTTAGTTTTTAATCTAATTTTTAAAGATTTTAAATAATTTTTTTAAAAAAGCCATATAGAAAATAAAAAATTCATTTAAAATATGATGTCGGCGCCGCATCGGCAATTTCCATTAACTTTCTTGACGGTGTTAACTTTAGGACTTAATTGAACCAACTTGACAAGTTTTACAACTTGATAAATTTTAGGACTTGATTGCACTTTTTGTAAGTTTTAGGATTTAATTGCACTTTCTTGACAAGTTTTAGGTGCTGAACATATCCCTTTTTAAAAAAATCTAAAAGATGATAAACGGAAAATAGGTAATGATAAACGGAACCTGAAAAACCGCAATTGAGGATGCACATTGATGTCAAAACGAAAACTCGATGTCTAGGGTGACTCAAACTACTCGAATTGTAGTCACGAGTCAAACCGCGAATAGGTCTTCACTGTTTACTGTTATTTGTATGTTACAATCACGTGAAAATGAAACTACCCGAATGCTCACGCGGATAGGGTCATCGCAAAGGGGACACCAAGCATCGGCTAGGACAAGCTCGAACGGGCAAGAAGTGGACTGATCGTACGCTGTTCAGACCGAAGAGCGGCCTGGAAAGCTAGTATTCAACGCACATTCAAGCCTAAGACCGCCCTTGAAAGATGCCTCGACAACCTTCGAATTATCGCAATGTAGTATCTCGAATTTTGCAAACCAAAGTTGCCAGGTAGTAGCACCTTAGTTCCTAGGATCTTCCCAAATTTTAGGTTCAGGTTATTTATTAGGCGCAAATGATCATGAGCTTATAATCTAGATAAGGTAAACCTATGTTAATTGATAGCTAAAAGCCTCGGGCAGTGTTTGGGAAGTCAAGCCACCTATGTGGCTTCTAACAAAACCTAGAGAGCTAAGGCCCGTGGATCCGGGTACCTGTGGGACGAATAGGCATCTTATGACGCTCTTTGAGCCTCAATGTGTCATTACAATTTCAGTGAAGTTTATCTCATTTTCAAGCACTTGCCCTTTATTTCCTTTAGATTGAGTGTTCACATCTTCATCTTTACTTTTTTTCTGCGTTGTGATTTTGATTTTCCTTAGATCTCTCGCACTTTGCTTTATTTCATTTTAGTTTCTTCGTTTTAGCCAAATTCATAGTTTTCGCACTTTAATTTCAAGTACATTAGATTCCTTGTCATTCAGATTAGTTAATTACTGCATCACTTTTGCTCTCAGGAGCTAGCACGCCTTTATCACGCACATTCACACACCATCAATTGCTTTTGTAAAAGTTCGATCCCTTTGTGGTCAAGCTAGAATTAGAAGACAAGCTTGAGTTTGTTTGTCCAATTACCTATTTGTCAAATTTGTCTTAGATTTAGATCTAACAAGTAGATTGCCAAAATGCCTGCGCATGGGCCAAAGCCAAATATGTGCAGGGCATGATTTGGCACCTTCAATATTGCAAAATTGCATCAATCACCCTAATCTGCAAGCTTGAAGGGCAAAATTCAATCATTTGTTGGTTTTAATTTGGTTGGCAGGTACTCAATTTCCCTTGTGTATGTAATTTATTTTATACCCCCATGGATACTCTATAAGAGACATGCATTGATTAAATCAAGATAAGAATAGTATAAGTACCATAACTTTCGTACAGTACATACATGAAGACAAAATTGATGAAAAATCTTTTACTTAAGTATTTTTTCTAGCAAATCGTCCTACATGGCATTTCAAATTAAATTATTATCACCACGTGACTTTTTTAAAAGAGAGTTAAGTCCAACTTGGATAATCTTTGATTGACGCGGCAAGAAAGGGACGTCATTTTGGCCATTTCTTCCCCAAATTAATTTCAAAATGAAATCCCAAATTCTAAAAAGAGTAATGCTTTTGCAATAAGCTTGAGCAACAGAGAGGTTCGATCTTGAGATAGGCAATGGACAATTCAAGCGTATGAGATAGTTCATATGAGCAGTGGACAATTCAAGCTGATGAGATAGCAAAGTGGGGACAAATTGAATTGGTTTCGGTGAGATTGAGATGATGATGAGTGTAGTAGCATGATGCAAGGAGTAGTGCTTGATTTAGAGGAATCGCAAAGAAATTGTCGGGTCTAGGACATGAATCGCCATGGTCCTTGTTGGAATCCTGCAAATCGCAGAGAAATAAGGTGATGGAGATGTCACATTGGCTGCATTAGGGAAAATTCACCAACATCTTAGGTCTCTTCTCAGCCAATACTTTTTTTTTTGCCTTTTTTCCCTCTATTTTGCCGACTCATCTTGTTTCCAATTCAGCCCCTTTCTGATTTCCTCTGACCACTCTTCAGCTTTCATAATTATTCAACTCAATTCACGTTTTCCCCCTTTTCATTGCCTGAACATCTCCTCCAAAACTTTTGCCTCTTTTCAAGCTCGGCTGAGAAAACCATGGCTCAGCCATGGAGAAGAACAGAGAGAAACAGAGCATTTGGCGAGCAACAAATCCCTTCCCCCTTTTCTTTTTCTATTTTGGTTTTTTTTTTTTTTTTTTGTATAATTTTTTTACCATATAAGGGCCAAAACAACGCCATTTCATTTGGTATTTGCTGATTGTATTAGTCCTAGCAAGCCACGTTAGCCTATTTATAAAAAAATTAACGGCACATTGGACTTTTCGGCAACTTAAATTGCCGATGGCATTCAAGTGAATGATTTTTAAAAAAAAAAAAAATTGCACTTAAGTGATTGAAAAAAAGTTATGATACTCAAGTGAGCTCCATATGAAAGTTATAACAGTTAAACATTGTTGGCCTGGTTAACTCTAAGTCCTTAGTTTTTGTTGGTTACTCTAACCTTGAGGAGTTCACATGTAATCAATTCGAACAAGGAACCTCCAATTTCCAAACTGAAAATACTCTAATGTCCCAACCCATCACCTCAATTCAAGAGAATATATCAATTTCTTTAGTCTCAATTCGTTTCGCGTAAAATATTCTGTTTTTGAAAAATATTTTTCAGAAAGTCATTTTCTAAGAAAATATAATTATTTTCCGGTGTTCGGGTGAAACGTGAAAGTGAAGTAAAAAATATTTTCCACTGCTCGGTAAGGAAAATCTTTTTCTCCATACACTCTTTTTTTTTCATTTATTTTTTTAAATTGATTATTAATTTATTTTTCTTTTTCATTTTCTTTTCTTTGTTTCCCTCTTCTTTCTCTTGGCTAGTCATTGGCCACCAGCGAGTACAAGGCTTACCCACCTTCGACGGGCTCAGGCTTGTTGCTCGCCACATCGGCAAAGCACAAGTGTCGAGCTTGAGGCCGTGAGCTTGTAGCTCGCCGATCCGGCGAGGCCCAAGGTCGGAGAGCTCGAGGCTTGCCGGATCAACGATCCTTGAACTTGACGCTCACACTCGTCGAAGGTGGGTGAGCATCGTGCTCGTCAGCAAGCTTGAGGCTCGCTTATGTCCAGTTGTCGGCTGTCATCGTGACCAACGACCGACTAAGAAAGAAGAAAAAGGAAAAACAAAGAAAAGATAAAGAAAAAAAGATAAGATAAATAAAAATAAAAACTAATTCTGATTTAAAATATATATTTTAAAAAGTAAAAGAAGAAGGAGGAGAGGGAGGAGAAAGTAAGCGCTTATAGATGTGTAAGATAATAGAGATTAAGTGCAGAAAATGTTTTTCATTTTTCAAAAATGAAAAATATTTTTCCTAATTTAGGAGATTTTATGGAAATTATTTTTCCCAAATAATTTATTTTTCATGAAATGGATACAGAATAATTTGAAAAATATTTTTCAGTTATTTTCCGGAATGGAGCTTTACTTTTACATTAACTTTGTCTTGTTTCTGACGTGATGTTTACCTACTTAAAGTGCTAAAGCCGAATTAACATCATTTCCAATTGCTGTCTACAATCCATTCCCGTGATAAACATTCGAATCTCTTGGTACAAAGGGCCGACTCGTCAAGTCCGCAGTGGTCCTGTCTTTTAGCTCCCGATGGGGACGTCAATCTGTTGATTGACGCGCCATGAGGACAAAAGATTTTATTTCCTTTCCCATGGAGTCGGCAAGATGAGGTGATTTTATAATGGGCTGATATTTTCGTTGTTCTTATAGAAGAAAATTTACTCGTGGATTATAACTTATGATATCACCAAAATTTTAATTTAATTAAGATTAAATATGAGTGATGTTAGTACTTATAACTCACAAATCAAAAGGCACTCCAACATGATTATTTTAGAATCATAAGAATGATTGTCCATTAGGGTCATGATTTTGATGTAATAGAAATATTCGTAGGTGTGTAATTTAGCCTTCTGTGTGTATAAAAAAGAATATGTTACCGTTTGTTATGATTTATTAAATTGACAAACAAATGCGGTTGCTATGGATTTTTCACACTATCCATCATGAGATTGTGCCTTATGGGATTGGTGGCCGAATCCTCATAAGTCCTATCCCATTGGAAATTTTCAAAAGTGGATTAGATTTGTGTCAGCCAATCCTCGCGTGACCCTGCATTCACCAAAATAAGTGGTTATCGTTAGGGGTGTTAATAGTTCGATTATTCATTAGTTTCGAACCGAACTGAATACTTGGCTCAGTTCAGCTCACTTTTTGGTTATCTTGCTTTTTCTTGCCCCGCTCAAACTCACTCAATAAAAATGAGGCACAAGAGTCGCAAAATTAGATCAATCAATGCATGTTTTTAGTTTGGTTCAATTCATTTAACCAAATTCAAACTATCGAATTGAAAATAAATTTATTATTTCTTTTTTATTATCCAAACCAAATAAAAAATGCACGAAATTTAGTTCCAGTTCGATTTTTAGTTTGGTTTTTCACAACCCTCCTTATTACTTATCACCGCGTCTCTCTTTCTCAGTGTGAATGCAAATTCGGATCGTATGTGAAGCAAGGGCAGACGTGGAGAAGGCTATCAGGGGCAGAATTGGAAAATAAAAACACTTTCTTAAGCGGCAGATTTCCTTTCGAAAATGCTCGATTGCAAAAGTAGGCTATCATGCTTTGAATTTTCAGCATTTTCAAAAGCAAGTTTGGATCCGAATTTTTCTAGAAAATCTTTGTCAAGGTTCAAAATTTTTGTTCAGGGAACTTTAGTAACTCAAGCTATTTTCCAAAGCTCTCCCAAACGCACTTCGATGGGAAAATAAGGCGTCTGGTGCATATTAAGTTTAGAAAATAGCTCTTCTGAGCACGCAACTAGCAAGAATCTAAGAGCAAATATCATATTTGCTTTAACTAGTCTAAAAAGGTATATCAGTAAAAATTTTGTAAGTATTAAAACAAAATAAAGCAAAATTGACATGTCACATGAATAGATCTATACATGAGATCGATTAGTGTCATGACTAGAGAATGGATGTAAATGTGTTTGAAAGATTGCTATGTGGTGGGCGTGGTGGGCGTATTTATCACCACTTAAAAAAAGATAATTAAGGTATATTATGAAGAAAATGTTGCACAAGCGGCCTTATCTATTATTTATTTGACGATTATAGTTATCCATATTTTTAAATCCATTATGTATAAGGCCGTTGTATAACGCTAGCAGTATGTGTTATAATTACTGTAAAAAGCGGTCAATTCTTGTTTTTCTGAAAGCGCTAATGTGAATTAAATTGATTTGTATCGTAGCTAACTTGATTGACAGAAGACGGCTAGAAGCAATTCCGTCACTAATTACTTGAAGAAGACCGGCAGACCAATCAACAAAAAGTGAACCCTAGCAGCGTAAAATGACGTCTGCATTAGACAAATCACACGTTGGCCTTGAGCCGCATCATCTATGAGAGTTCATTCATGCCTAGAAGCAATCCCATCACTAATTACATCAAGAAGACCGGCAGACCAATCAACAAAAATTGAACCCTAGCAGCGTAAAATGACGTCTGCATTAGACAAAACACACGTTGGCCTTGAGCCGCATCATCTATAAGAGTTCATTCATGCCCGGAGCGCACATACAGAGGCAATCACAGAACAAAAAGAAATAACAAGAAGAATGGCCTCCTCATTCCTCACCATATTTTCAATTTTTCTTCTGGTCCTTTTCTCAATAGACTCGCATGCATCTTCCCCTTCAATTCCGATTCAACAATCGTTTTTGCAGTGCATGTCATCTCTTAACACCACGCTCTCCATTCCAACCTCCTTGTTCTACACCCCTGACAACTCATCTTCCTTTAATTCCATCCTTCAATCTTCAGCTCAGAACCTCAGGTACTTAGTCCCTTCCATGCCGAAGCCTGAGTTCATCTTCACGCCGCTCACCGAGCCTCACGCGCAAGTCGCCGTTGCTTGCTCGAACAGACTCGGCATCCACCTCAGGGTCCGGAGCGGGGGCCACGACTACGAGGGTGCATCCTACGTGTCAGAGATTGAGAGCCCGTTCATTGTGATTGACATGGCGCAGCTCCGAGCCGTCGATGTGAACACACAGGAGAGCACGGCATGGGTGCAGGCGGGAGCCACCACGGGAGAATTGTACTACTGGATTGCTGAGAAGAGCAGCATCCACGGCTTCCCGGCCGGCGTATGCTCGAGCCTGGGCATCGGCGGCCACATCACTGGGGGTGCGTATGGGTCAATGATGAGGAAATACGGCCTGGCAGCGGACAACGTGCTCGACGCCCGGATCGTGGACGCGCAGGGGAGAATGCTTGACCGCACCGCGATGGGGGAGGACCTCTTCTGGGCCATCCGTGGGGCCGGCGGTGGGAGCTTCGGGGTCATCCTTGCTTGGAAGCTCAAGCTTGTCCCAGTCCCAGAAAAGGTGACAGTTTTTACCGTTACGAAGACATTGGAACAAGGTGCAACAAGAATCCTATACAAATGGCAGCAAGTGGTTGACAAGCTTGATGAGGATCTCTTCATCAGGGTGATAATTCGATCAGCCAGTGGAGATCCAAAGGGGAAGAGGACGGTCACAACCTCATACAACGCCCTGTTCTTGGGAGATGTGGACAGGCTCATCCAGGTCATGGGCAAGAGCTTCCCTGAGCTGGGCCTGACTAGGAATGACTGTACCCAAACAAGCTGGATCGGCGCGGTCCTCTACATAGCGGGCTTCCCGAACGGGACATCGACCCCGCCGGAGTTCCTCCTGCAAGGCAAGTCCCTGTTCAAGAACTACTTCAAGGCCAAGTCAGACTTCGTGAGAGCGCCCATCCCTGAGGCTGCACTCCTGGGTCTTTGGAATAGGTACTTGCTGGACGAGAACCCGTTCATGATTTGGACCCCCTACGGAGGGATGATGAGCAGAGTGCCTGAGTCACAGACCCCCTTCCCTCACAGGAGGGGCACAATCTTCAAGATTCAGTACGTGGCCTCTTGGCAAGATGGAGACAAAGACCCATCAAAGCACATGGACTGGGTCAGGAAGCTCTACAATTACATGACCCCTTACGTGTCCAAGTGCCCCAGAGAGGCTTATGTGAATTACAGGGACCTTGACCTTGGGATGAACAGGAGGAGAAACACCACCTTCGCGGAAGCGAGCTCCTGGGGATCCAAGTACTACAAGGGCAATTTCTACAGGTTGGCCAAGATAAAAAGCACAGTTGATCCTGACAACTTTTTCTGGCATGAGCAGAGCATCCCTGTGATTCCTGGGAGGAAGAAGAATGTTTAGTAGGAGCATCGAAGTTGTGGACTTGATTGAGTAACCACTTGATATGGCAGTGGGATCGTCATGTTTAGCCATTAGCAGTAATGATTAATGGGCCTAAGTCAAAATACTAGGGATGAGTTGCTCGCACTTTGAACGTGTGCTCCTGTTGTAGCATTTTTCTATGTAGTTCCACCACAAATGTCGCTGTACAAAGTGGTTGGGGCTTGTAGACTCGTGGGAATGATGTGGTGGATAGAAATAATTTCATCTTATAAATTGCATAGGGACTTGCTTTAATAGAATCTAGTATTGAGTCCTCCTGTTCGACTTGGTCTAGTGGACTAAGTCAAGGCAATGTCAGCTTAAAGTGTTTTGTCTTGTTTTTTGGCTAGGCACGAAGTCGTTTGTTCTAGTACTTTTTAGAAGTAACGTTGATCATGTGCATCACATGGGCTAAATTAGTTTATATAAAAGACATTCATGAGACGGAATCTACAAAATGATCGAATGTATGACCGGACTTGAGTTATGTAGTGAAAGTTCAGGCTCTACGCGGGAGAGAATTTCAATAATTTAAGATATTTTAAAACTATGATAAGAACATTGTTAATAACTGTCATCACGAAAAGAAAAAAATTCTTCTGAAACTACTGCTAATCATCCTTCTCCTTCTCTCAAAGGACATCAGGAGCCCAATTTTGAAAAATATGTAAAGTTTCTCATTTTTTCGATAAATAAATATCTTTAAGATTGATTTTCGCTCAACTTAACAGAATAATTGTAAAAATATAAAAAGTACATTTAAAAGATTAGGAAAATTTGAGGAGTAGACAATAAAAAAATTATTAGAATACTAAGCTGCAACTTTATCGTAGAATCCCCATGCTAACATATAAACGGTTTTCTAATATCGACAACTTCCTCCATAAGACATCATGGTCTTCACAGTCTCAATACAAAGAAATTGCAATGATATTGCCGGCACATCGAATTGAAGTATTATTTTTCTTTGTAGCCTCGACGTCGACATTAGAACGATTGAATCACGTTAGTTACTTATTGACCAGAATTCATCTTACACCAATGGAAGCGGTAGGTCGGAGATCCAGTATCGGTTAGCAACAATAGCAATATTACTTGGGAAAAGACTTTTGCAAGAAAAAGATTACAGGAGCTTTGGATTGCGAAAGGGAGATGGACAAGCTTCATGAGCCACCTTTTTCAGACTCGTCGGTCTCCGGAAACATCGAGGCTGTGTCCGTTCAGTAACTCAGCTTTCAGTAACTTTTCTCTCGACCAGTATTTTTTTCGACTAGCAGATGACAAGACATTCAGTCTTCAATGACGTGTAAGTTTTAAGATAACAACTGTGTGAGAGAGAGAACGAACGACAGCGAGAGTCTTCTGGCATTAAAAAAGAAAAAAAAATTAATCTTTATTTATTTCATAAAAAATAAATAATTTGAAGAATATTTTTTAAAATGATCACTTATATCATTTTAAATAATTAATTAATAAAAAATATTTTATTATCGATAATAGTTTATACTTAAATATTTTCGTGAATACTAAAAAGGTTTTGTTCATTTATTTTTATAAGTGATATAAACGTTTTCTTTTAATTTTTTTTTTTTGCAGAACATACATTTTTCATAAAACAAATGACATTCATCGGAATGGCACAAAGGAATACAAAATGGTGATCCATCATGGTCATGCTATTGCCCTCTTCATAGTTTCGCTTTGTTATCATATGCCCTTTTAGGCTTCCCATCCCAAAAATTTGCCAAGCTAACTACACATACTTGCAAATTCCTCTTTGGTACGGCTGCGGTAAATACGCATCTGGTATTCAATGCTTTCTTTTCTTTTTGGGATCCATGCCTTTGTTAATGACCTGCTTAAAGTTTGTGTGGTGTCGGTCCAGATGCGCGGCTGAATCGTGTTTGTTCTCCAAACAGCAACACGCGTCACTTTATCCGCTTCTTCTTCCTAGGTATTTCCCCCTCGTGGCGCGGGAAAAAGTTGAAACTCTAGACTGCTATGGAGAAAGCGACTCATACCCTAAATAGCACCGACACATGACATGAACACGCGACAAAACACGACACGACACGACACGCCGATACGTCATTTTTTAAAAATAGATAATTCCGATACGTTGTGACACATTATATATTAAATGAATATTTTTATTTTTAATTAATTTGATTCGAATTCACAAAAATAAATAATAAAAAGAGCTTACAATGAATTTACACTAATAATATTAATAAATCTATTTATAGGAAATTCGAAAGATATATCTAAAGTTAATGTGTACCCATATTTGAAAACATGTTTCTAACTTTAATAAAAATTATTAATGAAACTAACGACTAACAAAAGATTAGAATCAATTTATTCATATAAATCTATTATATTCTATAACGATTAAAATTTATTATTATTTGATATTCAGTATTTTAATTTTTTGAAATCACTCTTTTTTTCTAAGACCCCCCCCTTAAAAATTATTAATGAAACTAACGACTAACAAAAGATTAGAATCAATTTATTCATATAAATCTATTATATTCTATAACGATTAAAATTTATTATTATTTGATATTCAGTATTTTAATTTTTTGAAATCACTCTTTTTTCTAAGACACCCCCCTCTTAAAAACAAAACCCCTCTCTCCCACGCACCAAAACCTCCCATACAAAAACCGCCATCCCTCCCCCTTACCCAGACACAGAAACCCCCTCACAGAAACCACCATCCCCCAAAATTCCCCCCTTCCGCCCCCGGTTTCTCCCCCTCTTTTCTTTCCCCATCACCCATCAAGTCTATCATTTCCCTAAAAATTTAAAATCATCCTCTCAGCCATCCCTCCGCACCAGAATCTCCATTTTAATTTTTGTTTTCATCTACTCTTCTCGTTAAAAGTTAAAACTCTCCTCCGCGGCCTCCTCCTCTTCCTCCTTGCCCGATTCTCTTCATCTTGATCTCTGCTCTCTCTTGGTTACCTCGTCACAATCGCTTGCCGCCGCGCCTGCGGCCCTCCCTCCTTTGCAGCCGCAACCGCAGCCTTTGGTCCTCCATCACACATCGCAGTCGCAGCCCTCCTCCTTGCAGTCGTGGCCATGCCGTCGCCTCCGCAGCCTCGCCTCTGCTCCCTCGCTCTTGCATCCACCTTCCATCGCCTTCTTTAACAATTTTCTTTACCTTCATACTTGCAGACCCGCCCTTGAAACCACCATGCTTCTCACAATTTCTAGACACGTGAGTTGAAGCGTGTCGGAAAGAGTTGACTGCGTGTCAGATTTTTCAACATGCATTGACCACGTGTTCGAGCATGTCCGAACATGTCCAACACACTCGGACACCCCGACACGACACGGAAGCTCCTAAAACGTGTCCATGCATCATAACCCATATCACTCCAACCCCACATATACTTTTTTTTTGAAACACCCTCTTCCCTCTCTCTCCGTTTGTTCTCCATTATTGGCATAAAGTATTTCTTTGCTTTGTCCACTTCTCATATCACGACGCTGCCTCTCTGTTCTCTCTCTCTCCCCCCTCTTTGCGACTCCGCTCCACTCCTCTCTGTGCTCTGCTTTCTTCATGACTCCGCTATTCTCTCTAATCGTCCACAAATCATGCCGCCCCGTCGGCCTCCGTCTCCACTGCCTCCAACAAAAAGCTCCTCCTCTAGTCTCGCTCCCCAAAGCTGCCGCCATCATGAACAACGCATAGGAGAACTCCAACATGGTTGATCTCACTACTCATAACTCGCCAGCTCACTGGACTCTGGTTTGGCTGATCTTGTCTTCTTATTTTGAGCTTATAATATGACTGCTTTCCCTCAGTTTGCGTAGCTCTCAACGACGAAAATCGAGCTAACCTCGTTAATGCTCTCAATGAGCGTGTATTTCGAAAGAGTCGTTCATTGAGCTAAATCCAGATTCTTGTTCTGAAAAATCTTCTATTCCCCAGCAGCTCATCATATTTATGCTTATTATTGCGAAACCAAGTACTACTAGCTGAAAATTGACCAATGCTACGGCCATGACAACAACCTGAACACGTGGAAGGCAATCTTTCTACAGAATCCATAGCCAAAGAGCATTAGAATTCAAGCGACTCAAAGATGATCTGAGGTAGATCAAAGACAAGAATTTGGATTTAGCTCAACGAACGAATCTTTTGAAATATGCGCTCATTGAGAGCATTAACGAGATCAGCTCAATTTTCGTCGTTGAGAGTCATATCATAAGCTCAAAACAAGAAGACAAGATCAGCAAAACCAAAGTCCAGCGAACTCACAAATTATGAGCAGTGAAATCGGTTATGTTAAAGTTCTCCTTCACGTTGCTTATGGTGGCAGTTACTTCAGGGAGCAAGACCGGAGGAGGAGCTCTTCGTTGGAGGCGGACGGGGCAGCGTGATTCGTCGGACGATTAGACAGAATAGTGGAATCGTGAAGAGAGCAGAGTAGAGAGAGGAGCGCAATTGTAAAGAGGAGAGAGAGAGAGAGGGGCCGAGTTGTGATGACAGAAATGGGGAGAATAGAGCTACAACTTTTTCTCAATAACGAAGAACAAACAGAAGCAAACAGAGAGGGGGAAGACGGTTTTTTAAAAGATCCGACATGTGGGGCCGGAGCAACCTATGTCGCTTTTCTCCCCCGCAGTATAGGGTTCAATTTTCCCCGCTCCTTGAGGGGCAAATACTCGAGAAGAAGAAGCGGATCAAAAGGCTCTTTGTTTCGAATTCTTTTCCCCTCCGACAGCCTCAGTCAGGGAAAAAGCTGATGGTGGTGCTGTCAAGTAAATAATGAGATTATCAAGAACTCTACAACAATTCTATATATGAAGAAAGATGCAAAAAGCTAATGGTGGCAAAGGCTTAAGAATTTCTTGATTCTTTAAGTGGAACTTTTACAAAAATTCTTGTCCCTAGAGTGGTTTATGGCCTGTTTGTTAACTTGTCAAATAGTGTTTATTTCTATTATTTTGTTTTCGGGAATAATTTTGAAACAAAATCGCGTTTGATAAATTTTTTGTTCCCGAAAACAGATTTGGAGTAGAATCAAAAATAAAAAAAAAGTTGATTCTTATTTCCGGAAACAATTATAGAATTAAGCACCTATTTTATCTTTATCTTTTTTTTTTTCTTGTTCTTCATTCTTTCTTTTTCTTTATCTGCTGCCACCGTCATGGTTGCCATTTGCCGCCGTCCACCGCCCACCGCCGCCGCCTTGTCGGCAATTGGTTCGATGAGCTCGCCGGTGGCCGGGGCGGGCCTCGCCCTGGCCTTCCCGGCCACCGGCAAGGCTCGCCTAACTAGGTGAGGCTCGGCCGGCCTTGGTGAGGTCGAGCCTCGCCGGTGGGCTGGGCGAGCTTGGCCGAGCCCCGGTTACGGGCGGGCCGCTCGCCTAGCCATGGCTCGGTTAAGCCTCGCCCGCCACGTTGGTGAGGCTCGTTCGCGAGGGCCGGCCCTCGTTTGGCCGATTCCGGTCATCCCAAGGGCGACAATCGGTGACTTGAAGAAGAAGAAGAAGAAGAGGAGAAAGAAAGGAAAAAGAAAAGAAGAAAAAAGAAAAAAAGAGAGGAAAAAAAGTAATAAAATTATTTAAAAATTAAAAGAAAATGATATTGAGTATAAATTTTGAGCATGGTACCAAACACAATTACTATTCCGGGAATCAAATTTTGGATAGTTACCAAACGACTTAAAATGCTTAGAAATTATTTCCGGAATAAAATAAAAAAGAATCATTTCGATCGAAAATTGTTCCTGGAACAAAACATTACCAAACGTCTTTCTTGAGGCTGGCAAATGCCTATTCTTTATCCGAAATTAGCTCTATAAATTGTAGGGATTGCCATATATCCTGAATTATCCTTGGTGGCGGATCTGTACTAATCAAAACCATAATGCACGTGTCACGAATTAATCAATCTAGCGTTTCCTAACTCGTGTGGCCTTAAGAATTTCTTCCAAAGTTAGCTTTACCCACTCGACTTATAAGGAAGAGAAGCTCTAGATTGTATTTTAGTTGTAAATGAGATGGTACAAATGAAGGAGAGGAGGTCCAATTGTAATTGTAAATCTCCTCTTAATCTAATGGTGAAGATTACCTTTCTCCAACTATCAAGTACCTGCATTTATTACATAGTTGTACAATTTTCATATCGGCTACCCCCAAAGTATTCTAGAAAACCCTAGGACTTCAAAAGATAGGTTGAGAGTTGCTCATTCACAGATTGATCACGACCTTCATTTAGAAAACCTCTTAATCATGTTGATTCATGGGGCCATGACACATGCACACAACTTAGTTCAAGGCCATTGCACTAGTTGGTGTGGGTCATAATGACTCTTGTCCATCTCTCTCTCTTAGCAAATTATTTGGATACCACGTTCTACTTGTAGGTTCCTAGACAATGTTCGCATGTTTCGTTTATGATAAAATTGAGATTGTAGACATTAGAAGTTTAATTTTTCTTAGTTCTATATCTTATATTTACAGAAAAAAAAATAAAAAAATGCAGCGGTTAGCCGATGCCCAACTTCCTACGACCAGCCCTAGATGAGAGTCGCTGTATTATTCAGTGGCTGGATGGCAATACTGTCGCCTCTTCCCCACTTTCTCAAGTCAGTGATTTTCTTATTTTTTGAGTTTTTCTATAGCAACGTAGACGTCACGTCGCAGCCACGTTGGTGCCAATGTAGCACTACAAGGTTATTTCATCATTTTCATTGAGTTTAACCAAAAAAAAAAAACCACCATAATAGACAAATAACAAATGTGTGTCGAGAATTAGAAATTACGAAAATAAAAAGGGCCTAGAATGGCACAAAATGAAATTGTTCAGAGATTCCTGTGTCATTGTCCATAAATTCTTCGCCCCGCCACCTTCTCATACTTAAATATTTAATGTGTATTGAAATTGTTTGGTTCCCTTTAGTGTCCATAATTAACACCACTCACTTGACTTTAGTTGTATTATATGTGAAGATTTTATGTGAAATTTCAAAATTGGCGGTGATTTCGCCGCCAAAATAAGCACGTGAGTTCTCGTGCAAGTTGAAAGGTAAATATCTTTATTTGAGATTAAATTGGTACTTCAATAGTTTATTTGGGACAGTCCACTCTAAACCCTTTTTTTGAGAAAACGACCTCACTTCATACCTTTATTTGAGATTAAGTTGGTCGCATCATGTCTTTATTTAAGACAAGGTTCGCTTTAATTTTTTTTTTTTTTAAGGAATAACGATCCTATGTCAATTCCTTATTTGAGATTAAGTAGCCATATTTCAAGCCTTTATTTAATACTAAGCTAAGAAAAAGCCTACTTTGGGTCATCTTTTAAGAAACCGACCTTACTTCATACCTTTATTTAGATTTTTCCCCTTAAATCTTTTGCTCTTTATTCATTTAAATACGTAAACCCCTTTTTTTTTTCTTGAATTAGGTGGCTCGATTCCTCAAATAGAGGCTCAATAACAGGCTTTCATGGATGAAAGTGTACTGATGCAATATTAATTTCATTAAGATTTCATTTAGGCTTTATCTGGGAAAGAAGGAAGAGGGAGAAAGTTAGAAGTAGGTGTGCAAAATCTAAACTTGACAACACAACCTTTGATATGAGAACATGTTAAGCGACCACAATCTGCTGGCGGCCACGAACTCCATTGGAGGTTGAGAGAGAGAGAGGGAGAGCACCTAAGGTGGTCATGAAATCGATCGATTGACCTACGGTAGTGACACCAATGGTGAAGATGGCAAGGCATGATGGATTCGCGCCCACAGCGACCATAATGGTGATGGTCGCCCATTGATGATGGAAGAAGAAAAAACATAAAACATCAGAAAGAAAAATAAATGGAAAAAATTCATTGTCTTGGTTGAGCTGAAAAAATAAAATGACACGACAGCCCACGCCACAAGTTTTGTTTAGCCATACTTGTCGGCACCTCATATTTTGCCTCACTTTTCTAAAATCAAGCAGTTGACCAAGCGTTTGGCAAAAAGTTGACCAAGTTTTGATAGATGGAGCTCCAGACGTCCAAAAATTGCGAGTAATACGTCATTCGAAAACTCTCTTAATGCTCCTTCTAAACGCATCAATTTTCAAACCAGAGAAGATCCACAGAAAATGTGATAAATTATCGAAGTTTCGGCCTCCGAAATTAGGGTTTTCAATTACTCACAACAGTTTACACCAAAATTTGTTAGGCATATTCATGGGTATCACATCTACCAGGCATTAGGGGTGAGCGCGGTTCCGGGTAGAACCGGGAACCGGAGAACCGAACCGGAGGTTCCGGTTCGGTTCCCGGTTCTTAAAGGACCGGTTCCGGTTCCCGGTTCCATTTTTCCGGGGAACCGCGATCCCGGGTTCCCGGACCGGAACCGGAACCGAACCGAACCGGTCGCGGAACCGAACCGAACCGTCGCGGAACCGGTTTCGGAACCGGTTTGGAACCCCCTCCCCTGCTCACCTCACATCTATTGCTCTGCTCTTGACTCTTGAGTCCCGACTCCCGAGTCCCGACCCTCTGAAACTCTCGCCGGACGCCGCTCGCCGCCGGACGCCGCTCGCCGCCGGACGCCGCTCGCCCTGAAGGCCGCCGCCGCCGGACGCCAGTCGCGGAACCGGTTAGGGTTCCAAAAGGAACCCCTCCCCTGCTCACCTCACATCTATTGCTCTGCTCTTGACTCTTGAGTCCCGACTCCCGAGTCCCGACCCGGGACGCCCTCCCGTATGTTATAGTTTTTGGTAACGTGCGCGTACGTTATAGTTTTTTTTGGTAATGTGCGTGTACGTTATATTTTTTTTTGGTAACGTGCGCGTACGTTATATTTTTTTTTTGTAACGTGCGCGTACATTATATTTTTTTTTTGGTAACGTGCGCGTACGTTATATTTTTTTTTGGTAATGTGCGTGTACGTTATATATATATATATATATATATGAACCAAACAGAGCTTTCCTTAATAGAGAATTTAATTCTGAAAACAACAAAAACATCAGAGAATGGTTCTTCAAAACCTTTGCTAACATAGCAAAAGACATCAAGCAAAAATATTACGACTACATGTATGAATACGAAGTCCATATATTTTTCTTTGATTGGTTAGAAGAACAATTCCTTGAACCAAAAGAGATTGTTGTTTTAGACCACCATTATAAGTGGAAACTTGATAATGGTGAAACCATAGAATCCAACCATCCACCCCTTAGGAGAATAAAAATACAACATGGAGAAAGCGAGGTTACAGCTACTCCTTTCAGAGTTCCTGACAAAGGAGACTCTCTTTATACCCATAAAGTCATTGAACAAAACAATTTTGCTAATCAACATCTTGTAACCATAGGAAAACAATTAAATAGAATAGAATCCACCATACAAAACCCTACTCACGTTTTTACTCCGCCTGTTGATACACTCAAAAAACCTAATTTTAAGGCCTTCGAATTTCCAAAAAACCTTAGTTCGGAGTTTGCCAAAGCTATAGAACAAAAGAAAAAACTCCTAGGGAAAGCAAAACTAGAACCTGCCCCTATACTAGACACCCCTAAATTTCAAGGACTAATTATTAAAGACACCCCTGACCAACCTACCATTAGTACCTTGACCAAACCCTCTAATGATTCTGACAATGAATCAGTCCCTGAGGTAAACAGACTCAATTGGAGACATCCCCAAAAACTTTATTATAGTAGAGCTACCCCACCAGACATCGCCCAAGAAGAATCATCGCAAAAAATACAGAATAAATACTCTCCTGACGCCATTTATGAATGGAATATAGATGGTGTAGCCGAAACCAATATCATGAATATTCTTAGCCGGTTTACCTCAAATCATAGGTGACCAAGTTAGAGATAGAATTAGAGAAGAATACAGTGGCCAAATTCCTTATGATCTTCTTTCTTATGGAGAAATAGTCTCTTATGTTTACAGACAAGGAACACAAATGTGTAATACGATTAAATTACAAAGACAACTCAAAGAAGAACAGTCTCTCACCAATAGAAGTTTAGGAGACTTCTGTGCTCAGTATGATCCCTCTTATAATGAAAAAACAAAATCAAAATGTAAGGGAACTTGCCCCCCCGAGAAAGAGTCAAAGAAACATAGCAATAAACCTCAACCTCATAGAAACAAACGTAGACACCAGAATAATCAAAATAAACCTCATACTGATAAGAAAAATTTTAAAGACATTAAATGCTACTCTTGCGGTAGAAAAGGTCATATTTCAAAATACTGTAGAATTAATAAAAGAATGAATGAATTATATATATATATATATATATATATATATATATATATTTTGGGTAACGTGCGCGTACGTTATAGTTTTTTTTGGTAACGTGCGCGTACATTATATTTTTTTTTTTTTTGGTAACGTGTGCGTACGTTATAGTTTTTTTGGTAACGTGCGCGTACGTTATAGTTTTTTTTTTGTAACGTGCGTGTACGTTATATATATTTTTTTTTGGTAACGTGCACGTACGTTATAGTATTTTTTTTGGTAACGTGCGCGTACGTTATAGTTCAAATCTGAAAATAACAAAAAAAAAAAAAAAAAAAAGAACCCGTTGGAACCAGGAACCGACCCCGGAACCCGTGACGGGGTAGGTTTCAGGTTCTCGGTTCTAACGGTAGGTTCCAGGTTCCTCATTTTGAGAACCCGTACCCCGAGGTAGGTTCCGGGTTCCGACGGAACCGAACCGGAACCCGGAACCGCTCACCCCTACTGTGCATATGATTTTCGAGCTTCAAAACAATGGTGAACTAATTTTTTTAAGATCAAAATTACATGAAAAATAATTTTCTAACCAGATAATTAAAAATATGTCGAGATCATCTAACAAAAATTTAGAAATCAACCCACTAGTTCTGGTACCAACAAAATAAGCGCAGATATAATTCACATAATTAGCTCATCACGTGCCTACGTCAACATCTGGTAAATTTCATCGATGGTTTTGGCACAAACCGCACGGAGTCATGAACGCATTTGATTGACGATTTACTTTTACTCCATCTAGCATCCACAGACGGAGTATAATCACAAAAACAAACTACATACGCCTATCACAACCAAAGAGCCTTCACTACATTTGGTCATTTGGAATTTTAGTTAGGATAGGATTTGATAGGATAGAATATAAAATTTAGAAATTTTATTATATCATATCTATGGTTTAGTGAATTACAACATTGAAGCTTGATAATTTCATATATTATCATGTCTATTGTTTGGTATTTATAACATATCGGTGTAAATGAACTTGAAAATGCACAAACGGAGATTGTAAGAATCTCTCATAATCGACTGCCAAATCTAGTAAGAGAGAAAAGATATAATCATTCACTTTTGCAATCACAAAAGTATAATTTTTCGACTTTCTTATTATTTTTGTAAAACTTCAACATGAACTATAAAGTTATGGAGGAGAAAGAGTTTCAACTCTCTTATTGTTTTCGTAGACTTTTGACGTGAGTTTTGACTCTTTTGCTATTTTCGTGAGCTTTGACATGATCTGAAAAATTAAGAAGGAGTCATAATGTTTCATGATGAACCAGAGACACATAACAGAAGGAGAAGGAGAGAGTAATTTTTTTTAACAAATTTCATTACCCATCATTCTTTGAAAATTAGAAAGATCTTATTTTAGGTTTGAATTTGTTCATTTAAAATCTAGGTTCTTCTATTTCATTTTTATTTACTAATTTTTTAAATTTATTTTCCATCTCTTTTTTTTTTTTTTTAATATTCTTTCCATCATTCCTTAATTAAAATATTATCAAGTAATAAATTATTTTAGTATACCTAAATAGTAAACACACCTCCGGGCATCTCGCATCCCAACTAGCATCATGAGGAATCCCCCGGCACACACCTCCAGGCTTCCGGAATTACGTACCGTATACCACCGGGCATCTCGAAACTCCCGAGGACATCCGGCTCACACCTCCGGGCATCCGGCTCACACCTCCGGGCATCCCGACACTCCCGGGGCATCGTCGGCTCACACCTCCGACAGCATCCATATTCTCACACATCTCTTTTCCAATTTCACATTTGAAATTTACAACGCAGTTGGTTTAAATCACTCTTTTGAAATCATGCAATATGCATTGGGAAAATGTCCTTTGATGCAATGGTTTAAATGAAATCGTTCTTTGAGATCATGGAAAATTCATCATTTCTTTAATGTCATATGAAATGCATGAAAGCCATCACACCATTGCATGAATAATCATCCAAAGTATCCCGATTCACACAGTAATTCGTACAGATCACGCATCACAGTATAGTATAGGCCGTGCATTCCAATATCATAAATTCCGAAAATATACAGATTGCACAGTTTTCAAAATACAATCGATTAAATATGTAAATGACCTTCAAAAATCATGAAATTTAACTATGTTGTAGTTAAGACATAGATAAAGATATCATGTGAAGGAAATTCCTCCAAAAGAAATTTGTACAGAATAGTATTGGCCATGCATTCCCACATCATCAAGTCCGAAATACACAGATTGCACAGTTTTGGAAAACATTTAAATTACACATCCATATGATCTTCAAAAATCACTAAATCAGAGCATGTGCTAGATAAGACTTAAAGGTAACAATTTCATGAAGAACACATGCCCAAAAGAGATTCACACAAAAAGATATAGCTCACACATTACGGCATGCAAAATTCGGACAAGGTCAAATTGCGCAGTTTTTGGAACATTTCGATTAAAATACCCGAATGATCTTAAAAAAAATTCTGGAATTTTACCAGGTTATAGTCAAGACCTTAAAGTATATTTTTCATGAAGACATCTAGGCCCGATTCGTTCTCGATAATTTTCTACAGTCGTACGAAGTTTCTGACTCTAGCACCGAAACGTCCAGTATACCTATCTCCGAAATATGGAGTTTTTACCTACTTATCCTTCTTCGTTTTCTCTGAAATTTTGATATGTTTTGTCTCAAGAGATCCCCTACAACTTTCATTAAGGGATCTAAGTGAAATTTCCAAAGGATAATCACCATATGGGTCCAAGAAGTCTCGGGTGTCCAGTACCGTATTTCCAGATTTACCGTTTTCAAGAGAAAGTCGATTCACTAGGCTACACTTGCTCATTTTACCTCAAATTTTACTATGTTAGTCTTTAGGATGTTCTCTACAAGTTTCATGAAGGAGTCGAAGAGAAATTCTCGGTAAAAAGCAACATGCAACCCACAAAACTACCAAAAGGTCAGCAAAGCAGTTCCAGATCTAGTGTCTTCGTAGGAGGAGGGTTTTTACCCCTCAAAACTCAACCATTTTATCTCAAATTTTAGTATGTTGTACTTTGAGATGTTGTCTACAACTTTCATGAAGAAGTCGAAACAAGATTCCGACTAAAAAAGTCACATGCAACACACAAACTCAAAGATGGTCAAATTGGTCTTTCCAGAAACAGCAGGCATGACCAACGAATCCCTCTCCATAGCTCCGAAATTTCATCCCATCTACCACAACCAAGACTTACCATCTACTACACATACACACAGCAATGCAAAGAGTAGGTTTTAGGACTTCACTTGCCTCAATTCCTACGATGCTAACGGCGAGGGGTTTGGTGCGGTGGTGCGGCTCAACGGTGGCGAGCGGCGTCGACGGCGTGCGGTGAGATGCGGCTAAGGCGAATAGCGGCGGCGAAGGAGGTTGATGGCTAACGGTGAGGAGTAAGCAAGATGGCACCCAGATTTGGATTGAAAATTTTCTGGGTTTTGGACTAAGAAGAGGGTCGATGGTGGTGGAGTGAGGAAGCGATTTCTCTCTTTCTCTCTTTGGTGCACTTGCTGCTGGAAACGAAGGAGAAGTGCGCACCTAGAGAGAGAGCTGGACGCCGAGGGAAACCCACAATCTCTCTCTTTTCCGTCGCTGTTTTGTTGACAACACCTGTCAACAATTTGCTTGAGTTTCTGTGGCTTCTTCAGCGAAGGACAGGTGGAGTATCGTGGCCTTCATCCAAGCCTCCCATCACCAGCGCAAAGAGCATTTGAGGCGTGGCTTCTTGCATGCTGGTTTGTTCCTTTGCCGAGACAGCTGGACCCGCATGCAAGACGTGGCCTTTTCTCTCGGTTTATTGGTCAACATTCTCCTTTTCTTGTTGACTGTCGAAGGGGTGGCGTGTCTTGCGCTGGGCTGTCTTCTTGGCTTTGATGTCCCACCGAAACATCAAGTTTCGAACGAGTCGCACGCCAGCTCATCCCTTCATGCATTGAACGTGGCGGCAAAGGTCAATCTTTCTCCTTAGTTGATCCGTGAAATGAAGAGGCAACGTGTCTGTAGGTTGATGGCCACACTTCTTCCATTTGCTGCCCACCGAAGAAGGGCTACATAGCTGCTCGATCAAGACCCATGAAGAGGAGAGACGTGTGCATGGGCTGCACAGTGGTCCACTTCTTCTCCTTAGTTGACTTCTTTATACGTGGGCCTTTAATTGTTGTATGTATATGGATGTGGCTTCATTTGCTGCATGGAGGGGCTTATTTAACACGGATGCAATGGCCGTGCATGGGAATTTTCCTATTTGTTTATTGAACCGCACGATGGAGAGACGTGCATGGTCCTCATTAATGGCCATGAATCCGTAATTTTCATGCCTTAATGGAGGAGAGTAGATGGCCGTGGCTACATGGGCATGAAATGAAGTCTCTCGGCTCCTTTGCCTAGGGTACATATTCAATGGAAAATGGCTAAAGTTCAAATAATAGGTAACTTGTCGACACATCCTTTGGAATAAACCTCGGTCTTGTTGGTAATGGTACGTAGAGAAATTTTCGACGAGACTATAATTTATTCGATGATCGGACCATTACTAAACGTAACGTATCGGTCCAACGATGATGACGAAACGGTGTCCGCAAATGGTACCAATGACGCAGTCTGACGATACTTCCGTCGATCTGTCACGGACCGTCACATATTCAAGGGTTGTCAAATTTTCTGGATGCCACATATTTTGTGCAATTTGAGTGTGATTTGTGATTTAGGGAATTTATCCCAAAATTTCTTAATGTCTGTAATTAATTGGAAAATCACCAGGCGCCGGCGAACAAAGCCAAAAATGAATTTGTGGATTGTCGAAATTAGTGAGATTTTCAAAGGAGAAAATATTGTATTTTGGCTAAGGCCGACCGTATACCCACACACGATTATTTTTATCGGGAATGATAAAAATGGTGAATTTGTTAGATGATCAGGATGGTATACTATATTAGCCTACGGGCTTTGATATATCAGCTTAGAGCAAGTAGTATATCGGTGTACTATATCAGCCTACGGGCTCTGATATGTCAGCTTAGATCGAGCAGTACAACTTAGCAGCTTCTGGTGAGCATTATTAGTATACTATATCAGCCTGCGAGCCTCGATATATCAGTTTAGAGTGAGCAGTATACTATTTATCAGCCTAGAGTGAGCTATACTATCTATTATCAACTTAGAGTGAACAGTCCTGGATATGATCGGACTTTATAGATAGTATTGATTGAGATGACCGGGGAATGGTCTCGATGACATGAAATCAACTGAGTCGATTGATCGATGATTTGATCTCATTGA
This sequence comes from Eucalyptus marginata, assembly GCA_014182565.1. Taxonomy (NCBI): domain Eukaryota; kingdom Viridiplantae; phylum Streptophyta; class Magnoliopsida; order Myrtales; family Myrtaceae; genus Eucalyptus; species Eucalyptus marginata. Next base: position 1,645,895 of record CM024588.1, on the reverse strand, counting down.
ATGAATTGATTTGTGAAGTGATAAATTGAATGGTTAATTGAACTAAATTGACTTGCAGGGAGGAACTGAGGCCAAGGTAAGTCCTTTGTCTTGTGCTTGTGTTAGGCAGCCCTTGGGGCGTATTTTCTTCCTAGTCGGGTCTTAGAGGGTGAACACGCTGAGACATCGTCTCACCCCATTGAGGTATAACTTTTCAGGTCCTTAGACAGTAGTTCCTTCAACGCATTTTGGTCAACCTAAGAAGGTGACAGAGCAGAAGAATTTTATCCCACTATATGGGCACCCCAGGGGACGGATTTATGAGTTGGTGAAGATCATGGTCTAGGTTGATGAGGCCTTACCCAATAAGGTACCCCATCAATATTGATCATGGTATTGTCAGGCTCAAGATAGGGAGAGAGAAGGTCCCATACCTGAGTCTGAGGTCCCCATGTATGTGCTGGAAGTCACCTTTGGGAAAGGCACAGTAGATCCCTCCAGAGGTTCACTAGTAGAATGGAACCGGACATGTCAGATCCTGAGTCCCCGGTGTACTCAACTGAAGGCTCTAACGAGGATGAGGATGAGGAGAAAGATCTGTAGTTCTTTGAGCCCCCCCTTGTTTTGTAGACTTGGCTCTAACGAGGATGGGGATGGGGATTTTTTATTCGTTTCCGCATATGTATTAAAATGAATGAGTCGGCGATGAGTCCTGGGACGTCGCTACTTAATCGACCTCAGAGGGATAGGCACACGCTCGGAGGATCGGGGCGTGACATCCCTGTTTAAGTGGTGTCAGAGCAAGATTAGACATTGGAGTGATAAGGTGCGATGGTGTATGGGATAGTTAGTAGGAAAGGCCTTTATTTCATGCCAGTGCATGTCTGTGATAGCGGATGGATAGAATTGTTTGTTTGTGTGGATCGCTCAACTTCTAATTCTATGTGGAATTAGAAGCAGGCTTCTTTAAGGAACCTTCAGAATGAGCAATCAGGAGCAAAGGACTCCTAGGAAGCGTACCATAGGGCCTGTGACTCGGGGTAGGACACCGACAAGGGTCGGTGGAGTAGCACCACCTCCTGTTGGTGTTGGGGTAGTAGCCTCTGGTGATTCTAGGTTCGAGGGGATCATGTAGGCGCTTGAAGCCATGTGAGATCTTATGGGGCAGCAGGCCCAGAATCAAGTCGCCGCCACTGCCGCCGTCGCTTAAGCTGCCGCTACTACTGTCATTGCTGCCACTGCTGAAGCCGCCGTTGTTGCTGCACCTGTTGAAGTTCCAGTTGGGAACTTAATTGTGGAAAGAGAGAGACCAATCCACAAGTTAGTCGAGCAATTTCTGAAGCTGAACCCGCCGAGGTTCGTGGGTACTGGAGACCCAGAGATTGCCTTGCTGTGGATACAGGACCTGGATAAGGCTTTTGCACTTCTGAGGTGTAATGAAGAGGAAAAAGTGGTCCTGGCAGTGTACCAACTACAAGGTAACGCCAATACCTAGTGGAGAGCCGCCAGAGATACAGTGTTCCCGGGAGGAGTAGTCCTGGTGTGGGACGCTTTCCTTAGAGCGTTCAATGATAAGTACTTTTCGGGTAGCGCCTAAGAACAGAAAATGGAAGAACTCTAGCACCTCCGCCAAGGAATGATGATGGTTGACCAATACGAGGTCAAATTCGCGGAGCGTTCTCAATATGCTCTGAGGTTGATAGAAGATCGGGAAGAAAAGCTTGAAGGTTTAGGAATGGCCTTCGGTTAGAGCTGAAACAACCGCTGGTGCTGTTGGACCTGAAGAACTATCATGAGGTGTACCATCGAGCCCAATTGCTAGAGAGAAGTTTGAACGAGCAAGTAGCCTCGTTTGGATTGAGGTTTAATTTGCATCGAGAAGGGATTTGACATGGGAAGAGGCCCATGACTGGAGGAAAGTTTCTTGTCCCGCCCAACAGGAATTGTGGAATGGGAAAATTAGGGCCAAGTCATAATGGCATGTGTCACTTCTGTGGAAAGCGACATGGTATGGCCTTGTGCCCTCGTATGACGGGTGCTTGTTTTGAATGTGGCCAGTAGGGTCACATGGCCAGAGATTGTCCTAGACGACCAAGAGGACAACTACAGTTACTACTGCCGCGACCTTTCGAACAGATCAAAGGGTACGTTCCACATAATGCACCGCGGGGTGGACATCTCAGACCCCCAACTCAAGGAATAGTATACGCCATTACCAGAGGTCAGGCTGAGGACGCGCCTGATGTGATTACAGGTATGGTTTCACTGAAAGACCATACTACTTACGCTTTATTCAACCCAGGAGCAACTCATTCTTTTATTGCTGAGCAATCTGTTAAGCTAATAAGATTAAGTCCTGTATTATTGGAGACAGTGGTTAGCATATCTACACCGTTGAAGGATAAGGACTTGGCTATATTGGGTTGTACTAGTTGCAAGTTAGCGATTGATGAGTGAGAGGGAAAAATAGACTTATTAGTCCTAGCCATGTATGACTTTGACTTGATAATTGGCATGGACTGGCTCACCAAGCAACGAGCTAAAATGGACTGTTATCATAAAGCGATTCAGTTTGACCTATTAGGGGGTTTGAGTTTCGAGTTTATTGGAAGTCGAGGAGGACCCTCGATTACCTTGATCTCGTCGCTAGAGGCAACCCGTTTGTTAGACGAGGATTGTCAAGGTTACCTGACAACTATCATGGATATGACAGTTGAGGAGCTGAAGATCGAAGATATCTCAGTGGTGCAAGAATTTCCAAATGTATTCCCGAAGGAATTGCCAGGTCTACCGCCAGACAGAGAGATCGAGTTCGTGATCAAACTAGCACCTGGGATAAAGCCAATCTTTAAGGCTCCTTACCGAATGGCGTTATCTAAGTTGAAAGAACTGAAGGTGCAAATGCAGGAGTTGTTGGATAAGGGATTCGTACCTCCTAGTGCATCACCTTGGGGAGCACCAGTTCTGTTTGTGAAGAAGAAAGATGGTTTGTTGCATCTGTGCATCGACTATCATCAACTCAATCAGGTGACGATCAAGAATAAGTATCCACTCCCGAGGATTGACGACTTGTTTGATTAGTTACAAGGAGCATCGACATTTTGTAAGATTGACTTGAGGACAGGATATCATAAGCTGAGGATAAAAAAGGAGGACATTCTAAAGTCAGCATTTCGTACTTGATACGGCCATTATGAGTTCATTGTAATGCTATTTGGGTTGACAAACGCTCCAGCTGCTTTGATGGATTTGATGAACCGAGTGTTCAAAGAATATCTGGATCAATTACTAATTGTGTTCATCGATGATATTCTAGTGTACTCGAGAAGTGCTGAGGAGCATGAGAGTCATTTAAGAATGGTATTGTAGACCCTGAGGATCCATCAGTTGTACGCCAAGTTTATCAAATGCGAGTTTTGTTTGACTCGAGTTGCTTTCCTAGGTCACGTGATTTCAGGCGAAAGAATCTCCGTGGACCCGTCCAAGATTGAAGTAGTGATCAGCTGGCCAAGACCGACTATAGTGACAAAGATCAAAAGTTTTCTGGGATTGGCAGGTTACTATAGAAGGTTCATGGAAGGGTTTTCAGCATTGGCATTGCCGTTGACTCGACTCTTAAAGAAATAAGAGATGTTTGTATAGACAGACAAGTGTGAGTGTAGTTTTCAAGAGCTTAAGCAGAAGCTGACTACCGCTCCTGTGCTGACCATCCCATCTGATCCTGGAGGATACGAGATCTATAGTGATGTGTCATTCACAGGATTGGGTTGCGTACTGATGCAACATGGTAGGGTTGTTGCATACGCTTCCCGTCAGTTGAGACCTCATGAGCAGAATTTGTCAAGCCCCGATCCTCCGAGCGAGTGCCCATCCCTCTGCGGTCGATTAAATAGCGACACCCGAGGACGCATTGCCGACCCATTCATTTTAATGCACATGTGGAAGCAGATAAATAATCCCCAGACAACAATTCAATGGGATAGAAAAGTAAGGCCATAAATTTCGAACTAAAACACAACAACACTTATATATACATAGCAAACCATGTCATATATAATACAAGCTGGTCTATTTATAACGTGTACAAAATAGAGGGGGGTTTCATAAGACTACGGCTCCTCATCCTCTTCTTCATCCTCATTCGGATCCTAGTTGGAGCCCTCAGCTGAGTACACTAGAGACTCAGGTTCCGACAGGTCCGGATCTTTATCCACCACCGAACCACCTGGAGGATCTGCCGTGCCTTTCCCAAAAGCAACCTCCATCACGTACAGAGGTATCTCGGATTCCGATATAGGGCCCTCTCTGATTCAAGTACGATCCTGGCGATACCATGCTCTGTATTGATGGGGCATCTTTCTGGGTAGACCCGCATCAACCCAAATTATGGACTTCACCAGTTCGTACTCTAACCCAATAGGGTGCCCATGGATCGGAATATAGTACTTCTGTTCTGTGATCTTCTTCGATTGTCCAAAATGCTCGGGAGGAGCTACCATCAAGGGACTTGAAATGTTATCCCACAACGGGGTGAGATGACGTCTCAACGAGTTCACTCTCTAAGACCCGAGTAGGAAGAAAATACGCCCTGAGGGCTACCTAGGCACACTAATGAGTAAAAGGACTTACCTTGACCTTAGTTCCTTCCTACAAGTTGATATAATTCAAATAGACATTCGATCATTTCAACTAATCAAATCATCCAATCAAATCGAACCATCAATCAATCGACTCAGTCGATTCCATGTTATCTAGACCATCACACGGTCATTTCAATTGCTCACTCCAATCATTGATTATGGCCCAACAGGCACGGCCTACTAAAGGTTCAGTGGTGAATTACGACCTAACGGGCACAGCCGGTTCCAATTCGACGATAGATTACAGCCTGATAGGCACGACCATGCTCTGGCGGTTGATTACGGCCCAATGGGCACAGCCATACTTCGACGGTTAATTACAGCCCAATGGGCACGGCCGTACTTCGGTGGTTTTCTTGATCCACCCCATATCGTCACGCACAACATACATTACCCCAACTTCCAATAGTCATGTCCCTACGACTATAAACCATTACACATTTTCACCATTTTTATCATACCCGATGAAAATTATTGTGTGTGGATACACGGTCGGCCTCGGCCAAAATTATAATATTTACACTTTCAAAGTTCCCACCATTTGTATAGTCAATAAAAACATTTTCGGCGCTGTAAACCGATGCCTGGTAATTTTCTAATTATTTACCGAAATTAAATAAATTTTGGGATAAATACCCAAAATAATAAAACACACACAATCGGCACAAATTTGAACTCAATTGAATAAACAGATTACATCACTGCGATCAGCATAAAATTCCGATCATCGACTATCCTGGTCTAATTTCTGGAAAATAAATAAATAATTAAATAATTACGGAAAATAATTATTAAATGCCAATAGATAGGACTTAGGCCCGTAAAGCCTAATCAAAAGCCAAGACGGGCCCGGAAAATTTCCGAACCAGTCTAGATAAATACTAGAGTTTGTTTAGGCCCTAATTGCACTAAATTAACCACCTAACATGCATCGATAATTAATTAATTCACTAATCCACTCTAACTAACCATCTAATCCTAGCTTAGTCTAAACTAATCAATCCTTAAACGTCATTAACTTACTAAGCAGGGATTAGTGAGTTAAACTCACTTGTTTAATGATCCGCTCGGATTAAAACAACGGGGATGCGGCGAGGGTCGAGAAACTCCAAAGCGGGACCGCCAAACGGGGTCAAGAATGGCCTAAAGAAGGCCAAAACAGAGGCTGAAAACCCAGGGCTGACCGGTTTTGATATGGGCTGAGAGAAGCTGGATCGAAGGCTGGTTGGGTGAACAAGGACTGGTGGAGGCTGTAGGGGCGCTTGGCAGGGCTTCACGGGCTTCCAGGCAGCTCCGGCGACGGCGTACGGTGGCTGGTGGAGTTGGTCGAAACTTCTGGACGTGCGGACAGGCAGGAACGAAGTAGTTGGAACGCTGGCTTGCGCGGAGGACTCACAAGGTGCGACAGCGTGCAAGCAAGTGAGCGGTGCGCGAATGGCGATCCGGCGGGTGGTGAGTGGTGTCAATGGAGGAGGAGGGGAGGCCGGTCGGTTTCCTGGGCTGGCTGAGAGCTTCTTCAGTCTACACAAGGAGGAGGGATCAACGGATTGGGGAAGACCACTTTGGTCTCTCTATCTCATCCCTTTGTCTCCCCCAACTTGGTTCCACATGCAAGCTGTCCTCCACAGCCAATTTCAAGCCCTCAACACACCTTCTAGAAGCCTTGAAGTAGTCCAAAGGTTAGGTCCATGAGGGGCACACGAATTTTAGTTCAATTTCCTCAAATTGGACTTCAATCCTCCCATGAATCAGTTCAATTCGGCTTCTATAAATTCCAATATTGAGTCCTCGATCAAATTGGTATTTTTCCTTGCCAATTGAACCCACTTGCATCCCAATTTCGCAATAAAAAACGGTCCTCTGAATTTTCTGGACAAAACGACCCTACCTCAACTCTTTCCCAAAAAATCTCAGTTTGCAGAAATATCTTTGGAGACTGAGTCGACGTCCCTAAAATGACTCGTGACATGATAGAACTTTCAATTTCTGAAATCGGATTCAAATTCGCGGTTAATTTCAATCCGTGGCAAGTTTAGCGTGACCTAGGCTACCGGGTAACTTTCCAAAATTTTTAGTGCAAATGACCCATGGTCAATTGTCTTCGAGCCACAATGAACCTCTTCAACACATTGGCGACTCTCGGTTGTTGTGAAAGTCTCGAGGTTTCAAATACGGACATAGGGTACCAAAACGATAGAAAAATCAATCTAGTGCCGGTCGACGAGAATTTTGTAATTTAGTGGAATCACCCACGTTTAACCAAACATCTCAGTCGAACCGACCTATTTCCGATCTCTAATCAACTTTTAATTGTGTCGTAATGATCTCTGCAGATGAGCATGGTCGAGTAGTCGAGTCCTAGTCAAATTCTCAAGCCTAATGCATTAAAATTCTTTAATGACTTCCCCAGATAGTCTAGTTATCTCACGAGTGATCAGCTCTAAAAATAACACTATAGGCATGTTGATGAAAGGCTCGATTAATTTAATTGAAAGCATAACTGAAAATTTAGGATGTCACATAATTACCTGACGCATGACTTAGAACTCGCGGCAATTATTTTTGCTCTGAAGATTTAGAGACATTATTTGTGTGGAGAAAGATTCTAGATATTCACTGACCATCAAAGTCTCAAGTATTTATTCTCTTAGAAGGAATTAAATACGAGACAGTGCCGCTGGATGGAACTTCTGAAAGACTACGACTGTGATATTATATATCACCCTGGAAAGGCGAATAGGGTCGCCGACGCTTTGAGTCGAAAGTCTTTAGTCGCTCATATGTTGGTTAAGGAGTAGAATTTAATCGAGAGAGCTCGAGATTCGGTGTTCAACTTTGTGGTAGGCCACCTTTTGAATCTCATGGCCACCCTTAGAATTGAGCCAGATGTTTAGATTAGGATCAAATTACTCAGTCGACTAATCCAGATGTTTAGAAGATTCTGCAAGAGGATACTGATAAGAGAAAGGCTGACTTTCAAATTTCTGAGAATAGAACACTGAGGTTCCGAGGACGATTGGTTGTACCTGACGATGCAGAGCTTAAAGGAGAGATCTTATCAGAAGCTCATCGTAGCAGTTACAGCATTCATCCTGGCAGTATGAAAATGTATCAGAATCTGCGTCAATATTATTGGTGGTCTGGTATGAAGGCGGACATTGCCAAGCATGTCACCAAGTGTCTAACGTGTCAACAAGTGAAAGCTTAGCATTGTAAGCCAAGAGGACTTCTGCAACCTCTCAAGATCCTAGAGTGGAAATGGGAGCACATCACAATGGATTTCATGATCGGATCATTGAGGAGTCAGAGAGGTAATGTTTCCATTTGGGTAGTAGTCGACAGACTGAAAAAATCGGCTCACTTCATGGTAGTACGAAAGGACCTTAATTTGGATAGGCACGCAGAGTTATATGTGCATCAGATTTTTCATCTGCATGGAATGCCGGTGACGATTACTTCAGATTGAGACTCGAGATTCACAGCTGCTTTTTGGAAGAGTTTACAGGCTACTTTAGGTACGAAACTACAGTATAGTACGTCATATCATCCTCAGACAATTGGCCAGTTTGAGAGGAAAATTCAAACCCTTGAGGACATGCTACGAGCTTGCGTACTGGATTTCAAAGGAAGTTGGGAAGAATAGCTTCATCTGGTCGAGTTTGCCTACAACAATAGTTATCAACAGAGCATTCAGATGGCTCCTTTCGAAGCGTTGTATGGCAGAACTTGTAGAACACCGGTGTGTTGGGATGAAGTTGGAGAAAGAAAGATCACAGGCCTAGAGTTGGTTCAACAGTCAGTGGATGCAGTTGCAATCATCAAATGCAGACTAAAGACCCCTCAGAGCCGGCATAAAAGTTACACAGATAAGCATTGGAGACCAATGAAATTCCAAGTTGGTGATCACGTTTTTCTAAAGGTGTCACAAATGAGGGGAACTTCGTGCTTTGGCAAGAAGGGAAAACTGAGTCCGAGATATGTAGGTCCCTTTGAGATTCTAGAGGGAGTTGGGATCCTAGCGTATCGTCTTGCTTTGCTATCGAAACTGGCGCAAGTGCATGACGCATTTCACGTGTCGATGTTGAGGAAGTATGAGCTTGACCCGACCCACGTGCTTAATTTTAAGGAATTGGACGTGGACGATAGAGTGTTGTACGTTGAAAACCCGGTTTAGATCGTGGATCAAAAAGAATAAATTCTGCATACAAAGACCATCTAGTTGGTTAAAGTGGTCTGACAACACCACGGCATTGAAGGAGCAACCTGGGAGAGCGAAGAGTCGATGAGACAATAGTACCCCCACCTTTTTGTTTAAAGATTGTAATGGTTTGAATTTCGAGGACGAAATTTTTATAATAGGTGAAAAGTTGTGACATTATGGATTTTCACTTCTTCTTTCAATTGAATAAATCGAACCTTTCATCGACGCACCTATAGTGCTGTTCTCAAAGCTGATCACTCGTGAGATAACTAGACTATCTCGGAAAGCCATTAAGGAATTTTAATGCAATAGACTTGAAAATTCGACTAGGAATCAGCTACTCGAATGTGCTCATCTGCAGAGGTCATTACGGCACAGTTAAAAATAAATCAGGGATCAGAGATAGGTCGGTTCGATTGAAATGTGTGGCTAAACGTGGATGATTCCACTAAATTGCAAAATTCTCGTCGACCGACATTAGACTAATTTCTCTGTCTTTTTGGTACCTAGTGTCCATAATCAAAACCTTGAGATTTTCACGACCACCGAGAGTCGTCAATGTGTCTAAGAGGTTCATAGTGGCTTGAAGAAAATTGACCACGGGTCATTTGCACTAAAATTTATGAAAGTTACCTGGTAGGCTAGGTCACTCTAAAATCGCGCTAGATTGAAATTAACTGCGAATTTGAATCTGATTTCAGAAATTGAAAGTTCTGTCATGCCACGAGTCATTTTAGGAACGTTGACTCAATCTCCGAAGATTTTTCTGCAAACCGAGGTTTTGGCAGAAAAAGTCGAGATAGGGCCGTTTTCGACCGAAAATTACAGAGGACCGTTTTTTATCGCGAAATTGGGATGCAAGTGGGTTCTAATGGCGAGAAAAAATGCCAGTTTGATCGAGGACTCAACGGTCAAATTTGTAATGGCCAAATTGCACCGATTCAAGAAGAAATTGAAGTCCAATTTGGGGAAATTTAATCAAAATTCGTAGCCCCCCTTGCCCATGACAATTGGACCATTTCAATAGCTTCTAGAGGAAGTCATGGCTGCTGCAAGTTGCTGTGGAGGCCAGCTGCTTGGTGGGACACACCAAGGGGGACAAAGAGATGAGAGAGTGACATTGGTGGCCCTCTCCAGCTCAATCGGTTCCCTCTCCCTCTTCTCCTTACTGTCGTCGGTCCCTCCCCTCCATTCCAGCTTGTTTGAAGTCTCCTCAAACCAGAAAACCGCAGCTCAGCCTCCCTCCTCTGCCAAGCAGCCCTGCCCGACCGCCTAGAGCCATCGCGTCACCATCGATGCCTATTGCGCGCTTAGTCGCGAGGCTGTGCATCACCGTCGTCCTTAGCCATCGTTCTACTTCAATCGTGAGCCCAGACCATCCCCCGAGCTGTTTGGACCCTCCTTGCCGTCGCCGGAGCAGCCTGGAAGCCTGCCGAGCTCCACCAAGCCTGCTGCAGCCACCACCGGTCCTTGCTCGCCGTTTCCAACTCATTCGACCACCAGAGCTACTCCTTTGGCCGCTGAGCAGAACCAGAGCCATGGCTATATTTAGCCGATATTTAGCACGTTTTTATGGCCTTCCGGACCTCGAAAGGTGCGCCTGCTTTGGAGTTTCTCGACCCCCTCCGCGTCCCCGTCGTTGTGGTGCGATTAGATCGCAAATCAAGTGAGTTTAACTCACTAATCCCTACTTAGTAAGTTAATGACATTTAAAGGTTAATTAGTTTAGACTAAGTATGGATTAGGTAGATAGAATAGATTAGTGATTAAATTAATCATTGTTGCACGTTAGGTGATTAGTTTAGTGCAATTAGCAACTAGATAAGCTCTAGTATTTATTTAACGAGCCTCGGAATTTTTTCGGGCCCGTTTCGGCATTTAATTAGGCATTACGGGCCTAAGTGTGCATTATTTGCATTTAATAATTATTTTTCGTAATTAATTAATTAATTAATTATTTTCCGAAAATTAGACTTGGATAGCCAGTGACCGGAATTTTATGCTGATTGTAGTGGTGTGATCTGTTTATTTAATTGATTGTTATTTTGTGCAATTTGAGTATGATTTTTGATTTAGGGAATTTATCCCAAAATTTCTTAATTTCGTAATTATTTGAAAAATCACCGGGCGTCAGTTGACAATGCCAAAAATGAATTTGTGGACTGTTGAAATTAATGGGATTTTCAAAGGTGAAAATATTGTATTTTGGCAAAGGCCGACTGTGTACTCACACACGATTATTTTTATCGGGAATCATAAAAATGGTGAATTTGTTAGATGGTCATGATCAAATACTATATCAGCCTACAGGCTCTAATATGTCAGCTTAGAGCGAGCAGTATATTGGTGCACTATATTAGCCTACGGGCTTTGATATCTCAGCTTAGAGGAAGCAGTACACCTTAGCAGCTTCTTATGAGCATTATTAGTATACTATATCAGCCTGCAGGCCTCGATATAGCAGCTTAGATCGAGCAGTATACTATTTATCAGCTTAAAGTGAGCAGTCTTGGACATGATCAGACTTTATAGATAGTATTAATTGAGATGACCGGGGAATGGTCTCGATAACATGAAATCGACTAAGTCGATTGATCGATGATTTGATCTGATTGAATGAATTGATTTGTGAAGTGATTGATTGAATGGTTGATTAAACTAAATTGACTTGCAGGGAGGAACTGAGGCTAAGGTAAGTCCTCTATCTTGTGCTTGTGCTTAGGTAGCCCTTGAGGTGTATTTTCTTCCTAGTTGGGTCTTAGGGAGTGAACTCGTTGAGACATCGTCTCACCCCGTTGAGGGATAACTTTTCAGGTCCCTAGATGGTAGCTCATTCTGAGCATTTTGGTCAACCTAAGAAGGTGGCAGAGCGGAATAATTTTATCCCACTGCATGGGCACCCCAGGGGATGGATTTATGAGTTGTTGAAGACCGTGGTCTGGGTTGATGAGGTCTTACCCCATAACGTACCTCATCAATACAGATCATGGTATCATCAGGTTCAAGATGGGGAGAGAGAAGGTTCCATACTTGAGTCTGAGGTCCCCATGTATGCGTTGGAAGTCACCTTTGGGAAAGGCATAGCATATCCCTTCAGAGGTTCAGTAGTAGACGTGCAACCGGACATGTTAGATCCTGAGTCCCCGGTGCACTCAACTGAAGGCTCCAACGAGGATGAGGATGAGGAGGAAGATTTGTAGTTCTTTGAGCCCCCTTATTTTGTAGACCTAACATCTATATTTCAGTTTGTATTATATATGACATGGTTTGCTGTATAAATATATATATATATATATATATATATATATATATATATATGTTGATGGTTTTCAAAATTTGTAGCCCTACTTTTCTATCCCATATGATTGTTGTCTGGGGATTATTTATTCGTTTCCACGTGCGTATTAAAATGAATGGGTCGGCGATATATCCTGGGACGTCGCTATTTAATCGACCGCTGAGGGATGAGCACTCGCTTAGAGGATCGAGGCGTGACATCATATTAGACGCGTCCTCTGCCTGACCTCTGGTGATGGCATACACTATTCCTTGAATCGGGGGTCTGAGTTGTCCACCTTGTGGTGCGTTCTGTGGCGCATATCCTTTAATCTGACCTATCAGTGCTGACGGCGGTAACTTCTATTGTCCTCTCGGTCTTCTAGGAAAATCCTTGGCCAGGTGACCCTGTTGGCCACATTCAAAACAAGCACCCGTCCTTCGAGGACACGTGGCTGTACCATGTCGCCTTCCACAAGCGCGACATGAATCGTTCCGACTTGGCACTAACTTGCTAACTCCACCCTTCCCATTGGGCAGGATTTGGAATCTCCCTTGGGTCATGGGCCTCTTCCCATGTCAAATCCCCTCTCTATTTAAATTAAACCTCGATCCAGACGAGGTGGCTTGCTCGTTCGGACTTCTTTCTAGCAATTGAGCTCGGTTGTAAACCTCACGATAGTCCTTCTAGTCCAATGGCACTAGTGGTTGCTTCCACTCTAGCCGAAGGCCATTCCTAAATCTTCAAGCCTTTTTTTTTTTTTTTCTAGATCCTCTATCAGTCTCGGAGCATACTGAGAAAGCTCCGCAAACTTGACCTCACACTGGTCAATAGTGATCGTCCCTTGGTGGAGGCACTGAAATTCCTCCATCTTCTGTTCTCGAGCACTGCTCGAAAAGTACTTATCATTGAAAGCTCTGAGGAAGACATTCCACACCGAGACTATGCCTTTCGGAAATACTGTATCTCTGGCGGCCCTCCACTAGATATTCGCATTACCCTGCAGTTGATATACTACAATGACAACTCTTTCCTCCTCATTGCACCCCAGAAGTGCAAAAGCCTTTCCTAGGTCCTGAATCCACAACGAGGCAGTCTCGGGGTCTCCAGCAACAGTGAACCTCGGCGGGTTCAGCTTCAGGAATTGCTCTACCAATTTGTGGATTAGTCTCTCCCTTTCCACGACTATGTTCCTAGCTGGAACTTCGACAGGCGCAGCAACAGCGGTGACTTCAGCAGTGGCGGCAATGGCAGTAGTAGCAGCAGCGACAGTGGCGGCGGCTTGATTCTAGGCTTGCTTCCCCATTAGATCTCTCATAGCCTCAAGCGCTTGCATGATCCCCTCGAACCTGGGATTACCAGGGACTGCTACCCTAGTACCAACAGAAGGTGGTGCCACTTTACTTACGCTAGCCTGAGCTGGCGCTTGACCACGGCCTCCTCGAGTACCGACCCTCGTCGACGTCCTACCCCGAGTAACAGGCTCGATAGTCCTCCTAGAGTCCTCTACTCCTGATCACTCATAGTGCAAGTTTTCTACTGAAACCTGCCTTCCAATTCCATACTGAATTAGAAACTGAGCGATCCACACAACAAACAATTCTACCAATTAACTATCACAGACATGCACCGGCATGAAATAAAGGTCATTTCCTACTAACTATCCCATAGATCATCGCACCTTATTACTCCAATCACTAACCATGCTCTGATACCACCAAACGGGGATGTCATGCCCCGATCCTCCGAGTGCGTGCCCATCGCTCTATGGTCGATTAAATAGCGACGTCCCAAGGCGCATCGCCGACCCTTCCCTTTCAATGCACATGTGAAAGTGAATAATTAATCCATAGACAACAACAGGATGGGATAGAAAAGAAGGGCCACAAATTTCATAAAACCAAACCACACTTATATACACATATAAAACTATGTCATATACAATATTAGCTGATTTATATACAACGTTTGCAAAATAGGGGGGGTACAGACTACAGGTCCTCAAGCGTTCGAGTCCTCCGCGCGGGGCCATCGAAGACTCTGGATTCGATAGATTCGGATCCACCACCGAACCTTCAGGAGGATCTGCCGTGCCTTTCCCAAAAGAAACCTTTAGCACATACAGGGGGACCTCAGATTCAGGTATAGGACCCTCTCTTGGTCCATTCCGCTCTTGACAGGTACCATGATCTGTATTGATGGGGTACATTATGGGGTAAGGCCTCATCAACCCAGACCACGGACCTTACCAGCTCATAGATTCATCCCCTTGGGTTCCCATGCAGTGGGATAAAACACTTATGCTCTGTCACCTTCTTTGGTTGACCAAAACGCTCGAGAGGAGCTATCATCTAGGGACCTGAAAATGTTATCCCACAACGGTATGAGACAATGTCTCAGCAAGTTCACTCCCTAAGACCCGACTAGGAAGAAAATGCGCCCCAAGGGTTGCCCAAACACAGGCACAAGTTAGAGGACTTACCTTTGCCTCGGTTCCTTCTTGCAAGTCAGTACAACTCATTGAATCACATCAACAAATAAAATCATCACATCAAATCGAACCGTCAATCAATCGACTCAATCGATTCCATGTCATCTAGACCATCTCACGATGATTTCATTCAATACTATCTATCAAGTTTGATCTCATCAAGAACTGCTCATTTTAAGCTGAAGATAGATGGTATAGCTCACACTAAGCTGATAAGGTATATTGCTCATGCTAAGCTGATATATCAAAACCCTCAGGCTGATATAGTATACCGGTATACTGCTCACACTAAGCTGACCTTTCCAACCCGCAGGCTGATATAGTATACCCCTAATGCTCACTCTAAGCTGATAAAGTATATTGCTCGTGCTAAGCTGACATATCAAAACTCGTAGGTTGATATAGTATACTGTGAGAGGGCTAGTACGAACACCTAGAGGGGGGTGAATAGGTGTTTAAACAAAACCTTGGCAAATATATGCGGAATAAAATAAAGTTTACGGAAAGAGAATAAGAACACAATGTTTATAGTGGTTCGGCTTAATCCAAGCCTACGTCCACTCTCCCACGCTAATAGCCTTCTTGGCTGGATTCCACTATGCAATCAACAAGAGATTACAACTTTGAGTGCAAGCACTTAGTAGTAGATCACACTATCTCACTAAGTCACTCTTTTGGTATTTCTCTCAAGATCACAAACGTGTAAGCTCACCAAAGACAAGTGTATGATCGATATTGCTCAGACTTTGGAATTATAAATTCTACGCTTCGTCTCTTACTTGCTCATCGGTCCTTCATCTCCTTAAATACTCCTCCACTTCCAAACTAGCCGTTGGACAGCATCTTGAGGATCGTCTTCCAATATACCCATTGGACAGCTATGTATCTAGAAGATTTGGTAGCCGTTGAGTGACAAAAGTAGAATCCCAAATTGATTACGATCGCCCATACAAACGAAATCTTGGTTTCCATAAGTAAAGCTTCTTCGTATAGAAAGTTCTTGTCTTTAAGATTTAATTGTCAATCAATTAGATTGAGTCAATCAAATCAATCTTGATGTAGAATCCAAACCAGATCACTAGCCGTTATATGATTGGGCTTGAGTTACGTTCTGTCGAGTTCTGGATATAAAGTCTGAGTGCGATAGACTTTACAATCTGAGTATGAGTGCGATAGACTTTACAATCTGAGTCTAAACATATTCTGCTTCTGAACAGATTTAGCTTTAAGGTCTATACCTAGTTCAGCTTCGGCATAGAGTCTGTCTTCTGGTTCTTCATTCATGTTCAGTCTGGAATTTGTCAGAGTGTGCAGACTTCTGATGTATAACAGACTTTGACACTAAAGTCTGGCAGTTTTCAGACTTTGACATAGAAATCTGGAAATCTTCAAAATATACTTTGGACATGTGTTACGTTCAGTCTTCTGGCCGTCTTCAGATTTTGACAATATCCTCTACATGTTCAATTATCTGCATGGTCTATTACTTAACCATCAAACACGTTAGTAGCCTTTGATTTATTTTGTCATCTTCAAAACATCATAAGGGATTTCCCTAACAATCTCCCCCTTTTTGATGATGACAAAACAATCTCTGAATATGCAGATTTGTAAACATACTTTTAAAAAATATTAATTTAAATCAAAGGATATCAGAAGATAGCAAATAGATTGAGCATAACAATATATAGAAAAATAATCGCAGCTCAATATTATGCAATAAATAAAATCAAACAATCAACACATATGCATATTCATATTCTCTCCCCCTTTTTGTCATAATCAAAAAGCGATAACAATAGAAATAGTATGACGTGGAGAATATAAAACGATAACAAATGTGTTTTGCATAATTTCCAAAAATCATCTTTTATAAAGTAAATGCAATATAGCTCACTTCGATCATGAATATTAGCAAATATCCAATGAAAATTGCGAATGCATTATAAAATTTACTTATCGCTTTTGTCATAATAAAACGATAATATCAATAAGAGATTTGTTAATGACAAAAGGTAATAAAAGATGCACTAACCGGATTTTGTAGAACTTAACAAGTTCTAACACATTTACCTTTTCCTTCATTCCATAATAATCAAGATCACGATCAATTCAAAAAGATTTTTCCATAAATGATCAACACTCCCCCTCAATTTGTTGCCTTTTTGAGATGATCACGATTCTTTTCCTTTTCTTTTGGATTCACGTCCTCCCCCTGTCATCATGACAATATTTGCAAATAGAAACAATTGTTGCTTGTGCATGTTGAACATAATAATTTTTCCATTATTCCCTTTGTAGCAACAACATCCGCAACGATCACTTGCAATTTGAAATTCGAGCCAAAAAATTTATTTTCTTCAATCAAGCTCTTCTCGAATTCAACCTCCAGAAGATAGTATAGAATCTCCATGATTTTCTGATCGAGTTTTCCAAAATTCATATGGAAGATTTTATTGTTACCTGCAAGATCTTGTATAATAGATAATCATCTTTGCAAAAATGTCACGTAATATCTTCCTTTGATTTGTGGATCAAACTTGCTAGATATAATATATCTTCTAAGCATATAGCAAGAATATCCATGAATATGCAGTAATATCTTTCGAGATCAAAGGATTTCCTTGAGCATAAATTTCAAATATGCATTTTGCAAAAGGAAAATAGATATTTCTATCACATGCCAAAATTGCAATACCTTATATTTATGACAAAAGATATTCGTAATATAATAAACAATCATCCAAAATCATGATAAATGCATGTAGAAATTTGCAAGGCACGATGATAAAAAATTTCTCTTACCCAAGGTATATGTTTCAAATATACCATTAAAAAAAAAATAAAATAAAATCATTACCAATCTTTGCAAGAGATATTTTTCAGATTGTACCAAAATCTGCGTAGATTCACAATCGTTCTTCCCTTATAGAATTTCCTGCAATCAACTCATTTCCCTTTTTGGTATCCATCAATTTGGATCCTTCCATGACGTTAGAGCAAAATATGAAATCTCCATAATCAAATATTCTTTCTTAATTCATCATAACAAAGTATTCAAAGAAAGAATATTATGCACAATGATATTTTGAAAAATAAATTCTCACTTAGTCATAGTACGATAAAAACAGAGAGAATAAAATCTTTGAATATCTAAGAATATCTTGCATCATCACGTAAAACAAATTTTCACTTTGCAAAATATGACTAAATTTGAGAGTATAAAATTAGACAAAATAATTTGAATTATCTCAAATAATCACACATATTAAATCAAATCTCAACTTACGAATCACAAACAAATCATACGATTCTTTCTTCAATGAAACAAAATATGATCATTATAAAATCTCAATCAACCAAGGATATATCGAATATCAAGTATAATGAGAAATTTTAAATTGTGTACTCAAACCAAATTGAGAATAAAAATATATGTTCCTTACCAAACTCTCTTTCTTCTCTTCCTTTATTTCCTGCAAAAACAACTCACTTTTTCTTTGGTACCCATATTTTCTTGGGTCCTTGAAAGTTAGTAGAGTATGTTGCTTTTGCCCAATCTTTCGTAACAGATCTCTAGACTTTAGGACATTCTTTCTCAAAGTGTTTCAAGTCTCCACAATTTGAACACTTTAGGGCATTTCGACCAATAGGTTTTACAAATACTTTTTGAAAATGATTTTTGTAAAATGCCTTTGAAGGTCTTTGTCTAAGTCTCTCTTTGACTTTAGGAAAGTCAATTAGAGAATCACTTTCCTTATTGAAACCAAGTCCCGACTTATTATAGTAAGGTACTTGTATAGAAAGGATATGCTCTAAAGTTTTTGAACCATTTGAAAATTTTGTCGAAATATTTGAAAGTTCTTTCTTTAAAGAATCATTTTCCTTGACAAGTAAATCTCGACTTTCTTTTGTTTGTAGAAAATCTTTTTGCAAAATTTCAAACTTTTCCTTTTGAGAAAGATCATGTTGCCTAAGCCAAGAATTCTCCTTTTTAAGTTCGGAGATCCTTTTAAGAGAAGATTTAAGGTTTAAGCATAGCTCATTTATATACTTAAGAACTTTAGTAGGAATTCTTGAATGGCCTACCTCGATTTCTTCATCGGATTCTCGAGTCGTGTCGAGTCGACTCGATTCCCGAGTTTATGTCCGAGTCGACTCATATTCGAATGTGCCATGAAGCATAGATTTCCTTGCTCATCATCTTCTTTTATTGTTCTTTTCTGCCATTCTGCTTGTATTGTCTTCCTCTACGGAATTCACTTCCTTTTCTATTCAACCTTTTGAATTTCTTGATCATAAAAGCAAGTTCTTCATCGTCCATATCATTTTGTGAATGCATCATCGAATCAGCGTTAGATATTAAAATGATGGACTTCTTACCTTCGAGATCTTCATCATTGATTTGTTCCACTTCATAGGATTGAAGAGTGCCAATCAATTCATCAACAGAGAGTGGCATAATCCTTTGAGTTTCCCAGATTGAGGTCTTGATATGGTTCCAATGTTTTGAGAGACCTCGCAAGAGTTTGTTGACCTTCATTGGGGAAGAAATTGGCTGACCTTGATATGCTAAACCATTTACAATTTCTATAAAACAGCTGAACATATCTCCAATCGACTCTCCTTGCTTCATCTTGAAGGATTCATATTTGCCGAGCAGGAAGTTTACTTTTGTCTCTTTTACACGATCAGTCCCTTCATATGTAACATGAAGTCTATCCCAAACTTCTTTTGCTATTTCACATGAAGAGATTCTATTATATTTAGCAGGAGACAATGCGCAATATAAAGAATAAATGGCTTTTGCATCAAGCGCTTCTCTTTTGGACATCTCCGTCCGAGACATAGGAGTGGGGGGTTTGCTTTCTTTGTCTTTGCCATTCTTATTTGATGTAGATGCAGCAGTGTGATTGATTCCTTTTTCCACAACATCCCATTGCAAGGGATCTCTGGATCTTAGGAATGCTTTCATTTTGTTCTTCCACACGTTGTATTCCTTTCCATCAAAATATGGTGGCCTTGTGTTACTTTGTCCCTCCATAAGTCCTAGTGCCAAGATACTAGCCATAAAAGATATTTAGCTCAAAAGTAAAAACACTTTTATAAACCGAGCACTTGGCTCTAATACCAATTGAGAGGGCTAGTACGAACACCTAGAGGGGGGTGAATAGGTGTTTAAACAAAACCTTGGCAAATATATGCAGAATAAAATAAAGTTTACGGAAAGAGAATAAGAACACAATGTTTATAGTGGTTCGGCTTAATCCAAGCCTACGTCCACTCTCCCACGCTAACAGCCTTCTTGGCTGGATTCCACTATGCAATCAACAAGAGATTACAACTTTGAGTGCAAACACTTAGTAGTAGATCACACTATCTCACTAAGTCACTCTTTTGGTATTTCTCTCAAGATCACAAACGTTTAAGCTCACCAAAGACAAGTGTATGATCGAAATTGCTCAGATTTTGGAATTATAAATTCTACGCTCCATCTCTTACTTGCTCATCGGTCCTTCATCTCCTTAAATACTCCTCCACTTCCAAACTAGCCGTTGGACAGCATCTTGAGGATCGTCTTCCAATATACCCATTGGACAGCTCTGTATCTAGAAGATTTGGTAGCCGTTGAGTGACAAAAGTAGAATCCCAAATTGATTACGATCGCCCATACAAACGGAATCTTGGTTTCCATAAGTAAAGCTTCTTCGTATAGAAAGTTCTTGTCTTTAAGATTTAATTGTCAATCAATTAGATTGAGTCAATCAAATCAATCTTGATGTAGAATCCAAACCAGATCACTAGCCGTTATATGATTGGGCTTGAGTTACGTTCTGTCGAGTTCTGGATATAAAGTCTGAGTGCGATAGACTTTACAATCTGAGTCTGAGTGCGATAGACTTTACAATCTGAGTCCGAACATATTCGCTTCGAACAGATTTAGCTTTTGCAAGGTGTCCGTTCCCGAACGGCTTCAAAGATAGAGTCTCGCTTTCGGTTCTTCATTCACGTTTAGTCTAGAATTTGTCAAAGTGTGCAGACTTACGATGTAGAACGAACTTTGACACTAAAAGTCTCAGCGCCTTCGACTTTGACACAAAAGTCTGGAAATCTTCAAAATATACTTTGGACATGTGTTACGTTCGGTCTTCCTACGTCTTCGACTTTGACAATATCCTCAACATGTTCAATTATCTGCATGGTCTATTACTTAACCATTAAACACGTTAGTAGCCTTTGATTTATTTTGTCATCTTCAAAACATCATAAGGGATTTCCCTAACATACTATCCTTACCAACTGAGAATTTCACCATTTTCTTGATACCCAAGAAAAATAATCGTGTGTGGGTACACGGTCCGCCTTAGTCAAAATACAATATTTTCCCTTTAAAAATCCCACCAGTTCCAATAGTCCACAAACACATTTTTGGCGTTGTAAACCGACGCCCGGTATTTTCTAATTAATTACTAAAAATAATAGATTTTGGGATAAAAATCCAATATTGCAACCAACCAACCAATTTGCACAAAATAGCAATCAAATAAATAAATCAACCACACCACCGCAATCAACATGAAATTCCTGGCACCAAATATCTCTGGTCTAATTTCTGGAAAATAAATAAATAAATAAATAATTACCAAAATTAATTAATAAATACAAATAAATGCCACTTAGGCCGAAAAAGCCTAAATAAATACCGAAACGGGCTCGGAAAAATTTCGAGACTCATTAGATAAATACTACGCTTATCTACTTGCTAATTACACTACACTAGCCACTTAACATGCAATATCGGTTAATTAAATTGCTAATCCAATCTAACTAACCAGCTAATTCATACTTAACTTAAACTAATCAACCCTTAAGCATAATTAACTACCTAAGTAGGGATTAGTGAGTAAACTCACTTGATTAACGATCCAACAGGCTCACTTCGACGGGGACACAGAGGCGGTCCACAAACTTCAAAGTGGGGACACCAAGCAGGGTCGGGAAGGGCTCGGAAATGGGCCAAATAGTGTCTGGAGGGCTTGAGGGGGTTCTGTTCTGTCCTTGAACTGAATGATTGCTCGGCTTGGCTAGCTTGGGCTGAAATGGCGAGGAAGTGAGGCGGATGGTAGCAGCGGTCAAGCGGATGGCTCCAAGGCTCGACAACGGTGAACGGTGGCTGGACGACGCACGTACAGGCATGAGGCGGCGAGTAGGGACGGGGACAACGATGCTTGAACGCCCGGGCAGATGGAATCGGGACGGCGACTAGCAGGGTTCGGGCGCGACTTCGGCTGGCAATGACGGCGACACGACGGCTACAGGTAGCTTGGTGGGTGTCAATGGTGAGGGGGAGGGCTTGGCTCAGTTTCTCTGTGATGTTTGAAGCTCTTATAGTCTGCAAAGGAGGTGGTCGACTGGCTAAGGAGGGAGGAAGGGGAACAACAAGCATGAGGGCGCCACCTTGGTCTCCATCTCTATCTTCTTGTCCCCTTGGTGAGGCCCACCATTCCTAGCTGGTTTCCTCAGCCTAAAGCAGCCACAAAACTTGTCTTGGAAGCCAAATGAGAGGGTCCAAAGGTTGAGGCAAGGGAGGCTACGAATTTTGGAGGTTTTCCCCTCAAATTGGATTAAATCCTCATTAGAATTCACTCAATTCGGCTCCCATAAATTCAACCATCAAGTCCTCGATCAAATTGGCATTTTTCCTCACCAATAAAACCAACTTGCATCCCAATTCCGCGATAAAAAAATGGTCATCTGAATTTTTCATCGAAAACGGCCCTATATCGACTTTTTTCGCCAAAAACTTGGTTTGCAGAAAAATCTTCGGAGGATGAGTCGACGATTCTAAAATGATTCATGACATGATAAAACTTTCAATTTCTGAAATCAGATTCAAATTCACGATTAATTTCAATCCTACGTGATTTTAGTGTGACCTACCCTACCTGGATAAACTTTCAGAAATTTTTAGTGAAATGACTTGTCTTGAATTTTCTTCGAGCCACAATGAACCTCTTCAACACATTGATGACTCTCAGTAGTCGTGAAAATCTCAACATTTCGATTACGGACATAAGGTACCAAAACGATAGAAAAAATCAATCTAGTGCCGGTCAACGGGAATTTTGTAATTTGGTGGAATTACTCACGTTTAGTACACATTAATGTTGAACCGACCTATCTCTGGTCTCTGATCAACTTTTAACTGTGCCGTAATGACCTATGTAAATGAGCACAGTCGAGTAGTCGATTCCTGATCGAATTCTCAAGTCGATTGCATTAAAATTCCTTAATGGCTTTCCCAGATAGTCCAGAAATCCTAAGAGTGATCAACTCTGAGAATAGCAGTACAAGTGCATCGATGACAGGCCCGATTAATTCAATGGAAAACAGAATTGAAAATTCAGACTGTCACAACTAAAATTTCATAACATATGACTTATTTATATCCAAGTAAAATCTTCAATGTTTATCGAGTAGATGGAAAATATTAGTCATCTACGAACATAATAGCTAAGGCTCAAAGTCTTCGCCTCAGCAGACATGGATCCTAGGTTGGAGCTCATTGACTGCTCTGCCGGATCAGATAAGACAATGCATATATGAAACGATGAAATCCATACAATTTAATGGCTGAAAAAGACTAGTGATAGATGCACGGTGTTCATGCACATGCAAGGACAAAGTCACATGTAGCATTTGCATGTTGAAAAGGAGACGACCTACATGCTCAGTCACATTAGACCCATTAAAGCTTGACTTTTAATGCCACCAAATTGTCTAACCATTCGACCCCATTTTGATGGGAGTCCTTGTCGGTCATCAAATGCGAACGAAAGGAGGCACAAAATGACAAAGAGAACGGGTAACATGCACATAAAGATACAGCTAATAAGCTGAGGAAGGTCCACCCACATTTGTATCAATGAAGATGAACAACGAGGTAACACCAAATGTGTGCCAAAATATAACTTAAAATGAGGCTGAATTAATTATCATATTTGGCATTTCGAGCCCAAGCATCGACATTTAGTCATATTTCGGAAAATGATTTCCATTTTTTCAAAGAGGGAAATCATTTTCCTAAATTTAAATATAGATTTTTCATCTTCCGTTGATTTATTTTTTTGAATGAACAGAACATTGAAGAAAGAGGAACATGTTTTCCCGAAAAATGCTCTTTGCGAAGAACGGAGCGAAAAGGTTGGTGGACAAAGTCACGTGGAGCACTTGGATGTTGAAAAGGAAACAAAGTGGTACCTAGTCATATGGACCACTTAAAAGCTCGACCTTTAATGCTACCCAAATTAATCGACCACTCAATCTCATTTAGGAGGAGAAAGAAACACGAGCGTGCTTGTACGTCAAGAAATGCGAAAGAAAGGAGGCCCAAAATGACAGAACCTGAAACACCCACAAACGAAAACAGCTTAATAAGCTGAGGAAGGTCCATCCACATTTGGATCACTGAAGATGAACCATGAGGCTTTGGCAAATGTGAGCTAAAATATAACCCGAAACAAGGCTGAATTAATTATCAGATTATGCATTTGAAAAGGATTGTCTGGCTAAGTCTTTTTGCATGGATCGTCATTGTGGATGTCATCATATTTTTGAATATCGTATTTGGGTTAACAATGTGCAATTCCTTGCAAACCATTCCTTTAAGTTTGAAGATTTTTCTGAATTTTGTATTTTGTTAATTATTCGAAGTCATTATCTCAAAAAGCAAAAAAAGTGTGAAGCCCAAGGAATAAAAGTTCGGCAACACGTAGTTGCCTCGAAAGTATATTTACCACCTAGAGTTAACCCTTCCATTTATATGAGTGGAAATTTAATAATGTGCTTTAAATGAGAGTCACTTTCTGACCTTCAATGCAATGTATTGCTCGAGCAAAATGTAGCAGATTCTTCTTCGATGGATTCATTGTCGGTTTCATGAAGCAACGAAAGGCACAAAATTTAAGTGAAAATGTCACGACCTACCTAAAATGAACCATCAAAAGGAAATCTAGTGGACTTAATTTACTTTACATTATCAACATTTCTTATTTCTTAATAACTTTCATTTACTTCTTTATCAATGTCATAAATTTACCAATTTTATTATGAGAATTTATCAACGTTCAGTTGCGTGTTTTACCAACTTTTGTCAGATTGAGTTACCAACTAGTTTTTGCTTACCAACTTTATATAAGGTACCAATGTCTAGTTTTATTTTATTTTTATTATTTTTACTAACTATTCTACATTATTTGTCTTACTTTCCAATAGGTTAAATTTACAATCTCTTTTGAAAAATTACCATTCTAATTTCAAGTGAGTGATTCTTGACTTTTCACTAATCATTTTAACAACAAGTTTTGTATTATCGACTTTTACTCGTTACGGTTACCAATAGCTATTAATTTTTTAATTATTACTGCAAAAACAACTTATTGTTTTACCAACTTTTATTTATATTTCTCACCAATAGATGCCTTAAATTTACCAATTATTTGGTGGGATTTACCAACTTTTCTTCAATCAAGTTGCCAATGAATTTTGAGTTACTAATTCTAATTTGAGTTACCACAAACTTTTATCTAATTCGCTAATTTTTCTTATTGTCTGCCAATGTTCTTTGGGGTTACTAAAGTTTCATGACATATGACTTATTTATTTACAAGTAACTTCTTCAACGTTTATCCAGTAGATGAAAAATATTAGTCATCTACGAACATAATAGCTAAGACTCGAAGTCTTCGTCTAAGCAGAAGTGGATCTGGGTTAGAGCTCATTGACTGTCCCGCCGGATCAGATAAGACAATGCAGCCATGAAACGACGAAATCGATAAAATTTAAAGGCTCAAAAAGACTAGAGATAGATGCACGGTGTTCATGCACATGCGAGGACAAAGTCAAATGCAGCATTTGCGTGTTGAAAAGGAGACGACGTATGTGCTCAGTCACATTGGATCCCTTAAAGCTTGACTTTTAATGCCACCGAATTATCTAACCATTCAACCCCATTTTGATGGGACTCCTTGTGGGTCATCAAATGCGAACGAAAGGAGGCACAAAATGACAAAGAGAACGTGTAACGCGCACATAAATATACAGCTAATAAGCTGAGGAAGGTCCACCCGCATTTGTATCACTGAAGATGAACCACGAGGTAACACCAAATGTGCGCCAAAATATAACTTGAAATGAGGCTGGATTAATTATTAAATTTGGTATTTCGAGCCCAAGCATTGATATTTAGTCATATTTCGGAATATGCTTTCCATTTTTTCAAAGAGGGAAATCATTTTCCTAAATTTAAATATATATTTTCAATCTTCCATTAATTTATTTTTTTGAATGAGCAGAACATTGGAAAAAGAGGAACATGGTTTCCTGAAAAATGCTCTCCGCGAAGAACGGAGCGAGAAGGTTGGTGGACAAAGTCACGTGGAGCACTTGGATGTTGAAAAGGAAACAAGGTGGTACCTAGTCATATGGACCACTTAAAAGCTCGACCTTTAATGCCACCCAAATTAATCGACCACTCAATCTCATTTAGGAGGAGAAAGAAACACGAGCGTGCTTGTAGGTCAAGAAATGCGAAAGAAAGGAGGCCCATAATGACAGAACCTGAAACACCCACAAACGAAAACAGCTTAATAAGCTGAGGAAGGTCCATCCACATTTGGATCACTGAAGATGAACCATGAGGCTTCGGCAAATGTGGGCTAAAATATAACCCGAAACGAGGCTGAATTAATTATCAGATTATGCATTTGAAAAGGATTGTCTGGCTAAGTCTTTTTGTATTGATCGTCATTGTGGATGTCATCATATTTTTGAATATCGTATTTGGGTTAACAATGTGCAATTCTTTGCAAACATTGACTTTGAGTACACTACATAGCTCTAAAGATGTCTTAAGAATCTCATGCCAATTTCAAACATATATCTAAAATTTATGAAATACCCTAATTCTTATTAACGTAAATAATATAGGAAAAATATGATGAATGTGGGGATAATATTTTAGCATCACCGGCCATCTCATGCGCAAACAAAATACTAAAGAAATAGAGCCACCGGCTGAATATACTTTCAGGGCACGAAAAAATTGCTGTAAGCTCTTGGACCAAATAAAAATTTTCAATTCAAACTCTTGAAGCAGTCTATTGAACAGGTGGCGATCTTGATGAGCGAGGTGATTAACAAATAAAACCATCTAGCGATTGGTCAACGACAAGGTCAGAGAATCTTAGATAAGCCTTAACAAAGGCGAATCAACGAATCTGAGGCGAGGCAAGAGACAATCGTGCACTGAAACATGCTCGGTTGAAACCAAAACAGAGCATAGAAGAGGAATACCTTGATGAGGAGTTTTTCTGGTCACGATCGTTTGTTTTGTTGGTAATAGAAGGTCTTGAAAAGGACGGCATCGAAAATCGGAGCCGGAGATAGTGGAACTGTTGGGAATAACGGATCCCCGAAAACCGGATTCGACACTAAATCGAACCCATAAAACGAATGCGGAAGACAAGCTCTCAAAAATCACGTATCACCGATCGTAAAGCACACCACGGATTCGAGCGTACCTTGTTAGCCATGAGATTAGACACCGACGCCGAAATGAGGAAGAGAAACTAATCCCGTTCGATCCGATGACGTCAATTTGCCTTGAAGGGAAGATGGGTGTCGCCTCTTGCGCACTATTCTTTCTTTTGGAGTGTCTTTGAGGGAGAGGGAGGGAGGAGGAACGTGCGTTATGCCAAAAGGTGTGTTCTCCTCTCTCTCATCCCTTTTATAGGTCCCTCCATCCACGGGCCTTATTCCCGTGGGCCGGGCTTTCTAGGCCCAACTTGGGCGGACGGGCCTTAAGCCCATCACTAATAAAACCATCATCTCCCACTCGCACATGGTGGGCCGAACAGATTCTCTTTACCTCTCTTCAACATTCATACCGGTGAATAATCCGTGCGACCAAAGATACTTTTGAGAGCTCGTTCTTTACATCTTAGGAATATATAGCAGCTCATATTGGGCGTCACACTCTGAGTAGATTTAGTATGCAGTACCCTAGATCAATTGATCACGTTTATATCTCTCTTGATCTCTTTTAAACAATGATATATATATTGTATTCACAATTATGATTATCCCAAAGACAGTCATAATTGGTCGACCAGTGAATACAAAACTACAATGTGATTCTCCAAAATCGATCTTCCTCTTTCCTTCAAACTCTCAATTTCAGTTCAACTTGCTTTTCTAGAAATGTCCCATTAGATCGAATCAACTCATGACCATTGGCAACATTCTAAGATAGCAAACACTAAATAGAAATCTTGAGAATAAGTAAAAGTCATGAGGGCACTAAATTGAGGAACTCTTTTCCTCAAGAGTCTCATACGGCATAAAAGTTGAGATCAAACTTTTGCCACTCTTATTGGTCGTCTCATGCATACGTAGTATGAAATACGTATTACGGTATTAACTCCTTTCCCATGGAGCGTATGTCTACACCATCAATACCGTACAGATGATAGTTCAGACATACCCAATGTCTAACTTGAGATCACGTATCTACTCATTCACATAATTCATCAGAACTCACATCTGGCATCTTAGACAGATAAAGTAAAATATGTGGGGTATTTCACTTTCGGACATAGTACATATCATGTCCTCATCTTAACACTTAGTTAAGGCGACATATTTATTTTAAGCTTGAGCTCTCGATTATCACCTAGATAATAAGCTTAAAAACCGTCTCATCTCTATTTATCACATAGTAAATAGAGGCGATTACCCGTGTGAGTGGGCTAATCTCTTATCTGTCCGACATACTTTCTCAACTTAATGTAATGCACCGAGCATTAAGATGCATAAAGATCAAACAAAGATTCAAAGGCATTAATGATGAAAACACAAATTCATTAAATGTGAACAACTCAGGGAAATTACAATATCCAAGTACATCGAGACTCTACGCAATCCTAGAGATTTTACATGACCACAAAACACATCTCTAGGTATTGGCTTTGTCATAGGATCTCGCTACCATTCTATGCGTAGATATGTACCGTAAGTTCACATCCTTTCGTGCAACCATATCTTTGACAAAGTTATACTTAGTATTTATATGTTTGGTCTTGCCATGATATTTTGGATCTTTGGTGTACGCTATAGCTGCTTGGCTATCACAATTAACTAATAATGGATTTGCAGCTTTCTCAATAACACCTAAATGATCCAAAAATCTCTTAAGCCAAACTCCTTCTTGTATTATTGCTGATAATGCCACGAACTCAGCTTCCATCGTGGACAAGGCTATACACGTTTGTTTCTTACTGCTCCAACATATGGTGCCATTATTCAATAAGAAAACAAACCTAGAGGTAGATTTCCTTTCGTCTAAATCTCCTCCTTAATCAGTTTCATAATAGCCTTCGAGTCGTAGATCCTTTCCTTGATAACTCAGCGTATAATCAGCAGTTCCCTTTAGATACCTCGCATTCTCTTAACGGCTTTCCAATGTGTTGGACCTGGATTGGATTGGTATCTACTCACCATCCCAACTGCAAAACATATGTCGGGTCTTGTACACATCATAGCGTACATCAAGCTCCCAACTGCACTAGCATAAGGAACATGTTTCATTTGTTCCTTCTCTTGTGGAGTCCTTGGACACAGTCTATGGCTCAATCCTTCACCTTTTGTAATAGGAGTGTCTATGGGTTTACAATCTTGCATACGAAATCGTTCAAGAACCTTATTTATATATGTTTCTTGCGAAAGAGACAACGATCTCTTCGAACGATCTCTTGAAATCTTAACTCCAAGAATGTATGCAGCCTCACCCATATCTTTCATCTCAAAGTTGGAAGACAACCAACTCTTGACAGGTATTAACAAACTCCATATTGCTTCCGGCAATTAGTATATCATCAACATATAATGATATGATCACAAATTGATCTTTGGATCTTTTGATATATACACAATGATCCTCATCAATCATTGTAAAATCATATGCCATTATGGCATTATGAAAACGTATATACCATTGTCTTGATGATCGTTTTAGGCCGTATATCGATCTCAAAAGTCGACATACTTTTTCTTCTTGGCCTTTCACTATGAAACCAACAAAGTTGTTCCATGTATATTTCTTCCTCTAATTCTCCATTGAGGAAAGCGTCTTTACATCCATCGATGTAACTCAAGATCCATACTAGCTACTATTGCCAGAATAATGCGAATCGAGGTAAATCTCACTACAGGAGAAAACGTATCTTCATAATCAATTCCTTCATGTTGATTATACCCCTTCGCCACAAGGCGAGCCTTATGCCTTTCTATCGAGCCATCAGCCTTTCGCTTTATTTTGAGAACCCACTTGTTCCCAATAGCTCAAGTCCTTTTGGAAGATCAACCGGTTCCCAGACTTGGTTTGATTTCATTGACTCCATTTCCTCTTCCATTGCATGAATCCATTTTTCCTTACGAGGGCAATTTAGAGCCTCATTAATATTTCTTGGCTCATCCTCATCTTGTGGAGCAACCATAAAAGTTTCCCCTTCAATGTCAAAACGTCGACGGGGAATACTTTGGCGACTTGTTCGCCGTATGGGAGATTGTACACTTTGCACATCATTCCCCATTATGCTCCCACTTGGATTAGATAATGATGTTGTCGTCTCATCATGTGGTTGTAATTGAGAATGAGTCGAATTCAATTAATCACTTCTCATATTACTCCCACTTGGACGAACTCCATTAATATCATTATCTTGGTCCAAGGTTTCAAATAGGGAGTATTCCTCTCCTATTTCGCCCTTCTTAGGAAATTCATCCTCTAAGAATGTGACATCCCGTGATTCAAATTCAGTTATACTCCCACTTTCCTGCTCACCTATGAACACATACCCTTTTGAGTGTTCCGAGTATCTTATGAAAATACTCTTCTTTCCTCTAGGACCCAATTTCCCAAACTTGTGAGAGGACTCATGAGTATAGGCAGTACAACCCCATGGCTTAAGAAAACTTAAGTCCGGTTTCCTACCTGTCCATAACTCATATGGAGTAGAAGTAACTGATTTGGAAGGCACTCGGTTAAGTATATAGGCAGCAGTTAACAACGCATCACTCCAAAAGGTGATAGGTAAGTTAGCATGCGCCATCATTGACCTAACCATTTCCAATAGGGTTCTGTTTCTTCTCTCCGCAACACCATTTTGTTGAGGAGTATATGGAATAGACAACTGTCTTTCTATTCTTTTTTTATCACATAATTTTCTGAACTCATCGGATAAATATTCTCAACCTCGGTCAGATCTTAATACTTTTATTTTCTTGTCTAATTGATTCTCTACCAGGTTCATAAACCTTTTGAAACAACTTATTGCTTCAGATTTATGAGAATTCAAATAGACATATCCGAATCGAGTATAATCATCTATAAAAGTGATGAAATAAATAGCCCCATGCCTTTCTCTCACATTCATTGGACCACGTACATCGAAATGGATTAAATGCAGAGGAAATTCAGCTCTTTTACCTTTTCCAAATGGTTTCCTTGTCGTTTTCCCTTCTAGGCAATGCTTACATATGGGCAAATCGACTTTTCAATGTTGCCCAACAAGCCTTCTTTGGCTAGTCTATTCATACGTTGTTGGCCAATATGACCAAGTCTAGCATGCCACATATTCACATCATTATCATATGTATTAGGAGACGTGAGAAGGGAATAACAAACATTTGCATTAACATAATCAATATCTAATACAATGAAACCATCCAGAAAATAACCACAACCATAGTAGTTTGTATCCAAATACAAATCTACACCTCTTTTATGGAAGTTCACATTAAAACCAAACTTAACCAACACTAAAACAGACACTAAATTTCGACGAATCTCCGGAGCATACAACACATCATGTAGGAATTAAGTGCGCCCACCACGCATGTTCGCTTGGCATGTGCCAATTCCTTTTACTTCAGCTGAGTTGTTTCCCACATAGATCCACTTAATTCTAGTAAGAACTCGTCGAAATTCTACGAAGGATTCTCTATCCTTCGCTACATGGTCTCTGTCGCTCCCGAATCTACAAATCCACGAGGATTAGATTCAGTTAAGAATATAGAACTTGACACATATGCAAAGTTCCCAATAGTACAAAGGGTGTGTAACTTCTTTGGCTCGCGACAATTGCGGGCATAGTGACCCCTCTGGTCACAGTTGTAACATTTCACCCTTGAAATATTCTTCACATGAGGACGTTTTCCTCTCCTCACACGAGGACGTTTTCCTCTTTTTGTTGGTTAATTCTTGGTTTCTTGCAAGAAGGACTTGATCCCTTGCTTTCCCACATATTGAACGAATCAATGCGCTTGCGCTTAGAGCTTGAAGCCCCTTCTGAGCTTAAAGCAACACAGCAAATATCTGTATTGTGCTCAAATGCCTTGAGGCGATGATCAGCTAGCTCAAGGTAGCGCACAGCATCCTCAAGATCTTCCATAACATGGTCAAGAGCTTTTAGTGCTTCTTGCTTTTCCAGCACATATTGAATTCTCATATTCAATATTTCACAATTCACGCCGTTCAATTTGACCTCTTTATTCAAATCAGCAATTATGTTCTCAGTTGCTGAAGCCATTGATCTGAACATATCAGACACATATGCACGAAATATTAATGCCTATCACTTATGCATCTATTTTGCACAAACCCATCATATTAATTAATAATTTTAAGTAAGGTTTTAGAATCAAAAGGTCACTACGTTTCCAATCATCCTCCAAAAATCCTAACTTAAAACTATCATTAATATGATTGTCATATGCAAAATCAATTCTATGAAGCTACAAAAACTTCTATAACTACCCACGCCTAACTACCCACAACCAACCAAAGAATAACAAAGCAACGGATAATTGACATACAATATAATAATAATGCTTTCACATAATATAACTAACATATAGGTTGCTACATCAACAACAATCAGGTAGAAAACATAAAATAAAATGTCCACAAAGAACACTAAATAAAGACCAGCCATAACATCTAACACCAAGCCAGCACACGAACAGGGAAAGATCCTCTATTGTTCAATTTCTTGATCTTTTCCCTTGTAATAATGCAGTAATATTCTTTTACAAAATCCATCACAATTTTCTTATATGAAGCAGCTCCGTTGACATCCCATATGCGATTCAACACATCTTGCCATTCGGGTGGAAGAGTGTTAATGAAAAATCGCACCATCTCGATCGTGGCATGGGACGACCATTCCATACGACCTTTTGTATCTTCCCATTGACTTCAAGAACATGATCAATTAAGTCACCACTCTCCCATCGATAATCAATCAGGTCAGCTATCAATTCAGAAAGCCTTTCCTTTTGTTTATCGGTAATTACGCGAATAGGCGTGCGTAACTGAAGGGGAGGCATTGTTCCTGCAACAAATGCAGAACAAATTAGGGATTACATATAATCCACATTAAACTTAATTGAAAAAAAAAAAAAAAGAAGAAACAAATCCTTTTTTTTTTTTTTTTTTGGTCAACGGTCAACGGTCGTCGGTCAACGGTCAACGGGTCAACGGTCAGGTCGTCGGTCGTCGGACCGGTCGGGCCGGGTCGGACGAACCAACCGCACGTGCCGCGCGTGCGCGGGCGACGTCCACGCAGAGCGTCGCCCGGCACGAGCCGCGCGCGTGCCCGCGTCCGCGGGTCGGGTCGCCGCCGGGTCGGCACTGCGGTGGACCGCCCGGCCAACCGACGCCGGGCGCCGACATCATCGATGACGTCATCCCAGCGGTTACCAACCGTTGGATGACGCCATGCTTGACGCCAGCACGCTGTCGGTCCGTCGACCGGGCGCGTCGTGCCGTTCGCCGGCGGCGGGCGTGCACGCGCCGGGCGAACCAGCGCTTCCTGGCGCGTCGCGCCCACGCGCAGCGGCTTCTGGCCGCGCGTGTGGGCGCGTGCGGCGTCTCCCGGCGATGTTCGACACATCGCCAGACTCGTCTCGACGACCCCTTTCTCCCTATGCCATCAGAATTCAATTTCGACTTACGAAAACTCGGAAAAATGGGCGAACAGCGCTCGGGTGTCGGGATTTCTCGCCCCGATCCGTACGGCCGAATTACTTTCGCGAAAAATCAATCAAAAACATCAAACATGTTGGGAAAAACGTGAACTAGGGCTCTGATACCAATGTTGAGAATAACAGATCCCCGGAAACCGGATTCGATACTAAATCGAACCCCTAAAACTAATGCGGAAGACAAGCCCGGGATAAATCACGTATCACCGATCGTAAAGCACACCACGGATTCGAGCGTACCTTGTTAGCCATAGATTAGACACCGACGCCGAAATGAGGAAGAGAAACTAATCCCGTTCGATCCGATGACGTCAATTTGCCTTGAAGGGAAGATGGGTGTTGCCTCTTGCGCACTATTCTTTCTTTTGGAGTGTCTTTGAGGGAGAGAGGGAGGAGGAACGTACGTTATGCCAAAAGGTGTGTTCTCCCTCTCTCTCATCCCTTTTATAGGTCCCTCCATCCACGGGCCTTATTCCTGTGGGCCGAGCTTTTAGGCCCAACATGGGCGGACGGGCCTTAAGCCCATCACTAATAAAACCATCAGGAACAAACGAGGTACTTCGGGCACATCGACTTGGAAACAGGGGCGAGCGAACAGTGGAGCTCCGGCATGAATGAGTAATGAACGGCGACGGGGATGACTATTATGAATGGACTGGAGGTGGAAGAGAGGAACGAAAGTGAAGAAGTCTCTGAACGGAGAGGATTTTGCTCAACCCTTTGTATATCTTAGTATGCTCTATTTTCCACGTGTATGTATGTTGCGTCCGTGGGTGGGTGTCGGCGATGGAGGATGAACGGCGGCTATCGGTGGTTGGAGGTGGTGCGATTGAGTGGGAATCAAGGTGGAGAAGCTTCTGGTGGTGGTGTGCCTCCCAAGCGTCCATGCTTTGCTTCCCTATATGCGTGTGTGCAACGTCGGTCCATGGCGTTTGTCTTTGAATATCCCGAGAGAGAGAGAGAGAGAGGAGGGGCGAGACAGGGCCGGGGGCGAGGGGGTGGTGGGGTGTTGTTCTTTGATGGGCTCAGTTTACCCGGCTAAGTGGACCGGGCTGATGGGCTGAGGTCTTGCCTCATGGGCTTGGTTGGGGCAATCTGATGATCTGTGCTGTTCTTGGTGATATGGTGAGCTTGACGTGCCTGAAGTGGTTGGGTTTTATGAATGGGCTGGAGAGTGTTGGGCGGGTCTGATGGGGTTGGTGCTTTAATTATTTTCTTCTTTGTTACTTATTTTTACTCACTTAATTCTTTTATTTATTTTTACAAAAATGTATGTTTGATTTATCGTTAGTATGAATAGGATAGGTGGCTAAAATAATCAATCATGCCGCTTAAACTAACGAATCAATTCCGGGAGGCCAAATTGATGTGAATCATTGCGAAAAGATCGATCCACGAAGGCCCGGATTTCTCGACCTCCAATCAAACCTGTGATTGGCAACTTCGGTATGAACGTGACATGTTGACGAACGCGTGTCAACCAACCAACGTTATAGACGCCACGAGCGAAAGAATTTGCTATCTCACTCGATAAGTCGAATCGACAGTCACAAGGGAACCTTGATAAGATCAAGTCCTCAAAAGAACAGTAGAAGAGAATCTCTCAATTTTTTTCCTCAAAATAAAATATGTCTCCCAAAGAAATTCGGCAAATCCTTAATATAGGCTTTCTAGCTGCCACACAAACCCTAAACCAACCCTAAAAATCTAATGCGTCATATTTCTAGAATATGCCTAAACAAGAAGATAATCTGTTTTTTTTGACTTGGTCAAATATTTGGTGACCATATAATCAAATTGCGCCAAGATTTCCAAGGTTCTTCAAGATTTGATTCAAGGTCATCTCCATGCCAAATATTACGCCAAGATTTGCAAGATTCTTCAAAATTTGATCCAAGGTCATCTCCACGCCAAAGATCACGAACCATGATGCCAACAGCTTGCCTGAATTGCTTAGCCCGCCCTAGTAGGAATAGATAATGGGTCCCTAACACCTCCTCCTCAATATGGCTCGATGTCCACATCATTCCCTCCCCCTTGCAAAGGATTTGCCCTCAAATCATCATTGGCATCGAAAAGAGTCAAGTTAGAAACATTAAATGTAGCACTAACATCATACTCACCTAGAAGATCAAGCTTGTAGGTGTTATTGTTAACTCTTTCCAACACCATGAATGGTCCATCCCCTCGCGGTAATAACTTAGAATGTCGCTGCTCAGGAAATCGCTCCTTGCGCATATGAACCCAAACCCAATCGCTGGGTTCAAACACCACTTCCTTGCACCCTTTGTTGGCTTGCCTTGCATATTGCTTAGTCTTGCGCTCAATATTTGCATGCGTCTTCTCATGTAACGCCTTGACAAATTCAGTTTTATTTGCTCCATCTAAATCCACACGCTCATCAACAAGTAAAGGGGTTAAATCTAACGGAGTTAACGAATTAAAACCATAGACAATCTCAAATGGTGTAAATTTAGTAGCAAAATGCATGCTACTGTTATATGCAAACTCAACATGTGGTAGACAATCTTCCCAAGATTTTATATGCTTTTTAAAAATAGCACGCAACAATACCCCTAAAGTTCTATTAACTACCTCAGTTTGACCATCGGTCTGTGGATGACAAGTAGTAGAAAATAACAACCGTGTTCCTAGTTTTTTCTACAATGTTTTCCAAAAGTAGCTAAGAAATTTAGAATCTCGATCTGAAACAATCAATCTAGGCATGCCTTGCAAACGTACAACCTCCTTAAAGAACAAATCATCAACATGAGATGCATCATCAGTTTTATGATAAGGTATAAAATGAGCCATCTTTGAAAACCGATCAACAACCATATAAATAGAATCTCTACCATACTTAGACCTAGGCAATTCTAACACAAAATCCATAGAAATATTAGTCCAAGGATGCGTTGTGTGACATCCTGGAATTTTAATTTTGTTTTCAATTAAATAAATCGGGCCTTTCATCAACGCACCTATAGTGCTATTCTCAGAGCTAATTGCTCCTAAGATAACTAGACTATCTGGGAGAGTCATTAAGGGATTTTTATGCAATAGACTTGGGAATTCGATTAGGAATCGACTACTCGACCGTGCTCATCTATAGAAATCATTATAGCACAGTTAAAAGTCGATTATAGATCAGAGATAGGTCGGTTCGATAGAGATGTGTGGCTAAACGTGGGTGATTCCACCAAATTACAAAATTCTCGTCGACCGGTACTAGACTGATTTTTCTATCATTTTGGTACCCTGTGTCTATATTTGAAACCTCAAGATTTTCATGACCATCGAGAGTTGCCAATGTGTCGAAGAGGTTCATTGTGGCTCGAAGAAAATTGACCACGGGCCAATTGCACTAAAAACTTTTAAAAACTACCTAATAGCCTAAGTCACGCTAAAATCGCGCCAGATTTAAATTAACCACGAACTTGAATCCGATTTTAGAAATTGAAAGTTCTGTTATGTCACGAGTCATTTTTGGAACATCAACTCATCCTGCGAAGATTTTTCTGCAAAACGAGACTTTGGCAAAAAAAAATTGATATAGGGCCATTTTCGATTGGAAAATCTAGAAGACCATTTTTTATCGCGAAATTGGGATGCAAGTCGGTTCTAATGGCAGGGAAAGAGGTCAATTTGATCGTGAACACGGTGGAATTTTTTAGGGTCGAATCGACTTCAACGCAAGAGAGATTTGGTTCAATTTAGGAGAAGACCCTTCAAAATTCGTAGCCCCCCCTTGCCCTCACCTTTGGACCCTATCAATGGCTTCTTATGGAAGCTTTGGCAGTTGGAATTGCTGAGGAAACTAGCTGGGCATGGTGGCACCAAGTCAAGGGGACAAGAAGATGGATTAAAGACCAAGTGGCCCCCTCCAAAGGCAGCCGGTGCCCTTCCTCCTTCCCTCACCATCGACCCCCTCCATTGCAGACCAAAGGAGCTTCAAAAATTGCAGGGGAGAGTAGCCAACAACCGTTCGACCAAGCCCCTTGCCTGTCCGAGCTGCTGCCGTCGTCCAGCGCCCAGCCGCGAGCCCCTATACGCCAGCTGCTCGCCCGTGCATCGTCCTACTTCAGCTATGAGTCAAGACCATTCCTGAGCTTCCCCTGAGGTCGTCGAGCTCGGCTAAAGCTCCTTCATTGCCATCCCACCACCGTCGAACGTCGCCACCATCGCTGCAGCCACTCGCCCAACCGCCAGGCCCGTTTCTAGCTCAACCGACCATTGAAGCAGCCCTCTCGACCCGCAGATCAGAATCTAAACCTCAGCAAGGGTTTTGGGCTTCAAGGCCCATTTTCGAGCCTTTCTCGACCTTGAAGGGTGTCCCCGTTTTGCGGACCGTCTCCGCTTCGCCGTCCTAGTGAACTCACCGGCTCGCAAATCCAGTGAGTTTACTCACTAATCTCTACTTAGGGAGTTAATTATGCTTAAGGATTGATTAGTTTAAGTTAAATATGGATTATGTGGATAGTTAGAATAGATTAGTGATTTAATTAATCGTTATTGCATGTTTGGTGGTTAGAGTAGTGTAATTGGAGCCTAGATAAGCTCTAATATTTATCTAGATAGGTTCGAAATTTTTCGGTATTTAATTAGGCTTTTCCAGCTTAAGTTGCATATATTGGCATTTATTAATTAATTTTGGTAATTATTTAATTAATTATTATTTTTCGAAAATTAAACTAGGATAGTCGGTGATCGAAATTTCGTGCTTGATTGCAATGGTGTGATTGATTGATTTATTTGACTGTTATTTTGTGCAATTTGAGTGTTGATTGGAATTTTGGGGTATTTATCCCAAAATTTATTCATTTATGTATTTAATTAGAAAATACTGGGTGTCGATTTACAATGTCAAAAATGTGTTTGTGGACTATTAGAATTAGTGGGATTTTTAAAAGGGAAAATATTGTATTTTGGCTAAGGCTGATCGTGTACCCACACACGATTATTTTTATTGGGTATGATAAAAATGGTGAAATTCTTAGTTGGTGAGCACAGTATACTATATCAGCCTACGGGCCTTGATATGTCAGTTTAGTGCCAGTAGTATATTTTATTAGCTTAGAGTGAGCTTCAGGGGTGTACTATATCAGCCTGTGGGCTTGGATATGTCAGCTTAGTGTGAGCAGTATACTGATGTACTATATCAGTCTGAGGGCTTTGATATATCAGTTTAGCGCAAGCAGTATACCTTATCCGCTTAGTGTGAGCTATACTATCTATCTTCAGCTTAGAGTGAGCAGCTCTTGATGGGATCGAACTTGATAGATAGTATTGAATGAGTTGACTAAGAGATGGTCCTGATGACATGGAATCGACTGGATCGATTGATTAATGGTTCGATCTGATTTGATGATTGGTTAAATATATCAACTGTATTGACTTGTAGGAAGGAACTGAGGCAAAGGTAAGTCCTCTGATTTGTGCTTGTGCTTAGGCAGCCCTTAAGGCATATTTCCTTCCTAGTCGGAGCTTAGGGGGCGAACTTGCTAAGATGTCGTCTCACCCTATTATGGAATAACATTTTCAGGTCCTTAGATAGGAGATCCTCCCGAACATTTTGGACAGCTAAAGAAGGTCACCAAGCAGAAGTGTTTCATTCCGCTTCATGGAAACCCAAGGGGATGGGTCTATGAGCTCATGAAGTCCGTGGTCTGGGTTGATGCGGGTCTACCCCATAAGGTACCCCATCAATACAAATCATGGTATCGTCAGGAGTAGAATGGACAGAGAGAGGGTCTTGTACCTGAATCTGAGGTCCCTATGTATGTGCTGGAAGTCGCTTTTGGAAAGGGTACGGCTCACCCTTCAGGTGGTTCAGTGGTGGACCCGGCCCTGTTAGAGCCAGGGATCCCGGAGTATTCAGTCAAAGACTCGACTGATTAGAGGGCCTGTAGCCTCTACCCCCCTTAGAGGACTTGTAGCCTCTACCCCCCTTCTTTTGCAGACTTTGTATATAGATCGGCTAGTATTGTATATGACTAGGTTTGTTATGTATATAAAGGTCTGATGTGGTATGGTTTTCGGAAAATTGTGGCCCAGATTTTCTATCCCATCTTGTTGTTGTCTATGATTTAATTATTCGATTCCGCATGCACATTAAAATGAATTGGTCGATGACGCGTCCTGGGACATCGCTATTTAATCGACCACAGAGGGATTGGCATGCGCTTGGAGGATCAAGGCGTGACATCCCCGTTTAAGTGATATCAGAGCATGGTTAGTAGTTGGAGTGATAAGGTGCGATGGTTTATGGGATAGTTAGTAGGACTGGCCTTTAATTCATGCTGGTGCATGTCTGTGATAGCTGTCTGGTAGAAATTGTTTGTTTGTGTGGATCGCTCAACTTCTAATTCTATGTGGAATTGGAAGGTAGGTTTCTATAGAAAACTTGCAAGATGAGTGATCAGGAGCAGAGGACTCCTAGAAAGCATACAATAGGGCTTGTTACTCGAGATAGGACGCCGACGAGGGTCAGTACCCGGGGAGGCCATGGTAGAGCGCCGGCTTAGGCTAGCGCTAGTGGAATAGCACCGCCATCTGTTGGTGCTAGGGTAATAGCCCCCGGTGATTCTAGGTTCGAAGGGATCATGCAGGCTCTAAAAGCCATGCGAGATCTGATGGGGCAGCAGGCCTAGAACCAAGCTGTTGCCACTGCTGCCGCTGCTCAAGCTGCTGCTACTGCTGCCGTTGCCACCGCTGCTAAAGCCGCTACCATTGTTACACCTATCGAAGTTCCAGCTAGGAACGTAGTTGTGGAAAGGGAGAGACCAATCCATAAGTTGGTGGAGCAGTTCCTGAAGTTGAACCTGCCAAGGTTCGTCGGTACTAGAGACCCCGAGACTGCCTTGCTGTGGATTCAAGACTTGGTCAAGGCTTTTGCACTTCTGAGGTGCAATGAGGAGGAAAAAGTTGTCCTGGCAGTATATCAACTACAGGGTAACGCGAATACCTGGTGGAGGGCGGCTAGAGATATAGTATTTCTGGAAGGTGTAGTATCTGTGTGGAACGTTTTCCTCAGAGCTTTCAATGACAAGTACTTTTCGAGTAGCACCCAAGAATAGAAGATGGAGGAATTTCAACATTCCGCCAATGAATGATGACAGTTGACAAATATGAGGTCAAGTTCGTGGAGCTTTCTTAGTATGCTCCGAGGTTCATAAAAGATCTAGAAGAAAAAGCTCGAAGGTTCAAGAATGACCTTTGGCTAGAGCCGAAGCAATCGCTGGTGCCATTGGATCTAAAGGACTATCGTGAGGTGTACAACTGAGCGCAGCTGCTAGAAAGAAGTCTGAACAAGCAAGCTGCCTCGTCTGGATCGAGGTTTAATTCGAATGGAGATGGATCTAACATGGGAAGAGGCCCATGACTAGAGGAAGATTCCACGTCCCATCTAATAGGAATGGTGGAGTTCGGAAGTCAGTGCCAAGTTGGAACAATATGTGTTGCTCTTGTGGAAGGTGACATGGTACAGCCCTGTGCCCTCGAAGGACGGGTGCTTGTTTTGAATGTGGCCAACAGGGTCACATGGCCAGAGATTGTCCTAGAAGACCAAGAGGACAACAGTAGTTACCGCCACCGCCACCAATGGGTTAGATCAGAGGATACGCGCCGCAGAACGCACCGCAGGGTGGACAGATCAGACCCCTAGCTCAAGGAACAGTGTATGCCATTACGAAAGGTTAGGTAAAGGACGCGCCTAATGTAATTACA
The DNA here is from genome assembly GCA_014182565.1 of Eucalyptus marginata. Taxonomy (NCBI): domain Eukaryota; kingdom Viridiplantae; phylum Streptophyta; class Magnoliopsida; order Myrtales; family Myrtaceae; genus Eucalyptus; species Eucalyptus marginata. The sequence goes on along the minus strand of CM024588.1, from coordinate 1,604,478 downwards.
GGTACGGTTTTGCTAAATGACCATGTTGCTTATGCTTTATTTTACCCTGGCGCGACTCATTCTTTTATTGCTGAGGAATATGTTAAGCTAATAGGATTAAGTCCTGAATTGTTGGAGTCAGTGGTTAGCATATCTACACCGTTGAAGGATAAGGTGTTGTCTGCATTGGGTTGTTCTGGTTGCAAGTTGCGATTGGTGAGCGAGAGGGGATGATAGACTTATTAGTCCTAGCCATATATGACTTTGATTTGATAATTGTTATGGACTGGCTCACTAAGCAACAAGCTAAGATGGACTGTTATCGTAAAGCGATTCAGTTTGACCCGTTAGAGGGTGAAAGTTTCGAGTTTGTTGGAAGTCAAGGAAGACCCTCGATTACCTTGATCACGTCGCCTGAGGCAACCCGTTTGTTAGACGGGGGTTTTCAAGGTTACTTGGCAACTGTTGTGGATACAACAGTTGAGGAGCTGAAGATTGAAGATATCTTAATGGTGCGAGAATTTCCAGATGTATTCCCGAAGGAATTGCCAGGTTGCCGCCAGAGAGAGAGATCGAGTTTATGATTGAATTAACACCCGGGACAGAGCCAATCTCTAAGGCTCCTTACCAGATGTCGTTATCTGAGTTGAAAGAACTGAAGGTGCAGATGTAGGAATTGTTGGATAAGGGATTCATACGCCCCAGTACATCACCTTGGGGAGCACCAGTTTTGTTTGTGAAAAGGAAAGATGGCTCGTTGCGCTTGTGCATTGACTATCATCAACTCAATCATGTGACAATCAAGAACAATTATCCACTCTTGAGGATCGACGACTTGTTTGATCAGTTACAACAAGTGTTGATATTTTCAAAAATCGACTTGAGGACATGATATCATCAGCTGAGGATCATGAAGGAGGACATTCCAAAATCAGAGTTTCGTACTCGATACTGTCATTATGAGTTCACTGTAATGCTGTTCGGATTGATGAACGCTCCAGCTGCTTTTATGGATTTGATGAACCGAGTGTTCAAAGAATATCTGGATCAGTTCGTGATCGTGTTCATCGATAATATTTTGGTATATTCAAGGGGTGATGAGGAGTATGAGAGTCATTTGAGAATGGTAATGTAGACTCTGAGGATTCATGAGCTGTACGCCAAGTTCAGTAAGTGTGAGTTTTGATTGACTCGAGTAGCATTTTTAGGTCACGTGATTTCAGGTGAATGAATCTCCGTGGACCCAGCCAAGATTGAAGCAGTGATCAACTGGCCAACACCAATTATAGTGATAGAGATTAGAAGTTTTTTGGGTTAAGCAGGCTACTACAGAAGGTTCGTGGAAGGATTTTCAGCATTGACGTCGTCGTTGACACAACTCTTGAAGAAAGAAGAGAAGTTTCTATGGACAGACAAGTGCGAGCGTAGTTTCCAAGAGCTTAAGCAAAAGCTGACTACCACACCTGTGCTAACCATTCCATTTGGTCTTAGGGGATACGAGATCCATAGTGATGTGTCATTTAGAGGACTGGGTTGCGTACTGTTGCAACATGATAGCGTGGTTGCATACGCTTCTTGTCAGTTGAGACCTCATGAACAGAACTACCCGATGCATGACTTGGAACTCATAGCAATCATTTTCACTCTGAAGATCTAGAGACATTATTTGTATGGAAAAGGATTCCAGATCTTCACTGACCATCAAAGTCTCAAATATCTATTCTCTTAGAAGGAGTTGAATATGAGACAGCGTTGCTGGATGGAACTTCTGAAGGACCATGATTGTGATTTCCTATATCACCATGGAAAGGTGAATAAAGTCGCCGGCGCTTTGAGTTGGAAGTCTTCAGTCGCACATATGCTGGTTAAGGAGTGGAATCTACTCGAGAGAGCTCGAGATTCGGTTTTCAAACTTGAGGTAGCCACCTTACGAAACTTATGGCCACCCTCAAAATTGAGCCGGATGTTCAGATCAAGATTAAATTACTTTAGCAGACAGACTTAGATGTTCAGAAGATTCTGCAAGAGGATACCGATAAGAGAAATGCTGACTTTCAAATCTCTGAGAATGGAGCACTGAGGTTCTGAGGACGATTGTGTGTACCTGACGATGTAGAGCTTAGAGAGGAGATCCTATCAGAAGCTCATCATAGCAGCTACAGCATTCATCCTGGTAGTACGAAGATGGGGATAAGAACCCTTCAAGTGCCATAACTTGGCACAAAGGACACTTAAGTGCCATAACTTACGAAAGGTACACTTAAGTGCTACATTCGAAGAAAACGGATCACTTAAGTGCCACCGCCAAAGTCCGGCCAAAACGCCGACGTGGCATTTTTCCGGCGAGGCGAGCCCAAAACGACGCCGTTTTGCTTGCCGACGTGGCCAAATAATGCAAAAACGAGGCGTCGTTTTGGGCCGACGTGGTAAAAAAAAATTAATGAAAAATTAATTAAATTAAATTAAAAATTAAATTTAGTTAAAATATTTAAAAATAATAATTTTAAAATTAAATTTAGTTAAAATATTAAAAATAATTATTTTAAAATTAAATTTAGTTAAAATATTAAAAAATAATTATTTTAAAATTAGAAAAATTAAAAAATTAAAAAAAAAAAAAGGGGTGTGGGGGAGGCGGGCGAGGATCGCCCTGCGCCGCCGCCGCCGGAAAGGGCCGGCGACGGTGGGGGAGGGTCGGCGAGGGCCGCGACCCTCGCCCGGGCTCAGGCCGATGGCGAGGCTCGCGGCCCTCGCCCGGGTCGCGAGGGTCGGCGGCCCTCGCCCGGCGGGCCAGGGCCGCCGCCCACCGGGCGACCCCGGCGGCGACGGCCCTTGGCCCGGCCGGCGAGGGCCGCCGACCCTCGCCGGATCTGGGGAGGGCGCGACCCTCGCCCAGAGATCGGGCGAGGGCTCGCGAGCCCTCGCCCGCCGCCGGCCGGGTCGCCGGCCCCAGGCCGGGCCCGGCGACCCCGGCCGACCCTCACCCCGCCGTCGCCGCCCTTCCGGGCGGTGGCGGGGCGGCGGCGGCGGCGGGCGGGCGATCCTCGGCGCCTCCCCCCTTTTTTTTTTTAAATTTTTTTAAAAATTTTTCTAATTTTAAAATAATTATTTTTAATATTTTAACTAAATTTAATTTTAAAATTATTATTTTTTAATATTTTAACTAATTTAATTTTAAAATTATTATTTTTAAATATTTTAACTGAATTTAATTTTTAATTTAATTTAATTAATTTTTATTTTTATTTTTTACCACATCGCCCCAAAACGACGCCGTTTTTTGCATTATTTGGCCACATCGGCGAGCAAAACGGCGTTTTGGGTTTGCTTCGCCGAAAAATGCCACGTCGGCGTTTTGGCCGGATTGGCACTGCGTGATCCCTTTACTCCGATTTTGGCACTTAAGTGTACCTTTCGTAAGTTATGGCACTTAAGTGTCCCTTTGTGCCAAGTTATGGCACTCCAGGGGTCCGCACGTCTACGAAGATGTATTAGAATCTACGTCAACACTATTAGTGGTCTAGCATGAAGGTGAACATCGCCAAGCATGTCGGCAAGTGTCTGACGTGTCAGTAAGTGAAGGCACATCATTGTAAGCCGAGAGGACTTCTGCAACCTCTCGAGATCCAAGAGTGGAAATGGGAGCACATCATAATGGATTTTGTGACAGGTTTACCAAGGAGTCAGAGAGGTAATGATTCCATTTGGGTAGTGGTCGACAAATTAACAAAGTCGACTCACTTCATTGTAGTACGAAAGGACCTTGATTTAGATAGGCACGCAGAGTTGTACGTGCGTCAGATAGTTTGTCTGCATGGAGTGCCGATAACGATAACTTCATATCGAAACCCGAGATTCATAGCTGCTTTTTGGAAGAGTTTGTAGGCTGCCTTAGGAACCAAGCTGCAGTACAGTGCAGCATATCATCCTCAGACGGATGGCAAGTTTGGGAGGACAATTTAAACCCTGGAAGACATGCTACGATCTTGCGTGCTAGATTTCAAGGGAAGCTGGGAAGAACAGCTTCATCTCGTCGAATTTGTCTACAACAACAGCTACCAACAGAGCATTCAGATGGCTCCTTTTGAAGCATTGTATGGCAGAGCTTGCAGAACACCAGTATGTTGGGATGAAGTTGGGGAAAGAAAGATCACAGGCCCAGAGTTGGCTCAATAGTCAGTGGATGCAGTTGTAGTCATTAGAGGCAGAATAAAGATTGCTCAGAGCCACCAGAGAAGTTACGCATATAAACGCCGGAGACTATTGGAATTCCAAGTTGGTGATCATGTTTTTTTGAAAGTGTCACCAATGAGGAGCACTTCGCGGTTTGGCAAGAAGGAAAAAACTGAGTCCGAGGTACGTAGGTCCTTTTGAGATTCTAGAGAGAATCGAGATCCTAACGTATCGTCTTGCATTACTGCTGAGACTAGCCCAAGTGCATGATGTCTTTCACATGTCGATGTTGAGGAAGTATGAGCCCGACCCAACTCATGTGCTTAATTTTGAAGAATTGGACGTGGATGACAAAGTATCGCTGTTGAAAGCTCGATTCATATTGTGGACCGGAAAGAACAAGTTCTGCGCACCAAGACCATCCGGTTGGTCAAAGTGGTTTGGCAACACCACGGCACTGAAGGAGCGACTTGTGAGAGTGAAGAGTCGATGAGACAATTGTACCCCCATCTTTTTGCTTAAAAGTATTGTAATAGTTTAAATTTTGAGGACGAAATTTTTATAAGAGGGGAAGAGTTGTGACATCCTGGAATTCCAATTTTGTTTTCAATTAGATAAATTGGGCCTTTCATTGATGCGCCTATAGTACTATTCTCAAAGCTGATCACTCTTGAGATAACTAGACTATTTGGGAGAGTCATTAAGGGATTTTTATACAATAGACTTGGGAATTTAACTAGGAATTGACTACTCGACTGTGCTCATCTACAGAGATCATTACGACACATTTAAAAGTTGATTAGAGATAAGAGATATGTCGATTTGACAGATATGTGTGGCTAAATGTGGGTGATTCCACTAAACTACAAAATTCTCGTCAACCGGTACTAGACTGATTTTTCTGTCGTTTTGGTACCTTGCGTCCGTATTTGAAACTTCGAGATTTTCACGACTACCGAGAGTTGCCAATGTGTTGAAGAGGTTCATTGTGGCTTGAAGAAAATCGACCATGGGTCAATTGCACTAAAACTTTCGAAAAACTACCCGATAGCCTAGGTCACGCTAAAATCGCGCCAGATTGAAATTAACCACGAATTTGAATCCGATTTCAACAATTGAAAGTTTTGTCATGTCACGAGTCATTTGAGGAATGCCGACTCATCGTCCGAAGATTTTTCTGCAAACCGAGATTTTGGCGGAGAAAGTTGATATAGGGCCGTTTTCGACTGGAAAATTTAGAAAACCGTTTTTGATCGCGAAATTGGGATGTAAGTTGGTTCTAATGGTGGGGAAAGAGATCCATTTGATCGTGAACACGTTGGTGGAATTTTTGAGGGCCGAATCGACTTCAACTCAAGAGAGATTTGGTTCAATTTGGACCCTCTCAATGGCTTAACCTATGGAAGCTTTGGCAGCTGGAATTGCTGAGGAAACCAGCTGGGCATGGTGGGACCAAGTGAAGGGGACAAGAAGATGGATTGAAGACCAAGTGGCCCCCTCCAAAGGTAGCCGGTCCCCTTTCTCCTTCCCTCACCACCACCCCCTCCATTGCAGACCAAAGGAGCTTAAAAAATTGCAGAAGAGAGGAGACATCAATCGTCTGACCAAGCCCCTTGCCCGTCCGAGCCGCTGCCGCCGTGCAACGCCCAGCCACGAGCCCCCACACGCCAATTGCTTGCTCGTGCGCTGTCCTGCTTCAGCCGTGAGTCTAGACTATTCCCGAGGTTCCCCTGAGGCCGTCAAGCTTAGCCGGAACTCCTTCGTTGCCATCCCGCCACCGTCGTAGGTCGCCACCATCGTTGTAGCCACTCGCCCAACCGCTAGGCCCGTTTCTAGCTCAACCAACCATTGAAGCAGCCCTCTCGACCTGCAGATCAGAATCCGAAACCCAGCAAGGGTTTTTGGCTTCAAGGCCCGTTTTCGAGCCTTTCCCAACCTTGAAGGGTGTCCTCGCTTTGACGTTTGTGGATTGTCTTCGCTTCGCCGTCCAAGTGAACTCACCGACTCACAAATCCAGTGAGTTTACTCACTAATATCCGCTTAGGGAGTTGATTATGCTTAAGGGTTGATTAGTTTAAGTTAAGTATGTATTAGGTGGATAGTTAGAATATATTAGTGATTTAATTAATCGTTATTGCATTTTAGGTAGTTAGAGTAGTGTAATTAGAGCCTAGATAAGCTCTAGTATTTATCTAGATAGGTTCGGAATTTTTCCGGGCCCATTTCGGTATTTAATTAGTCTTTTCCGGCCTAAGTTGCATTTATTGGTATATATTAATAAATTTTCGTAATTATATAATTAATTATTATTTTTCAAAAATTAGACTGGGATAGTCGATGACCGAAATTTCGTGCTGATTGCAATTGTGTGATTGGTTCATTTATTTGACTTCTATTTTGTGCAATTTGAGTGTTGATTGGAATTTTGGAGTATTTATCCCAAAATTTATTAATTTCAGTATTTAATTAGAAAATGTCGGGTGTTGGTTTACAATGTCAAAAATGTGTTTGTGGACTATTGGAATTAGTGGGATTTTCAAAAGGGAAAATATTGTATTTTGGCTAAGACCGACCGTGTACTCACACACGATTATTTTTATCGGGTAATGATAAAAATAGTGAAATTCTTAGTTGGTGAGTACAGTATACTATATCCGCCTAAGGGCCTTGATATGTTAGCTTAGCGCGAGCTGTATACTTTATCCGCTTGAAGTGAGCATCAGGGGTATACTATATCAGCTTGCGGGCTTGGATATGTCAGCTTAGTGTGAGGAGTATACTGGTATACTATATTAGCTTGAGGGCTTTGATATATCAACTTAGCCCGAGCAGTATACCTTATCAGCTTAATGTGAGCTATATTATTTATCAGCTTAGTGCGAGCTATACTATCTATCTTCAGCTTAGACTGAGCAGTTCTCGATGGATCGAACTTGATAGATAGTATTGAATGAGTTGACCGAGAGGTAGTCTTGATGACATAGAATCGACTAGATCGATTGATCGATAGTTCGATATGATTTGATGATTGGTTGAATATACCAATTGTATTGAGTTGTAGGAAGGAACTAAGGCAAAGGTAAGTCCTCTGATTTGTGCTTGTGCTTAGGCAGCCCATTAGGCGTATTTCCTTCCTAGTCGGAGCTTAGTGGGCGAACTTGCTGAGAGGTCATCTCACCCTGTTGTGGGATAACATTTTCAGGTCCTTAGATGGCAGCTCCTCCCGATCATTTTGGACAGTCAAAGAAGGTCACCAAGTAGAAATGTTTCGTTCCGCTTCATAAAAACCCAAGGGGATGAGTCTACGAGTTCGTGAAGTCCGTGGTCTAGGTTGATGCAGGTCTACCCCATAAGGTACCCCATCAATACAGATCATGGCATTGTCATGAGCAGAATGGACAGAGAGAGGGTCCTATACTTGAAACTGAGGTCCCTATGTACGTGTTGGAAGTAGCTTTTGGAAAGGGTGTGGCTGACCTTCCAGGTGGTTCAGTGGTGGACTCGGCCCTATCAGAGCCAGGGACCCCGGAGTATTCAGTCGAAGACTCGACTGATTAGAGGACCTATATCCTCTACTCCCCCTTCTTTTGCAGACTTTGTATATAGATCGGCTAGTATTGTATATGATTGGGTTTGTTATGTATATAAAGGTGTTATGTGGTATGGTTTTCGGAAAATTTTAGCCCTGCTTTTCTATCCCATCTTGTTGTTGTCTATGATTTAATTATTCGATTCCGCATGCACATTAAAATGAATAGGTCGACGACGCGTCTTGGGACGTCGCTATTTAATCGACCAGAGAGGGATGGGCATGCGCTCGGAGGATCAGGGCGTGACATCCCCGTTTAAGTGGTATCAGAGCATGGTTAGTGGTTGGAGTGATAAGGTGCGCTGGTTTATAGGATAATTAGTAGGACTGGCCTTTAATTCATGCTGGTGCATGTCTATGATAGCTGTCTGGTAGAAATTGTTTGTTTGTGTGGATCACTCAACTTCTAATTTTGTGTGGAATTGGAAGGTAGGTTTTTGTAGAAAACTTTCAAGATGAGTGATCAGGAGCAGAGGACTCCTAGAAAGCATATAATAGGGCTTGTTACTCTGGGTAGGACGCCGATGAGGGTCGGTACCCGAGGAGGCCATGGTAGAGCTCTAGCTCCGGCTAGCGCTAGTGGAATAGCACCGCCGCCTATTGGTGCTGGGGTAGCAGCCGCTGGTGATCCATTTGGCATGTCTTTTATTCAACTTTTGTTTCCCTTTCAAGTACTTCAAGGTCTCATGGTCGGTGTGGATCACAAACTCCTTCGGCCATAAATAATGTTGCCAAGTCTCCAAAGCTCGCACTAAAGCATACAACTCCTTGTCATAGGTAGGATAATTCAATGTTGCTCCACTCAATTTCTCGCTGAAATAAGTTATGGGATGCCCTCCTTGCATCAACACGGCTTTAATTCCTATACTAGAAGCATCGCACTCTATCTCAAAAGTAGCATTGAAATTCGGCAAAGATAACAAAGGAGTATTAGTCAACTTATCTTTTGGCAGATTAAATACTTTCTCTTGCTCTTCTCCCCACGTGCTTTTTGATAACCTCAGTCAAAGGTGCGGCAATGGTGCTGAAATTTCTCACAAATCGCCGATAAAAACTCGCCAATCCATGAAAGCTACGCACCTCTCCTACGGTCTTAGGCGTTGGCCATTCACGGATTGCTTTGACCTTTTCTTCATCAACCTGTATACCATTAGCACTAACAACAAATCCTAGAATACTAATTTGTTAGTAACAAAAGAGCACTTCTTTAGATTATGGTACAATTGTTCGGCCCTTAAAACCTTCAAGACAGCTTGCACATTCTTATATGGTCATCAAGGGGCTTTGGCTATATATCAAGATGTCATCGAAATAGACAACCACAAATCGACCAATAAAAGCACACAAAACATGATTCATAAGTCGCATGAATGTGCTTCGTGCATTAGTTAATCCAAATGGCATGACTAACCACTCATATAATCCATACTTGGTCTTAAATGCAGTGTTCCATTCATCACATTCTTTCATCCTAATTTGATGATAGCCACTTTTCAATCGATCTTAGTGAAAATACAAGAACCATGCAACTCATCCAACATGTCATCTAACCTAGGAATAGGATGTCAATACTTCCCCATAATGTTATTAATTGCTCGACAATCGACATACATTCGCCAAGTTCCATCCTTATTTGGCACCAACAAATCAGGGACGGCGCATTGGCTAAGACTCTCTCTCACATACCCTCGCTCCAATAATTCACTAACTTGCCATTGTAGTTCCTTTGTCTCCTCAGGATTGCTTCGATATGTGGGTCGATTAGGTAATGGCGCACCAGGAATCAAGTCAATTTGATGTTCTATACCTCGAATGAATTGATGGTATCCCTCTTGGAAGTTCATCAGGAAAGACATCTTCAAATTCATGTAATAAAGACACAATAGGACTAGGCAAACTTGGGTCAAGATCGTTAGTAGAAAACAAAACCTCATTGTACAAAAGTACAAGCATTGGTCGGTCTAGAACAAAAGCTCTCCTCACCTCACTCGATTTTGCATAAAAATTCTTTTGCCTCTTTTCTTTCCTCTCTTCTTTTCTCTCAATTTTTACCACAATTCTCCTCTCAGCCTCTCCTTTTCCTTGCATCTCAGACACACCATGCAAGCCCTCGGATTTCTCACATTTTCTCTCTCTCTCTCTTGGCTTCTCGTTGTAACTTTAACTGATCTTGATACACCTCACTAGGTGTCATTGGTACCAAAGTGTAAGTCTTTTGATTCATCACCAATGAATAACAATTAGTATACCCATCATGATGTACCTTTTGATCATATTGCCATGGTCTTCCAAGTAACATATGACCCGCTTGCATAGGTACAACATCACACTCTACCTCGTCCTTGTATTTCTGTGACATCCTAAATTTCCAGTTCTGTTTTCAATTAAATGAATCGGGCTTTTCATCGACGCGCCTATAGTTCTATTCTCTAAGCTGATCACTCACGAGATAACTAGTTTAACTGGTGAAGCCGTTAAGGGATTTTAACGTAATAGATTTGAGAATTCGACCATAAATCAACTGATCGATTGTGCTAGTCTACAAGGGTCATTACGACGCATTTAAAAATCTATTAGAGACCGGAGATAGGTTAATTCAATTGAGCGATGTGATTAAGTGTAGGTGATTCCACCTAATTGTAAAATTCTCGTTGATCGGCACGAAGCCATTTGGGGCCCCTCTCTCTTCAGCAGCCCCTTCTTCCTCCTCAAGACTTGCTTTCCCCATTGTTGAGGCTTTTGAGAGCTCAAGAGAACCAGAGGAAGACCAGCAGCAGCCGCCCCTTGTCGTCGCACGCCCGCATGGATCCGTTGAGCGCTGTCGCTGCCATCGCAAGCCACCCGCGCGCTCATCTCTCTTGTGTGCCTGCCCGCGCGTTCGTGCGCCGTCGTCCCTGTCTTGGCCGTTGTCCCGAGCCCCTGTCCGCCGTCGTCTAGCCATCGTACATCAACGTACAGCCGCCAAAAGCCTCGCCTGGCCTTGCTGCAACGTCCGCCGCCCTTTCCGTGCCGTTCCAGCCTCGATCCAGCCCTCTTTTGGCCCAAAGCAGAGCCGAAGGCTAGCAAGGAGTTTATGACTTCAAGGCTCGTTTTCAAGCCTGCTCGGTCCTCGTTTGGTGTCGCCACAAGGTTCTTTGTCACCTACCTCTTCATCACCGTCATCGTGGACTCACTGGATCGCCAAACCGGTGAGTTTATTTGCTAAAGGGTGATTAGTTTAGGCCAATTAGGGATTAGGTGATTTAGTTAGTCAATTGTGCATGTTAGGTGGTTAGAACGGTTTAATTAACGACTAGATAAGTTGTTGTATCTATCTAGATATGTTAGGAAATTTTCTAGGCCCGTTTAGGTGGTTAATTTAGCATTTCCGGCCTAAGTTGGTATTGTTGGTATTTATTTAATTATTTAATATTTTCCAGAAACTATACTGGGATAGTCGATGACCGGAATTTTGTGCTAATTGCAATGGCGTGCTTACTTTATGCAATTGAATGCTAAATTGTGCAAATTGAGTGAAAATGGTGATTTTGGTTATTTATTCCAAAAATTGTGAAATTTTGATATTTAATTAGAAAATCCCATGTGTCAGGTTTTGACACCAAAATTAGTTTTAAGGACCGATCGAATAATGGGATTTTAAAAGTGTGAATATCAACTTTTCTAGTGCAAATTGAATCGTCAGCTTGTGCGAGCATTATTGTACGTCAGCTTGTGCGAGCATTATTATACGTCAGCTTGTGAGAGCATTGATATGTCAGCTTGTGAGAGCAATAATATATATCAGCTTTGGTGAGCTATAATATATATATATCAGCTTGTGTGAGCATAAATATACCTCAGCTTGTGTGAGCAGTAATCGATTGATTGAATTGATAGATGGTATAGATCGTATCGATTGTATCGAATTAAATGGATTGAATGATCGATCGGATTGAATTGATTGGTTGAGACTATGAACTGTACTGATATGTAAGAAGGAACTGAGGCAAGGTAAGTCTTCTGATTTGTGTGTATAGCTACCTCTAGGCGTTTTTTCCTTCCTAGTCGGAGTTTAGGGGGTGAACTTACTGAGACATTATCTCACCCCGTTATGGGCTCAATCTTTTCAGGTCCTTAGATGACGATTCCTCCAGAACATTTTGGTCGGCCTATGAGGGTTACCGAGTGGAGTTTGACTACCATGCCCCGGGGGGTCAATGGGTCTATGAACTCGTAGTGACCACCGTCTGGGTCGATAAGGGTCTACCTCAGAGGGTAACTCATCGGTTTGGAGTGTGGTTTCACTACGGTTTTCAATGGATTCCGTGTGGGTCCCCACTAAGGCTTTGAAATTCTCGCTGTGGTAGTCGATGCCACTCTAGGTGAGAGTGCTGCTGACCCTCCTGATGGCTCTATGGAGGACTCGACGCCCTCGGAGCCTGTGGAGACCGAAGGGTTGGCAAATATGTCCGGCTAGCTGGTCTTAGGATAGCTTCGCTTTGAGAGCTAGTCTTTTGTAGACTTTTGTCTATAAACTAGTCTTGTATATAATCTGGGGTGTTTATAAAAGTGTTTTGGCTGTGAACGTGTTTCCTTCTTTTCTATCCCATGTTGGTTGTTGTCAGGGGTAATAGTTCGCTTCCGCGTGCGCATTAAAATGAATGGGTCAGCGACGCGTCTTGGGACTTTATTGACCACCGAGGGATGGGCACGCGCTCGAGGTTCCGGGCATGACATCCTCGCCCGGAGTGGTATTAGAGCTGGTCGATAGTTTGAGTGATAAGGTGCGATGGTTTATGGGATAGTTAGTAGGATGGTCTTCATTTTATGTTGATGCATGTCAGTGATAGCTGTTTGGTAGATTGTTTTGTGGGGATCGCTCAGCTTCTAATTATGTGTGGAATTGGAAAGCATGTTTCTATAAAGAACTTGATAAATGAGTGATAAGGAGTAGAGGACTCCTAGAAAGAGAACCATTGGACCTGTTACTCGGGGTAGGACGCCGACAAGGGTCGGTACCCGAGGTGGTCGAGGTAGAGCGCAGGCTAAGGCCAGTGCTAGTGGAGTAGCACCGCCTCTAGTCGGTGCTGGGGTAGCAGCCCCTGGTGATCCACGGATCGACGGGATCATGCAGGCACTTGAGACGCTTGGAAATCTGAAGAGGTAGCAGGCCCAAAATCAAGCCACCGCCACTATCGCCGCCACTACCGTTGCCGCTACAGCCGCCACTACCGCTGCCATTGCCGCCGCCGCCGAGGCCGCTGTCGCTACCGCACCTTTCGAAGTTCCACCTGGGAACGTGGTTGTGGAGAGAGAGAGCCCTATTCACAAGCTCGTGGAGCAATTCTTGAAGTTGAACCCACCGAGGTTCACCGACGCAAGAGACCCCAAGACTGCATTGCTTTGGATCCAAGACCTAGAAAAAGCTTTTGCACTTCTGATGTGCACTGAGGAGGAGAAAGTTGTCCTGGCAGTATACCAACTGCAGAGTAACATGAATACTTGGTGGAGAAACACAGTATTCCCAGAAGGCGAGGTTCTAGTATGGAACGCCTTCCTCAGAGCCTTTAATGGCAAGTACTTTTCTGGTAGTGCCTGAGAGCAGAAGATGGAGAAATTCCAGCGCCTCCGTCAAAGGAAGATGACCGTGGAACAAAAAAAGAACAGAAACGTGTTTGTTTACACTTTTGTTCCCAGGAACAACAAATCTATTTTTTTTTGGTTCCCAAGAACAAATTTGGAATAGAAACAAGAAACAAAAAAAAACTTGTTTCTTGTTCCCGGGAACACTTCTGAGAAACAAATTTTCTCTCTCCTATTTTTTCCTTCTTTCTCTTTTTTTCTTCTTTTTTCTTTGGCCAGTCGCCAGCCTCGGTTATAGCTGGCGACCGACCGTCGAGGGTTGGCGACCTCATTGGCTCCCGGTGAGGCCGAGCTCGCCTAGCCACCGGCGAGGCAAGCCTCGCTGAGCCACCGCCAGGCTCGTGATTTGCTGCAGGCTGCAGTGACGATGTTGGCTTGGGTGGCGGAGAGCGAGCGCGTCGGGCAACAAAGTGGCTTCACGGGGCAAGGCGAAGCAACGGTGTTCGAGCGAGGTGCTTGGTGACAGCCGAGGGCGAAGTCGCGGTGGTATTCGTAGGGGACGGGCTGCGGCGGTGGCTTGGCGTTGGGTTGCGGGCGGTGTGGCTACTGCGAGTGAGGCAAATGCGGCGGTGTGGGCAAGGCGATGCGGTGTGGAGCTCCGGCTCCTTCTCTTTCTTTTGTTTCTTTTTTCCTTTTTTTTTCTTTTCCTTGCTGCACACGTCTTCTCACGCATTCTCTTCCTACTACACCCTCTGCCGCCCAAAAGGAAGAAAAAAGAAAAAGGGAAAATAAAATAAAATAATTAAAAAATTAAAAGAAACAAAAAATTATACAAGTTGAAGACAAAGCTCGGAGGTTCGAACGGCCTCGACTAGAGCTCAAGAACTCACTAGTGCCGCTTGATCTCAAGGATTACAATGAGGTAAATGGTCGAGCCCAGCTGATCGAAAGAAGTTTGAGTGAGAAAGCCGCCTTGTCTAGGTCGAGGTTTAGTTCAAATAGAGATAGGAACTGGTTTAGGAAGAAGCCCATGATTGGAGGAAGGTACCATGTCCCGCCCAGTAGGAAGGGTGGAAATGGGAAGTCAATGCCGAGTCAGAATGGCACGTGTTGCTTTTGTGTAAGGCGACATGGATCAGCCTCGTGCCATTTAGGGATGGGTGCTTATTTCGAGAGTGGCCAACAGGGTCACCTAGCCAGAGATTGTCCTAGAAGGCCAAGGGGACAACAGCAGTTACCACCACCGCCACTGATGGGTTAGAATAGAGAGTTCGTGCCGCAGATTGCACAGCAAGGTGGATTGAACAGACCTCCAGCTCAAGGAAGGACACATACTATCATGAGAGGACAGGCTGAGGACTTGCCTAATGTGATAAAAGGTACAGCTTCGTTGAATGACCATGCTGTTTATGCTTTATTTGATCCTGGTGCGACTTATTCGTTTATAGCTGAACAGTTTGTTAAGCCGGTAGGATTGATTCCTGAGTTGTTGGAGTTAGTAGTTAGCATATCTACACCGTTAAAGGATAAGGTGCTAGCTACAGTGGGTTATCCTGGTTACAAATTAGTGATTGGTGAATGATAGGGGATGATAGATTTGATAGTCCTAGCAATGTATGATTTCAATGTGATAATTGGCATGGATTGGCTCACCAAGCAACAAGCTAAGGTGGACTGCTATCTTAAAACAATTTAGTTTAACCCGTTAGTGGGTGAAAGTTTTGAGTTTACTAAGAGTCGAAGAGGACTCTCGATTTCCTTAATCTCGTCACTTGAGCCAACTCATTTGTTAGACGGGGGTTGTCAAGGTTATCTAGTGACTGTTGTGGATACGATAGTTGAGGAGCTAAAGATTGAAGATATTGCAGTGGTACAAGATTTCCAGATGTGTTTCCGAAAGAATTGCTAGGCCTCCCACCAGAGAGAGAGAGAGATAGTGTTCATGATCGAGTTAGCACCTAGGACAAAGCCAATCTCTAAGGCTCCTTACCGGATGACGTTGTCTAAATTGAAGAAACTAAAGATATAGATGCAGGAGTTGTTGGATAAGGGATTCATACGTCCTAATGCATCACCTTGGGGAGCACCAGTCCTATACATGAATAAGAAGGATGGTTCATTGCGCCTATGCATCGACTATTGCCAACTCAATCAGGTGACGATCAAGAACAAATATCCACTGCCAAGGATCAATGACTTGTTTGACTAGTTGCAAGGAGCATCGATATTTTCAAAGGTTGACTTAAGGACAAGATATCATCAGCTGAGAATTAGAAATGAGGATATACCGAAGTCAGCGTTTCGTACTCAATACGACCATTATGAGTTCGCTGTAATGCCGTTTGGCTTAACGAACGCCCCAATCGCTTTTATGGATCTGATGAACCGATTTTTCAAAGAGTACCTGGATCAGTTTGTGATCATGTTCATCGACAATATCTTGGTGTACTCGAGAAGTCCTGAGGAGCACGAGAGGCATTTGAGGATGGTACTACAGACCTTAAGAAATCATGAGCTGTACACCAAGTTCAATAAGTGTGAGTTTTGGTTAACTCGTGTAACATTCCTAGGTCACGTGATTTCAGGGAAAGGAATCTCTGTGACCCAACCAAGATTGAAGCAGTTATCAGTTGGCCAAGATTGACTACAGTGACAGAGATCAGAAGCTTCTTGGGTTTCGTAGGATATTACAGAAGGTTTATGGAAGGGTTTTCAGCTTTAGCGTCGCCATTGACTCGACTACTAAAGAAGGAAGAGAAGTTCGTGTGGACAGACAAGTGCGAGAACTAAAATGATTTGTAACATGACAGAGCTTTCAATTTCTAAAATTGGATTCAAATTCGCCGTTAATTTCAATTCGACGCGATTTTAGCGTGACCTAGACTACCGAGTAGCTTTTAGAAATGTTTAGTGCAAATGACCCATGGTCGATTTTCTTCGAGCCACAATGAACCCGTTCGACACATTGGCGACTCTCGATTATCGTGAAAATCTTGATGATTCAAATACGGGCATAGAGTACCAAACGATAGAAAAATTAGTCTAGTGCTGGCCAACGAGTATTTTCCAATTTAGTGGAGTCACCCACATTTAGCCACACATCTCAATCAAACCAACCTATATGCCTGATCGATTTTTAGCTGTGCCGTAATGACCTCTAAAGATGAGCACGGTTGAGTAGCCGATTCTTAGTCTAATTGTCAAGTATATTGCCTTAAAACTCCTTAATGACTTCCCTAGATAGTCTAGTTATCTCGAGAGTGATTAGCTTTGAGAACAGCCCTACAGGCGCGTCGATGAAAGGCCTGATTAATTTAAATAAAAGCAGAAGTGAAAAAATCCAGGATGTCACAACTCTTCCCCTCTTATAAAAATTTTGTCCTTGAAATTTAAACCATTACAATACTTAAGCAAAAAGGTAGGGGTACAACCAGTATCATCGATTCTTCAGTCTCCCAAGTTGCTCCTTCAGTACCGTGGTGTTGCCAGACCACTTTGACCAATGGAATGGTCTTTGTACGCAGGACTTGCCCTTTTTGATCCACTATTTGAATCGGGCTTTCAACGTATGACACTCGGTCATCCACGTCCAATTCCTCAAAATTAAGCACGTGGGTCAGGTTAGGCTCATATTTTCTCAACATCGACACATGAAAGACATTGTGCACTTGTGCTAGTCTCGATGGCAACGCAAGACGATACGCTAAGGTCCCAATTCTCTCTAAAATTTCAAATGGACCTACGTACCTCCGACTCAATTTTCCTTTCTTGCCAAAGCGCGAAGTTCCCTTTATTGGTGACACCTTCAAAAAAACGTGATCACCAACTTGGAATTCCAATGGTCTCCGGTGCTTATCTACGTAACTTTTCTATCTGCTCTGTGTGATCTTTAGTTTGTTCTCGATCACTGCAATGGCATCCACTGATTGCTGAACCAACTCTGGGCCTGTAATCTTTCTTTCCACAACTTCATCCCAACACACTGGTGTCCTGCACACTCTGCCATACAACGCTTCAGAATGAGCCATCTGAATGCTCTACTGATAACTATTGTTGTAGGCAAATTCCACTAGGTGAAGCTGTTCTTCCCAACTTCCCCTAAAATCTAGCACACAAGCTCGCAGCATGTCCTCAAGATTTTGAATTGACCTCTTAAACTGACCATCCGTTTGAGGATAATATGCCATACTATACTGCAACTTCATACCTAAAGCACTTTGTAAGCTCTTCCAAAAGGCGGCGGTAAATCTCAGGTCTCGATCTGAAGTTATCGTCACCGGTACTCCATGCAGACGAACTACCTGACGCATATACAACTCTGCGTGTCTATCCAAACTGAGGTCCTTCCGCACTACAATGAAGTGGGCCGACTTTGTCAGTCTCTGGACCACTACCCAAATTGAATCATTCCCTCTCTGACTCCTCGGTAGGCCGGTCACGAAATCCATCGTGATGTGCTTCCATTTCCACTTTGGGATCTCGAGAGGTTGCAGAAATCCTCCCAGCTTGCAATGCTGAGCTTTGACCTGCTGACACGTCAAACACTTGGCGACATGCTTGGCGATGTCCGCCTTCATACTAGACTACCAATAATGTTAATGCAGATTCTGATATATCTTGGTACTGTCAGGATGAATGCTGTAACTGTTACGATGCGCTTCTGATAAGATATCGTCTCTAAGCTCTACATCGTCAGGTACAACCAATCGTCCTAAGAGCCTCAGTGTTCCATCATCAGAAATTTGAAAGTCAACTTTTTTTTTCTTAGTATCCTCTTGTAGAATCTTCTGAACATCTGGGTTTGTCGGCTGGAATAGCTTGACTATGATCTATACATCCGGTTCAATTCTAAGGGTGGCCATAAGGTTCGAAAGGTGGCCTACCTCAAATTTGAATACTGAATCTCGAGCTCTCTCGATTAAGTTCCATTCCTTAACCAACATATGAGCAACTAAAGACTTTCGACTCAAAGCATCTGCGACCTTATTCGCCTTCCCAGGGTGATATAGGATATCACAGTCGTAGTCCTTCAGAAGTTCCATCCATCGGCACTGTCTCATATTCAACTCATTCTGAGAGAATAAGTACTAGAGACTTTGATGGTCTGTGAAAATCTGGAATCTTTCTCTGCACAAATAGTGCCTCTAAATCTTCAGGACGAAAATAATTGTCACGAGTTCTAGTCAAGCGTCGAGTAATTTTGTTCATGAGGTCTCAACTAACGGGAGGCCTATGCAACAACTCTGCCATGTTACATCAGCACGCAACCCAATCCTCTTAATGACGCATCACTATAGATCTCGAATCCTCTAGGACCAAATAAAATGGTCAGCACAGGTGCAGTAGTTAGTTTTTGCTTCAACTCTTGGAAACTACGCTTGCACTTCTCTATCCATACAAACTTTTCTTCTTTCTTCAGGAGTCTCGTCAATGGCGACGCTAATGATTAGAACCCTTCCACAAACCTTTTATAATAACCTGCCAAACCCAGAAAGCGACGTCCCAGAACGCATCACTGACCCATTCATTTTAATACGCATGTGAAAGCATATAAATAATTCCCCAGACAATAAAACAATAGGATAGGAAAGTAGGGCCACAAATTTCGAACCTAAAAACCACAACCACAATGTATATAGTACAACACAAACTATAGAGGTTAGGGTCTACACAAGCCAGTTTGAAAACAAAGTCTGCAAGGAGGGGTGAGGGTTTCCAATCTACTCCGGGTCATCTTCATCCTCGATCTCTCATTCTTCCACACTCCAACTGGAGCCTACTATTGAGTACACCAGAGAATTTGGATCATCAAGCTTAGGATCCTTCGCGTCCACCACTAATCCACCTTTAGGGTCTGCTGTACCCTTTCCAAAGGCAACCTCCATCACATATAGAGGTATCATAGATTTCGGTACGGGGCCCTCCCTTCGTCCATCACTATAATGGCGATACCATGCCCTATATTGATGGGGCACCTTTTTGGGTAAACCCGCATCAACCCAGACTATGGACTTCACCAACACGTACTCCAGTCCTTCAGGGTGCCCATGTATTGGAATGTGGTAACTCTGTTATGTGAACTTTTTCGGTTCGCCAAAATGCTCGGGAGGAGCTGGAGGGGCTGCCATCTGTGGGCCTGAAATGTTATCCCATAACGGGGTGAGACTACGTCTCAGCAAGTTCAACCCCTTACGACCCAACTAGGAAGGAAATACGCTCTGAGGCCTGCCTATCCACAAACACGAGTCAAAGGACTTACTTTGGCCTCAGTTTCTTCTTGTCAGTCAATATAATTTAAATAGTTAAACAATCATTTCAACCAATCAGATTGAATCATCGATCAATCGACTCAGTCGATTCCACGTCATTATGACCATTCAATACTATCTATCATGTCCTATCAAATCAAGACCGCTCACCTTAAGCTGAAGATAGATAGTATAGCTCACCCAAAGCTGATAATATAGTATACTGCTCGACCAAAGCTGTTATATTAGGGCTCTCAGGCCGATATAGTATACTAATAATGCTCACCCAAAGCTGATAAATTATTGCTCACCCAAAGTTGATACTGAATTATATAGCTATGATCATCCACTCAACTTACCATTTTCCTCACACCCAATAGAAATAATCGTGTATGGGTATGCGGTCGGCCTTTGCCAAAATACCATATTTTTTCCTTTGAAAATTTCACCAATTTTAACAACCCGCTAATACATTTTTGGCACTATAAACCGACGCCCAGTGATTTTTCAATTAATTACTGAAATTAGATAAATTTAGGAATAAATTCCTAAAATCCAAATCACATCAAATCAACACAAATTAAAGCTCAATTTAATAAACAGATCAAACCACTGCAAACAACATAAAATTTCGGTTGCTGGCTATCCCGGCCGAATTTCCGGAAAATAAATAATTAATTAAATAATTACGAAAATTAATTAATAAATAGTAAAAATAGCGACTTGGGCCCGTAAAGCCTAATTGAAAGCCGAGACAGACCCGGAAAATTTCCGAATCAATCTAGATAAATACTAGACCTTGTCTAGGCCCAAATTACACTAAACTATCCACCTAACATGCATCGATAATTAATCCAATTGCTAATCTAATCTAACTATCCACCTAATCCATGCTTAACTTAAAATTATCAACCCTTAAGGGTCATTAACCTACTAAGCGAGGATTAGTGAGTTAAACTCACTTGTTAATTGATCCGCTCGGAACAAATTGATAAGGATGCGGCGAGGCTCGATCTTCTCTAAAGTGGGCTTGCCTTTCGAGGTCAGGAAACGGGCCAAAACGGGCTTAAACCTTGGCTGAAAACCCACTTGGCTGACCTTGGGCCAAGAAGCTGGTCGGTGGTGCGGTTTGAGGAGGATACAGGCTGAGGTGGATCGAGGAGGCTGAACCGGGTCTAGGCAGGCTCCACAGCGGCTCCGGCGACGGCGGGATGGGCTCGAGCAGCTTCAGAGCTGGGCTAGGCTTGCGGCTAAGGTTGGACGGTGGCCTGCAATGGTGGAGGCACGCAGGCAGGGTGTGAGGCGTGAGGGCATGCAGTGGCGACCCGGCGGTGGCGTATGACGGGCGGGAGGCTTCCACGGCTGGCTGGTTCTTGTCTACAAGTTGCTGAAGCTTTCAAGTCACAATGGAGGGGAAAGAGGGGCTGTCGACCGGTTTGGGGGAGGGAGGAGAAGAGAGGAGACAAGGGGGACGTATTTGGCTTCATCCTCATCTTCATGTTCCCTTGACCAATGCCCACCACCAGCTAGATTCCTTTGCTCATTTTCAGCCACCAATGCCTTTCTAGAAGCCCTTGAAGTAGTCGAAATGTTGTGGGTGGTGGCAGCATGCAAATTTGTACCTAATTTCCTTCAATTGGAACTCAATTGCTTCTTGAATCACTCAAATTTGGCTCTTAAAAATTCAATTGTTGAACCCTTGATCAAATTGGTATTTTTCTCACCAATTGATCCCACTTGCATCCCAATTGTGTGATAAAAACGATCACCGACATTTTCTGGACAAAAATAACCTTACCTCGACTTTTTCCCAAAAAGTCTCGGTTTGTAGAAAAATCTTCGAGAGGTTGAGTTGACGTTCCTAAAATGATTTGTAACACGACAGAATTTTCAATTTCAGAAATCGGATTCAAATTCGCAGTTAATTTCAATTCGACATGATTTTAGCGTGACCTAGGCTACTAGGTAGCTTTCAGAAATTTTTAGTGCAAATGACCCATGGTCGATTTTCTTCGAGCCACAATGAACCCATTCGACACATTGGCGACTCTCGGTTGTCTTGAAAATCTCGAGGATTCAAATATGGGCACAAGGTACTAAAACGATAGAAAAATTAGTCTAGTGCCGGCTGACGAGTATTTTCCAATTTAGTGGGGTCACCCACGTTTAGCCACACATCTTAGTCAAACCGACCTATATCCCTGATCGATTTTTAACTGTGCCGTAATGACCTTTAAAGATGAGCACGGTCGAGTAGTCGATTCCTAGTCGATTCTCAAGTCTATTGCCTTAAAATTCCTTAATGACTTCCCTAGATAGTCCAGTTATCTCGAGAGTGATCAGCTCTGAGAAAAGTCCTATAGGCGCATCGATGGAAGGCTTGATTAATTTAATTGAAAGCAGAAGTAAAAAAATCCAGGATGTCAAAACTTTTCCCCTCTAAGAAAAATTTTGTCCTCGAAATTTAAACCATCACAATACTTAAGCAAAAAGGTAGGGGTACAACTGTATCATTGACTCTTCAGTCTCCCAAGTTGCTCCTTCAGTACCGTGGTGTTGCCAGACCACTTTGACCAATGGAATGGTCTTTGTACGCAGGACTTGCTTTTTTCGACCCACTATCTGAACTAGGCTTTCAACGTATGACACTCGGTCATCCACGTCCAATTCCTCAAAATTAAGCACATGGGTCGGGTCAGGCTCGAACTTCCACCACATCGACACGTGAAAGGCGTTGTGCACTTGCGCCAGTCTCGGCAGCAACGCAAGACGATATGCTAAGGTCCCAATTCTCTCTAAAATTTCAAATGTACCTACGTACCTCGAATTCAGTTTTCTTTTCTTGCCAAAGTGCGAAGTTCCTTTCATTGGTGACACCTTCAGAAAAACGTGATCACCAACTTGGAATTCCTATGGTCTCCGACGCTTATTTGCGTAACTTTTCTATGTGCTCTATGCGGTCTTTAGTTTGTTCCTGACCACAGCAACGGCATCCACTCACTGTTGAGCCAACTCTGGGCCTGTAATCTTTTTTTCCCCAACTTCATCCCAACACACTGGTGTCTTGCACATTCTGCCATACAACGCTTCAGACGGAGCCATATGAATGCTATGCTGATAACTATTGTTGTAGGCAAATTCCACTAGGTGAAGCTGTTCTTCCCAACTTCCCCTAAAATCTAGCACACAATCTCGCAGCATGTCCTCGAGAGTTTAAATTGTCCTCTCAGACTGACCATCCGTCTGAGGATAATATGCCATACTATACTGCAACTTCGTACCTAAAGCACTCTGTAAGCTCTTCCAAAAGGCGGCGGTAAATCTCAGGTCTCGATCTGAAGTTATCGTCGCCAGCACTCCATGCAGACGAACTACCTGACGCATATACAACTCTGTGTGTCTATCCAAACTGAGGTCCTTTCGTAGTACAATGAAGTGGGCCGACTTTGTCAGTCTGTCAATCACTACCCAAATTGAATCATTCCCTCTTTGACTCCTCGGTAAACCGATCACGAAATCCATCGTGATGTGCTCCTATTTCCACTCGGGATCTCGAGAGGTTGCAGAAATCCTCTCGGCTTGCAATGCTAAGCTTTGACCTGTTGACACGTCAAACACTTGGCGACATGCTTGGTGATGTCCGCCTTCAAATTAGACTACCAATAGTGTTGACGTAGATTCTGATTCATCTTGGTACTACTAGGATGAATGCTGTAACTGCTATGATGCGCTTCTGATAAGATATCCTCTCTAAGCTCTACATCGTCAATTACAACCAATCATCCTCGGAACCTCAATGTTCTGTCATTAGAAATCTGAAAGTCAGCTTTTCTTTTGTTAGTGTCCTCTTGTAGAATCTTCTGAACATCTAGGTCTGTCGGTTGGAGTAGCTTGATTTTGATCTTGTCACGACCTAAATTTCGGATGCACCACCTAAAGTTTAGGCTAATGGATTACTAGGTCTTAAACCTAGCGTGGGCTCTCCCAAGCCCATACCAATTCGCGACTTAGTTTCAAGTTTTTAACATGCAAATAGATTTTATTTAGGAGTCGCCACTAATCAGTTTATGGTAGGTTGATTAGATACCTAAGTAAGATAATGGGAGAATTATTTTACTCCTACAAACCAGAGACTATGGGTACGGGGACTTGGTTACACTAGATTTCTCTAATGCCCTTTTGGTACCATTTTTTTTATTTTCAAAAATATTTTTGCAGGCAGCTCGGATTTATTTTAACCGAAATTACTATCATATCAAAAGGTGATCACATGGGTGCTCAACCATTATTAAACATTCAATAAATAAAATAGATTGCATCACACAAAGCAAGCAATTTTTTGGGTTTTCTTGAAATTATAATTTTTTTATAAAAAATGCATTTTAACTACATGACCTAATTTTACTAATAAAAGAATTCTAATTAAATGAACCTATTATGCAAACTAATTAACATGCACCTAATATTTTTGTATTTTTAATTGAAATTCGGAATTAATAAAAACCCTAATTAAACTATCTAAAATAAATAATTTTCTAATTTATTTTAGGGATTAATTTGACTTAAACCCTATCCTATCTTAGAAAACTATTTTTTAGAAAAAAATGAGATTATTAAAATGTGCAAACATTATTTAAAAGTTTGTCTATAAAAAAAAAAAAAATCAATCCTAATTTATTACAAAAATTGTCTATCTAAAAGTGCAATCCTAAAAATGTAATCCTCAAAATGCAATCCTAATTTACTAAACCTAAATATTCTTATGCAAGATTTGATTTTTTTTTATTTTTTTATTTTTTAGTGTTTAGACAATCAATTATATCTAAAAAAATCAAGATATTCATCAAATAAATGACTAAAATAATCGAAAAAATAATCCGTTGTCTCACGGGTGAAATTAACGATTACTCTAACCCTAAACATCACGACATATAAAAGAGGTTCAAAATAATTAAAAATTTGATCCGAAGTCTTACAGATCAAATTAATAATTATAATGATTTAACAGTCAAAATACTATCAAAATGCCCAAAAATTAATATAACTAAAAAAATGATCCGACGTCTTACGAATCAACTTAATAATTACAATAATTTTGGACAAAACTCCGACGGTTAATGTCTAGAAAATTCATGAAATGAATATTGACATACTATGTTCTAATTTAAACAATAATAACAAAACTTAAAAAAAAAAAAAACAATAAAATAACATAAAATAAAATAAAAAACAGAAATAAAAAAATGGAAACAAAACTAAACCACCTATGGGGAGCTTAGGAAGGGGGCGGCGCCGGGCGGTTGATGGCTGGCATCGGAGGTGATGTGTAGGCTACTAGCTTCGGGCGAGAGTGGGTAGGCGGGGACGGCGTCAGGTGCGAGCACGAGTGCGGCGATGGCGTCAGGCAAAGGCGCTCGGATGCTCGCAGCTGTGGAGGCACGGTCGTCGGAGTTCGAGGACAAGGGTGGATGCAGGGACGAGCAGTGACAGGTGCTCGCGGCGTTGGTGAGGAGGCGTTGCTGGTGTGGGCAGAGGGAGACGGAGCGAGCGTCGTAGCGGTGGTGAGCGAGGCGGTGATGGTTTTAGAGGCGTGAGTGGTGAGGGCCTCACGCGTTGCTTTGTAGGCACGCCGTCAAGCGGGGCTGGAACGGACGTGTGGAGGCGCGGCAGCGAGCGCATGTATTGGGGATGGTGGTGCGGAGGCACAGCGACCAGTGGCGACGATCGGGTGAGTTGATGCGGCGTCGGTGCTCTTGGGTCGCAAGCGGAGGCGAGGAGATGCCAATGCAAATGATAAAGGAACTTACCTAGAATATGATGCAGTCCATATGATGCATGGAGATGCTAATGCAAATGATAAAAGAACTTACCTGGAAGAACTTACCTTCGAGGAGGGTAGAGTAACTCATGATAGTTGTTGTTACATGTCTAGGACCCATACCTTTTTACGGTCGCCTAGAATAGTAACGAGACTTTGTAAGGAGACTGCTTTCCTAGGACCCAAACCTTTCTCCGGTCGCCTAGTATGGCAGCAAGATTATGGTTGTGTTTAGGACCCGTACCTTTCTCAGTCGCCTTGATGAAAAAAACAATTGATTTTTCAGGACTCGTACCTTTCTACGGTCGCCTGAATGGAGAAATTGCTTTTCCAGGACCGGTACCTTTGTACAGTCGCCTATTAGAGCAATAAATATTGTCTAGGACCCGTACCTTTCTACGGTCGCCTGAATGGGGAGACTACTTTTCCAGGACCTGTACCTCTCTATGGTCGCCTGTTAGAGCAACAAATATTGTCTAGGACCCATACCTTTCTACAGTCGCCTAAACAGGAAATCACTTCTTAGGACTCGTACCTTTCTACGGTTGTCTAAATGGGGAAACTGTTTTTCCAGGACCCGTACCTTTCTACGGTCGCCTAAACGGGAAATCACTTTTCAGGACGTGTACCTTTCTACGATCGCCTGAGTGGGGAAACTATTTTGCCAGGACCTATACCTTTCTATGGTCGCCTAGCATTGCTGCATAGATCATCTGACCAGAACTCGAACCTTTCTTCGGTCGCCTTAATCAAAATGAATTTGGAGAAAAATCTTTGAGGGGGACAGCTTGACCGAGTCGAGTGTCGGTGCTTGAAAATGAATACCTGCACAATGACAAGTATTTAAGGTATGGATAGAGATATACTTATCTGGTGACATCTCTGATCCTTAGGGATATGTCTCTCGTAAAGCCAAATTAATGAGGTGACTCTAGTCTACGGAAGCACATCATGTCGATGAAGGGGAACTTCGAGCTACAGAAGCACGCCGATTTGATAGGGGGACTTTGGGCTACAGTAGCACGCCAGGTCATATCAAGGGACACTAGGCTATGGAAGCACGCCGGGTCAATAAAGAGGGACATCGGGCTATGGAAGTACGCTGAGTCAATAAAAGGGACTATGGGCTACGAAAGCATGCCGGATCAATATAAAAGACACCGGGCTACGGAAGCATGCTCGGTTGATGAAATGGACTCTAGGCTACGAAAGCACGCCAGGGCAATATAAAGGACACCGGGCTACGGAAGCATGCTGGGTCGATGAAATGGACTTTGGGCTATGAAAACACGCCAGTTCAACATAAAGGACAATGGGCTATAGAAGCACGCCGGGTTGATGAAATGGACGTTGGGCTACAAAAGCATGCCAGGTCAATATAAAGGGACAGCTTGACCGAGTCAAGTGTCGAGAATACTCGCACAATGACAAGTATTTAAAGTATGGGTAGAGATATACTTACTTGGTGATATCTCTGATTCTTGGGGATATGTCTTCTGGAACTTAGATATCCTATGGAGGCCTCTCACCTCCTGGTAGAAATAAATTTTGAAATATCAAGAATGCACCTTGTGATGGTTTCTCATCTCCTAATATCATGAGGCATTTTGAAGAGAACTTGAATGTCAGGAGCTCTTGAGTCTTTAAGAAAACATTACCTGTCAGACATGATTAGAGCAAAAGTACATTCACAAAAAAAAAAAAAAAAAAAAAGCAATTAAGGCTATTCTGGAACGCACACTTCAAAATCCACTGAAGTTTTTCATCAGTTCAATCGGGGTTCATGCATAATGACCTTTGCATCACCCAAATTTCCACTGGAGAGAATTATCATTCAAGACAATTTTCACTCATGATATGTATTTCCTAAGAATACTAAATGAGAGACTTTCAGTTAAAAATGACTTTCACTCACTCTTATTCAAAATGGTTATTTTAGGAGAATCATTCAATCTCATCATATCAACAAGGGTTCGAGTATTCTCGCAAGTGGTACGACCTTACCAATCCGATAGGTCTTTAACAGGGACCGTAATGTGGGCTTGGTCAATGGCTTACCAATTGGATTCTTTGAGTCAAGGCTATTGAAAGAACAGCTTTGCAATCATCTCCGGGTTTACAAGTCAAGAACCTTGCAAATGAGAGAAATAATCCTGCTCACACTTCTTCGAGCGATGCTTATAAACATATGAACTCCCATGTTAATTCAAGTGCCCTAATCTGAAGAGACTTTGTAAGGGACGTAACATAGGCTGGGTTCATGGGTTGAGAAATGAAAGGATCATTAGGCTAAAAAATGTGTAAAGGGTGAGAGCTGATGATCATCTTGGTATTGCCACCAATTTACTTTTTCACTAGGGATTGTCTTGGCAATGTGCTCCGCTAATTGTAAAAGCTCAATATTTGTGTTCTTTGAATGCTGCTCCATGAGGGATGTAACCTTTTACAATTGACAGTCACTTCTCTTGACTTTTTTTTTTTTTTTTCCATTTTCAT
Source organism: Eucalyptus marginata (assembly GCA_014182565.1). Classification (NCBI taxonomy): domain Eukaryota; kingdom Viridiplantae; phylum Streptophyta; class Magnoliopsida; order Myrtales; family Myrtaceae; genus Eucalyptus; species Eucalyptus marginata. The sequence continues at coordinate 1,576,613 of CM024588.1, read as the reverse complement.
CTATGGGCATCGGCCTTGCTTTTACCAGGCATACCGCTTTTTCATGGCCTTAGTTTTCATGCCCTTTTTCTTCATTTCTTTTTCATGGGCATTAGCCTTGCTTTTACCAGGCACACTGCTTTTTCATGCCCCTTAGTTCTATTTTGATTTCAATTCTTGCGCACAGTGCATGCGTTAAGGAATTACACTTTGAATGACACTCGAACTTTTAAGGGTTTTTATTTGTCTTTTGCCTTGCCCTAGTGTGGGGGACGATCACCAATTGAGTTTAAAGAACTGAAAAATTGCAGGCTCAAGTGGACTATGTAAAGGGTATAAGTATGTAAGATAGAGAAAGAAATGCTTTTCGTCATCCTAAGACACTTAAATTAACACATAAATTCAATGTAATAGCACGACTTGAAAATTGATGCAAGTGAGAGCAAGAAAATTTCAATTCATTTTCCTCACCTCATGATGCCATCTTATCTCCCAATTGCCCCAACGTGGGGTGACTCTTGACAGGGGTAATTTGAAAAGAATATATATAAGTGTATGGGCTCAAAAGGGTTAAGCAATGGATCACCTGTAGTGTTTGGGATAGAGAAATGATTTGCCTCTCATCATTTTGGTTGCTGTACCTTTTGCGAGAGAACTCTTTACCTTGTGTATATGAACCTTGCTACACTCATCTCACAAGTGTATGAGTAGGGGACTGTGTATAGGATAAGGTTTGCCTTTCATCATCCCGACTCGTCTCATTTAGTATGCTCAATCAATTCCACATCATTCATTAAATTAGTCAATCTTGATGTTCTTTAGTGGAGTTGGTGGACAAAACATGCAAAATCTCGTTTGTAAAAGAGCCCAATAGTTTTAAGCATGAAAAATTGTCAACTTCAAAACAAATAGTTTTCCACACTATAAAATGGTATTAAGCATTCATTCAAGGACTCCTCTACAATGGGATTGCCTCAGTAGTTGATGTCTTTGGATTGTCCCTATCATTCAAGACTGAAAATCCACTTTTGCCCCAAAATCTGTCATGCCCCCAATCTGTCACATTAACTCTTTAGAAATGTGTCCTTGATAGTTGGGCCAATTGCAACTTGGTGTGCCTTTTTCAAATTCCTTCTCATTAGATCGAAAAAGTAATGATCTGAAACATGAAGTAAATGAGTCAGAAAATTAAACAGGGCTAACCTAATGCATGCTTTTGGAAATGGCTTCAAAAATGATTTTTATTTTTTATTTTTATTTTTATTTTTTTGGGATTTTTTTGGATGAGGAAGCATGAAGAAGCCCAGTCCTTAGAATTCTCTTTGGATGATATTTTCTTTTCATTGTTGGATATTGTCACCAGCTGGTTTGGCATACCCCATCATGTCCTCAAAACTTCTAATTTTATTGATATTCATTAATCGAATTATATTTATTAAATGGTAAATGCAATGCTCAATCCCTAAATGAAAAACAAAAAAGAATGAATTGAAAACATTTCCTAGAAAGCAATAAAAATTCCCACGCAGGGGAGTGTGCGAAAGTAATAAATGAGTCAATCTCGTGGGCTAAGGCCCATTTCTTTTGATGGTCCTTTGTCAACTGCACCTATAGGGAGGTCATCGAACAGACTCGTGATTCCTCCTAGTGCATCATCAGAGTTCTCTGTCTTTGGAGGTGCCAGATCGTCCATGCCACCCCATCCATCTAGGACAATGTCACGAGAGTCAATGTAAAAGCTGGGGGGAGCCGAGTATTTCACATAATAGTTGAATTTGCCACTTGGCTGCCCCAGGGTGTCCATCACTTCCACTCCATCTTACATCGTTTTCGGAAGGCCAAGGAATGTCTCGCGAATGTTGGGAGGTAACGAGTTTTGCCTCCCTCGCCCTTGCTTAGGTGGCAAGTTTTGCCTTTCTTGTCTCCGTCCTCCAGAATTTTCTTCACCTCTTCCATGGTGTCCTGATCCAGCAGAATGAGACCTCTAAGGGGCTTCAGTGGGGTTTCGAATGCCTTGACCCCTTCTTCCAAGACCATAGGGCATTATCTTAAACCTCAAAAGTGGAAATGAATAGTACGACGGTTTTCCCAAAGGCATATAGAACAAGACTAAGGGGAAACATTGTCATGGACCGACAAAATTGCAATAAAGTAAGTAAATTCCGAATTAAGAATTTAGACAACTTACTTTCACTGGAAATAGATGACAATTACATAGACGCACGCATGAAGTGTGAGGCTTGATTTCTATCTAGATGGCTTAACAAAATGGAGCTAAAAGGATGATATGACCGTTGCAGTCTCGCATTAACATGTCGGGTCCTCCTAACTCCGGCTGAGTCAAATGGAATGCCTAATAGTCACGCAGTCTCGCGGATATGGACAAACACATTCGACACCATGAAAAAATTTTCGGGGAAGAGAAGGTCAACCTCTACATAGCAGTCTCGCTTTGGAGGAAGTATCATTCTCAAAAACATCCTAAAAATCCTAACGCAGCCCAGGTCCGGCCACAGGTTGTGTGTGCAATAGTGTAGTGCTAAAAGCAATAAAACATGCACAACAGTTTAAATGCAAACAACACTTCTAATCAAGGAAAAATAAATCATTCATCCCCACACCCTCTTGCAGACAAAGATTAGCAAAGACTACTTCCCTTATACCTCCTATTTGTAAGAACATTTAACACATTGGAAATACTAGGGACGTACCTGGTGTCCTCGCTGCCAAACAAAAACATTTTTAAAAGAGAAAGAAAAATTGGCCTAAATCCATTAAGTGTTTTAACACAAGTCGCCAGCGGAGTCGCCAAGCTGTCGCGACCTAAATTTCGGGTGCAGCACCTAAAGTTTAGGCTAATGGACTACTAAGTCTTAAACCTAGCTCGGGCTCTCCCAAGCCCATACCGATTCGCCACTTAGGTTCAAGTTTTTAACATGCAAATAGATTTTATTTAGGAGTCGCCACTAATCAGTTTATGGTAGGTCGATTAGACACCTAAGTAAAACAATGGGAGAATTATTTTACTCCTACGAACCAGAGACTATGGGTATGGGGACTTAGTTACATTAGATTTCTCTAATGCCTTGTCGGTCTTAATTTTTTTATTTTCAAAAATGTTTTTGCAGGCAGCTCGAATTTATTTTAACCTAATTACTATCATGTCAAAAGGTGATCACACGGGTGCTCAACCATTATTAAACATTCAATAAATAAAATAGATTGCATCACACAAAGCAAGCAATTTTTTGGGTTTTCTTGAAATTAGAATTTTTTATAAAAAAATGCATTTTAACTAATTACCTAATTTTACTAATAAACAAATTCTAATTAAATGAACCTATTATGCAAACTAATTAACATGCACCTAATATTTTTGTATTTTTAATTGGAATTCGGAATTAATAAAAACCCTAATTAAACTATCTAAAATGAATAATTTTCTAATAAAAACCCCAAAAACCCAATTAGTGTTTTTCCAAGACAATCAATTATATCTAAACAATGAAGATATTCATCAAATAAAGGACTAAAATAATTGATAAAATAATCCATTGTCTCACGGGTTAAATTAACGATTACTCTAATCCTAAACATCACGACATATAAAGAAGGTTCAAAATAATTAAAAATCTAATCCAAAGTCTTACGGATTAAATTAATAATTATAATGATATAACAGTCAAAATACTATCAAAATGCCCAAAAATTAATATAACTAAAAAATGATCCGACGTCTTACGGATCAAATTAATAATTACAATAAGTTTGGACAAAACTCTGGTGGTTAATGTCTACAAAATTCATGAAATGAATATTGACATACTATGTTCTAATTTAAATAATAATAACAAAACTTAATAAAAAAAATAAAATAGCATAAAATAAAATAAAAAGAGAAATAAAAAAATAAAAACTAAACTAAACCACCTATGGGGAGCTTAGGAAGGGGCGGCGCCAAGCGGTTGCTGGCCGGCGTCGGAGGTGATGCGGGCTGCGGCTTCGGGCTAGAGTGGGCAAGCGAGGACGGCGCGGCGATGGCGTCGAGCGAGGCACTCGGATGCTCGCAGATGTGGAGGCACGTTCGTCGGAGTTCGGGGACGAGGGTGGACGCGGGGATGAGTAGTGACAGGTGTTCACGACGCGCAAGGAGGCGCTGTTGGTGCGGGAAGAGGGAGACGGAGCGAGCGTTTGTAGCGGCGGCGAGCGAGGCATCGGCAGTTGCAGAGGCGTGAGCAGTGAGTGCCTCGAGCACTTGCTATAGGCGCGGTCGTCAAGCAAGGGGCTGGAACGGATGTGCGGAGGCGCAAGTATCGAGGATGGTGGTGCAGAGGCGCGGCGACCAGTGGTGACAATTGGGTGAGCTGATGCGGCGTCAATGCTCATGGGTTGCAGGCGGAGGCGAGGCGTTACTGGCTGCCGGCATTGGGTGTCATTGGTTGTTAGCTAGACAATGGCACAGGCGGCGCTCGAAGGTAGGAGATGCGGTAATGATGGGGGGACATCGGCCGACTCAGGGGAACGACAGTGATGAGCGGACGCGGTGCCGTAACCAGCGATGATGATGGCAGGTGGACTGAGGTGCCACAGTGGTGCAGCGACGAGCAGCAAGAGACGGGTGTCGGCGTTGAGCAAAGCCTCTTGAATAAGACGATCCCTTGTCTCCTCTCTTTCTTTTTTTTTCTTCGTTTTTACTCTCTCTCTCTCTCTCTCTCTCTCTCTCTCTCTCTCTTGTCACTTCTTTCTCTCTCTGTCGCCGCACTCTCTGCCCTCACGTCTTTTCTCTCTTTCCCTCTTTTCTTTTTTTTTTTTTTTTGACTTTGAAGAAAGGACAAAAGAAAAAATCCACAAAACACGAAATTCCCCCTTTTCCTTCACGAATTCTTTTTTTCTTGCACAGATTTTCTCTCCAAAATTTTTTTCTCCACCCATGGTCACGAAAATCGTGGCTCTTTTTTATAGTGATTTCCGGATGGCCGCTTTCCATGGCAACTTTCGAGTTTCCATCTTCTATTGCATTAAATCATGGCTGCAAATCGGAGCGTGATTTCGCAATCAGCTCAATTTTGCTTTGATTTCTTCCATTTTGTAAACATTCTTGCCCTTTATTCACATGATTTTTAATTGCTTCTGCATTTATCAAGATTTTAATATTCATCATAATTTCAAACTTCCATGCGTAATCAATCAAATCAATTTTCCCATTTTTTTTCCATTTTTTTCATTTTATTTGTTTTGATGCATTTTTTTAGGGGTTAAAATTAATCCCTAATTTTTATGCAAAAAATCAATGATTGGGTCGCCAAAATTTAGGTGTCAACAGATCTGTACATCCGGTTAAATTCTAAGGGTGGCCATAAGGTTCGAAAGGTGGCCTACCTCAAATTTGAATACCGAATCTCGAACTCTCTCGATTAAGTTCCATTCCTTAACCAACATATGAGCAACAAAAGACTTTCGACTCAAAGCATCGGCGACCTTACTCACCTTCCCAAGGTGATATAGGATATCACAGGTTGTAGTCCTTCAGAAGTTCCATCCATCGGCGCTGTCTCATATTCAACTCCTTCTAAGAGAACAAGTACTTGAGACTTTGATGGTCCGTGAAGATCTGGAATCTTTCTTCGCACAAATAGTGCCTCTAAATCTTCAGGGCGAAAATAATTGCCGCAAGTTCTAAGTCATGCGTCAGGTAATTCTGTTCATGAGGTCTCAACTCACGGGAGGCGTATGCAACAACTCTACCATGTTACATTAGCACGCAACCCAATTCTCTGAATGACGCATCACTATAGATCTCGAATCGTCCAGGACTAGATGGAATGGTCAGCACAGGTGCGGTAGTTAGTTTTTGCTTCAACTCTTGGAAACTATGCTCGCACTTGTCTGTCCACACAAACTTTTCTTCTTTCTTCAGGAGTCTTGTCAATGGCGACGCTAATGATGAGAACCCTTCCACGAACCTTTTATAATAACCTGCCAAACACAGAACGCTTCTGATCTCAGTCGCTGTAGTCGATCTTGGCCAGTTGATCATTGTTTCAATCTTGCTTCTTCACCTGAAATCACGTGACCTAGGAGAGCAACACGAGTCAACCAAAACTCGCACTTGCTGAACTTGGCATACAGCTGATGAACTCTCAGAGTTTGCAGTACCAGTCTAAGATGACTCTCATGCTCTTCATCACTTCTCGAATACACTAGAATATCATCCATGAACACAATCACAAACTGTTCTAGATATTCCTTGAACACTCGGTTCATCAAATCCATGAAGGCAGTTGGAGCATTCGTCAGCCCGAACGGCATCATTGTGGACTCATTTTGACAATACCGAGTACGAAATGCTGACTTAGGAATGTCCTCCTTCCTGATCCTCAGCTGATAATATCCTATCCTCAAGTTGATCTTCGAGAATATTGACGCTGCTTGCAATTAATCAAACAAGTCATCGATCCTTGAGAATGGATACTTGTTCTTGATCGTTACCTGATTGAGTTGGCGATAGTCGATGTATAAACGCAACGAATCATCCTTCTTCTTTACGAATAAAACTGGTGCCCTCCAAGGGTGATGCATTAGGACGTATGAATCCCTTACCCAACAGCTCCTACATCTACACCTTCAGTTCTTTCAACTCAGATAATGCCATTCGGTAAGGAGCCTTAGAGATTGGCTTTATCTCGGGTGCTAACTCGATCACGAACTCGATCTCTCTCTCTGGTGGTAACCCTGGCAATTCCTTCGGGAAAACATCTGAAAATTCTTGTACCACGACGATGTCCTCCATCTTCAACTCCTCAACTGTCGTATCCACGACAGTTGCCAGGTAACCTTGACAACCCTCGTCTAACAAACGAGTTGCCTCTAGCGACGAGATCAAAGTGATCGAGGGTCCTCCTCGACTCCTGACAAACTTGAAGCCCTCACCCTCTAATGGGTCAAATTGAATCACTTGGCAATAATAGTCCATTTTAGCCCGTTGCTTGGTGAGCTAGTCCATGCCAATTATCAAATCAAAGTCATACATGGCTAGGACTAACAAGTCTATTTTCCCCTCTCGCTCACCAATCGCAAAATTGTAACTAGAACAACCCAAAGCAGCCATTACTTTATCCTTCAATGGTGTAGATATGCTAATTGCCGACTCGAATAATATAGGACTTAATCCTATCAATTTAACATACTGCTCGGCAATGAAAGAATGAGTTACCCTAGGGTCAAATAAAGCATAAGCAGGATAGTCATTCAGTGAAACCATACCTGTGATCACATCAGGTGCAGCCTCTGCCTGACCTTGCAACGTGTTCTGAGGCACGTACCCTCTAATCTGACCCATAGGTGGCGGCGGCGGCAACTACGGTTGTCCTCTTGGTCTACTAAGACAATCTCTGATCATGTGACCCTATTGGCCACATCCAAAACAAACACCTAGTCTTCGAGGACATGGAGTTGTACCATGTCGCCTTCCACAGAAGCGACACAAGCCATTCTGATTAGGTCCTATCTTCCCAACTCCGATTGGGTGGGATTTGAAATCTTCCTCCGATCATGGGCCTCTTCCCATGGCGGATCCCTTCTCAGTGTGAACTAAACCTCGATCCAGACCAGGTGACTTGTTCGTACATACTTCTTTCAAGCAGCTGTGCTCGACGATAAACTTCTCGATATTCAATTAGATCCAACGGCACTGGCGGTTATTTCAGCTCTAGTCGAAGGCCATTCTTGAACCTTCGAGCCTTCTCTTCAGGATCTTTAATTAGCCTCAGAGCATACTGAGAAAGCTCTGCGAATTTGACCCCGTACTGGTCAACGATTATCATCCCCTGACAGAGACGCTGAAACTCTTTCATTTTCTGCTCTTTGGCGCTCCTCAAGAAATATTGCTCATTGAACGCCCTGAGGAAGGCGTCCCACAGCGGGATCACTCCTCCTGGAAATACAATCTCTCTGGCAGCTCTCCACCAGGTATTGGCATTACCTTGTAGTTGATAGACCACCAGGGTTACTTTCTCTTCCTCAGTGCACACCAGAAGTGCAAAGGCTTTCTCTAGATCTTGGATCTAAAGAGATGCAGCCTCAGGGTCTCCAGTACCCGTGAACCATGGCGAGTTCAGCTTTAAGAACTGCTCCACCAACTTGTGTATCGGCCTCTCTCTCTGCACCACTACATTCTCAGGCTGAACTTCGACAGGTGCGGCAATAGGTGCTGCCTCGGGTGCGGCCTCAGCGGCGGAGGCAACGGTAGCAGTAGCAGTGGCGGCAGCAATAGCGGCTTGATTCTGAGCCTACTGCCCTATCAAGTCTCTCATAGCCTTAAGCGCTTGCATGATCCTTTCCATTTTGGAATCACTAGGGGCTGCTACCCCAGCACCAACTGGACGTGGTGCTACTCCACTCGCGCTAGCTTCAATTGGTGTTTTACCTCAGCCTCCTCGGGTACCGACCCTCGTCGGCGTCCCACCCCGAGTTACGGCCCTAACAGTTCTCCTACTAGGAGTCCTCTGCTCTGGATCACTCATGGCTCAGTTCTCTCTACTGAAACCTACTTCCAATTCCACACCGAATTAGAAACAAAGTGATCTAAACAACAACCACTTCTACCAATCAACTATCATAGACATGCACCAGCATGAATTAAAGGCCTTTCCTACCACTGTCCCATAAACCAAGCACCTTATCACTCCAATCCTAAACTATGCTTTGATACCACTAAATGGGGATGTCACGCCCCGATCCTCGAGCACGCACCTGTCTCGACTTAGTCGATTAAATAGCGATGTCCCAAGATGCATCGCTGACCCATTCATTTTAATACGTATGCGGAAGCATATAAATAATTTCCAGACAATAAAACAATGGGATAGGAAAGCAGGGCCATAAATTTCGAACTTGAAAACCACAACCACACTTTTAAACATTGCAAACCATAATGTATATAGTACAACACAAACTATAGAGGTTAGGTTCTACACAAGCCAGTTCAAAAACAAAGTCTGTAAGCAAGGGTGAGGTTTTCCAATCTACTCTGGGTCATCTTTATCCTCGATCTCTCATTCTTTCACACTCCAGCTGGAGCCTACTGTCGAGTACATTGGAGAATCTGGATCATCAAGCTTAGGGTCCTTCGCGTCCACCATCGATCCACCCTTAGGGTTTGCTGTACCCTTTCCAAAGGCAACCACCATCACATACAGAGGTGTCATAGATTCCGGTATGGGGCCCTCCCTTCGTCCATCACTATAATGGCGATACCATGCCCTGTATTGATGGGGCACCTTTTTGGGTAATCCCGCATCAACCCAGACTATGGACTTCACCAGAACATACTCCAGTCCTTCAGGGTGCCCATGTATCAGAATGTGGTAACTCTGTTCTGTGAACTTCTTCGGTTCGCCAAAATGCTCGGGAGGAGTTGGAGGGGCTACCATATGTGGGCCTGAAATGTTATCCCACAGCGGGGTGAGACTACGTCTCAGCAAGTTCAACCCCTTAAGACTCGACTAGGAAGAAAATACGCCCTGAGGGCTGCCTATGCACAAACACGAGTGAGAGGACTTACCTTGGCCTCAGCTCCTTCCTATCAGTCAATATAATTTAAACAATTAAACAATCATTTCAACCAATCAGATCGAATCATCGATCACTCGACTCAGTCGATTCCACGTCATTATGACCATTTAATACTGTCTATAATGTCCTATCAAATCAGGACCGCTCACCCTAAGCTAAAGATAGATAGTATAGCTCACCCAAAGCTAATAATATAGTATACTGCTCGCCCAAAGCTGATATATTAGGGCCCCCAGGCCGACATAGTATACTAATAATGCTCACCCAAAGCCGACAAATTGTTGCTCGCCCAAAGCTGACACTGAATTATATAGTCAGCCTTTGCCAAAATACCATATTTTCTCCATTGAAAATTCCACCAATTTCAACAACCCATTAATACATTTTTGGCGCTGTAAACCGACGCTCGGTGATTTTCCAATTAATTATTGAAATTAAATAAATTTAGGAATAAATTCCTAAAATCTAAATCACATCAATTCAACACAAATTAGAGCTCAATTTAATAAACAAATCACATCACTGCAATCAGCATAAAATTTCGGTCACTGGCTATCACGGTCTAATTTCCGAAAAATAATTAATTAATTAAATAATTACGAAAATTAATTAATAAATACTAAAAATAGCGACTTAGGCCCGTAAAGCTTAATTGAAAGCCGGGATGGACCCGGAAAATTTCTGAATCACTCTAGATAAATACTAGAGCTTGTCTAAGGCCTAATTGCACTAAACTATCCACCTAACATGCATCGGTAATTAATCCAATTGCTAATCTAATCTAACTATCCACCTAATCCATGCTTAACTTAAACTAATCAACCCTTAAGCGTCATTAACCTACTAAGCAAGGATTAGTGAGTTAAACTCACTTGTTAATTAATTCGCTCGGATCAAATTGATGGGGACGCGACAAGGCTCGATCTTCTCCAAAGCGGGCTTACCTTTCAGGGTTGGGAAACAGGCCAAAACTAGCCTAAACCCACTTGTTTTAGCTGCTAATCTTGGGCCAAGAAGCTAGTTGGTGGTGCGGTTTGAGGCGGATACGGGCTGAGGTGGACCGAGGAGGCTGAACCGGGTCTAGGCGGGCTCCATGGCATCTCCAGCGACGGCGGGATAGTCTCGAGCAGCTTCATAGGTGGGCTAGGCTTGCGGCTGAGGCTGCACAGTGGCCTGGAACGGTGGAGGTGCGCATGGGCAGGGCGTGAGGCGCAATGGCGTGCGGCGGCAACTGGACGGTGGCATGTGACAGGCGGGAGGCTTCCACGGCTGGCTGGTTCTTATCTGCAAGTTGTTGAAGCTTTCAAGTCACAATGGAGGGGAAAGAGGGGCTGTCGACCGGTTTGGGGGAGGGAGGAGAAGAGAGGAGATAAGGGGGACCTACTTGGCTTCATCCTCTTCTTCATGTTCCCTTAACCAATGCCCACCACCAGCTGGATTCCTCGGCCCATTTTTTGCCACCAATGCCCTTTTAGAAGCCCTTGAAGTAGTCTAAATGTTGTGGGTGGTAGGGGCATACGAATTTGTACCTAATTTCCTTCAATTGGGACTCAATTGCTTCTTGAATCACTCAAATTTGGTTCTTAAAAATTCAATTGTCGAACCCTCGATCAAATTGGTATTTTTCCTCATCAATTGATCCCACTTGCATCATAATTGTGCGATAAAAAATGATCCCCGACATTTTTTGGATAAAAATGACCTTACCTCGACTTTTTCCCAAAAAGTCTTGGTTTGCAGAAAAATCTTCGGAGGCTGAGTCAATGTTGCTAAAATGATTTGTGACACGACATAACTTTCAATTTCTGAAATTGGATTCAAATTCACGGTTAATTTCAATTTGGCGCGATTTTAGCATGACATAGGCTACCGGGTAGCTTTTAGAATTTTTTAGTGCAAATGACCCGTGGTCGATTTTCTTCGAGCCACAATGAACCCATTTGACACATTAGTGACTCTCAGTTGTAGTGAAAATCTCGAGGATTCAAATATAGGCACGGGGTACCAAAACGATAGAAAAATCAGTCTAGTGCCTACGACAAGAATTTTCCAATTTAGTGGAGTCACCCACGTTTAGCCACACATGTCAATTGAACCAACCTATTTCTGATCCTTGCTCAATTTTTAACTATGCCGTAATGACCTCTCAAGATGAGCACGGTCAAGTAGCCGATTCCTGGTCAAATTCTCAAGTCTATTGCTTTAAAATTTCTTAATGGCTTCCCCAGATAGTCCAGTTATCTCGAGAGTGTTCAGCTCTGAGAACAGCCCTATAGGTGCGTCGATGAAAGGCCCGATTAATTTAATTGAAAGTAGAAGTGAAAAAATCCAAGATGTCACAACCACCGTCTGGGTCGATGAGGGCCTACCTCATCGATTCAGAGCGTGGTTTCGCTACGGTTTCAATGGATTCCGTGTGGGTCCCCTCCAGGGTTTTGAAATTCCCTCTATGGTAGCGGTGCCACTTTAGGTGAGAGTGCTGCTGACCCTCCTGATGGCGCTGTGGAGGACCCGATGCCCCCGAAGCCTGTGGAGACCAACGGGTCGGCGAATGTGTCCAGCTAGCTAGTCTTAGGACAGCTTCATTTTGAGAACCAGTGTTTATAAAAGTGTTTTGGTTGTGAATGTGTTTACTACTTTTCTATCCTGTGTTGGTTGTTGTCAAGGGTAATAGTTCACTTCTGCATGTGCATTAAAATGAATGGTCAGCGACGCGTCTTGGGACGTCGCAAATTTTATCGACCATCGCGGGATGAGCACACGCTTGAGGTTCGTGGCATGACAATTTCCCTATCTCAAATGGAATTCGAACTTGCTTCGACACTTTCACCTCACCACTATCATTTAACCATTGAAGTCTATAAGGCCTAGGGTACTTTGTCATTTTCAAACACAACTTATCCACCATAGTACAACTTGTCACATTCGCACAACTACCTCCATCAATTATCATACTACAGATCTTACGATTCACCACACATCTTGTACGAAACAATTTATCTCTTTGTTGGTGATGCTTCTCCCCCTTTACTTGTACACTCAAAGAACGCCTAACCACCAATAAGTCTCCTTTTATAGTCACTTCTCTATCACTACAATCCTCCAATGGTGGCATCTCATCATCCTCTTCTTCCCTCTCACTTTTGGACTCAACATCACCATGTCCAGTCATGATCATCACCCTTCTATTAGGGCATTGATTCGCCATATGACCCCTGCCCAAACACTTAAAACATTTAATTTCACAAGTTATAGTGTTAGGGTTTTCAGTTTTACCTGAAACTGGATTCGTTCAAACTTTACCGTCCCTCTCCTTCTCCTTTGAGGTTTTCGGTTTTGATGTTGTTTCCTCTCCAATTCGGCTTCTCATCTCTCTTCCAATTGGATATCCAATTCTGATTTGAACCTCCTCCACTCTTATGATTTCGGTCAAATTTCAATTAGCGCTCAACTTTGATGGCTTTGTCCACCAAATCGTCCAACTCAATATAGTGTTGGAGCTCCACCACCCTTGCTATGTCTCGGCTCAAACCACTCAAAAATCTTGACATTGTGGTCTCATGATCCTCCACCACATTAGCATGGATCATGACAATCTTCAACTCTTTGTGATACTCTTCCATGCTCTTATTGCCTTGTGTGAGATTTTGTAACTTTTGAAACAAATCTCAATGGTAATGACTTGGTACAAAACGCCTCCTCATCATCGCTTTCATCTTATCCCATGTCTCTATCGGTCTTTCACCATTGCACCTCCTACTAGTCACAAGTTGATCCCCCAAATTATAGCATAATCAGTAAATTCAACAGTTGCAATTTTTACCTTTTTGAGCTTGGAGTATCGTTGGCAATCAAATACCATGTCCATGTGTTTCTCCCACTCTAGATACGCATCAAAATCATTATTCCCTTGGAAAGAACGAATCTTCATCTTTATATTGCCAAGATCATTATCTTCTCGGTGTCTAAACCCTCGGGCTCCATTCCACCTTCCAAATCGAGCATCTCGATCATCCTCCATGTCGGCCTCATCATCATCATAATGCCGCTGCCATCTATGTCGTGTTCTAGAGGCATCTCACTGATGTTGCAGCCTTCCCCGGGGTAGCTCTCGGTCACCATCAACCCTCATGCCATTCCCCATCATTCGGCCACTAAGCTCCTCCACTACGGCCCTCAATTGCTGGATGCTTTCCATGAGCACTTCATCCCTTCGTATGGAGTCAACCTCCCTTTGATTCACGCTTTCTTCGCGCAACATATTTTAACTCAAGTCTAGGTTTTTTTTTTTTTTTTTTACCCTCAATTAAGCTTACACACTCTTGCCTTTTCCCTTTCGTATTCTCTTTTCACAAGCTCTTTATCGAACTCAAAACCTATCTCTCAACCCCCTCACGACAATCAATCAAACTAACCAAACAAAATTAGATCAATTCAGCAAGTAACAATCTCAAACCAACAAGTACAACTTTCGAAATTCCAATTGAAACCCAAATCACTACTGATTTTGCTTCAATTCGGTCCACTAACAAACGAGTCGCCTTCTTGATTCTTTTTTTTTTTTGGTTAAGCTATTTTCTGTTTTTTGCCGAATTTTTTTTTTCCTCTTGCGCACTTTTTTTTGTGTGCGTTTTCTTCCTCTCTTTTTTTTCTTTTACGAACTCGAGATACAATTTAAGAGGCTAGGACTAACTGAAATTACAAAAAAAAAAATTTTTAACTAACAGCAAACAACTACATATGGAAGCACAAAGCAATCGAATCCCTAAATTGGCTAGAACCGAAACACTAGCCCAATAAATCTCAAATTGCCGAATATAAACATAAAATTAAAGATAAATAGACCTTGTAGAAGCAGGCTCTAATACCAAATGATGTGAATCATTGCAGAAAGATCAATCTACGAAGGCCTAGATGGTGCGAATTGCGAACCTCGACCTCTAATCGAATTTGTGATTGGCAACCTCGACATGAACGTGACCTGTTGACGAACACGTATCAACCAACCAACGTTATAGACACCATGAGCGAAAGAATTTGCTATCTCACTCGATAAGTCGAATTGACCGTCACAAGGGAACCTTGATAAGGTCAAGTCCTCAAAAGAACAGTTGAAGAGAATCTCTTAATTTTTTTCCTCAAACTAAAAAATGTCTCCCAAAGAAATTCGACAAATCCTTAATATAGGCTTTCTAGCCGCCACACAAACCCTAAACCAGCCCTAAAAATCTAATGCATCATATTCTAGAATATGCCTAAACAAGAAGATAATTTTTTTTTTTAATTTTTTAACTTGGTCAAATATTTGGTGACCAGATAATCAAATTGCGTCAAGATTTCCAAAATTCTTCAAGATTTGATTCAAGGTCATCTCCATGCTAAATATTACACCAAGATTTGCAAGATTCTTCAAAATTTGATCCAAGGTCATCTCCACGCCAAAGATCACGAACCATGATGCCAACAGCTTGCTTGAATTGCTTGGCCCGCGCTCGAGTAATCGAACCAGTAGGAATAGACAATGGGTCCCTAACACCTCCTCCTCGATATGGCTCGATGTCCACATCACGAATGTTCCATGACTCTTATAAGAACCGCGTTCACTCCCTTATAAAGAACAAGCTTCATATAGTCTGTCGTTCATGGGTTTACCCCTTAAACCATTTATTACATGTCAACCCATGTTTAATTAAACAGATCAACATGTTATTCGTGTCAAAGCAACTCATTTAAATACATTTAAAGACGTTGATAGATGCTTAAATTTTTTTTACACATTTACACAAGTATTTACATTGTAAAATGTTCAACGTCTCTTGTTGTGTGACCCATCTAATAAACATATCGTGTTCAGGGGCTAAAATTGACGTGACACAGTTATGCGACAGTAACATGAATTGCTAGCTTAGTTGGCAAGTGTTAAAGAAACTGTTAATAAAAAAAATTGTTTGATGATTTTTTTTCTTTATAGGTAATTGTGGGTAACTCACGAAACTTATATAAAATCAGAAATTTATTTATAATTTGCAATTTTCCAATTTATACTAACTTATCAACTTTTATTTGCACGATTTATTAACCGCTTCGACTTTCCATGAGACTAGCCAGAAGCAACCTTACAAATAGACACACTACAAAACAATGGGTTTAACTTAAAAGTCGGGGGCTAGCCGATCTAACGTACACAGACTTAGCCCAACAACATATCTTTATTTATTTATTTTTTAATTTGTTCAGAAAGAGTTGCTTTTGCAGATTAGGTTGTCCCATTGACTAATAAAAATATAAATGCCATGTTTACGACTTGACATGTGTAGATAACCTAATTTCTGGCATGAGTAATCGAGGATAACGAAACATCACACTAGCAACGCCCTTTGTGTAAACAGATCTTAGTAAACATAGTATTTTTCCTTTCAACATAGTACTTACAAGTAGGTCTAGCACTTTATGTTAGAACATTCAAATAGCAAACCATGCCTCCATCTAACAAGTTATACTTTTGAAATAGTTGTGAATATCTGAAACTCTTTCGCTTTATGAAGATTAGTATCTATACATTTATGAATCCCGATTATTTCCTTCCCCAATTCATATTCAATCTTTATTTTTGTAAATATTCCTATCAATGGACAAACGCATAATTAATAATTCTACTTTATCTATCACGTTCATAAATTTAAAGTTTGAATCTTTATATCTTATAAGGTATGAGTAATTTTTCAAGAAAAGTTCAAATCCTGAAAGAAAATTGTCTTTCCACATATACATGTATACGATCTCTTCATATTGAACTAGTAATCTCATTCCAATGTCATTAATAATTATAAATATTTCTGTAATAAGGGAATTGTAAAAGGTCTGTTTCTGCATGCATACATTCACTTTAGCTGGTAATGCTAGAAAGGAGCCTTATTATCGATCATAAAGATTATGTACTAGTACATTCAAAGGAATAAAGAAGCAAGGAAAGCAACAAAAAGAACATTTTTTTTTTTTTTATGAAAAGGGAAATAATAATTTTATTCACCAAATAGGCTTTGAGGAATAATAATTTTATTCACTCGATTTGATATTATAAGCTCAATCATTTTCTCAATTCTAGATAACGTATATGCTTAACTAAAAATATAAGTTTCTGGTAGTCAAAGAAATTGCATTTAGAACAATAATGAACTATCATTCTTCTCTCGCCAATAACATTCTTAATTCTTCTCTAAATTTTGAGACATCTTTTTCTTTTTTCTTTTTCATTTATTTTCCACTATAGTACTCACATCAATTTTTTATTTTATTTTTTCGGTGAGAGAAAAATGCTAGTTCATCATTATTCTGAAAGCAATATCTTCAACTAACAAAAACTTATGTTTTTAGTTTAAGAACTAACATTCTCATTTCTACTCTAAATTCTAAGACATCTTTTTCTCTCTTTTCTTTTTTCCGTATATTTTCCACTATAGTACACGTATTCATTCCTCATTACCAAGACCATAAGTTATCAGCTTTTATATTACAGAGGCAACTGAACATTGAAATTCTCCTTCTTCCTCAAAATCTGAATTTAACTCATCATACTCATGCATTATCTTTAACAGCATTTGGTTTTGGATGGCCAAAGTTACAAAAGACTTGAACTTCAGCATTTTGCTTTTCCAAATATGTATATAAATATATTAACAAACCATATCCCAATAATGGTAACTGGGCGTGCTGGACCACAAGAAATGGCTTTATGCTACAAGTAATTGAACGATGGGTTAATTATTTTGATAATTGCTTTATAAATAATTCTTCTGGCCACCATTAGAAAAATAATTTACTTCTTGGCCAGCAGCATTTGATAAATGATTCACAACCAAAATTTTAATATTGTTGGTTAGTATGGAATGAGAATAAGTGAAATGACATGCTTTCATCTTTTCGCTTCACAGATTTTACTTAATGTTGCTTTATATTAATATTGCCAGCAATATTTTTTCCTTTCTTTTACAATTCTGTCAGAAAAGATGTGCAATTTCACTTAGTAAGCACGCACTCTCCATCATTTGAAGTTTGACAAATAAAGCAAGTTATTCAACGAGTAATGTTAATGACTCAATCGACACATTAAGTGATATGGCCAAAACATAATCTAACATTTAGCAAGTGAATAGATAAATTCACTGAAATGCCTTCTCGTGTTTTTTTTTCCCTGGAGGACTAATTTCAACTAAAACATTGCCGACAACACAAAGACAAGCTAAAGCATTGGTGGGTCTTAATGGACCCGTCTTCTTTTCATTGTCACTTTCGCTTGTTCATAGAACTTTCCGCAGGAGGACGACCCGTCTTCTTTTCCACGAGTAATGGCATTGTGCCTTCAGTCATCAAACCGGTGGATGGTCTTCGTTTCCTCGTTAAATGTCATCGACGCTTGTTTGTACTTTATCTATTATGGCCACTTGTCTGGCGGCCGCCAAAACAGCACTTTGTCTTTCCTCACATAATGTTTGGGCAGGTGTCGCCTCAGGTTCTCCTTGTGCACTGAACTTTCCGCCGCACGTGGGAAACGACTAGAAGTAAGTGGTTTGCCTACCGGTTCAATGAATTACCAATTTATGCCTTAGCTTGACAAGTTTGAATTATTGGTGCGATTCTGGTTTGCCAACGGATTCCATTACTTAAATCGCACCAGTAAAGGAAGAATTCCCATGCTCTGACAGTGAGCTTCTCTTTTGCGGACCCTAGGAAAAAGACCAATTTTACTTAATACTAGGGGAAAAGCTATTCCGGCAGCCGGAAAGTGCCCCACGCACTGCTTTTTCGTTGAAGAGATGGAACTTTCTTGCGCGAAAACCTGATTATTGCTACTCATCCTATTAACTGTGGCAAAATGAAATCCTAACTCAATCTGATGATATTTAAAAGAAGTACATTCAAAATTATTGTTCTCAAAATTTAAAGATAAACTCAATATATATGAAATAAAAGCACTTTATAGGATTATAGCAATCTAAAACATTAATTAAATAGTTTTCAGTTCTATATAGATAAGACTACCACTTCTCATATCTCTTGCCACAATGTTCGTGGCTTTCATGACGGGGCTTTATGTGACCATTAGAGCTGTCAAAATGAGTCTTAAACCCATATATGACCCATTTAAAACATGAATGGGTCATATATGGGTCACTCAATTTTGGGGAAAAGTGTTAAAAAAGGCCTAAACCTTTTGCATTTGTGCTAATTTAGTCCTAAACCTTTTTTTTTGTGCCAATTAAGTCCTAAACCTTTTACAATATGTCAATTTGGCCAGATTTTGCTGACTAGACGCTGGCCACCGACGTGGCTCGATCGGCGCCGATGTGGACAACTTTTAATAATATTTTAATATTATTGAATTTTTCTTTTTTACTTTTATTTTTTTTATTTTTTTATTTTTCTTTTTCCTTCTCCTCCTTCTTCTTCCAGCGGGTTGCCGGACCTCGGCGACCGGCCGAGGCGACGGCCGGCGAGGTCGAGGTCGACCTCGTCGGCCACCTCGCTAGTGGCCGCGAGGACAGCCTCGTGCTAGGTGGCAGGACGGCCTCGCGTTGGGCGGCGAGGCCGGCGAGGCTCGCCCTCACCGGATCTGGCGAGGGTCGAGCCTCGCCCATAACCTGAGGAGGGCGAGCCTTGCCCGCCCGGCGCAAGGCCGTCCTCGAGGCTTGGGCGGCTATTCACAAAATTCTAAATGCAAGTGAATGTGTCGAACAAGTAATATAATGATAAGAAAGGATATCGTTCCATGGAGATCGATGATTAATAAACTAATTAAATACTAAAATAAACTAATTCTAAAATTTATCCAACATATCAAAATATAATTTAGAATAAATTAAAAACAAAATTTGGAGACTAAATGCAGTAAATCAATCAAATAAATATGTTAGAGCATCCGATTCACCATAACCACTAGATATGAATTTTAGATTATTGTGGGTACAAGAACGATATCAAACATGTGATAGCGGAATTCCCTAATCTATTTATTATTCTATCTCTAGGTATAGCAAACCTACTCAGTTTAATAATCCATTATATCTCTATGTGAAGTAAAATAAACATAAGTGCATTAAAAACTATGAATATTCCCAATCTATAATTGCATATTATCACTTCTCAGTCTCAAACATGCACATCAGATCATTCAAGTGGTGCCCAGTCACTCAAAAGCATTATGCACAATAATATATAACTCACATGAATAAAATCAATTGCAAAACATAAAACTCATGAAATTCACATCATCATGGTTAGTTTACATCGTAGCCCTAACAAAAGAAAATTAGAACATAGTAGAAGAAGAAATAAAAATATATGTCAAACCCAGCATTTTGAATCAAAGAACAAGAATTCGGTCACTACTTTGTCTTCTCTTGAAAATACTTGAAAAACTCTCAGAAGAATAAAAAACGATCCAACAAAAACCTAGCTGCCCTCTTAAGCTCTCAATGTTATCCTATTTATAGGATATATCCAATATATCTATCTCCCAACACTTGTAGATAACATTAGAGAACAAAATCAATGATTCCCTAATTTGATATCCACTGCTTTTTAATTTGAATTCTTGATTTCTGCCATTCTTTTCCTTATCTTCTCCATATCTCATTATTCTGCATAAATAAGGTAAATTCAAATAATCAGAAGGAAATCAAAATATTTTCTCATAGATATTGCATTAATTGTTGCCTAAAATAGGTAAAATAACTCTATTTTTATAGAGTTATCAAACCCCCAAACTTAACATTTTGCTAGTTCTCGAGCAAAATCAAGACATAACACATACTCAAGCTAACAACCTCCTCCATGACATCTTTCCATAATTGCTCAAATTCACAATTCAAAGAAAAGCACAAATTTCATCCAAACATTGAAATTGATTTATAAGTTAAGACCAGTTCTAACTATGTGATCCAAGTGTGTGTGTGTGAGAGTCCTCATCTTTTTTTTTTATATGCAATCCAGATAAATTCACATTGATATGCAACCTCTAAAAAATTCTCAATAATTATGACCAAATCTCATAGGTTTGCTTTTCAATCCTCTTTCCACTAATGTAAGCTAATTATCCAACAAAAAATCATTAGGACTTTTCTCGGTTTGTAATGTAAGGCTAGGCTAAAGGTGAGATAACGGTAATTTTAAGCTCAAATCACCCATCAACACGTTGATTTCTAGGATAATTAGAGCCAATGTCATTGTCCAATTTCACTCATTCAAGATAATTTTTCTGCCACCATATATCATCATTCCTTCTTTTTTATTTTTTTGAATTACTTTATGGTGGAGTTTCTCCCAAAGTCTCTCCTAATATAACATGAAAATTTCCAACTCATTGAGTATCCCAAAGGCTCACTCAATTGAAAGTTGGGTAGGGAACCATAAAAGCAATATTTGTTTTTTTACAACCATAGCAATCACTTTTTTTTTTTCCTTTTTCATACTCCATCCTTCCTCCCAAATTTCTATTAAGCTCAAATAATTTTTTTATCCCAAAAAAATCAACGTGTTCATAGGGCATGGGACAATGATATAATTTGATAACGGCTAGGCTAAATATATATGGGTGACAATGAAAAAATTAGGTAATAATTAAGGCTCAATAGGGTGACTAGGGATAAATAAACAGGGTTAGCTTGAAAGGCTCAATCGATCCAAAAATCGCCTAAATCATTTTCTCAATTAGATTTAGCTTAGGATGTCGCCTTAAGAGAAAATCAAACAAATTCTAAGATTTGGGTGAAATCTAAGAAAATCACATACTTCACATGAATATTCTCTAGATTTACACACAATTCAAAAATTAAGGACTTTTAGTGCTCGCAAGTGGGTCAACATAATCAGAATTAAATTAACTCACACATCAATTGCAAGTTTTAATAAAATTTAAATTTTCCTAAGAATCGTAAAAATTCACAAACCAGGAATGTAATCATGATTAAAAAAATAGATTTAGCCAAAAATTTTCTCTCCCCCAAAACTTGAATGAAGCAGTATCCTCAATGCGAATAATAGAAATAGGAAGAAGAAAACTCCCTAGTTGTAGGATAAGTTCATAGATGACCTTAATTAAACTCTTGAAATGTGATCCCTAAAAATTAACTTGGATAAAACAGAAGCAAGTTAACATTTTTTTTTTTGCAAAACATAAACTTAACAATAAAAAAAAAACAAAAACATAATTAAAATGCTTGGGTTGCCTCCCAAAAAGCACTTGTTTTATAGTTTTCAGCCAAACTATCTCGGATGTTGCTATTTTGGAGGATGAAGTTCAATGGTGGTCTTCTGCTTGTTGTAACCACCTTCAAAGTAGGGCTTCAAATGTTGACTATTCACTTTGAATGTGCCCTAGTGTCATGGGCAACTTCAATTGTTCCGTATAGGAATACTTGTGTAACTGTAAAAGGACCAAACCATCGAGACCGCAACTTTCCTGAAAAAAAGTTTAAGACGAGAGTTATAAAGTAAGACTTTTTGACAAATTTTAAACTCTCTTCTGAATATGTGCTTGTCATGCCATATTTTTGTACGCTCCTTGTACAACTTAGAATTTTCATAGGCCTCATTGCGAAATTCCTTCAATTCATTCAGTTGCAATAATCTTTCTTCACCTACAGACTGCATGTCAAAATTCAAAAATTTCAATGTCCAATATGCTTTATGCTCTAATTTCACTAGTAAGTGACAAGCCTTCCCAAACAGTAGCTTAAAAGGAGACATTCCAATTGGAGTTTTGAACACTGTCCTGTAGGCCCAAAGTCCATCATCAAGTTTTATTGACCAATCTTTCCTAGAGGCATTCATTGTTTTTTCTAAAATCCTCTTGATTTCCCTATTTGAAACCTCTACTTGATCATTAGTCTGAGGATGATAAGGGGTTGCAACCTTATGCGTGACTCCATACTTAAAAGTGCTTCAAATTGTTCGTTGTAAAACTGTGTTTCCTATCACTTATGATTGCCTTAGGAATGCCAAACCGGGTAAAAATATTTTTCTTCAAGAATTTGACCACAACCTTAGCATTATTTGTTGGCAATACTACAACTTCTACCCACTTAGACACATACTCATAGCCACTCAAATATATAAATTTCAATAAGAAGGTGTAAATGGTCCCATGAAATCAATACCCCAAACATTAAATAATTCACACACAATAACGTTGTTTAAAGGCATCTTATTTTTCTTGAAATATTTCCGGTTCTCTGACACTTATCACATGAAACTACATAGAAGTATGCATCTTTAAAAAGTGTGGGCCAATAAAATCCAGATTGTAAAATCTTAGCTGCAATTTTGGTGGCATCAAAATGGCCACCTACCTCTCCATCATGACAATGATGTAGAATGTTTGCCTTCTCTTCGTCTGGAATACATCTCCTTATGACCTCGTCTGCACATACTTTAAACAAGAAAGGTCCTTCCCAAAAATATTTTTTAACATCAGAAAAGAATTTTTTTTTTTGTTGATATGATAATTTAAGAGGAATAATATTACTTACCAAATAATTTACAAAGTCGGCATACCAAGGAATTTTTGTGGACTTGATGGAAAAAAATTTCTCATCAGGGAACTCTTTTAAAATTGGTGTTACCTCTTCCTTTGAATTTAGAATTCTTAATAAATGATCTGCAATTAAATTTCCAGTCCCCTTCTTATCTTTGATTTCCAAATCAAATTCTTGCAGCAATAGAATCCACCTGATCAACCGGGGTTTTGGTTCTTTCTTTTCAAGCAAATATTTAAGAGCAGAGTGGTCAGAATAAACTATAACTTTTGAGCCAATTAAATAAGAACGAAATTTATCAAAAGCAAAAACTACTGTTAAAAGCTCCTTTTCTGTTGTTGAATAATCCAATTGTGCACCTGACAAAGTTCGACTGGCATAGTATATGGTTTGAAAAAATTTATTATTTATTTGTCCCAAAACAGCTCCAATTGCAGAATCGCTAGCATCACACATCAGTTCAAAAGGTAAATCCCAATTTGGTGCTGCCATAATTTGTGTTGACATAAACTTCTCCTTTAAAGTGTTAAAAGCCTACATGCATTCAACGGAAAAATTAAAAGGAGCCCCAAAAATTAGAAAGAGGTTTAGCAATTTTTGAAAAATCTTTTATAAATCGCCCGTAAAATCCTGCATGCCCCAAAAATCCTTTGACAAGTTTCATAGATGTTGGCGGAGGAAATTTTGCATTGACCTCCACTTTGGCTCGATCGACTTCTATTTCGTTTCGAGAAATTTTATGCCCGAGCACTATTCCTTCATGCACCATAAAGTGACACTTCTCCCAATTCAAAACAAGGTTAGTCTCCTCACATCTTTGTAAGACCAAAGCCAAATTATTTAAACAAGAATCAAATGATAAGCCAAAAACAGAAAAATCATCTATGAAAATCTCAATATATTTTTCAACCATATAAAAAAAAATAGCCATCATGCATCTCTGAAAAGTAGTCGGTGCATTATAAAGACCAAAGGACATTCTTCTAAAAGCAAAAGTACCATAGGGACAAGTGAAAGGAGTTTTCTCTTGATCTCCTGGTACAATAGGAATCTGATTATACCCCGAATATCCATTAAGAAAGCAATAAAACTCATGCCCTACGAGTCTTTCTAACATCTGATCAATAAATGGTAAAGGAAAGTGATCTTTTCTAGTGGAATCAGTCAATTTTCTGTAATCCATACACACACGCCACCCAGTAACTGTTCTAGTTGGAATCAATTCATTGTTGTTGTTTTTCTGAATAGTCATACCGCCTTTCTTTGGCACAACTTGTACAAGACTTACCTAAGAACTATCAGAGTAGGATATATGATACCTGCATCAAGTAGCTTAATTACCTCAGCTTTCACTACTTCTTGTATCTTCGGGTTCAAATGCCTCTGAGGTTGAATAGTTGGTTTATATTGTTCCTTCATCAAAATTTTGTGCATGCAAATTGAAGGACTAATTCCCTTGATATCAGCTATTTTCCATCCAATTGCACCCTTATGCTCTCTTAATACTCGGCGGTTTCTCCTCCATCAAATCACAAAGAAGGATATAATTACCGGTAAAGAATAAACTCCATCTAGATAAGCATATTTCAAATGAGAATGTAAGGGTTTGAGTTTAAGAATTGGAGGCTCTTCAATTGATGGTTTAGGCTTTGTAATGTGTTGTCCCAACTCCTCAAATTTAATTGCCTTTTGCCTTGAATATGGTGGAATTGCCTCCATGAAATTTGCATACTCCTTTATCTCCTCATTTTGAATATTTTTTTCCCTTGGTCATATCAAACATGCTTCAAGTGCATCTTTTGTCACGCCCCAATCCTCGGGAACGCACCCATCCTTCTACTTGGTCGATTTTAGAATGCAATATCTCAGGACTATGTATCGCCGACCCTTTCATTTTTTTTTATACGCATGCAGAAGCAGTTATAAATCCCCAGACAATAAAAACAATGGGATAGAAAAGCAGGCCATATTTTTCATATTGAAATTCACAACCACACTTTTATACAAACACCTCATAGTATTCTACAATACTATATACACAAGTCTGATCTAACACCTATTCACACAATGCATGTGGTCGACAAAATAGGATGGAATCTCAGTCCCCCTCCGGGTCGTACTCAAGATCCCTCTCTGGATCATCTTCTTCTTCAACATTTTTCTCCTCCTCAGGATTCACATCAGTGTTCTCCTTCTCAGATTCCTCCTCCTCGGGCTCCTCAACGGGGTCTTGAAATGGTTATACAATAACCATTGAGACTACGTCTCAGCAAGCTCTACCCCACTAAGACTCGATTAGGAAACCAATACACCACATGGTTGCCTAAGCACAGCACAAATCAAATGACATACCTTGGCCTCAGTTCCATCCTGCAAATCAACATTATTCACAGATGCCTCATATCACAACAATCAATCAGTCCATCACGCTAGATCAAATCATTGATCAATCGACCTAGTCGATTACATGTCATCACAACCCATGCTTGGTCGGCACATTCAATACAATCTATAAGTCTGACCATAGTCTAGGACTGCTCACTCTAAGTTGATATATAGATAGTATAGCTGGCATTAAGCTGATAGGGTTAAGGTATACTGCTCTCGCTAAGCTGACATATCGCCCGTAAGCTGATATAGTATACCGGTATACAGCTCTCACTAAGCTAACATATCACCCGCAGGCTGATATAGTATATCCCTAATGCTCACTCTAAACTGATAAAGTGCACTGCTCATGCTAAGGCGACATATCGCCCGCAGGTTGATATAGTACACCGCATATCATATCTTCTTCGCTGCCATTGGCGACATATCAGAGCCTGTAGGATGATATAGTATACTATCTTGACCATTCAATCCATTCCATCTTTTATCAGTCTCGATAAAATAGCCGTGTGTGGGGACATGGTCGGTCTTAGCCAAAATATTATAATTTCACTTTTTAGATATCCCACCAGTTTCAACAGCCCATTACATATTTTTGGCACTGTAAACCGATGCTTGGTAATTATTCCCTTAATTACCCCAATTAAATAATTAAGGAATAAATTCCTACAATCACCATTAATTCAATTCAGCATGAAATAAAACTCAATTAAATAAACGAACCGCATCGCAATAATCGCATAAAATTTTGGTCGTTGGCTATCCCAGCCTAATTTTCGGAAAATAAATAAATTAATTAAGTAATTTCGAAAATTAATAAATAAATGCAATAAATCCAATTTAGGCCCGTAATGTCGAATTGGAAGTTGAGACGAACCCGGAAAATTATCGAGACTCGTTCAATAAATAATAGAGCATGTCTATTTGCTAAGTACACTAACCATTTGCCTAACATGCATAGGTAAATTCCTAATTTAATCATTCTAATCTAATCTATCCACCTAAATGCACTTAATTAAATTTAACCAACCCCTAAGCATAATTAGCAAACTAAGAAAGCATTAGTGAGCAAAACTCACTTGTGCAAAGCGAAGACTAGAACACCGCGACAACAACGCGACGGCGGCCGAAATCCATGTTGTCGGTGGCGTCGGTAGACACTCGGGCCGGGCTCAAAAGCCTCGCAAGCCCACAACGATTGTTGGGCTTGGTATCCAGCTTGGGCCTACTTCTTGGGTTGCTTCGCGGGCCTCAAGACTGGGCTGATCTCACTTAGGCTTCAAGTTGTTGAGCTGGGCTTGATCTGGCTTTGAGATGGGCTGCTGGAAATTGAAGATGGGCTACTAAAAATGGGCTGAACTACGTTGAGTTTCACGGGCTGGCTTGCACGAGAATGGGCTTGAAGACACTGCTGGGCTCGTTTCATGGACGGACCCAATTACTAGGCCATTGAAAATCTGCTGGGCCGAAGACATACAGACCAGCTGAGCGGAGGAAAACGCACGCGAGGCAGCAAGTTCGGTCAATAGAGGCAGCGAAGAAATTAAAGAAGCTGGAGTTCGGTGGCCGCGAGCTGGAGAAGACCAAGCAGCTGAAGACTTGATGGACGAGTGGCAGCAAGATGAAGGGGAATTGGAACTTCGGTAGCCTCTGGCAGGGGAAGAACACGCGTGAGCTGTAGGGGATCGTGGCCTAAAGTGGAGGAGTCAACCTTGGTGACAACAAGGCTGATTTGTTGACCAAGAGTGAGCAAATCGTGGACGTGTGGCAGCAGAAGGGAATTGGGTGGGTGGAGGTGGCGCGGCACGGCTTCAATGAAGAAGGAAAATGAAAGCAAAGACAAAAAATGGAAGGAAATGTGGGGCAAAGGCGTGGGGTGTGGATGACCAATAAGAAGCAGATGGATTCGAGGCAGCTGGCATGAAGGTTTGAGAAGAGAAGAAGGAGATGCAGACAAGCTTCAAGCGAGATAATGAAAGTGACGCGGAGCAGCTGGCAATTTGAAGAAAAAGCCACGGTTAAGGAAGAGGCAGCAAAGCCAATCTATTTAATTAATTGCATGTCTCCTATAATACTTTCCACAATTTAAATCCCACAATAATATCCAAATTGAAGCCAAAATTATGGTCCCTTCCAAAATTCCGAATTTCACTAATTTCACTAATTTGGCTTCAATTTCCTCTTTGATTATCCAAATTAAGGTCCAATTTCTATGTAGAAAAATCCCATACAATTTTCTGTAGGTCCCCAACACCCAAAGCGCCGCTGCCTCAAATTTCATTTAATTTGGCTCGTTCGAATTTCCGCTATTTTTCCGCGATGTTCGAAACGATTTTCCGTAAAAATCCCGAAATCTCCAAAATCTTCTAAGATTGAGTCGACATTCCTAAATTTATTGTGACACGACAGAATCTTCATTTCTGAAATCGGACTTGAATTCACGGTTAATTTCCATTCGACACGTTTTTAGCGTAACCTAAACTACCGGGTAGTTTTCAGGAATTTTTAATGCAAATGACTCGTGGTTGATTTTCTTCGAGCCACAATGAACCCACTCGACACATTGGTGACTCTCGATTGTCGTGAAAATCTCGAGAATTCAAATACAGACACAGGGTACCAAAACGATAGAAAAATCAAATTAGTGCCGGTCGATGAGAATTTTCCAATTTAGTGGTGTCACCCACGATTAGCCACACATCTTAGTCAAACCGACCTATCTCTGATCTCTAATCGATTTATATTTGTGCCGTAATGATCTCGGTAGATGAGCGCGGTCGAATACCCGGAGCTCGTGGCCGAATTCTCGAGTCCTATTTGCCTTAATTCTTAATGGTTTCCTGGATAGTCTAGTTATTTTGAGAGTGATCGGCTCGATAACATTTTTGTAGGTGTGTCAATGAAATGCCCGATTTATCCAGGTAGAAAAACGAGTTGAAAATGCTGGATGTCACATCTTTATTTTCCTGAAAAACCTTATTCACCAACTTGTCAATTGTCTCAACTCTAAAACAAGAATTATCATCAGATGGATATTTCATTGCTTTAAAAACATTAAATGAAACAAGATCATCTTGAACTCTAAGAATCAACTTCCCTTCTTGTACATTAATAAGAGCTCTTCCTATTGTTAGAAAAGGTCAACCTAAGCTAAGTGGTACCTCAAAATCTTCCTCCATGTCAAGAACTATGAAATTTGTAGGAAAGATAAATTTGTCAACTTTTACCAAAACATCTTTCACGCTACCTCTTGGATATTTAATTGATCGATCAGCCAGTTGAAGTGACACCATGGTTGCTTTTGCCTCGCCCAATCCTAATTTCTTTAAAACTGAATAAGGCATTAGATTAATACTTGCACCTAAATCACATAATGCTTTTCAAAGTAAGAATCCCCAATAGTGCAAGGAATAATAAAACTCCGAGGATCTTTTAATTTTGGAGGTAATTTGTTTTGTAAGATGGCTGAACACTCCTCATTTAACTTCACAGTTTCATAATCCTCCAGTTTCCTTTTGTTTGCCAAAATCTCCTTCAAAAATTTTGCATAATTAAGCATTTGCGCTAAGGCATTTGCAAAAGGAATGTTAATGTGCAATTTTTTAAATACATCAAGAAATTTAGAAAATTACTTATCTATTTTGTTCTGCTGGAGTCGCTGAGGGAATAAAATTGGCGGCACATATGGTTTGGGATTATTTGGAAAAAGTTTACTCTTGCTTGTCTCCTTTGACTTGATTGAGTTGGCGATAGTCGATGCATAGACGTAACAAACCATCTTTCTTCTTTACGAACAGAATTGGTGCTCCCCAAGGTGATGCACTAGGACGTATGAATTCCTTATCCAACAACTCCTGCATATGCACCTTCGGTTCTTTCAACTCAGTCAACGCCATCCGGTGAGGAGCCTTAGAGATTGGCTTTGTCCCGGGAGCTAACTCAATCACAAACTCAATTTCTCTTTCTGGTGGCAGACCTGGCAATTCCTTCGGAAACACGTGTGGAAACTTATGACCACCGCAATATCTTCAATCTTCAGCTCCTCAACTGTCGTATCCACGATAGTCGCCAGGTAACCTTGGCAACCCCCGTTTAACAAACGGGTTGCCTCAAGCGACGAGATCAAGGCATCGAGGGTCCCCCTCGACTCCCAATAAACTCGACACTTTCACTTGCTAACAGGTTAAACTAAATCGCTTTACGATAGTAGTCCATCTTAGCTCGTTGCTTGGTGAGCTAGTTCATGCCAATTATCACATCGAAATCATACATGGCTAGGACTAACAAATCTATCTTCCCCTCTCGCTCACCAATCACTAACTTGCAACCAGGACAACCCAATGCAATTAACACTTTATCCTTTAACGGTGTAGATATGCTAACCACTTACTCCAACAACTCATGACTCAATCCTACCAACTTTACAAATTGCTCAGCTATAAACGAGTGAGTCGCACCATGGTCAAATAAAGCATAAGCAGCATGGTCGTTCAACGAAACCGTACCTATGATCACATTAGGCGAGTCCTCTGCCTATCCTCTAGTGATAGCGTACACTCTTCCCTGGGCTAGAGGTCTGTTCTGTCCACCCTATTGTGCGTTCTGAGGCGGAAACCCCCAATTATGTCCCATTAGTGGCGGCAGCGGTAACTGTTGTAGTCCTTTCAACTTTCTAGGACAATCTCTGGCCTGGTGACCCTGCTTTCTACACTTAAAACAAGCACCCATCTTAAAATGACACGAGGCTGATTCATGTCGCCTTCCATAGAAGCGACACATTCCATTCCGACTTGGCGCTGACTTTCCAATTCCACCATTCTTATTAGGTGGAATAGGATACCTTCCTCCGGTCATGGGCTTCTTCCCGAACCGATTCCCATCTCTATTTGAACTGAACCTCAACCTAGACGAGGTGGCTTGCTCACTCAAACTTGTCTATATCAGCGAGGCTCGACCATATACCTCATTGTAATCCTTGAGATCAAGCGGCACCAACGGGTTCTTCAGCTTTTGTCTTCAGGATCTTCCACCAGTCTTGGAGCATACTGAGATAGCTCAACAAATTTAGCTTCATACTGGTCCACGATCATCATCGCCTGACAGAGGCACTAGAATTCCTCCATCTTCTGCTCGCGAGTTCTACCAGAAAAGTACTTGCCATTAAAGGCTCTGAGGAAGGCATTCCATACCGGGACTACACCTTCTAGGAATATTGTGCCTCTGGTGGCCCTCCACCAAGTATTCGCGGTACCCTACAGCTGGTATACTGCTAGGACAACTTTCTCCTCCTCAGTGCACATCAGAAGTGCAAAGGCTTTCTCTGGGACTTGGATCTAGAGCGACGCAGTCTCAGGATCTCCTATGCCGGTGAACCTCGGTGGGTTTAACTTCAAGAACTGCTCCACAAGCTTGTGAATAGGCCTCTCTCTCTCTCTCTACAACCACGTTCCCAAGTGGAGCTTCGACAGGTGCGGCAGTGGTAGCGGCATCAGCAACGACAGTGACGGTAGCAACAGCAATGGCTATAGTGGCAGTGGCTTAATTCTTGGCTTGCTGCCCCATCAAATTCCCAAGCATCTCAAGCACCTGTATGATCCCGTCTATCCTTGGATCACTAGGGGCTGCAACCCCAACGACTAGAGGTGGTGCTACTCCACTAGTGCTGGCCTCAACCTACGCTTTACCACGACCACCTTGGGTACCGACCCTAGTCGGCATCCTACCTCGAGTCACAGGTCTAATGGTTCTCCTCCTAGGAGTCCTCTACTCTTGATCACTCATTATGCAGGTTCTTTACAAAAACATGCTTCCTAATTCCACATAGAATTAGAAGCTAAGCGATCACACCAAACAATTTACGAAACAACTATCAATCACATGCGTCAACATAAAATAAAGGTCATTCCTACTAATTATCCCATAAACCATCGCACCTTATCACTACAACTATCAACCAGCTCTGATACCACTTCGAGCGGGGATGTCATGCCTCGATCCTCGAGCGCATGCACATCCCTCGGTGGTCGATGAAAATGCGACGTCCTAGGATGCGTCACCGACCCATTCATTTTATTGCACATGCGGAAGCGAAACAAAACCCCTGATAGCACACAACATGGGATAGAAAATTAAGAAACAATTTCACAACCAAAACACTTTTATAAACACACCGATTTATATACACAACTAGTCTGTCTACCAAAAAAGATAGGGCTTCAAAAAGGAAACTGTCCTATGACCCACTAGTCGGACACGTTCATCGATCCTTTGTACTCCACAGGCTCCGGGGGCGTCGGGTCCACCATAGCACCATCATGAGGGTCAGTTGCAACCTCGTCAAAAGCAATGTCGATAACCATAGCGGGGATCTCAAAACCCTTGAGGGGACCAACTCGGTATTCATCCAGTAATTGGTGAAACCACGCCCTGAATCGATGAGGTACCCTCTCAGGTAAGCCCTCATCGACCCAGACAATGGTCACCACTAACTCATAAACCCAATGACTCTCGAGAATGGGGAAGTCAATACTAAGCTCGGTAACCCTCTGAGGCTGAACAAAACGTACCGGAGGGGCTGCCATCTAAGGACCTGAAAAGATTGAGTCCACTATGGGGTGAGACAATGTCTCAGCAAGTTCGCCCCCTAAACTTCAACTAGGAAGGAAATACGCCTAAAGGCAGTCTATGCATACGAGACAGAGGACTTACCTTGCCTCAATTCCATCCTACATGTCAGTATAGTCCATATACCCAATCAATCAAATCAATACCATTGATCAATCAATCCATCCATTCAATCAATTACACTTTCCACTACAATTGTTGCTCGCACAAGCATGAACTATCAACACACATCAGTCCTTTGGCGTAGCTAGGGATCATTGCTCACACAAGTTGACCTAAACCGTTGCTTGCACAAGCTGATATAGATTATTGCTCACACAAGCTGATATAGATTATTGCTTGCACAAGTTGAGATAGATTATAGCTCACACAAGCTGATATAGATTATTGCTCGCACAAGCTGAGATAGATTATTGTTCACACAAGTTGATATAAATTGCTGCTCGCACAAGCTGACAATGGTCATTGCTCACACAAGCTGACACAGATCATTGCTCACACAAGCTGACACACCGACTCACATCGGGGATGGGTTTACTTAACCATCACACTATCAATCAATACCAACTAAGGACATTGTGATTTGCACACAAATCCATCAATTAAAATAATGAACTTGGCCTTATTTCTTCGTGTTAAAAACACCTGATAAAAAATAATCGTGTGTGGGTACACGATCAATTTGAACCAAGAAAATTGAACCCCGATTCGATATAGTCCTCAAAACCATTTTCGGCTTCAAAACCCGACACCTGGAATTTTTTTAATTAAATATTAAAATTTCACAATTTTAGAATAAATAACCAAAATTCCAATCACCACTCAATTTGCACAAATTAACACTCAATTGTATAAACTAAGCACACCATTGCAATCGGCATGAAATTCTGGTCACCGACTATCCCCGTATAATTTCCGGAAAATAATAAATAATTAAATAAATACAAACAATAATTAAATAAATGCAATAAATACCATAAATACCAACTTAGGCCGGAAACGCTAAATTAACCACCTAAACGGGCCTAGAAAATTTCCAAACCTATCTAGATAAATAGCACAACTTATCTAGTCCTTAATTAATCTAATCTAGCCACCTAACATGCACAATTGAATAATTAAATCACTAATCCATGCTAACTAACCACCTAATCCCTAAAATAATCACCCATTAAGCATCATTAACTCCCTAAGCAGAGTTTACCAAGTAAACTCACCGGTTTTGCGATTTGGTGAGTCCACGGCGACGGCAACGCGGAGATGGGCGACAACCAAGCCCATGGCGACACCAAGCGGGGTCCAAACGAGCCAAAAACGGGCCTCAAAGTCCAAGGTACCTTGCTATCTTCGGTCTCTATCCTTAGGCCAAAGGAGCTAGAACGGGCGGCTTGAAGCAACAAGGAGGGATGGTGAGGCTGCTATCGGGCCAGGCGGAGGCGGACGGCGGCTTGATCGGCGACGGTGGGGCTCCGGCCTAAGCTTTGATGGCAACCGGAGGCTCGGGGATGGCAGTGCAGGGCGCGAAACAAGCGAGACGGGCGGATGGGTGTGCGACAGTGCGGCGTGTGGGCGGGCTCGACGGGCAACAGGGGGGCTCCGACGGCTGCTAGCTTGGCTACTGGCTTCTTTGGTTCTCTCAAGCTTTCAAAGCACAACAACAATGGGAAAAGCAGCTAAGGGAAGAGGGAGAAGAAGGTTGCTGAAGGGGGACCACCATTTGGCCTCCAAAGTCTTTAATTCTATCCCAAACACTCATCACACATGCCCCCACCACTTCTTAGCTATCCACAACCCATTTCTCTCTCTCTCTCAAAGCTTCCTTAGCAAGCCAAGATGGCTACCCAAATGTTGCACCCCACAAGGCCTACGAATTTTGTACATTTGGCCATCCAATTTTGTTCAATTCCTCTTCCAATCAATCCAATTGAAGCCCAAACAATTTAGCCAAGGTGCCCACATCCCTTTCATGATTTTTCCTAGTCAATTGATCCAACTTGATGGCCAAAAAATGCGATAAAAAATGGCCCTCTAATTTTCCTTGTCAAAAACAGCCCTACTTTGAAATTTCGCCGAAATCTCAGGTTTGCAGAAAAATATTCGGAGGATGAGTCGACGTTCCTAAAAATGAATCATGACATGTTAGAACTTTCCATTTATGAAATTAGGTTTAAATTCGCGGTTAATTTTAACCAGGCGCGATTTTAGCGTGACCTAACTTACCGGGTAGCTTTTAGGAATTTTTAGTGTAATTGACCCGTGGTCGATTATTTTCGAGCCACATTGTACATCTTCGACTCATTGGCAACTCTCAGTTATTGTGAAAATCTCGAGATTTCAATTACGAGCACAGGGTACGAAAGGACGAAAAAATCGTTCTAGTGCCATTCGATGAGAATTTTGCAATAAGGTGGGGTCACCCACACTTTAATCACATACTTCTGTCGAATCGACCTATCTCCGATCTCTGATCGATTTTAACAGTGCCGTATTGACCCTTGCAGATTAGCACGGTTGAGCAGTCGATTTCTGGTCGAATTCTCAAGTCTATTGCGTTAAAATCCCTTAACGGCTTCACCAAATAGACTAGTTATCTCGTGAGCGATTAGCTTAGAGAATAGAACTATAGGCGCATCGATGAAAAACCCGACTTATTCAATTGAAAACATAATTTGAAAATCAGGATGTCACATGTCATCTGCATAAAAATTGTTTTAAATCCATAAATCTTCATTGTCAAATGACTTTCAATTACACCTTGAAACTGCTTTGATACACTTGATGTTTCCAAAAGCAAACCTTTTAGACATTCTTTTCAATATTTGATTTAACTTAGGAAAAGTCATGGTTTGGACCGTATTTAAAATGACTACGATGCCTGTGAGTGCATTTATACGAGCCTCGGGCTAGTTTTGACAATTAAATGCGCCATATCCTAGATGTTTCTTAGTCCAAAATGTCTTTAAATCATTTTAATTTTGATTTGATATAGTGAAAATCATGGTTTGGACCGTACTTAGGCTAGTTTATGCGAGCCCTGGGCTAGTCTTGGCAATTAAATACATTCCATAGCTAGGACATCAGCTTGTCTCAAAATCCATTTTTGAAACACCACATGTACCCCTCCATGCATATAATCATGTCATTCATTAGAAATGCTTGTGTTCGTAATTGGGGCATGCCTTGGTAATAAGTAACCCTCCGACAATTCACCTACCTGGTTAATTGATTGGGAAATAAAGCCCAAAAGGCCTGCTTGCATGTTTTATTCTTGCTAATGTATGTGAATTCTAGATGTATGATAGGTGCAACGCATGGCATCAAAAGAAAATCTTAGGGATCACATAGAACGCCTTGTTAGAGGCTTACAAGCATTATTAGCTATGCGAGAACACAACTGATCAATAATGGATATAAGTCATAAATGAATCACGTAGGTGTCTAAAGGGACCTACGCATGAATTGCAAAGGCTGACCCTGAGGCCCAAATTTAGTTGATTTTGGAACTTTGTTTCACTTGATTAGTTGATCTTGACCTTATGCTATGTTTTTGATTATTTTGACGTGCATGGTCATTTCTTTCCATTGTATGTACCTAGCCATAATTCTTAGACCATGCTTAGCTTAGGATCCTAAAGATGAAGAAGACACGAAGACAATGGAAGGTCGATGTCCATTCCGACCATAATTTTTGTACCATTCATCCACGACATATGCCTTAGGTTTTCCTTTATTTGTATAAAAACTTGACAAGTTGCGGGTTATGTTTTCCTGTTCTTTCATTATTTCCCTTTTTATCTTTCTTAGGAATGCATGATAGATTTACTGTGACATCCAGACTTCGCCGAACCTCGATTACGTAACGGTCCGTGCCGCGTCAACAAGCTTGCATCGGACTTTGTTATTGGCACCATTCATGGTCACTGTTTCGTCACCACCATCACCGTACTTAAGCGTCACGTTTCGTCACGTCCCCACGGCATCACCTCATCGTCACTTCTCCGCCGCATTGTGACAACTCAATCATTGTCTAGTCTATTGTCTCATTTAAATTCTTCTTCATGGAATGCCATAAACAAGACCAATGTTTACATCTCCGCCCACGTCACCCAGCTAGTTCCTCATGCAAATTGTTTCTATCCCTTGCATACTTACACTTGATGAGGGGAAGTGCCGAGACTTTCCACCATTTTCCCTCACGTCAACCCCACCCGTTCCCAGCAAAAATGAAGACTTTGACTTATAATGTACAGCCACGTCCACTCCACATCTCCTTAGCTGTCAACCAAGGAAGACGTTGACCACGAGCAGCCACGTTTCTTCCTCCTCCGCTGGACAGCAAAGTTGAAGACTTGACCAAATCCAAGCCACGTTTCAGGGGTATTCTCAAATGTGGCAATGGAGGATTTCCACTTGGGCCACGTCTGCCCACGCGTTCCCCTGATGAGATGCCACAAAATCTCAAATTTGTTGACTAATATAGTCAACCAGCGGCAAGCAGAAGGAAGGACCGTTTCTTCTTTTTCCCTCGGCACCTTACAACTTCCGTCATTTGCATTATCGTTTTCAGCAAACTTCAGCCAAAAACCTTCGCCGTTTCATCCGTGCCTTGCTGCTTGCCGCCGGCCACCCGCACTACCCCGCCACATTGCAGTCTCGCCACCAGCCGTGCCACCAGCTCGCATCGCCTCGCAGCTCGCACAACCAGCTTGCACCACCGCATAATCAAGGCAACTAGACGTCGACTATTCTATGCCATGTGAATCCCGTCGTTGCTTGGTGGGACGTGTTCCTTTGAAATCCTATAGATTTCTATTATATCCATGACATTTGCATTATTTGGTGAATTCGGAAGTTGTTCGGGCTGACCACGAGTTTTGGGAGTGAAACTACGTGCTTTTTGATTGTCAAATTTGATTTGTGGACCCATGCATGCACTAACTAGCTCTTTCGTGGGGGCTTTTCTTCGTTCCTTGGGGGAAGAAAAGAAAAGAAAAAAAAAAAAGCTTGACGGAAAAGGGGAAGAGACGTGAAACAGGGGCTACAGAAGAGGGGATGTGAGGGGACGCGCGGAGAAGAAAAAAAGAAAAAGGGGAAAAAGAGAAGAAAAAATAGAGGGGCGCTGTTCATCTTCCCCCTCCGCTAGCCACAGCTGCCGATCCCCTACGCAGCCGCCGACCACTGCACTCGCGTCGCCGCGGCCGCACCACCACGTTTCTGCCGGCCACTGCTACTTGTCCCTTTGTTGCAGCGCCGCTCGCCCACTCGCCGACCTCCTTGTCCTCACCGCATGACAACCCCGACGCCTCCGTTGCTACTACTGTCCACATCTCCACCCAACGAACTGCTCCTCTACCACAGCCCATCATTGACGTCGTAGCAGCTCGCCACTGCACCAAAGCGCCACCCGCTTTCCACCGTAAGGCCTGCACAGTGCCATCGCCGCTCTGTCGGCAACCCATGAGCACCACCGCGCTACAACCCGTGACTGCAATAACCTACGAAGCCACCGCCGTCCTACCTGCCGTCGGGACCCTCCATCTTCCGCGACGCCAGCAGCCACCAGCTCCGCGACGCCTATAGTGCCCTCGTCCAGCTTCGCTCGCCGACCTCCCTATTCTCGCCGTGGCTTGTCGTCTCGGCCTGGTGTCCGAACGCCGTCCCTTGCAGGTTCGAGCCACACCTCCTCCAAGTGATGCCCGTAGCTAGTCTCCTCCAGCTGCTGCTGTCTGTTAGCCTCGCACCAGCAACCGCTAGCGACTTCGACGTCCCCCTCGCTGCGCCTCCGCCAGTCCCCTCACCGGAGCTTTGAGCGGTGACCCACCACCTTTGGCTGCCCACCACCACAACGACTTGTCCTCGAGCTATGCCGAGCCTCCATTGTGATTCCCGAGCCATCGTTCCTAAGCCTCGTTTAGAAGTCTAAAATCCCAATTAGGTAGATTTTTTATTTTTTATTTTGTTTTTTTATTTGAAATATTCCATGATGAAAGATTGAAATTCCCGATGTGAAGTGGCCTTTTAAGTTAGGGATCGACAGTCCGATTTTCACACCCGAAATCCAACTCGCAATTGCACGAAAAATCGCCAATTTGATCTCACGCTCGAGATTCAATTCGCGATTTTATTTAAAATTAACCAATTAGATCCCATGCGTGGGATATGATTCGTCAATTTATGGATATCAATCTCATCGTATTTGATTTGTTGTCGTGTTATTTGAATCGATTTTATTTTTGTAAAAAAACCAAAAAAAATTGAGTTAGATTAGGTTCTTTGTTTGTTTTAGGTTATTTTGCATGTTTAGAATAGGAAATTTAGTTATTTCGAATTTTTGAAATAAAAATCCAAAAAAATTGCATTCATTTATGATGTTAATTTTGTGACAATTTTAATTTGGAATTTCATCGAAAAGAAAAAGAAGAAAACTAGAATTATGGCATTCTTTGCACGTCATTGCATATTAGGATAAGATTGCATGTTTAATCTTTATTTTCTAATTAATTAGGTTTAGATAATGTTTTTAGATAGATTGCATTTTAGGATAGGGATTACCAAGTTGAGATAACATCCTAATTTAAATTAAGATTTGGCCCAACCTAATTCTTAATGTAAGTTGGGTGATATCTTAATACGGATAGATAATTTTTGCGATTTTTTAATTTCGAATTTCATGGAAAATACCAACAAATTGTCTTTGAATAAATTAATTTCATTCTATAGGATAGATTGCATGCTCAGTAAGAAAACACAAAAATATTTCACTTTCGTCATATAGCTTAGGTCATATTGCCATGTCATATCATTTCATGTTAGATTAGTAGCATGCATTGCATAAAGAATGATTCTCATTAAACAAATGAAAAAAAAAAAAAAAAAAGACATTGCGTGTTAATTAAAAATCATATCTAGG
This sequence comes from Eucalyptus marginata, assembly GCA_014182565.1. NCBI lineage: Eukaryota > Viridiplantae > Streptophyta > Magnoliopsida > Myrtales > Myrtaceae > Eucalyptus > Eucalyptus marginata. The sequence goes on along the minus strand of CM024588.1, from coordinate 1,537,607 downwards.
ACTGTCGATGTGAATTTTGATCTAAGATTGCAGATGCTTTTAATACTATATGGTAAGTCCTGCAATTTATTCACTGCTTTATTTGGGTGTTAAATTGGTGGTTTGCGCACTCACATGAACATCTCATATGTTAGGGTGATAAATTAAAGTCAATTCAAGCTGCTTGCCAAACATTTTTTCCAAAATAAAAGAGAAAGCAACCGAAAGGGCGTTAGAAAAATCTAGCATAACCAAGTCCCCGAACTCCCAATCTCTGATTCGTAGGAGTAAAGTAAATCTCCCGTTAGTTTACTTGGGCTTCTAATCAACCCACCAAAAATAGATTAGTGGCGACTCCTGATTGAAAAAATTAATTGCATGTTAAGAACTTCAACTGAAGTCGCAAATTGATATGGGCTTGGGAGAGCCCAAGCTGAGTTTAGACTTAGTAATCCATTACCAACCCCTGGTGGTTCACCCGAAAATTTGGTCGCGATAGCTTGGGAACTCCATTGGGGAACTTGAGTTACAACTCTTAGTGGACTTAGGCCAATTTTCTCTTCTTTTGAAATATTTTTGTTTGGTAGCGAGGATCCCAGGTACGTCCCTAACATTTAAGGTGTTTAATATTCTTACAGATGGGAGATATCAAGGGAAGTATTTGCTAAGCTTGTTTAGAGTAAAAATCGAGCCTCACGTCTCATGTGCATGTCTATGTGGTTGCCATCAATTTTCCTTGGTGAAGTAAGTCTTCTATCCATATACTATGCAATTTACTCACTTTGTCATACTTTTGGTCTATCCATGACAATCTAGGTCAGTCATTTGATCTAATTCTTTTGTCAATCAGAAATGAAATAAGGAAATTGCCATGGAATGAGTCATTTGAAAAACAACTCAAAAAAAAAAAAAAAACTTTGGAGAATTTGCTTTTGATTCCAATGTTTATTGTTCTTATTAGGAAGTTTCAAATTTTGGTTTTTCCTAGTTTATGTTTGGGAAATTTGGTTCTTGCTAGGGTGTCCTATCTTCATTTTTCTAGCTCTTTTTTAGGAAGTTCCCTTCTTGTACGAACTTTTCATGGATAAATGGAAAAAAAATGAAAATCAATTAAATAATTGTCATGGATTGGCTCTCTATTTACACCTCATGCTTTACATGTTCCCGTTCATTTGAATTAGGTGATTATGGAGCGATCCCGCTTGCCCATCCGTACACGGTCAAAAACTAAAATGGTGGATCAAAACGAGGTGTTGAACCATATCATTGATGTTGACAATGACATGAACAAGCGAATTGCATGCCTCTAAAGTCAAGTCGATGAATTGTCTGCTACTGTGACATGTCTTGTCAAGCAAAAGTGCTGTGATGACATAGATACTCTATCTTCAGTGAGAAATTGTGACCTGAAGAAGAAAGCCAAGAGGACTTTTGAACCATCTCATTTTCCTGAGGTAGTGGAATTTGATGCCACCATGAAAAGACTAGTGACATATCTGAAAGGAAGAATATTTGACCTGGAGGGTTCGCATCTCAAGACTAAGGAGGGTGAAGAACTCAAGCGCACATGACTCATGGTCCTAAAGCATTACTTTCTTGGCCTGATGAGAAAGCATCTGAAAAAGGCACATCAGGTTGCAATGATAGATCAATTGGCCCAACTGTTACTCAATAAATTTGAGAACACATTTCTAAAGACTTAATAAAATGAGGGGCAAGTAAAGTAGGACCATCCATTTTTTGTGAAAGAGGTAAATCTCGTCCTTAAACACAATTAATTTTTAGAGATGACACTCTGTTCTTTTCCTTACAGATGATGAATTGGGGGCACTACAGATTCTAGTAGTGACATGATTGAGAAAAAATCTTGATCCGAGCCAAAATGAATGTGCAATTTTGAACTTACTTTCATATTGCATAGTATCCTATTCATGCATGTGCTCTTGTGCAGGGGCAAAAACGGATTTTAAGTCTTGATTGATAGGGACAATCCAAAGACATTCATTGTTGAGGCAATCCCTTTGTCACGCCCTGATCCTTCGAGCACATGCCCATCCCTTCTTGGTCGATTTTATTACTGTTAGGACTAGAATTAGCACCTAGAGGGGGGTGAATAGGTGATTATAGCAATTTTAACTAATTAATCTGAATGAGAGATTAATGAATGAAAATCAACAGTTGCAGCAAATGAAAGTAATGAAAGATAAAAAGATTAGGGATAGAGAATCAAGACTCCAGATTTATAGTGGTTCGGCTTAGACCAAGCCTACGTCCACTCTCCTGCACGGACAGCCCTTTTGGCTGGATTTCACTAAGAATCAAAAAGAGTGATTACAGTCTTACGCTCTTGAGTCCACAGTGTAGAAACTCTACTACACTTCCTCAAGGTCTCACCACACTATGGTCTCTCTTTTGATTACATGTATTGCTCGAAGAATAAAATCACAAACATAACATGGAGATTCAGACTTTGGAATTCTTCTATCCGGCACCCTTCAACAACTTGAGCGTCTCTCTTTATACACTTCTTCATGCCTTCATTACCGTTGGCACCTTCCAAAGAAGTTCTTCCAATCAACCCGTTGGACAGAATCAATTAGAGAGATCTCGAGCTCTTTAAGGTAAGTGTAGATAGCCCATCAATCTGTTCGCCCATACAATCGGGATCTAGGTTTCCATAAGTAGATCCTTCCAAATATAAGTTGCGAATCTTTAGAGAATCTATATAAATTCGGATATGAATATAAAATCTTGTAGTGCTGAATCCGTCGAAAGATATTCCTTAGTCGTTGAGATAAAAACTTTATAGAATCAGAATAGAAGTTTTTATCTTGTCGGTCTGGAATCTGTCCATGAGAGTAGACTTTGAAACTTGAGTCTTGTTGACGTCAGACTTTAATCTTCAGACTTTGCCAGTAGAGTCTGCAAGTCTTTAGACCAGACTGAGAGAAATGTTTTGTCAACTTCAAAATCTCTGAGGAGAATTTATCCAACAATTACGACGTCCCAGGACGCGTCACTGACCCATTCATTTTTAATGCACATGCGAAAGCAAACTACTAATCCCCTAACAATAACAAACGTGGGATAGAAAAGCAGGACAACAAATTTCAAATCAACACATTAATAAAAACGACAATCTAGTTTACAAACAGAGGCCAACTCTAGGGTCTAAGTATAATAAGTCTATCTTCAAAAAGAACTTCCGAGCCATCCATGCTCCTACCCTTCCGCCTCAACTCCTGGATTCTTCACCCTAGGGACCTGAAAATGTTAATCCACAACGAGGTGAAACGACGTCTTAGCAAATTCAACCCTCTAAGACCCGACTAGGAAGAAAATACGCCCAAAAGGTTGCCTAAACACAATCGCGAGTCCGAGGACTTACCTTGGCCTTAGTCCCTTCCTACAAGTCAATATAATTCAAATGACCACCCAATCATTTCAATCAATCGGATCGAACCATCGATCAATCGACTCAGTTGATTATATGTCATCAAGACCATTCTCCGGTCATCTCAATCAATACTATCTATAAAGTCCGATCATAATCCAGAACTACTTACTCTAATATGATAATATATAGTATAGCTCACCAGAAGCTGCCATATACATCGATCGATATATTAAATATGCTCACTAGAAGCTGCCAGATCCACTGATCCTCTACTCTAATTATGCTCACCAGAAGTTGCCAGATCCATTGATCTGCCATTCTAATTATGCTAGAAGTTGCCAGATCCACTGATCCGCTATTCTAATTATGCTCACTAGGAGCTGCCAGATCCACTAATCCGCTATTCTAATTATGCTCACCAGAAGCTGCCAGATCCACTGATCTGATTATCCGACCATTTTTCCATTTTTATCAAACTCGATAAAATATCGTGTGTGGGTACACGGTCAGCCTTAGCCAAAATATAATATTTTCTCACTTGAAAATCCCACCAATTTATATGGTCCACCAAAATATTTTTGGCGTTGTAAACCGATGCCTGGTGATTTTCCAATTAATTACTGAAATTAATTAATTTTGGGAAAATATCCACAATCACCAATCGCACTCAATTTGCACAAATCAAAACTCACTTAAATAAACAGATCACACCACCGCAATTAGCACAAAATTCCAGTCACCGACTATCCTTGTCTAATTTCCAGAAAATAAATAAATAAATAAATAAATAATAACATAAGATAATTATTAAATGCCAATAAATAGAACTTAGCCTCGTAAAGCCCAATTAAAAGCCAAGACGAGCCCAGAAATTAAATACTAAAGCTTATCTAAGCCCTAATTGCACTAAACTATCCACCTAACATGCATCGGTAATTAATCAATTCACTAATCCATTATAACTAGCGAACTTTATTTGCGATCCATCTGAACCATGACAACAACGTCACACGGCGGCTTTGGTGGAGACATACAAAGTGGAGGGGCAGATGGTGGTGAAGCAGGAATGCGGCAGAGGTCTTCGGTGGACTTCTGGAGTTAACTGCGGAGGAGGATTTGCTGGGTTGTTGACTGAGCAGGATGGGGGCGCAGCCAAGTGGCGAGTGGCAGGGAAAAATCGGGGTTGCTTCGACGAGGAAAGAGGGATCAAATGGAAGAAAAGCATGAGCAATAGCTGCTCAGTGAAGCTGAAGCCCGTGTGAGGAGATAAGAAGGAAGCGAGAGGCCGTGGGTGGATAAGAGGAGACCGGTCAAAGGAGAAAGGGAATTGAAGACTAAGCAGGGGCTGTCGACTAGGGAAAGAAGATGCAGGAAAATAAAAGAAAAATGAGAAAGGGAGAGAGATGTCGGCAGAGAGAGGAAGAAATAGAGAGAGAGATATAAGAATGAATAAAAAAAAAAAGTCAATGAAAGAAGGCAAATAGAGACCAATTTCACAGGGGACGTCAGCTGGGGGAAGAATGTGTGCGAGGGAGAGAGTGAGGCGTGCGAGAGTGTGACCGAAGAGAGGGTGAGGGGAAAATTAAATAAAAACACAATATTTTAGCTCAACTTATCACAACAATAACAATTGGTCGTCCTAGGGCCAATTTCTTCACCAATTTGCACAACTTGAAGTCCAATTGAAGACCAAAATAAGACAGTCCCTCAAACCTACGAATTTCCCTCAATTCCGAATTCTATTTCCTTTTTCTTGGAATCCGAAGAAAAAGCCCACACAACTTCCTTTCACTAGTAGTTCACACAGGAGGCCAAAAATCCCTTCAAATTGACCAATCCGAATTTTCGTTCGTTTTCCGAATTGTTCGAATCAATTTTTCGTAAAACTCCCGAACTCGTCGAAAATTTCTTGAAATGTGAGTTGACGTTCTTAAGATAACTCGTGACATGACAGAACTTGCAATTTCTGAAATCGGGTTCAAATTCGAGGTTAAATTCGATTTGACGCGATTTTAGCGTGACCTAACCTATCGGGCAGCTTTTGGGAATTTTTGGTGCAATTGACCCGTGATCGATTTTCTTCGAGCCACATGTACCTCTTCGACACATTGGTAACTCTCGATTGTCGTGAAAATCTCAAGGTTTCAAATACGGACACAGGGCGCCAAAACGACAGAAAAATCAGTCTAGTGCCTATTTAACTCACCAATTTCATGTGGAGGTTTGTCAAGATGGATAATTCATTGGTGTGATATCAAATGCTTAAGAATGCAAAATGAGACGTGTCAGGATGATGAAAGGCAAGCCTTATCCTATACACAATCCCCTACCTATACACTTGTGAGATGAGTGAAAAAAGTTTCATATCCGCAAGGTAAAGAGTTCTCTCGCAAAAGGTACGATGATCGAAATGATGAGGGGCAATTCATTTCTCTATCCTAAACACTACAGGTGATCCATTGCTTAATCCCTTTGAGTCTTATACACTTATGGAGATTCTTTTCAAATTACCCCTGTCAAGAACCACCCCACATCGAGGCAAATTGGAGGGTAATACAGCACCATAAGGTGAAGAAAATGAAAATAAATTTTCTTGCTCTCATTTGCATTAATCTTTAAATTGTGCTATTACATTAAATTCATGTGGTAATTTAAGTGTCTTAGGATGACGAAAAACATTTCTTTCTCTATCCTACATACTTATATCCTTTGCATAACCCACTTGAGCCTGCAATTTCATTTCTTTAATCCCATTTGGAGATCATCCCCCACAATTGGGCAAGGCAAAAAGCAATTGTTCAAATAATATGGTATAGAGTGCTGACAGGAGATGAAAACCTCCCAAAGGTCCAAATATTAAAAGCACCATATGGTCATTCAAAATAGAACCAAGGGGCATGAAAAAGCAGTGTGCCTGGTAAAAGCAAGGCTAATGCCCATGAAAAAAGAAGTGAAGAAAAAATGAATGAGAATTAGGGGCATGAAAAAGCGGTGTGCATGGTAAAAGCAATGCCGATGCCCATAGATGGAAAAAGAGAGTCAAGATAAGGACTATCGGTTGTAAAAAGGTTGTATCTCCAATAAAGCAATACTCAGAGAACTCAAATGCTAAGTTTTTACAATCAATGGGGTGCCTTATGAAGACAATCCCCGATGGTGAAAAAGAAAACTAGTGGCAATGCCAAGACGATCATCAACTCTCATTGTTTACACATATTTTAGCCTAATGATCCTTTCGTTTCTCAACCTATGAACCCAGCATATGTTACGTCCCTTACAAAGTCTCTTTAGATTATGGCACTTGAATTAACATGGGAGCTCACATGTTTATAAGCATCGCTCGAAGAAGTGCGAGTAAGATTATTTCTTTTTCATTTTGCAGGGTTCTTGACTTGTAAATCCGGAGATGATTATAGAATTGTTCTTTCAATTGCCTTGACTCAAAGAGTCCATTTGTTAAGCCATTGACCAAGCTCACATTACAGTCCTTGTTAAAGACCTCTCAGATTGGTAAGGTTGTACTGCTTGTGAGAATACTTAGACCCTTATCGATATGATGATGGTGAAATGGAGTGATTCTCATAAAATAGCCATTCTAAATGAGAGTGAGTGAAAGTCCTTTCTAACTAAAAGTCTCTCATTTAGTATTCTTAAGAAATCCATGCCATTGTCTTGAACGACAATTCTCTCTCGTGAAAATTTGGGTGATGCAAATATGGTTAAGTCATCATTCATAAACCTTGATTGAATTGATGAAAACCTCACTGAATTTTGAAATGTGCATTTTAAAGTAGCTCAGGTTGTTTACCTTCTTGATGAATGCGTACCAGTTTTTGCTCTAATCATGTCTGACAGGTAATATTTCCTTGAAGACCGAGTAATATTTGATGTTCAAGTTGCCCCTTGAAGCCTCGAGATTCGACGTGCTTTCGTAGCCCGAAACCATTTTTATTGACCCGACATGCTTTCGTAGCCCGATGTCTCTTTCATCGACTCGGCGTGCTTCCGTAGCCCGGATTTCCTTTATATTGACCCAGCATGCTTCCGTAGCCCAGAGTCCTTTTCATTGACTCGGCATGTTTACGTAACCCGATGTCCTTTTTAATAGAACCGATGTGCTTCCGTAGCCTGAAGTTCATTTATATTGGCCCGGCGTGCTTCTATAGCCCAAAGTCCTTTTCATTGACTCGGCGTGCTTCCGTAGTCCAATGTCCCTTTTAATAGACTCGGAGTTCCTGATTTGGCATGCTTTCGTAGCCCAAAGTCCTTTTCATTGACTTGGCATGCTTCCATAGCCTGATGTCCCATTTAATTGACATAACGTGCTCTCATAGCCCGAAATTCCTAATCTAGCGTGCTTCTATAACCAAGAGTCCCACTATCAAATCGGCATGCTTAAGAGGTATTCTCTCTCAAGTGCAATGACACTCGACTCGGTCGAGCTGTCCCTAAAGATTTTTTCTCCAAGATTCAGTCTGATTAAGGAGACCGAAGATAGGTTCAAGTCTTGGTTAGATGATCTATATTGCATTGCTAGGCAATCGAAGAAAGGTTTGGGTCCTAAATATGCAAAACCTCATGCTAGGCGACCGTAGAAAGGTATAGGTCCTAGACAATATTTGCTGCTTTAACAGGCGACCATAGAAAGGTACGGGTCCTGGAAAAGTAGTTTCTCATTCAGGTGACCGTAGAAAGGTACGAGTCCTAGAAAATCAATTTTTTTCGTCAAGGCGACCGAAGAAAGGTTCAAGTCCTAGACAACCAAATATTGCCATACTGGGCGACCGTAGAAAGGTACGGGTCATAGGAAAGCAATTTTCTTACAAAGTCTTTGTTGCTATTCTGGGCAACCGTAGAAAGGTACGAGTCCTGGACATGTAACGCCAACTATCTTGAATTACTCTACCCTCCTTGAAGGTAAGATATTCCAGGTAGGTTCCTTTACCGTTTCCATACAAATTGCATTCCAAACTTTTGACATCTCAGTCTGGATTTGAATGTCTTAATTATTTTCATCTAAACATTTCACTATGGATGTGAATGTTTTTCGATCTTTCTCCTGATACCTTAGTCTGGATCTAGGTATTTCGAGTTCCAAAATTTTGACATCTTAGTCTTGATCTAGATGTCTTAATTATTTTCATCTGAACATTTCACTCTGGATGTGAATGTTTTTCGATCTTTCTCGTTATACCATAGTCTGGGTTTAGGTATTTTGGATTCCAAAATCTTGACATCTCAGTCTGGATCTAGGTGTCTTAATTCTTTTCGTTAAACATTTCATTATGGATATGAATGCTTTTCGATCTTTTTCGTTATACCTTAGTTCGAATCTAGGTATTACAATAAACATTAGACTCTTCAAGGAACCTGAGTGAAGACTGGATACTTGTGGAGTAAATGAAAATTTATCATGTACCTCAAGATGCTCTACCGCACTAATTGGTAAGTAATTATAGGCACGTTCTTTCCGTTCGCATCATGCATTTGCATTAGCATTTCCATGCATCATATCAACTATATTCTAAAATGGAATTCATTTTCCAACAAAAATACATTATGTGCATGCATGATGAAAATTTAGTTCTCAATTTGTCTTTGAAGGCAACCTCTACGAGCTCACCTTGAAAGAGGGGTAGCTATTGACACCTAAATTTTGGCGACCCAGTTATTTATTTATTGTATTAAAAAATTAGGGATTAATTTTTAACCCTTAAAAAATAGAATTAAGTTGCATAGCATATAGTTTTAGGAGCATTTTTTATTCATTTATTTGCATTGACAGATGGGTTTGATTTGGTGGTTCTGAACTTTAATTTGACAAGATAGACTAAGCCCACGAAGAGAGAAAATTGGCCCAAGCCCGTATCCTCGATGAGATATTACGAGCTCATCTTTACAAGATTTGAAGTTTGAGGAAAATCCTATTGCAATTTTGAATCTTTGGAAATATGTGGTAAGATCGGTTGAGACTATTCATTTTTGCAAAGGAAATTTAAAAGATATGTCAAAAATAAAAAGGAATATTGCATTGGGGAGGTAATCTTCGTGGATGTTGATTTGAAGAAGGAAAAATCCTAGTCCATTCACTTATAAAATGGTTGATATAGTTCTAAAAGAGGGGGCCACACAATTCCATACACAGCCACACTTTGAATATATGGCCACACAAAGGGGGTTCTACTTTTCGGGGCTTTTCTCTTGGTTTTTTTAGGTCAGAAATTCAACACAAAAAAGAGAAAAAAATTTCTTTTGTTCCTTCGTTGGGGGGTCGAGAAAAAAACACACACAGGAAGGAAAAGAGAGAAGCTCTTTCGTGGGGGCTTTTCATTGTTCCTTGGGGGAAAAAAAAACACAAACACAAAAAAAAAAAAAAAAAGCTTGAGGGAAAGGGGGAAGAGACGTGAAACGGGGGCTGCGAGAGAGGGGATGTGAGAGGACGTGTGCAGCGAGAGAAGAAAAAAGAAAAACGGGAAAAAGAGAAGAAAAACGGAGGGGCGCTGTTCATCTTCTCCCTTCGCCATCCACAGCTGTCGATCCCCTGCGCTGCCGCTAACTACTGCACCCACGTCATCGCGGTCGCACCACTGCACCTCTGTCGACCACTGCCACTCATCCCATTGTTGCAGCGCCGCTCGCTGCTCGCCGACCTCCCTGTCCTCACCACACGATGACCTTGACGCCTCTGCTGCTACTGCTGTCCACATCTCCACCCGACGACCTGCTCCTCTGCCAAAGTCCGTCGTTAATGCCGTAACAGCTCGCCACCGCACCAGAGCGCCGCCCACCTTCCATCGCGAGACCTGCACTGTGCCACCACCGCTTTGCCAGCAACCGCGAGCACCACCACACTACAACTCGCGACCTGCGGTAACCCACAAAGCCGCCGCCGTCCCGCCCGCCCCGGGACCCTCCATCTTCCGCAACGCCAACAGCCACCAGCTCCACCGCCTATAGCGCCCTCGTCCAACTCCGCTCGCCAAACTCCCTATTCTCGTCGTGGCTCGCTATCTCGGCCCATTGTCCGAACGCCATCCCTTGCAGGTCCGAGCCACCCCTCCTCCGAGTGACGCCTGTAGCCAGCCTCCGTCGAGCCGCTCCACCGCCGCTACGTCTTTCACCTCGTACCAGAACCGCCAGCGACTTCGGCGTCCCCCTCGCTGCGCCTCCGCCGGTCCCCTCGTTGGAGCTCCGAGCGGCAAGCCACCACCTTGGCAGCCCGCCACCACAATGGCTTGTCCTCAAGCTACACCGAGCCTCCATTGTGATTCCCGAGCCGTCGTTGCTAAGCCTCGTTTAGAAGTCCAAAATCCCAATTAGGTAGATTTTTTTTTTTAATTATTTATATTTTTGTCTTCATTTGAAATATTCCTTGATGTAACATTCAAATTCCCGATGTGAAATAGCCTTTTAAATAAGGGACCGACAGTCCTATTTTCATGCCTGAAATCCAACTCGCAATCGCACGGAAAATCGCCCATCCGATCTCATGCGCGAGATTCAATTCACGGTTTTATTTAAAATTGACCAATCCGATCCCATGTGCAAGATATGATTCGTCAATTTATGGATATCATTCTCATCTCATTTGATTTGCTGTCGTGTTATTTCAATCAATTTTATTTTCATAAAAAAACCCAAAAAAAAATCTAAGTTAGATTAGGTTCTTTGCTTGTTTTAGGCTTATTTTGCATGTTTAGAATAGGAAATTTGGTTATTTCAAATTTTGGAAATAAAAATCCAAAAAAGATGCATTCATTTATGATGTTGTTTTTTTTTTTTAATTTAGATTGCACGTTTAATTATGTGACAATTTTAATTTCGAATTACATCGAAAAGAAAAAGAAGAAACTAGAATTAGGGCATTCTTTGCACGTCATTGCATATTAGGATAAGATTGCATGTTTAATCTTTATTTTCTAATTAATTAGGTTTAGATAATGTTTTTAGATAGATTGCATTTTAGGATAGGGATTACCAAGTTGAGATAACATCGTAATTTAAATTAAGATTTGGCCTAACCTAATTCTTAATATAAGTTGGGTGATATCTTAATCTGGATAGATAATTTTTGCAGTTTTCTAATTCCGAATTTCCTGGAAAATACCAACAAATTGTCTTTGAATAAATTAATTTCATTCTCTAGGATAGATTGCATGCTCAGTAAGAAAACACAAAAATATTTCACTTTCATCATATAGCTTTATTGCCATGCCATATCATTTTATGTTAGATTAGTGGCATGCATTGCATAAAGCATGATTCTCATTAAACAAGTGAAAACCAAAAAACGAAATTACGTGTTAATTAAAAATCATATCTAGGACTGTTGATGTGAATTCTAATCTAACATTGCAGATACTTTCGATACTATGAAATAAATCCTGCAATTTATTCACTACTTTATCTGGGTGTTAAATTGGTGGTTTGCACACCCACGTGAACACCTCACATGTTAGGGTGGTAAATTAAAGTCAATTCAAGCTACTTGCCAAACATTTTTTTCCAAATTAAAAGAGAAAGGTACTGAAAGGGCGTTAGAGAAATTTGGCGTAACCAAGTCCCCGAACTCCCAATCGCTGGTTCGTAGGAGTAAAGTAAATCTCCTATTACTTTACTTGGGTTTATAATCGACCCACCAAAAATAGATTAGTGGCGACTCTTGATTGAAAAAATCAATTGTATGTTAAGAACTTGAAGTCGCGAATTGGTATGGGCTTGAGAGAGCCCGAGTTAAGTTTAGATTTAGTAATCCATTAGCCAACCCCTGGTGGTTCACCCGAAAATTTGGTCGCGACAGGTTTATACTATGATTCGGGAATTTGGAATCGAAGCATTTTCCGTGCATGAGCGGCATGAAAGACATTTTGGAAGTAAACAGTTGGATTGCTACATTATGGTACTTAAATGATGAATGCCGTCGGTCCACATTGACGATGATGCCTCAGGCGTCGGGATGCCCGGAGGGGTGTGATACGGTGCCCTCCAGATGCCCGGGAAATGTGATAAAGGCTTGGAGGTCCTCGCGATGCCAGGTGGGGTGCAAGATACTTGGAGGACGTTATACGGTTCCCTCCGAAAGATGGTGGTAGTTGAATTTGGATGAATTGAAATTCTAAATTTCTATTGCTTTCTAATATATCATTTTATGAAATTCTTTTATAACCGATACAAGTTCAAGTATTTCAGTTTGTGTGCTTTATTTTTTGGATTGCATTGAACTGATGATGATAGGCTTGTGTAGTATAGTTTAGTAGACTCTTATTTGCTGAGTGGTTGTGCTCACCCCTTGTGGGATTATTACATTTCAGACACATAACCATGCCTCTCCAACTCGCCTCCTCCACCATGCTCTACAGCGTGCCCACCGATCTCACATGGGATCAAGTGGAGCACATGGACCCCAACTTCCCAAACGTTACATTCATCTGGATTATGGTGATCCTGACGGTGGATGTTGGTCTCACGATAGGCCCCGTGCTGATGGGGTTCATCGCACTCTACTCTCGGGTCAATGGGCGCACTGTGGGGCCGCTTCCACTTTCGGATGACGACGACGATGGTACTAGCGGGGTTGAGTAGGCGGAGGACCCAGGGAAGGAAGGCTACATTTTTGGACAAGACTAGGACGTGATATGAAGACAGATGTGTGGATAGACTGTAGGATGGTCGGGACAAAGTTTTGGGTTTGCTAGAAAAAAAGGAACCTTTGGCCTTAATGTACCAGCCTAAGTCGTCTAAAACTATAAATAAATAAAAGTGCCCGGTTCTATAATTTCGTGTGCATCGACTTAAGTTATATTGGAGTTGTCGATACACGCTTCCGCATCAAAATAATAGTAATGATAGGGAATGCCGTGGCGACCCTAACGGGTCGAGGTCGTCGCATTTACCACTTTCCTTGGTTGTTTACTTACCGTTCCGTACTTTCAATTCAATTAAGCGCTTTCTTTTATCTTTCCTAGAAATGGAATGGAATGAAAACGACTATCCACATGTGATCGCCTAGCTTAGGATAAATGATCCCGAAAAGGTAAAAAGGAAATGCATGGACACCTTAGGTAACACGACACATTGTTAGGTACTAAAAGGGCACTAGTAGAAATATTAGCATAATCCAAGTCTCCGAAGTTGGATATCTAGTTGCGTAGGAATGAGGGACTACTCCCGACCCTCGATTAGGTTCTTTGGCCGACCCCCCAAAAACGAGGCTAGTGGCAACTCTCGTCTTATTTTTGAGCTGTCTTAAACAATTAGACTGTTTAATAAACCCATTGTGTGGGGTATGAACCTTTAGAAAAGGTTCAAGATCATGATTTAGCATACTCAAGATGGTGAAGCCGATAATGATGAAGTGATGCCATCTTTGGTGAATGTACATCTAGAGAGGGCTATCATGATTGTAAAGGTATCCTTAAACTCACCCTCACGTCTGGTTTCCTTTCGATCTCAAAACCATCAACCAAGATGTGCCGCGACATTAAGGTAAGGTCATGACACTTTTTGCTGTCACGCGGGGTACAAGCTTGGGAGAGCTCGCAACTGTGATCCTGTGAACTCACAAGAGGTTTGTCTAGGAGACGAGGTGATGACATCTCTATGCATGAGAATCATGAGGAAAATTTCATGGTCAAGTACCTCCAAATCCAACCTTTCCCCCTCCCTTTCCCTAAAGGTTGGGTGGTAGAGAGATCGAGTCATGACAAGGATGAAGGAGTTTCATCTAATGACGTCAAGTCCGAGTACAAACCTCCCATTAAGACCATGAATTTGTAGGGAAGTCTCGTGAGAAGGGTGGAGTAGTGGATATCCTTGGGCAACTGAGTAGGAAGTACGACTTTATGGTCAAGTATACTCCTCCCTCGAGTTTCTTTCAAGACCCCAAGGACATCGTTCCTAGTGGATGGGGAGATGAATTTGACAATGACTTCGTGGCTATGATTGAGCCCATTGTATCGATTTGACCAAGGAGAATATCCCTCACGAGGTTTGCATGATCGATATGAGTTCCATGGAATTGGGCTTGCTGGTTGACAATCTCGAAGTCCTAAAGATCTCAAGTGTGGGTTTTGAACCCGTGATCATCGAATTACCATCGCAAATAGGTGATTGCTTAAAGACGAAGATGCTTCCCACTTATAGCACTCGGGTGGTCCTATGGAACTACGATACTAACGAGATCAACGCCGTCACCCGATCGAGTCGAGTCTATCCACCTCGTGAGGGCGTTAAAAAGAAAGCCATGATTGATGGGAGGCTGAACAACAACTGAAGACACTCAAGACAAGTGAAGCTGAAGTAATCGAGTAGTTGCGAAAGATGCCCGCTCAAATTTCATTGTTGGAATTCTTCAAGTCTTCTAAGAAGCATAGAAACACACTCCTCAAGATCCTGAATGAAGTTCACGTAACAGAAACTATCGAAGAGGTGCAACTAGAGTAGTTCGTCAGTGACATACTCCTTAGAGATCAAATATACTTGTCCAAGACGTATCTTCCTCCTGAGGGATATATGCACACTAAGACACTATTCATATCTGCTTGACACTTCGATACCAGGATCCCAAGGGTATTGGTCAATAAGGGATCCGCCCTAAATATTTGCCCTTTATCCACTTTCTGTCAATGGGAATAAGCAAGGATAGCATCTACCCTACAAGACTCCCATCAGAGCTTTTGATGGGATGAGGAAAGAAAAGTTAGGGGAGATTGACTTATCATTAATGGTTGGCCCCATCACCATTACTTAGATTTTCTAAGTACTCATTATCCCGAGCAATTTCAATATGTTGTTGGGACATGTCTAGATCCATGTTGTAGGGATCATTCCCTCTAGCCTTCATCAAATTATGCACCTTGCTGTTGATAGTAACATCGTAACCATTCGATGCAAGAGGGATATGGAGGTTTTCCACAACATTGTCATACGTTACATCGAGCTTGAAGTCTAGAGAGAATCAAGCTACCATTCATTTGAACTCGTGTCAATCACCCATGTGGCTTCTAGGATGATCATGAGGGAGCATTAGTTCTCAAAGGCATCCCTAATGTCAAGCAAAGTATTGCTCAACAACAGATTCATTGTTAGTAAGGGTTTGGCAAACTTGCCCAATGCATTCTAAGCCCTATTGAGGCCATCCAAAGGAAATAACGCGAAGGCCTAGGTTACCAAGGCGACCAAAAGGGTCAAGGTAACCGAAAGGGCCTAAAAATTAAGGGCAAGAGCTATTAGTGCCTTATGCCTTCTCCAATGAAGGATTTCTTCCCTAGACCATCAAAGCTCATGCAAGAAGAGGAAGCCACTATCCATTGCTTCGCCAACCTATTTGAAGAAGGCATGGTTGGTGCCAATGACGAAGACAAAGAGCCTGTTGATCCCACTGTGTAAGGATGTTCCTGTTTCTACTTTCCTTTTCAATCGTATTCCATTCAATTCTCCCCTGCGAGGAAATTCCATTTGCTCATTTCATTCATATGTTGTAACGGTTTGGATTATGAACTTTATGGATCTAGGACAATATATGCTGTAATGCAGTTCTCGCTTATAAATAAAATTCACATTTTTTGTTAATAGATGTGTGAGGTATCCAAAACTAGTGATATGATGATACTTTGAGGCTTGGGCTTCCACACGATCTATAGTTTCAAAACATTTTAGTGGAACAAGGATATCCGATGACATGAGAGCGAGTTCCCAATAAATTATTGAAAACGTATAATTCGAAAATAAAATTTTCATAACATTTGCATGTATTGTATTTATTATATTTACATACTAACCATTTTCGGTTGCATCTCAAGCATGACACTTTGCATCATCATTATAGTCATATGGATGGCTCGGTTTCAAATCCAACAAATTATCTAGAACTAGATTATTCTTATTCAGAAGATGAAGATGATCCCAGGATTATTGAAAGGGAATGGCTTAGACATGACCAATCTAAACCTCCCACTATGGAGCAACTGATCATTGTGAATTTAGGAGATTCATAAAACTCTAGGGAAACCAGGATTAGGGCAGGTCTTTTCAAAATAAATGTTGATAAATTGATTAGACTCCTGAACAAATACCAAGACATCTTTGCTTGGTCTTATGTTGATATGCCGAGTTTATATCTCGAGATCATGGAACACGCCTTACAACTTAATCCTAATATTTTGCCCAAGAAACAAAAGCTCAGGAGGACAAAACCTAAGTTGTCTGAGAAAATTGAGGAAGAAGTCATGAAGCTGTTGAAAATCGAAGTCACTCGCTATGTTGATTGGATCGCCAATATAGTCCCAGTCATGAAGAAGAATGGACGGACCCAAGTATAAGTTGACAACTGCAACATGAATAAAGCAAGTCCTAAAGATAACTTTCCTTTGCCACATATTGATATCTTGGTGGATAGCACCACAGGATTCGAGTCGTTCTCCTTTATGGATGGATTCTTCGGTTACAACCAAATCTAGATGAAAGAAGAATACATGATTAAAACGTCTTTTATCACCCTATGGGGGACTTTTTATTACAAAGTCATGCCCTTTGACTTGAAGAATGCCGGGGAAACTTATCGTAGAGCTATGGCGGCATTGTTCCATGACATGATGCATAAGGAGATTTAAGTTTATATCGACGACGTGATTACAAGGACAAGACAAAGCGAAGATCACGTTGAAGTTTTGAGAAAGTTATTTGACCAATTGAGGAAGTTCAAGCTGAGACTTAATCGCACAAAATACATCTTTGGTGCAAAGTCTCGGAAGCTCCTTGGATTTATGGTTAGTAGCAAAGGCATCGAGATAGATCCTTCTAAGGTGAAAGCTATATGTGACTTGAAACCTCCTCTTACTATTAAGAAAGTTCAAAACCTTTTGGGAAGGTTAAACTATGTAGTGAGATTCATCTTCTAGCTGTCGGAAACTGCTAAGCCGTTCTTCAAGCTGTTGAAGAAGAATACCAAAGTCAATTGGGATAATGATAGCTAGAAGTCCTTTGAAGAACTCAAGCGGTATCTTTCGCAATCCCCTATATTAGAACCGCCTACTCAAGACGTACCTCTAATCTTATATCTCATCATCCATGAAGAGTCTTTAGGAGCTATGTTAGTGCAAAAGCGACCAAAGGATGGGATAACGCGCACCTTATACTACCTCAGTAAGAAATTCACCACCTTCAAGGTTCGATATCCTGAGGTGGAGAAGACATGCATAGTCCTAATCTGGATATTACATAAATTGAGATAGTATATTCATCACTACCATATTTTACTGGTGATTGAGAATGACCTGATGAAATATCTCTTGGAGAAGCCTGCACTAGTTGGAAGGCTTGCCAAATGGCAAATTCTACAATCCAAGTTCGATATTCAAAGCATGGCACAGAAGTCCGTAAAAGGTCGAGCCACAACTCACATGCTAGCCGAAAATCTTGAGAAGTCCGATGATTGGGAGGAAGTCGATGAACTGATCCACCTATTCTCACATGACAAGTGGACTATGTATTTCGATCATACTATCAACCTTTCGGTTTTTGGCATAGGGACAGTTCTAATATCCCAAATTGGCCAACATTACCTATTGGCCGCAGAGTTGGTACTTCCTTGCACCAATAATATTTCTGAATATGAAGCTTATGTCCTTGATCTACGGTTGGCCATTGATATGAAAGTCAAAAGACTCCAAGTCTACGGCGATTCCGTGCTCATCATCCTACAGACGGGAGGTGAATGGCAAACACGAGATGTGAAGTTGATTCCTTACTATAAGTATCTCGAAGACCAAGTCAAGGAGTTCGATAAAATCTCTCTTGATTATTTGCCAAGATCGCAAAATCAATTTGCTAATGTTCTAGCAACCTTGTTATCAATGTTACATGTAGCTGACGGCTTGAGCATTGGTCCACTACAAATTGACATCTTGAAGAAGACTACTTATTGCATGATAATTGAAGAAGAAGAGCCAAATGGCCAACCATGGTATTACGATATCATGAATTACCTTTGAGAAGGTAAATTTCACTAGGAAAGTCAAGCCAATGATTGAAAATACTTGATCAAATTAGTGTCCAAATCCTTCCTTAGTGGAAGAGCCTTTTATAAGAGGTATTTCGACTCTATCTTGCTGAAGTGTGTAAATGAACAAGAGGCCAAATTATTGATGAAAGAGATACATGAAGGAGAGTATGGCCCTCATATGAATGGTCATCTCCTGGCAAGAAAGATCCTAAGGCTAGGTTACTATTGGTTGACCATGAAAGCTTATTGCATATATCACGTGAGATGTTGTCACCAATGTCACCAATTTCAAGTCTGCATAGACAAAATCAACAGTCCTCTGAATGAATTGCACCAAATGTTCGAGTTGTGGCCTTTCTCGATGTAGGGCATTAACATCATTAGACCATTTAATCCCAAGGCATTGAATGGACACCGCTTTATTCCGGTGGCCATCGATTACTTTGCCAAATGGATTAAAGCCAATTCCTATACCCACGTTACTTTGTCGTGAGCTCATCGCTCAATATAGAGTTCCCAAAGTGATCATCATCGGCAATGGATCAAACTTGAACAATAAGATAGTGGACGAACTACTCAAGGAGTTTCATATTCGCAACTTGAATTCTTCTCCATACCGTCCACAAATGAATGGAGTTGTAGAGGGCGACAAATAAGAATATCAAGAAGATCTTGGCCAAGACAGACGAAAATTATCATGACAGGCATGATCAGTTGGCATATGCTTTGATGGCTTACCGAACATCAATTCGAACCTCGAGTGCACGCACATCCCTCTGCGGTCGATACAAATGCGACGTTCCCAAGACGCGTCGCCGACCCACTCTCTTTAATGCACATGTGGAAGCGAAACAAATACCCCTAACAACAAACAACATGGGATATGAAAGCAGGGCACCTTTCACAAAAGCCAACTTTTATAAACAATGGGGTTTAGGTACAAAGCAAGTCTGGTCAAAAGCCTACAAAAGGTTGAATCTCAAAAAGGAGTTGTCCTACGACATACTAGATGGACACAAACGCAGGTCCTTCAGACTCCACCTCCACAGACTCCGGGGCTTCGGTCCTCCACAACCACCAATTATGGACCTAAAAATTTAAACCCATGACGAGGTGAGACAATTTCTCAGGAAGTTCACCCCTTAAACCCCTATTAGGAAGAAAATACACCTCAGGGCGCTTTAGCCACACAGCTACACAATTAGAACAGAGGACTTACCTTGCCTCAGTTCCTTCCTACATGTCAGGACAGTTCATATAAACATTGCAAATAATTAATGCACATAACAATTGAAATGCCTCAACAACTCAACCAATTACAAGGGTCCTGATTATAAGGCCAAACCGTTATGACATATCCCATACCATGCCACACATTTTTGTCTCATAATTTGTGGCACCCCCAAACAACTTAGGTCGCCACAGATACCTATCGCTCTACCTATTGAATACCAGATACATATCTTTGTTTCGGGGTTAAATAAGAACCGTAGTTCATAGGCATTTTTTTTTATTTTTTTGAAAAGAATTTGGCGCAGCTCATAGCGAAAATAAGAGAATTTGGCACAGCTCACCATCCCTCTATTCTCGTAACGATGATACAATGCACACCAACTACACATCGAAGGAAAACATAAAGCCGAGTCACTTTTATTTACATTTTTACGATGGACATATTGGGTCGGTACAACAAAAAAGCCAAGACTTTTAGCTAAACTTGGCTACAGCTCAAAAGAGAGATCTCGACCCCCTATATCAATCACGTATAACCCTCCATCTACAAGTGTTGGCTATCCCCAAAAAGTGTCAGCTCCCACTCCTCACGCGGGCCATCACACCCACCATGGTGCATCGGGCGGCGGCGGCGGCGGCAACATCCCCAGCATCACTCCGTCACGACGGACGTGGACAGACAAAAACTCCTGGATGACCGAGCCCCCAGCCAGGCCCACGTTATACGTCACCAGCACACGAACCTGAATGAACACCAAACCAGGAATGGTGACACATATATGCTCCGCACACTCGACCTCCACATCAGATGGAAGGCCATAAAAGGTACCGCGCGTGACCGGAGGTAGAGGCATCTTTCTAATATGAAATGTTCGTCCCCAAAGGGGTGAGTACAACCACTCAGCAGTAAAAGATCCATTAAACTACTCAATGCATCAATTAGAATAATCATGACATCATGGTAGAGTACATATAGTTCATACATGTTAAACATACCTCACCTTTTAGCCATGCACATTACATCAAAACAGCCATGTATATAAGTCACCATGCTATGTGCATATACCACAATGCACTTGTACATATAACATCAAACAGTCATGCATACATGTCACCATACTATGCATGATTCAATTTCAGCTTTTATCTTTCCATTTGATCACAACATTTTTATTTCCCGGGACCAGTAATTGCATTCCACAATTTTATCGCTCGCACCCAACCTGGCATCGCAAGGAACCTCCGGCACACACCTCCGGGCATCTCGAAACTCCCGAGGACATCCGACACACACCTCCAGGCATCCAGCACTCACCTTTGGGCATCCCGACACTCCCGAGGCATTGTCAGCTCACACCTCCAACGATATCCTTATTTATCATAATTCATGTTAACAAATGTGTCTCAATATCAACATGGCACATGATGTGATGGCAACAAGGACAAATTAATCTTTTGATTTTATATGTAATGCCAAATGTCATCACATGTGCAGCAAGATCAATCACTTAAAAACATTACAATTCATGGGGCAAACTCATGGATTATTACTATTATTTTAGAAACGGAATGCCTTCTTTTAATTAACACTCCTTAAAATTTAGTGATTGGCCCTAATAAATTCTAAGAATCTAATACATCATAGACAAGCTCTAAAGGCAGTTATCTCATAAAGAACACCGCACCGCCAGAATTCCATATAAAACAGAATAGTCCATGCATTATAGCTTTTGAAATTCGCACAATCCAACTTGCACAGTTTTAGAAATTTTTTTAATTAAATACCCAAATGACCTTCAAAAATTATGAAATTTGAATATGTGATAGTTAATACATAAAGGCAGATATTTCATGAAGAACACTACACCAAAAGATCCTCATATAATTCAGTATGGTCCATGAATCACAGCATTACTATTCTGACATTTCAACTTGCACAGTTTTTGAAACATTTTCGGTTAAATAGGCAAATGAACTTCAAAAATTACGAAATTTAAATATGTTGTAGGCAAGACATAAAGAGAGATATTCCATGCAGGACATTACATCAAAAGAATCTCATATAAAACGATATAATCCGCGCATCGCAACTAACAAAGTCCTAACACATCAGATTGCACAGTTTTATAAACATTTCCGATTAAATACCCAAATGACCTTAAAAAATTATGAAATTCGAATATGTGATACCCAAGACCATAAGGTAGATACTTCATGAAGACATCCAAGTCAAATTCGTCCTAGATAAATAAATATGGACGGTTAATACCCCTGTTCTTAGTACCGTTATTCCAGATCTAACCATTTCCGAAGGATCACGATTTCACCTACCTATTCTTGTTTGTTTTCTGTAAAGTTTTGATATGTTATACCTCAGGATTTCATTTACAACTTTTGTTAAGAAATCGAAGTGAAATTCCAACAAAAAGGTTGCCTTACAGTCCATGCATTTATCAAGGGTCGGTACCAAAATTTCCAGATCAAGTCTTTCCAAAGAACAACGATTTCACCTACTTATACTTGTTTTTTTTGTCCCAAATTTGAGTATATTATACTCCAAGAAGTCCTTTACAACTTTCATTTAGAAGTCGAAGTTAAATTTCAACTACAAGATTACATGCAAGTCACTAGAACATCCAAGGTCGAGCTGTTTTTCTCAAGAACAGCACACTAGACTAGAGCACCACTCTCATAACTTCAAATTTTCACATCCTATACATCCGAAATTGTTACCATTCAATCACACACACTAAGCACAACATGCAAGAGTAGATCAAGGGATCCCACTTGCCTCCAAACCGAGTAAACGACGAGCACGGCGGCGGGACACGGCGGCGACGGACGGCGGTGACCGGACCTTCCCTTTCCTCTCGTACGCATGACCTCCTTCCTTCTTCCTTTCTTCCTTTCTCTCTTCCTCTCTTTCTCTCCCTTCACTCCACCGTGCGACACCACCTCTCTCTCCCTCGGTTTCCTTTGCTTAATCCGCCCACTTTTCCCCTCTAATTTTCCTTCCCTCCATCATTAGCCATCATTAGTTTTTGCATGGGTTGACACTTGGCTAACTTCATGGGACAAATGGGAGAGGCATGCAAACCGGTCTCCCCCCCCTTCTTCGTGTGATCGACGGCCCCTCATGGGCTCTATGGGCCGGCCATTTTGGCCCATCTTAGGCCCAACACTCTTGGGCCTAAGGCTTAAGCTTAAATGACCCAAGTTTAATCCTTTAAAAACCAGCTTAATTCCTATTTATACAAAGTACTAAATTACAAATTTAAATGGTTATAATACTTTGTAACATAGATTAATAAAGTCCAACTTATAAAATTCATGGCCAAAAACATAATTTCCTCATCAAATAAATCTTGATCTCACATGGGCATGGAACATGTTTCCAACAAAATAATCACCCATTAGGTGCTCGGCCATTAATCTATTACACTTCTTTGGTCTAAAGACCACAACATAGGTCAATGATACTTCCATCGCCCTTCCATAGGTCGTAAGGCATCTAGAGGTTGCCATGGAGTTTTAGGATGCCACAATTCTCCCCTCCTTAGAGAATTTCGTCCTCAAAATTAGACATCACTTAAGCCTCTTGAAACAAGTAGGGGTACTTTTCCTTCATCTGATCTTCACTCTCCCATGTGGCTTCCTCCATATCATGATGTCGCCATAATATCTTAACCGGTGGGATTGTCTTGGTCCTAAGGACTTGCTCCTTTCTCCCAGCACTTGCACCGTCTTCAATGTATCGCACTTTCGTCCACTTTGATGGCTTCATGATCGAGTATGTGACCAGGATCCGGCTGATACTTTCTCAGCATCAACACATGAAACACATCATGTAAATTTCCCAGATTAGGAGGCAGCGCCAAACGATAAGCTGCGTCTCCTATTCTTTCAAGTATCTCAAAAGGTCCAACAAATTTGGGACCCAACCTTCCTTTCATTCCAAATCGAGATACTCCTTTCATTGGAGATACTTTAAGAAATACATGATCTCCCACACTAAACTCCAAAGGCCTTCTACGCTTATCTGCGTAGCCTTTTTGTCTACTCTGAGTTGTTTTAAGTCTTTTCCTGATAATCTTGACGACTTTAGTGGTAACTTGTACCAATTCAGGTCCTGTCAATCTTCTTTCACCTACTTCATCCCAACAGACAGGGGTGCTGCATCTTCTCCCGTATAACGCTTCATATGGGGCCATGCCTATACTTTTCTGAAAGCTATTGTTATATGCAAACTCTATCAAATGCAAGTTCTCATCCCATCTTCCTCTAAAGTCAATAACACAGGCTCTTAGCATATCTTCCGAGTTTGGATCACTCTTTCGTTTGTCCATTTGTTTGAGGGTGAAAAGCGATGCGAATTGAAGCTTTGTCCCTAAAGCATTTTGGAGACTCCGCCAAAAGTTCGAGGTAAACCTAGAGTCTCGATCAGAGGTGATTGTTACAGGTATACCATGTAAGCGTATTATCTGGCTTACATAAATCTCAGCATGTTTATTCATTGAATAGTTCAGATGGATTGTTAAGAAATGGGCAGACTTAGTCAAACGGTCCACTATTACCCAGATAAAATCGTGATCATTTGATGTCCTTGGCAATCCTTGCACAAAATCCATCGTTACATGCTCCCATTTCCACTTTGGTATGTCTAACGGTCTCAAGAGTCCTACAGGTTTGCGATGTTCCGCCTTCACTTGTTGACACGTCAAACATTGAGAAACATACTTAGCCATATCTGCTTTCATACCATTCCACCAAAATTGCTAACGCAAATTCTTGTACATCTTTGTACTACCTGGATGAACACTGTATTTATTCCTATGTGCCTTCGACAGAATTTCCCTCTTCACTTCTTCATTGTTGGGAACACAGAGTCGTCCTTGGCATCTTACCACTCAATCTTCAAAAACTTGAAATTTTGGTCTTTTTCCTAAAGACACTACATCTTTCATTTTCATAATTTCCGAGTCAGACTCTTGTAGATTCTTAACTTTCTGAATAATTTCAAGTTCAATCCTTAATGCTCTAAGCATACCGGTAAGACCATCCACTTTTAATTCAAACTCCGAGTCCGCTACGGACTTTAATAAGTTCCATTCCGCCATTCTTAAACTGGCCATCTCCATAGCTGCCTTACGACTAAGAGCATCCGCAACCTTATTCGCCTTCCCTGGATGGTATCATATCTCACAATCATAATCTTTTAACAACTCCATCCACCTCCATTGTCTCATATTCAACTCCTTTTGTGAGAATAGATATTTCAAGCTCTTATGATCTGTATAAATCTCAAACTTTTCCCCATATAAATAATGCCTCCATATCTTCAAAGCGAACACTATAGCTGCTAATTATAAATCATGCATTGGGTAGTTCAGTTCATGGGGTTTCAATTGTCTAGATGCATAGGCTAAGACCTTGCCATGCTGCATCAAAACACATCCCAATCCTTTGTGAGATGCATCACTATACACTGTAAAACCATCAGATCCAAATGGTATAGTCAGGATTGGGGCCGAGGACAACTTCCTTTTAAGCTCCTGAAACCTCCTTTCACATTCTCCACTCCATTCAAACTTCGCGTTCTTTCGAGTTAATTTGGTTAAGGGACCTGCCAATCGTGAAAACCCTTCAATAAACCTTCGATAATAACCGGCCAGTCCTAAGAAACTCCGTATTTCGGTGGGTGTTGTCGGTCTCAGCTAATTTATTACCATCTCAACTTTCGCCGGGTCCACTGCGATTCCTCCTCCTGACACCAAGTGTCCTAAAAATATTATCTAATCCAGCCAAAATTCACACTTGCTGAATTTGGTATACAGCTTGTGATCTCTCAAAGTTTGCAAAACTATCCTCAAGTGTTGCTCATATTCCTCAGGCCCTCCCGAATAAATCAGGATATCATCAATAAAAACAATCACGAACTGATCTAAATAAGGCTTAAATACCCTATTCATTAGATCCATAAATGCAGCTGGTGCATTTGTCAATCCAAATGGCATGACGAGGAACTCGTAGTGTCCATAACGAGTCCTAAACGCAGTCTTAGGAATGTCTTCTTTTTTAATTCTTAGCTGATGGTATCCCGATCTCAAGTCAATCTTAGAAAAGGCCAAACTTCCCTGGAGTTGGTCAAATAGATCATCAATTCTAGGCAAGGGATATTTATTTTTAATGGTTACTTGATTCAGTTGCCTATAGTCAATGCACAAGCGCATCGACCCATCTTTCTTTTTCACAAACAAAACTAGTGCACCCCAAGGTGAAGCACTTGGCCTAATGAATCCTTTGTCAAGCAACTCTTGCAATTGCACTTTCAACTCCTTCAATTCCATTAAGGCCATTCTGTATGGGGCTTTTGATATTGGTCCTGTTCTAGGCATTAGTTCAATTTCAAACTCAATTTCTCTTTCCGGTGGTAATCCAGGCAACTCCTCAGGAAATACATCTTGAAATTCATTAACTACTCGAATTTCATCAAGCTTAGGCTCTTCCTTAGTATAATCTTTAACCATTGCAAGGTACCCTTGACATCCTTTGTCAAGTAACGCACAGGCCTCTACTGTTGAAATAAGTGCTATAGACAGGTTGGTCTGACCTCCCAGAAACTCACAATCCGACTGATCAAGTAAAATAAATTGGATTACTTTTCTATAACAATCCATTTTGGCCCGATACTTATGAAGCCAATCCATTCCTATGATAACATAAAAAAAAATCCCTTCAATTTCGCCAATCCGAATTTTCGTCTTTTTTTCGAATCATCCTGTGGCATCCAGAAATTTTGACGACCCTCGGATATGTGACGATCCGTGATTGGCTGATGGAAGTATCATCGGACTGTGTCATTAGAATCATTTACGGACACCGTTTTATTTTCATCGTTGGACCGATGAGCCTTGTTTAGTAATGGTTTGATGGTAGAATAAATTATAGCTTTGCCGGAAGTCCCTTTTATTTAAGGTCATTGGTGAGACCAACCTCAACCGTAGTTTTGCCGACCTTGGAAAAAGAAAATGTGATACTCGTGGATTGACGAAATTGTTATCGGACGTCATCGTCGGCACTACATTTGACCTAGTTTCATCGCCACCCAACGTCCCGAAACATCTAACATATTTTCTATAGACCACCGGATTCCCATGCACGGCCATGCGGACGTGAGGATTTATAATAACCGAAGGACAGCTCCATTTCTTTCCCTTTTCTTTCGGGCGGTCAACCAAAGGAAATGCTTGACTAAACAGCCACGTTTATCCCTCTCTCTTGGACAGCAATGGAGACACGCATGCACTAAGATGTGCCCTCCGTTGGCTGCCACTAGGATCCCTTTTTAGTTTACTTTATGTAGTCAACTAAATTTAAGTTCTCGCTCATGCATGAGGCGTGCACCGGAGGGGGGGCAAGTGGCGGAAGAAAACACTTGTTGAGGGACACGGTTTGCTCATGTGTCCTTCCATCACGCAGCCACACGAAGACAGAAGCGCTGATTAATCGGTCAATTAAGTTGAGGGCCTTCTTCGTTGACACGTTCGCCCACGTGTCCTCCGGTGACGTCCATGCACTCCTTGAGCGTCCACCACCAAAACCGTTGCAGCAAAGTGAGAAAGAGAGAAATCAACCGAGCGGAAATTTGAGCGAGCGAGAGAGTGAACTAGAGAGAGTGAGGTACCGAGCGAAACTTGAGTGAGAGAGAGAGAGTCCGTTCTCATGCTTGAGTTGCCACCGTCGATGTGGCTCGCTGCCGTTGAGTCGCACCACCGCACCGAACCCCTCGCCGTTAGCATCGTAGGACTTGAGGCAAGTAAAGTCCGTTAGCATACATTTTGCTTGCTGTGGTTGTGTGTGAAGTGTAATGGGTGTTAGAAATGATGTTGGATGCTGAAATTCGAGTGAATGGTGGTAGTCTTCCTAGAACAAGCAAGCTGTTGCATGTAAGAACAGTCTGACCTTTGTTGATTTCGTGAGTTGCATGCGATTTTCTGGTTGGAATCTCACTTCGACTTCTTGATGAAACTTGTAGAGGACTTCTTGGAGATTAACATACTAAAATTTGAGATAAAAAGGACAAGTATTTGTTAGTGAAATGAATTTTCTTTGAAGAAACCAGATCTGGAAATTGTTGTGCTGACCCTTGGTAATTTCGTGAACTGTAAAGCAACATTTTAGTTGGAATCTTACTTTGACTTCTTGATGAAAGTTGTAGAGGACTTCTTGAAGTTTAACATATCAAAAATTGAGATAAAATGAACAAGTATAGGTTGGTGAAACCATTTTTCTTTGAAGAAATTGGATCTGGAAAACGTTATGTTGACCTAGTGTGATTCTGTGAATTTTTATTAAATTATCCAGTTGAAATTTGATCTTGTGTCCTAAATGAAAGTTGTAGATGACATTCTAAGGAATACCATACTGAAAATTGAGAAGAAACGGACATGTGTAGGTTGGTGAAACGAATTTTCTTGAAAAGAGTTAATCTGGAAAAACAGTACCGAGAATAGGGAGAATTAAACCGACTATAGCTATTAATCTAGAATGAATTTGATTTCTATTTCTGCATGAAAATTTTACCTCGAGGTGTTGTCTATAACATATCAAAATTTCAGAATTTTCGGAGTTCGTTTGTGTATTTAATCGAAATTATTTCCGAAACTGTGCACACTGTAGTGCTTAAATTTTAAAAAGCTGTGATGCATGGACCGTACCGAATTGTATGAAGTTCTTTTCATATGGTGTTCTTCATGAGATATTTGTTTCTAGGTCTCAACTATAACGTGTTAAATCTTCAGAATTTATTGAGATCATTTACTAATTTTTTCAGAATTTATTGAGATCATTTACTAATTTTTTCAGAATTTTTATTAAAGAAGTGCATTCTGTTTTATCCGAAAATTGTTCTATTTTCAAAAACAAATGAATTGCTCTATGAGATATGATATCTTGGGCTGTTATTTGTACTGCATATATGGTGACATTTGACATATCACATGACATCAAAAAGGCTGGTTTAAACCTCTGACATAATTGCATCGAATGTTAATTCGAAAATGAGATATATATGTGAATATGCATTTTGATGATGAGAATACCCTCGGAGGTGTGAGCCGACGATGGCCCGGGAGTGTCACGATGCCTGGAGTGTGTGTGCCGGATGCCCTCGGGAGTTTCGGGATGCCCGGTGGTATATCGGTATGTAATTCCAGGGGATGCCTAGTGCTATGTCGGTACGTAATTCCGGAACGTAGGGGTAACCATTCTCATGGCGAGCCTCGGCGATTCCTCGTGATGCCAGGTGGGATGCGAGATGCCTGGAGGTGTGTGCCGGATGCCTGGAGGAGTGTGCCAGAGGTTCGTCGCGATGCCAGGTTGGGTGCAAGCGATATAGAGGGATGCAAACACTGGGTCCCCGGGAAGAACGATGAGAAGCTTTCGAATATCAAAATGGGAATTGAATCATGCACGTGTGTGTGTGCATATGGCATGGGATATAATTGCCTAGGAAATTGAGTTGATACTATATGGCATTGAGAATGCAATCATGAAGGCATTGAATGGATCTCATGAGAATATATATATATATATATATATGATTGTATGGGTGATATGGATCATGCGCATGTATGTGCATATGGCATGGAACATGAATTGCCTTAATGAATGCATCTCATGGAGATATAAGCATGATTGCATGGATGATATGTGCATTTCACATGAAATTGTGGTTGTCTTGCTTGTTGCATTGTGTAGTTTGATGGATCTTTATTGCTGAGTGGTTGTACTCACCCCGTTTGGGGACTAACATTTCAGACTAGATAAGATACCTCTGCTGCCACTGCCACCGGTAGATGGATCGAGTGGTTGGATGTGACCACGAGGGGGAGGATAGCAAAGGAAGGAACTTTTGGACGCCGACACTGATCGATGGACTTTAAGTATACGGCTGTTGGAAAATATGTCGGTCATCTCTTGAAATATAGCCGAGTATAGAAAACTACGGCATTTTGGTGTACCGACGAATGATGTCCATCTGGTTTAAGTAAATAAAAGTGTTCGGCTTTTAACTTATAAATGTTTAGTTGGTGTGCACTGTTTTCCGAATATAGGGAAGGAAGTTGTTGGATATGCTTCCGCCATATAAATTGCGTAGGTACCGATCTAAAAGATATAAACCCCCGGCATTAATAGACCTTCAGGTCAAGCAATAGGTAGGTAAGCGAACTGTGGCAACCCCAACGGATCGGGGGCCGTTTCGGGGGTGCCACAACGGTTGGTATCAGAGCAAAAGGTTATATGTGGAGTGATAAGGAGCCTCATTTGGAAATTGAGGAAGATAATGACAATGCACACCATATGATGCTGACTAAGAATGGTTGACTAACTTTGAACAACGGGTGATGGGTGTTCACTTGTAGATCCCTAGTCTGTTTTGTGAGTTGCTTTTTAGGTGCCAGTAACATGGTTATGTTACTTATTTCCATAGTTGCAGTTGCTTTAAATGGAGACGTTGAGTCACGGATTATTCCTGAGGCAAATGCGTGGAAACTGCAGGAAAATCATGGTACGAACTGGATGTCATCATCCATCGAGGGCTGAAGCCTCTGCAGCAAAGGCTGAACCCCGAATGGAAGATATCCTGCAGGCATTGGCCAATATAGGAAATCTGATGGAAAGACAAGCACAGCAACAACCCGGAGCAGAATGCCGTACTTAATGACTGGTGGAGCAATTCCTGAAGTTGAAACCACCTAAGTTTAGTGGAATGGGAAGTCCTGAGGAGGCGGAGCATTGGATTGATGTGATGGAACAAATTTTCCGAGTGTTAAACTGCAATGATACTGAGAAGATGACTTTGGCAGAGTACCAGCTGGAGGGAAATGCAAAGTTTTGGTGGAGAGCTTCAAGGGACACGATCTTACCCCCGGGTACTGATATGAATTGGGATGAGTTTATGAGAGCCTTCAATAGAAAGCATTTCTCTGATTGTGCTAGGGATAAGAAAATCACAGAATTTGTTCAGTTAGAACAAAGGGAGCTGACAGTGTATCAGTATGAGGCGAGATTTTCTGAACTGTCTAGATATGCTCCCAAGCTGATTGAAGATCGAGAAGAAAAAGCTAAGAGATTCCTGAAGGGATTGAGAACTGATATCGGGAAACAACTGGTGCCTTTGAATATAAGAGATTATAATGAGATTTACGAAAGGGCACAGTTGGTGGAGTAGGAGTTGGTAAGAGAGCAATCAGAGTATAAGAGGCAGTCGACTTTTGGTGATATCAGACGGGGTAAGAGACCTTATGCAGGTCAAGGTCAGACCTGGGAATCTAGGAAGAAGAGCAATTTCGGGAATTCTGGAAAAGCCAAGGATGGCCTGAATCTAGGAAAAGCACCTTATCGGAATGAAGATTGTCGAAGGTGTGATGGGCAGCATGGCCCAGGACCTTGTAATGGACGGCTAAAGTGCTATGGTTGTGGACAGGTAGGACACCTTGAGAAGGATTGTCTACAAGAGAGGTCGCAGCCAAGTATCAATCCAATGCGACGAGTACAACAACGTACTGCTGGACCATATCCACAAAGGAATCCACAGAGACCACCAGAACAAGGACAAATGTATGCGATCACTCAAGAGGAAGCGGAAGCTTCCGAAAATGTTATCTTAGGTACGATTTCTATAGATAGATAAGAAGGGATATGCGTTATTTGATATGAGTGACACGCATTCATTTGTGTCTGAAAAATATAGATGATTGTGAGAAATAGGAACAAATCTTTAGATATGCCTCTTCGTATTTCTACATCACTGAAGGACATGTTATCTACGTTATCATGTGAGATGTGTGAGATAACCCTAAGGGAATGAGATCTGGAAATGGACTTGGTAGTGATAGTTATGTATGACTTTGACGTCATCGCAGGAATGAACCGAACTGTGAACTGAACTGGAAAGGCAGTGTTTCTGGGATAATTCTATCAGAGTGGCGCAGCGGAAGCATGGTTAAGCTTGTAGAACTCTTGTTTGTGAAAAAGAAGGATGGGTCGATGCATTTGTGCATTGGCTACAGGCAATTGAATTAGATGACCTATTTGACCAACTACAAGGAAGTTCGGTCTTTTCTAAAATTGACTTGAGATTAGGATATCAGTTAAGGATTAAGAAAGAAGACATCCCTAAGACCGTATTTAGGACTCGCTATGGACATTATGAGTTCCTAGTTATGCTATTTGGATTGACGAATGCCTTAGCTGCATTCATGGATTTAATGAATAGGATATTTAAGCCTTATTTGGATCAAATTGTGATTGTCTTCATTTGATGATATCCTGATATATTCTAAAGGACTCGAAGAACATGCACAGCATCTAAGCGTAGTGTTGCAAACAAAGCTTAAGAAGTGAATTATGGAGAGCGAGTTATGAATTTGAGGATTAAATTATGATCATTTGAGCTAAGTAGTGACCTCCTATTAGAGGATCTCATTGGAAGTCTTGATGCATTACATGGAAGCATTCAGTATGTATAGATTGATCTTGGAAGTCATGAGTATGAGTGGTCATATGAGACATGAAATTATTTGTGGTTTATATGTCAGAATAATAGGTTTAATTGATGGAGGTCAACTTCTAAATTTTTTATGATGATCTCAGTTTAAAAAGGTTCTGTGGAATTAGTGGATATGATCAATTGTGGTTATAGTCTTTCCAAGGTGAAATGGTGAAAGTTCAAGTTGTGGATTTGATGAGTGATTAGTCTAAGTGATGATCCTTTAGGGTGAGACATGAGATATACTCGATGGAAACTAGACAAGTTCTTATCTTGGTGGACTATCGATATTTGGACTGAATGAATGGAGCTATATTTTAGGCTTGAATCCATGTTGCAGTGAAGGCGTAATGAATGTCTCTGTTGGACTGTACCATATGAGTTATTGGTGGTGTCGATTTTGATGGTTCTAGGCTTCAATTGGTGGTGACAAAGGTATAGGAATAATTTGGCTAAATGGTGTATTCAATTAAGCCGAGAGGTGAAATTCTTCAAATTTGAATTTGATTGTTGGCTGCACTTAGGATAGACCTTGAAACTATACAAAGGATCAAGTTATTATAGTTCAATCTTGACATATAAAATATATATATAAATGAATAAATATAATTATAGAACCCTTCACTAGTACCACTAATGGAATGGAGTGAAGGCGGAACAACGCAAACCCATGGGACTGTTGAGACCATTGGATATACCAGAATGGAAATAGGATCATGTGACGATGGATTTTGTGCAAGAGTTACCAAAGACATCAAGTGGTCATGACTCTATCTGGGTGGTAGTAGATCGCTTGACTAAGTCTGCCCATTTCCTAGCAGTCCGCGTAGACTATCCAATAAATAAATATGCTAAGATATATGTAAGCAGGTAGTACACTTACATGGTGTTCCTGTAACTATCACGTCTGATCGAGACTCGAGATTTACTTCAAAACCTTTGGCGAAGTCTTCAAACCGCCTTAGGGACGAAGCTCCAACTCAATGATGCTCTTCATTCGCAAACGGACGGACAAACGAAAAGAGTGATCCAGACACTAGAAGACGTGTTAAGAGCTTACATCCTTAACTTTAGAGAAAGTATCAGCCTAACCCTAGACACATACTCGATCATGAAGCCATCAAGGTGGATGAGAAAGTGAGATATCGGGAAGAGCCGATCCAGGTACTAGATCGAAAGGAGTAAGTCCTCCACACCAAGAAAATCCCACTAGTTAAGATATTGTGGCAACATCACAATGTGGAGGAGGCCACATGGGAAAGTGAGAAAGAAATGAACGAAAGGTACCCTCATTTGTTTTCAGAGACATGAGAAATGTCTAATTTCGAGGACGAAATTCTCTAAGGAGGGGAGAATTGTGGCATCTAGAAATTTTGACGACCCTCGGATATGTGACGGTCCGTGACTGGCTGACGGAAGTATCGTCGGACTGTGTCATTAGAATCATTTACGGACATTGTTTTATTTTCATCGTTGGACCGATGAGCCTTGTTTAGTAATGGTTTGATTGTAGAATAAATTATAGCTTTGTCGGAAGTCCCTTTTATTTAAGGTCATTGGTGAGACCAACCTCAACCGTAGTTTTGCCGACCTTGGAAAAAGAAAATGTGATACGTCGTGGCTTGACGAAATTGTTATCAGACGTCATCGTCGGCACTACATTTGACCTAGTTTCATCGCCAACCAACGTCCCGAAACATCTAACATATTTTCTATAGACCACCGGATTCCCATGCACGGCCATGCGGACGTGAGGATTTATAATAACCGAAGGACAGCTCCATTTCTTTCCCTTTTCTTTCGGGCGGTCAACCAAAGGAAATGCTTGACTAAACAACCACGTTTATCCCTCTCTCTTGGACAGCAATGGAGACACGCATGCACTGAGATGTGCCCTCCGTTGGCTGCCACCAGGATCCCTTTTTAGTTTACTTTATGTAGTCAACTAAATTAAGTTCTCGCTCATGCATGAGGCGTGCACCGGAGGGGGGGCAAGTGGCGGAAGAAAACACTGGTTGAGGGACACGGTTTGCTCATGTGTCCTTCCCTCACGCAGCCACACGAAGACAGAAGCGCTGATTAATCGGTCAATTAAGTTGAGGGCCTTCTTCGTTGACACGTTCGCCCACGTGTCCTCCGGTGACGTCCATGCGCTCCTTGAGCGTCCACCACCAAAACCGTTGCAGCAAAGTGAGAAAGAGAGAAATCAACCGAGCGGAAATTTGAGCAAGCGAGAGAGTGAACTAGAGAGAGTGAGGTACCGAGCGAAACTTGAGTGAGAGAGAGAGCCCGTGCTCGTGCTTGAGTTGCCACCATCGACGCCGCTCGCTGCCGTTGAGTCGCACCACCGCACCGAACCCCTCGCCGTTAGCATCGTAGGACTTGAGGCAAGTAAAGTCCGTTAGCATACATTTTGCTTGCTGTGGTTGTGTGTGAAGTGTAATGGGTGTTGGAAATGATGTTGGATGCTGAAATTCGAGTGAATGGTGGTAGTCTTCCTAGAACAAGCAAGCTGTTGCATGTACGAACAGTCTGACCTTTGTTGATTTCGTGAGTTGCATGCGATTTTCTGGTTGGAATATCACTTCGACTTCTCGATGAAAGTTGTAGAGGACTTCTTGAAGATTAACATACTAAAATTTGAGATAAAACGGACAAGTATTGGTTAGTGAAATGAATTTTCTTTGAAGAAACTAGATCTGGAAATTGTTGTGCTAACCCTTGGTAATTTCGTGAACTGTAAAGCAACATTTTAGTTGGAATCTTACTTCGACTTCTTGATGAAAGTTGTAGAGGACTTCTTGAAGTTTAACATATCAAAACTTGAGATAAAATGAACAAGTATAGGTCGGTGAAACCATTTTTCTTTGAAGAAATTGGATCTGGAAAACGTTATGTTGACCTAGTGTGATTCTGTGAATTTTTATTAAATTATCCAGTTGAAATTTGATCTTGTTTCCTTAATTAAAGTTGTAAATGACATTCTGAGGAATAACATACTGAAAATTGAGAAGAAACGGACATGTGTTGGTCGGTGAAACGAATTTTCTTTGAAAGGAGTTAATCTGGAAAAACAGTACCGAGAATAGGGAGAATTAAACCGACTATAGCTATTAATCTAGAACGAATTTGATTTCTATTTCTTCATGAAACGTTTACGTCTAGGTGTTGTCTATAACATATCAAAATTTCAGAATTTTCGGAGTTCGTTTGAGTATTTAATCGAAATTATTTCCGAAACTGTGCAAACTGTAGTGCTTAAATTTTAAAAAGCTGTGATGCATGGACCGTACCGAATTGTATGAGGTTCTTTTCATATGGTCTTCTGCATGAGATATTTGTCTCTAGGTCTCAACTATAACGTGTTAAATCTTCAAAATTTATTGAGATCGTTTACTAATTTTTCCAGAATTTTTATTAAAGAAGTGCATTCTGTTTTATCCGAAAATTGTTCTATTTTCAAAAACAAATGAATTGCTCTATGAGATATGATATCTTGGGCTGTTATTTGTACTGCATATATGGTGACATTTGGCATATCACATGACATCAAAAAGGCCGGTTTAAACCTTTGACATTATTGCATCAAATGTTAATTCGAAAATGAGATATATATGTGAATATGCATTTTGATGATGATAATACCGTCAGAGGTGTGAGCCGACGATGCCCCGGGAGTGTCAGGATGCCCGGAGTATGTGTGCCGGATGCCCGGAGGTGTGAGCCGGATGTCCTCGGGAGTTTCGGGATGCCCGGTGGTATATTGGTACGTAATTCTAGGGGATGCCTGGTGCTATGTCGGTACGTAATTCCGGAAGGCAGGGGTGACCATTTTCATGGCGAGCCCTGGCGATTCCTCGTGATGCCAGGTGCGATGCGAGATGCCCGGAGGTGTGTGCCGGAGGTTCGTCGCGATGCCAGGTTGGGTGCAAGCGATATATGAGGGATGCAAACACTGGTCCCTGGAAGAACGATGAGAAGCTTTCGAATATCAAAATGGGAATTGAATCATGCACGTGTGTGTGTGCATATGGCATGGGATATAATTGCCTAGGAAATTGAGTTGATACTATATGGCATTGAGAATGCGATCATGAAGGCATTGAATGGATCTCATGAGAATATATATATATATATATATATATATATATATATATGATTGTATGGGTGATATGGATCATGCGCATGTATGTGCATATGGCATGGAACATGAATTGCCTTAATGAATGCATCTCATTGAGATATAAGCATGATTGCATGGATGATATGTGCATTTCACATGAAATTGTGGTTGTCTTGCTTGTTGCATTGTGTAGTTTGATGGATTTTTATTGCTGAGTGGTTGTACTCACCCCGTTTGGGGACTAACATTTTAGACTAGATAAGATACCTCTCGCTGCCACCGCCACCGGTAGATGGATCGAGTGGTTGGATGTGACCACGAGGGGAGGATAGCAAAGGAAGGAACTTTTGGACGCCGACACTGATCGATGGACTTTAAGTATACGGCTGTTGGAAAATATGTCGGTCATCTCTTGAAATATAGTCGAGTATAGAAAACTAAGGAATTTGGTGTACCGACGAATGATGTCCATCTGGTTTAAGTAAATAAAAGTGTTCGGCTTTTAACTTATAAAATGTTTAGTTTGTGTGCACTGTTTTCCGAATATAGGGAAGGAAGTTGTTGGATATGCTTCTGGCATATAAATTGCGCAGTACCGATCTAAAAGATATAAACCCCGGCATTAATAGACCTTCGGGTCAAGCAATAAGAAGGTAAGCGAACCGTGGCAAACCCAACGGATCTGTAAAAATCTCTAGCTCACCGAAAATTCTTCGGAGGATGAGTCAATGTTCCTAAAATAAATCGTGACATGGCAGAACTTTCGATTTCTAAAATCGGGTTCAAATTCACTATTAATTTCAATCTGACCCGATTTTAGCGTGACCTAATCTACTGGGTAGCTTTTAGGAATTTTTAGTACAATTGACCCATGGTTGATTATTTTCAAACTACATTATACATCTTCAACACATTGGCGACTCTCGGTTGTTGTGAAAGTCTCAAGGTCTGAAATATGGGCACAGGGCACCAAAACGACAGAAAAATCGGTCTAGTGCCGATCGACGAGAATTTTGCAATTTGGTGGGATTACCAACACTCTGATCACCTATCTCAATCAAATCGACCTATCTCCAGTCTCTGATAGTTTTTTGACTGTGTCGTAATGACCCTTGCAGAATAGCACGGTCGAGTAGTCGATTCCCGGTCAAATTCTCAAGTTTATTGCGTTTATATTCCTTAACAATTTCACCTGATAGGCTAGTTATTTCATGAGTGGCCACCTTAGAAAAAGAAACTATAGGCGCGTCGATGAAAAGCCCAACTTATCTAATCGAAAACAGAACCTAAAAATCAAAATGTCACAACTCTTCCGCTCTTATAAAAATTTCGTCATTGAAATTTAAACGTTTATAAATCTTAACAAAAAAGGTGGGGTTATCGTCGTCTCACCGAGTCTTCACTTTCCCGGGTTGCTTTTTTAGTCTCGTGGTGTTGTCAGACCACTTTGACCAAGGGGATCATCTTGGTACACAGAATCTATTTTTGATGATGGCAACTGCATCCATTGACTGCTGGACTAACTCTAGGCCTGTGATCTTCCGTTGTCCGACCTCATCCTAACACATTGGCGTTCTGCACGCTCTGCCATACAACACTTCGAAAGGAGCCATCTGAATTCTCTGCTGATAGCTGTTGTTGTAGGCAAACTCGACAATATGAAACTGTTCCTCCTAGCTTCCCTTGAAATCCAAAACGCAAGCTCGCAGCATGTCTTCGAGGGTTTGAATCGTCCTCTCAGACTGGCCATCCGTCTAAGGATGATATGCTGTACTGTACTGTAACTTCATTCCTAAGGCGGCTTGAAACGTTTCCAAAAGGCAACTGTGAACCTCGGGTCTCGGTCCGATGTAATCGTCGCTGGCACTCCATACAGACAAACAATCTGACGCACGTACAACTCTACATGTCCAAATCAAGGTCTTTTCGTACTGTAATGAAATGAGCCGACTTTGTCAATCTGTCGACCACTACCCAAATGAAATCATTACTCCTCTGACTCCTTGGTAACCCTATCACAAAATCCATTGTGATATGTTCCCATTTTCACTCGGGAATCTCAAGAGGTTGCAGAAGTCCTCCTGGCTTACAGTGTTGTGCCTTCACTTATTGACACGTTAGACACTTGGCGACATGCTTGAAGATGTCCGCCTTCATACTGAATCACCAATAGTGTTGACGTAGGTTCTAATACATCTTCGTACTACCAA
The DNA here is from genome assembly GCA_014182565.1 of Eucalyptus marginata. Classification (NCBI taxonomy): domain Eukaryota; kingdom Viridiplantae; phylum Streptophyta; class Magnoliopsida; order Myrtales; family Myrtaceae; genus Eucalyptus; species Eucalyptus marginata. The sequence continues at coordinate 1,499,111 of CM024588.1, read as the reverse complement.
GATGAATGCTATAACTGTTACGATGAGATTCTGACAAGATCTCTTCCTTAAGCGCTGCATCGTTAGGTACACACAATCATCCTTGAAACCTCAATGTTCCATCTTTAGAAATCTGAAAGTTAGTCTTCCTCTTCTCGGTATCCTCTTGCAGGATCTTTTGAACATCTTGGTCTATCAACTGAAGCGTCTTAATCCTAATCTTCAATTCCAGCTCAATTCTAAGGGTGGCCTACCTCAAACTTAAAAACCGGATCTCGAGCCTTCTCAAGTAAAGTCCATTCATTGAGTACCATCTGTGCTACTGAAGATTTCCGACTTAGCACGTCAACGACCTTGTTCGCTTTTCCAAGTGGTACAAAATATCACAATCATAGTCCTTCAGAAGTTCCATCCAGCGACGTTGTCTCATATTCAACTCCTTCTGAGAGAATAGATACTTGAGACTTTGATGGTCAGCGAAGATCTGGAATCTTTATCCACACAAGTAATGTCTCCAAATCTTCAGAGCGAAAAAAATCTCTGCGATTTCTAAGTCATGCGTCGGGTAATTCAACTCATGAGGTCTCAACTGGCGGGACATGTAGGCAACAACTCTACCATGCTACATTAACATGCAACCTAGTCCTCTAAACGACGCATCACTGTAGATCTTATATCCTCTAGGACTAGATGGAATGGTCAATATAGGTGTGGTAGTCAGCTTCTGCTTAAGCTATTGGAAACTACAATCGCACTTATCTGACCACACAAACTTTCTTCCTTCTTTAGTAGTCGAGTCAAAAGCTACGGTAATGCTGCAAATCCCTCCACGAACCTTCTATAGTACCTTGCTAAACCTAGAAAACTTATGATCTCTATCACCGTTGTCTGTCTTGGCCAGTTAATCACAGCTTTGATCTTGGTCGGGTCCATGGAGATTCCTTTGCCTAAAATCACGTGACCTAGAAAAGTAACATGAGTCAACCAAAACTCGCACTTGCTGAACTTAGCATACAGCTCATGAATCCTCAAAGTCTGGAGTACCATCTCAAATGCCTCTCGTGCTCCTCTAGACTTTTCGAGTACACAAGGATGTCATCGATGAACACAATCAAAAACTCATCTAGGTATTCCTTTAATACTCGGTTCATCAAATCCATGAAAGTAGCTAGGGCGTTCGTCAAACCAGACGGCATTACCATAAACTCATAATGGCTGTATCGAATACGAAACGCTGACTTCGGTATATCCTCCTTTTTAATCCTCAGCTGATGATATCCCATCCTCTGGTCGATTCTAGAAAATATCGACGCTCCTTGCAACTGATCAAACAAGTTGTCGATCCTTGGCAATGGATACTTGTTCTTGATCATCACCTGATTGAGTTGACGATAGTCGATGCACAGACTCAACGAATCATCTTTCTTCTTTATGAACAGGACTGATGTTCCCCAAGGTGATGCACTAGGACGTATGAATCCCTTATCCAACAATTCTTGCATATGCACCTTCAGTTCTTTCAACTCAAACAACGCCATTCATTAAGGAACCTTAGAGATTGGCCCTATCTCGAGGGCTAACTCAATCACAAATTCTATCTCTCTTTTTGGCGACAAACCTGGCAATTCCTTTGGAAACTTGTCTGGAAACTCTTGGACTACTGCAATGTCCTTGATCTTCAGCTCCTCAACTGTCATATCCATGACAGTCGCTAGGTAACTTTGACAACCCTCGTCTAATAAACGGGTTGCCTCTAGCGATGAGATTAAAGGGATCGAGGGTCCTCCTCGACTTCCGATAAATTCGAACTTTTATCCGTCAACGGATCAAACTGTATTATATTACGACAACGAGTCATTACAACAAAAAGCTCCTCGTGCCAAACCTTTTCATATATGATATCAAAGTTATACATATGCAAAATCATCAAGTACAACTCTAGTCAGCGATTCTCCTTTCTACAATTTCATTACAACAACCGAGGTTCTATAGACTTAACCAAAATTCTACTGCACCACTCAATCACCCCAAAAACATTCTTCCTCTGATCAGTGCATGCTTCAATTCATTCCTGTCTCCTTCACCATCCTAGTGGCATCCTATCTGCAATAACGGTGCTCATACTCTCCTAGACCAACGCAGACAGTTCCTCACCTGATGGCCATGCTGGCCACATCCAAAGTACACTCCCGTTAAACATGGACACTGGGTTGGTCCGTGCTTCCTAATACAAACTCGGCACCTATCTGGTGAGTCCTCTGCCTCTTGTCGGGTGATAGTACGCACCCTTTCTTGTACCGGAGGCCTAATCTAAGTACCCCATTGTGCATCTTGTGGCGTATTCTCTCTATTCCGTTCCATCAGTGGCGGTGACAGTAGCTGTTCTGATCCCATTTGCCTACACGAACAATTTCTGGCTAGGTGATCTTACTGGTTACACACAAAATAAGCACCCGTCCTAAAATGGCATGACAATGATCCATGCCATCTTCCGCAGAAGCGACACACGACATTCTAGCTCCGCTCTGACTTCCCGATTCTACTCCTTCGGTTGGGACGAATGGGGTGCTTTCCTTCCGTCATTGACTTTTTCCCAGACCGATCATCATCTCTGTTGGACCTAAACCATGACTCAAATGAAGAGGCTTGTTCCTCGATCACAATTCTAGGTTGGGCCTCAATAGGTGCAGCAATAATGGCGGTTACGGCATTGGCGGCAGTAATGACAGCAGCAACAGCGGCGGCTTGATCTTGTGCTTACTGACCCAAATTGTTTCCCAAAGTCTCTAGCGCTTGAACGATCCCGTCGAACCTAGGATCGCTCAGTGCTGCTACACTCTCAGTACCGGCTTGCGGCAATACTCTCACACTCGCGCTGGCCTGAGCCTACGCTCTACCTCTAGTACAGACTTTTCTCAGCGTCCTACCCCGAGATACAGGTCCTACCGACCTCCTCCAAGGAGTTCTCTGCTCCCAGTCGCTCATGCCACAGGATGTTCATAGAAACCTGTTTTCCAATTCCTCACTGAATTAGAAATTGAGTGACCACATAAGCAAGCTACCAATCAACTATCATTCACATGCATTAGCATAAAATAAAGGTCATTCCTACTAAATATCCCATGACCCATCGCACCTTATCACTCCAACTACTAACCCGCTCTAATACCACTTAAACGGGGATGTCACGCCCCGAACCTCAAGCGTCCGCACATCCCTCTTCAGTCGATACAAATGCGACGTTCCCAAGACGCGTCGCCGACCCATTCTCTTTAATGCACATGGGGAAGCAAAACAAATACCCCTGACAACAAACAACATGGGATATGAAAGCAGGGCACCTCTCACAAAAGCCAACTTTTATAAACAATGGGGTTTAGGTACAGAGCAAGTCTGGTAAAAAACCTACAAAAGGTCGGCTCTCAAAAAGGAGTTGTCCTACGACACACTAGTCGGACACAAACGCCATTCCTTCAGACTCCACCTCCACAGACTTCGGGGCTTCGGTCCTCCACAACCACCAATTATGGACTTGAAAATTTAAACCCACGACGGGGTGAGACAATGACTCAGCAAGTTCACCCCTTAAACCCCTATTAGGAAGAAAATACACCTCAGGGCGCTCTAGCCACATAGCCACACAATTAGAACAGAGGACTTACCTCGCCTTAGTTCCTTCTTGCACGTCAGCACAATTCATATATACATTGCATATAATTAATGCACATAACAATTGAAACACCTCAACAACTCAATCAATCACAGGGGTCCCGATTATAAGGCCAAACCGTTATGACATGTCCCATACCATGCCACATAGTTTTGTCTCATAATCAGGCGCATCAAACTCAAACAATCATGCGTTCCAATTGTTAATTAAGCCCCTCAAGGGCACGACCTACTCATAAGTTCGGTGTCTACTGGCATAGCCAGGCATCGTCTCACCACCATTGAGCACGGTGACGTCTCTCAATAGACGGCTTTCTCGAAGGAGCGTAGGTCCATAATCTACTGCAACCCAAGTCCCACTAAGTGGGTATCCCATATGGGGTAACGACCGGCTTAAAAGCTCGAGATGGGTTCTCTTAACAAACACAAGACCAATCAATCTTGGCCGAGGACACCGTGCATTGCACTCAAATGCCTCCTTTAAAATGGTGATCTTAGCCTATTTTCTTCGTATTAAAAATACTCTGTGAAAATAGTCATGTGTGGGTACACGGTCAGATTGAACTCGAAAAATTCAAAATCTCCAATTTAAAATCCCACCATCTTATATAGTATATCAAACCATTTTTGGTGTCAAAATCCAACACCCAAGATTTTCTGAATAAATATCGAAATTCACAATTTTTTGAATCATTGACCAAATTTCAATAAGCAATTAACACAAATTAACATCCAATTGCATAAACCGAACACACCATTGCAATTAGCACAAAATTACAGTCACCGACTATCTCGGTCTAATTTCCGGAAAAAAATAAATAATTAAATAATTACCAAAATTAATTAAATAAATACAATTAAATGCTATAAATAGGAAGTTAGGCCGGAAAAGCCTAATTAAATGCTCGACGGGCCCGGAAAATATCCGAACCAATCTAGATAATTAATACAACCTGTCTAGTCCCTAATTAATCTATCTATGCCCCTAACATGCAAAATTGGATAATTAAACCACTAATCTAATCTAACTAACCACCTAAACCTTAATTAACTTAATCTAATCACCCCCTAAGCATAATTAATCTCCTAAGCAAGGTTTAGTGAGTAAACTCACTAGATTTGCGAGTCGGTGAGTCCATGGCGACGGCGACGCGGAGACGAACGACAAACTCTGAAGCGGCGACGCCAATGGGGGCTTGGACCAGGCCGAAAACGACCCTGCAAAGCACATTGTTACTACTAGACTCGGCTGAACTTGCGGGCTGGATTTGTGTGGCATCGAGTGGGCTGCTTGCGGCTAGGCAAAGAAGAAATCGATGGAGTGGGACGTTGCTGGAGTAAACGTAAGATGAATTCGTGGGATTGTTGACTCGACAGCTATTGGCGTGAAGAAATCTTGAGGCTGAGTGGGGTCGTGAACACCGTGGCCTTCGCGAGAGATGCTACAGCTTTTGTCGGTGAGCTGCTTCGGTGGGTGAAAGGCACATGAGGAGTCAACAATTGAAGTTTGCTGGGGAAGTTTGACTCTTGCGGGACAAACGATGATGGAGATGGGGCGTATGGCAGCTTGGATCGAAGAACTTAGTGGAGTGTGAGCGTGAGGCAACAAGAGAGAGAAAGAATGGGAAAATGGTGTGGGTGAGTGGGCTTCACTGGCGTGAGGGGACCGGATGAAGGGAGAGAAACGATCGGTGGCTGCTTCTGTTTGAGGGAACAACCGAAGGTGGAGCAGCAGCATGGACCTGGGGGAAAGAGCCTCACTAGAACAAAACTGAAAGCAAAGCCGAGGTCGACGGGGACAATGAAACAAAGAAGCAAGAACCATAAAGGCGAAGCAGCTGGCAGGTGTGTTCGAGCAGATTGGAGAGGGGGAACGGATAAGGGAGAAAGAAACGTGCAAGGGAAGCTTGGGGGAGGGGAAGAAAGTCAACAATAATATCTACTTAATTAAATGCTTGGTCCCCCTATTACTTTCTTGAATAAATCGTCACAATTAATCTAATTTGAAGCCAAATGTTGTAGCCCCCATCCTAAGCTCCGAATTTCGTCAATTTTGAACTTCAATTTCTTCACAAATCTCTCCAATTTGATGTCCAATTTTGATGCTGAGGAAGCCTACACAATTTCCACCATTTCCCTTTGCCAAGTGGCTCGCTAAGGAGGCCAAAAATCCCTTCAATTTGGCCAATCCGAATTTCCATTCTTTTCTGAATCGTCCGAATTGATTTTTTGTAAAAATCCCAAGCTCACCAAAAATTCTTCGGAGGATGAGTCGACGTTCCTAAAATAAATCGTGAGATGGCAGAACTTTCAATTTCTAAAATCGCGTTCAAGTTCACGGTTAATTTCCTAATGTGATTTTAGCGTGAAATAACCTACCGGGTAGCTTTTAGGAAATTTTTAGTGCAATTGACCCGTGGTCGATTATTTTCGAACCACATTATATATATTCGACACATTGGCGATTCTCAAATGTCATGAAAGTCTCAAGGTCCCAAATACGGGCACAGGGCGCCAAAACGACAGAAAAATCGGTATAGTGCCGATCGACGAGAATTTTGCAATCTGGCGGAATCACCCACACTCTGATCACCTATATTAGTCGAATCGACCTATCTCCGGTCTCTGATAGATTTTCAACTGTGTCGTAATGACCCTTGCAGACTAGCATGGTCGAGCGGTCGATTCCTAGTCGAATTCTCAAGTCTATTGCGTTTATATTTCCTAACGACTTCACTTGATAGGCTAGTTATCTCGTGAGTGGCCACCTCAAAGAAAGGAACTATAGGCACCTTGATGAAAAGCCCAACCTATCTAATTGAAAACAGAACCTAAAAATTAGGATGTCACATATTGCCTATCATTTTCAGACCTTTGTGGGAAGTTCACTCGAAACTATGATGGTCCATATGTTGTAAAGAAGGTGCTCCTTGATGAAGCACTGATTCTTGTAGAAATGGATGGTTGAAAGTTGCCAAAGCCTATGAACATTGATGCTATCAAGAAATATTATTCGTAAATAAATTGAAAGGCCTTTGAGCCACTTTTGGATTGAATCTAAGACACTTTAGAATATTCGCATCATACATCTCATGTCTACATAGCACATTCGCATATTTGTTTCTCTTGTAGGTACCAAAAGATCCTTAAGGAAGACTTCACCTATCCTCAAGAGATCAACCTCAAGAAGACAAAACCCCAAAGTTCAACAACTTTCCTTCGAATCTAGGAAAAGCCCGGTCAATTAGAACACTAGAACAGTGAACCCCTTTTTGGCAAAAAAGTCAATTTTGTCCAAAATGTTTTGACCTTATCTCCAAAATCTTCCCGAGAGGAGTCAAGGGAACATATTTTTTGAAAATACATTCTTCATATCTTAATTCCCCATGGAGAGAAATTTATCCAATTGATGTTATGGAAAAGCTTAAAAGGGATTGTAAAATATGCCAAATGGTAGTGCCAAGATAATAAGAGGCAAGCCCTTAACTAAACACATCCTTATACACACTTTGAGAGAATTGAGTGATAAGAACCATGTCTTAGGGTATAGGATTCATTCACAGTGAATACATGGATTGAAATGATAAAGACATTTCTTTCTCAATCCCAAACATTATTAATATCCCTTACAAGCCACTTCGAGCCAAATAGGGAGCACTTTCAAAACAATTCTATTAAGGACAACCTCACATTGGGGCAAGATATGGGGTCTTTGTTGAAAATTATGGAGTAAAAGATCAAGAAATATTTTATTGCCTTCACTTACATCAATCTTCTTGTGTTAGTTTGAGGTGACTTCTTATGGAAGCTTGAAGCATCCCAAAGAGATGAAGAGCATTCCATTTACTACACAATCACAATCATCCCTTGCTTAATCAATTTGAGCCTTATGTGATTCTTTCGAGACCCTAGGTGATGATTATCTCCCTACAATAGGGCAAGGCATATAGTTTAGCAACAAAGATTGAAAATGTTGGCCACAAAGCGAATATCCCTTGTGTAAACCCGTGACCATGCCTACGTTACAATCCCTTCAAAGTCCTTTTGATCAACGAATATGTATTTACTGTGAACGTTTTTGAAGACCTTTGACATAGGTTACATGAGAACCCTCTTACTAGAGTTGTATAGCTTTGCCACGTCAAAGGTTGGGAATAAAAGTCTTTTTTGAGAGCCAATGTGAAAGATCTCTTTGATTGGGTTATTTCTAATTTGGCAGATTTGATTTAACCCTTAGATGGTTTATCCAACTTCATTTTGTTAAAATCCTCTCCAAAAGAATTTGATGATTGGTCTTGTTTACCAAGACATGTTTAAATGATTTCACAAGATTAGCCTTTGAACAATGTAACATCCTCGATCCCGACCCCGTAAGGATCGGCTATAAGGTCCTAAAAGGATCGATCATGGGCCATTGGCCATGGATCGCTTGGTTCGATCGGCAAGAAATCAAGGATCTGTCACGACCGACCGACCGACCAACCGGTCACAAATTGGTCAAGGTGTTGACCTGATTTCTTACCAACCATACCGATGGGATAGGATCACCAGCTCATAAGATGACTTTTTGATCACGATAATTGATCACGGGATGATTTTGGATCGGTGGATGGTCACCGGTCGATCTAGCCATCCGCAGTTTCTGGTCGCGGGTAATTCCGCCCGGTTATGCGCCTATACACGGACGATCCGAATTGACCAAATGTAAATTCATTCCAACCAAAAATGCATCAATTCCCTATTTAATTCTTAGTGATTGGAGGGGAATCTTGAATTGCTGAAGTCTGATCAAGGATTGGTAATGCACCGACCATGAACCCTACCGGTGGATCGGGTGTCGATAGGAATGAGCCTAAGGATAGACCCGGCTATTCCGTCACTTACTCTAAGGTCCATAGGTGCGTTGGCTTTGTATTAGGCCATGAGTGGCCTAAACTTGAAATGTTTTCCCACAACGAGGTGAGACGACATCTCAGCAAGTTCAACCCCCTAAGACCCGACTAGAAAGAAAATATGCCCTAAGGGCTGTCTAAGCACAAACACGAGTCAGAGGACTTACATTGGCCTCAGTTCCTTCCTGTCAATCAATATAATTCAAATAGACATCCAATCCTTCCAACCATTCAGATCGAATCATTGATCAATTGACTCAGTCGATTCCATGTCATCACGACCTTTCCTTGGTCGACCAAATCAATACTATCTATGAAGTCCAATCATATCCAAACTGCTCACTCTAAGTTAATAAATAGATAGTATAGCTCGCACTAAGTTGATAAGTAGTATATTGCTCGCTATCTAAGCTGACATATCAAGCCCGTAGATTGATATAGTATACTAATAATGCTCTCTCTAAGCTGATAGTAATATTGCTCACTCTAAGCTGATAAGGTATACTACTCTCTACCTAAGCTAACATTTCAAGCCCGTAGGTTGATATAGTATACTGGTATAGTGCTTTCTATCTAAGCTGATATATCACTCGTAAGTCGATATAGTATACCACCCTAACCATATAACCAATTCATCATTTTATCATTCCCAATAAAAATATCCGTGTGTGGGTACGCGATCGGCCTTAGCCAAAATACAATTTTCTGCCACTTGAAAATCCACCAATTTTAACAGTCCACAAATACACTTTTGGCACTATAAACCGACGCCTGATAATTTTCCAATTAATTACTGAAATTGAATAAATTTATGACTAAATTCCCAAAATCACAAATCATGCACAATTAGAACAAATTAGAACTCAATTAAATAAATGGATCACACCACTACAATCAGCATAAAATTCCAATCACCGGCTATTTGGGTCTAATTTTTGGAAAATAATTAATTAATTAAATAATTACGAAAAAATAATTATTATATGCTAGTAAATAGAACTTAGGCCTATAAAGCCTAAATAAAAGCCGAGACGAGCCCGGAAAATTTCCGAGCCACTTTAGATAATTACTGGAGCTTGTCTACGCCCTAATTGCACTAAACTATCCACCTAACATGCATCGATAATTAATCAATTCGTTAATCTAATCTAACCATCCACCTAATCCAAGCTTAGTCTAAACTAAACAACCCTTAAACGTCATTAACTTACTAAGCGAGGATTAGTGAGTTAAACTCACTTGTTAAATGATCCGCTCGGATCAAATCGATGGGGACGCGGTGAGGGACAAGAAACTCCAAAGCGGGCTTGCCAACCGGGGTCCGAAAGGCACCAAGACGGGCCTAAACAGCTACTAAAAAACCCACTGGTTCGGGTTCTGATTGGAGGCTACCAAAGTTGCTTTGGGGGCTGGTTGAGGTGACAACGGGCTGAGATGGATCGAGGAGGTTGAACTGGGTCTAGGCGGGCGGCTTCGGGCTTCCAAGCAGCTTTGGGGATGGCAAGGCAAGCTTGAACAACTCTGGAGATCACCTAGGCTCACGGCTGAAGCAGGAGGATTACTTGGAATGGCGGAGACACGCGCGAGCAAGGCATGAGGCGCGACGGGCGCGAGGGTTGTCCAGCGGTGGTGTGCGACGGGGGAGGGCTTCAACGGCGGACTGGCTTTGCTTGTTCTAGGTTTGCTAAGTTGAAAGCAGCAAAAAGAGGGATAGAGGGAGGGTGGTCGACGGCTTGGAGGGGAGGAGGAGAAGAGAGGGGGTAAGGGGGGACCACTTGGTCTCTCTTATCTTAATTTGTCCCCTTGACTTGGCCCACCTTGCATGGCTGTCCTCCACCATCAATTTCCAGCAGCCTTGGCTTCCTCAAGAAATTATTGAAATGGTCCAAATGTCATGGGTGAGGGGGCATACGAATCTCACTTGAATTTGGCACAATTGGACACCAAATGCTTCTTGAATCAACACCAATCGACCTCTATAAATTCAACCAACATATCATCAATCAAATTGGCATTTTTCCTCTCCAATAGAACCCACTTGCATCCCAATTTCGCGATAAAAAACGGTCCTCTTAATTTTTTGGACAAAAACGACCCTACCTTGACTTTTTCCCAAAAAGTCTCGGTTTGCAAAAAATCTTCGGAGGCTGAGTCGATGTTCCTAAAATTATTTATGACATGACAAACCTTTCAATTTTGGAAATCGGATTCAAATTCACGGTTAATTTCAATTTGGCACGATTTTTTAGTGTGACCTAGGCTATTGGGTAGCTTTCAGAAATTTTTAGTGCAAATGACCCGTGGTCGATTTTCTTCAAGCCATAATGAACACATTAGACACATTGGCGACTCTCAATTGTCGTGAAAATATCGAGGATTCAAATACAAACACAGGGTACAAAAATGATTGAAAAATCAGTATAGTGCCAGCCGACGAGAATTTTGTAATTTAGTGGAATCACCCACATTTAACCACACATCTCAGTCGAACCGACCTATTTCTAATCCCTGATCAATTTTTAACTATGCCGTAATGACCTTTAAAGATGAGCACGGTCGAGTAGCTGATTCCTAGTCGAATTTTCAAGTCTATTGCATTAAAATTCTTTAATGGCTTTCCCAGATGGTCTAGTTATATCAATAGTGATCTGCTCTGAGAACAGCCCTATAAGTGCGTCGATGAAAGGCCTGATTAATTTAATTGAAAGCAGAACTGAAAAATCCAGGATGTCACATTGGGTTGCATGTTGATGCAACATGGTCAAGTTGTTGCATATGCCTCTCGTCAGTTGAGACCTCATGAACTAAATTACCCTTCGCATGACTTAGAACTCGCGGCAATTATTTTCGCCCTGAAGATTTGGAGACACTATTTGTGCGGAGAAAGATTCCAGATCTTCACGGACCATCAAAGTCTTAAGTACTTATTCTCTCATAAGGAGTTGAACATGAGACAGTGCCGATGGATGGAATTGCTGAACGACTACGATTGTGATATTCTATATCACCCAGGTTAAGCAAATAAAGTCGCTGACGCTTTGAGTCGAAAGTCTTTAGTCGCTCATATGTTAGTTAAGGAGTGGAATCTAATCAAAAGAGCTCGAGATTCGGTGTTCAAATTTGAGGTAGGCCACCTTTCGAAACTTGTGGCCACCCTTAGAATTGAGCCGGATGTCCATATCAGGATCAAGTTACTTCAACTGACAGACCCAAATGTTCAGAAGATTCTACAAGAAGATACCAAGAAGATAAAGGCTAACTTTTAGATTTCTGATAACGGAACATTGAGGTTTCAAGGACGATTGGTTGTACCAAATGATGTAGAGCTTAGAAAGGATATCTTGTCAAAAGCACATCGTAGCAGTTACAGTATTCATCCTAGCAGTACTAAGATGTACAAGAATCTGTATCAACACTATTGGTGGTCGGTTATGAAGGTGAATATCGCCAAGCATGTCGCCAAGTGTTTGACGTGTCAGCAGGTCAAATCTCAGCATTGCAAGCCGGGAGGACTTCTGCAACCTATCGAGATCCCAGAGTGGAAATGGGAGCATTTTACGATGGATTTCGTGACCGGCCTACCGAGGAGTCAAAGAGGTAATGATTCCATTTGGGTAGTGGTCGACAGGCTGACAAAGTTGGCCCACTTCATTACAATACGAAAGGACCTCAGTTTGGATAGACACACAGAGTTGTACATGCATTAGGTAGTTCATCTACATGGAGTGCCGATGACGATAACTTTAGATTGAGACCTGAGGTTTACAACCGCATTATGGAAAAGCTTGTAGGCTGCCTCAGGAACCAAGCTGCGATACAGTACGGCATATCATCCTCAGACGGATGGTCAGTCTGAGAGGACAATTCAAACCTTCAAGGACATGCTGCGAGCTTGTGTGCTAGATTTTAATGAAAGTTGGGAAGAATAGCTTCATCTAGTGGAATTTGCCTACAACAGTTTTCAGCAAAGCATACAGATGGCTCCTTTTGAAGCATTGTATGGTAGATCGTGCAGGACACCCGTGTGTTAGGATGAAGTTGGGGAAAGAAAGATTACAGGCCCAAAGTTGGTTCAGCAGTTAGTGGATGCCGTTGGAGTGATCAGAGGCAGACTAAAAACCGCCCGGAGTAAACAGAAAAGTTACGTAGATAAGCGTCGGAGACCATTGGAATTCCAAGTTGGCGATCATGTTTTTTTTTTAAAGTGTCACCAATAAGGGGAATTTCGCGCTTTGGTAAGAAAGGAAAACTGAGTCCGAGGTACGTAGGTCCGTTTGAAATTCTAGAGAGAATTGAGACCCTAGCGTATCGTCTTGTGTTGTCGCTAAGACTGGCACAAGTGCGCGACGTCTTTCACTTGTGAATGTTGAGGAAGTACGAGCTTGACCCGACCCACGTGCTTAATTTTGAAGAATTGGACATGGATGACCGAGTACGTTGAAAGCCCGATTCAAGTTGTGGATCGAAAAGAGCAAGTTCTGTGTACAAAGACCATCCCGTTGGTCAAAGTGGTCTGGCAACACCACGGTACTGAAGGAGCAACTTGGGAGACTGAAGAGTCAATGAGACGTTTGTAACCCCCACCTTTTTGCTCAAAGTATTGTAATGGTTTAAATTTTGAGGACGGAATTTTTATGAAAAGGGAAGAGTTGTGACATCCTAGATTTTTTAGTTCTGCTTTCAATTAAATTAATCTGGCATTTCATCGACGCGCCTATAGGGTTGTTCTCAGAGCTGATCACTCTCGAGATAACGAGGCTATCTGGGAAAGCCATTAAGGAACTTTAATGTAATAGACTTGAGAATTCGACCAGGAATTGGCTACTCGACCGCACGCATCTTTAGAGGTCATTACGACACAGTTAAAAATCAATAAGAGATCAGAAATAGGTTGGTTTGACTGAGATGTGTGGCTAAACGTGGCTGATTCCACTAAATTACAAAATTCTCCTTAGCCTGCACTAGACTGATTTTTCTGTTGTTTTGGTACCTTGTGTCCATATTTCAAACCTCGAGATTTTCATGACCACCGAGAGTCACCAATGTGTCGAATGGATTCATTGTGGCTCGAAGAAAATCGACCACAGGTCATTTGCACTAAAAATTTCTAAAAGCTACCCGATAGCCTAAGTCACGCTAAAATCGCGCCGAATTGAAATTAATCGCGAATCTGAATTCGTTTTCAAAAATTGAAAGTTCTTTCAAGTCACGAATCATTTCAGGAACGTGGACAGCCTTCAATGATTTTTTCTGCAAATCGAGACTTTTTGGGAAAAAGTTGAGGTAGGGTCGTTTTTGTCTAGAAAATTCAAAGGACCGTTTTTTGTCACGAAATTGGGATGCAAGTGGGTCGAATTGGTGAGGGAAAATGCCAAATTGATCGATGATTTGTTGGTTGAACTTACAAAGGCCGATTGGTGTTGATTGAAGAAGGAT